>CM046876.1:392851499-394051499 GCA_025667525.1 Glebionis coronaria | reverse complement strand
GCTCAAACCCTAATTGTGACAAACCTAACATCAAAACTTTTTCAGAAAAGGCTCACACTTATAATGATCTTGCAATAGTAAAAACCACACATGCAATTAACCTCAAACTTTAAATGAATGTTTGAACTATTTACGAAAAAATGATAAGTTTATTACCTGGATTATCTATATATCAATAATCACAATCTGGACATGCAATAGAAACATAAAGTACCTTAGATCATAGGAAACGTTTTATAGACATGCAATAATACTCATTAAAATCTGTATATAGTAGATCATCTATGTATGAACAGTTGGTATGAATCTATCAATCACAAAAAAATGATTTAACAGATTTGGAATTGAATAGGTACCTAATATGGATACATGATCAAAACTTATGATCATGTAATATGGCGGTTAGTGCATGAGATGAGGTTGTGTGTGTGATTGTATAAAAGGCATGGTTAATAAGGAGGCATATAATGATTATTTACTTAGAATGTGTTATAAAAAAGTTGATAATAAAATAGATTATGTATATTACAAAAAGTTAGAAGTAAAGTATATTTTTGTTAATTTAATAAGAAAAATTACACATGCATATTCTTGATTACAGAAACTTAACAAAACGATATATAATGGTAAGACTAAAAATACAACGAAAAGTATTGTAACATATAATAATTCATAAGATAATTTAAATTTAGATCAAATTTAAACAACATGTATCTCTTACATATAAAAAAGCATTTAGTAAAATTTGAAGTGAAACATTAAAGTGATTGTCAATGACAAGATAAAAATCTAAACGACGGATGTTACTCTTCACGTAAAACTTCGTGGTACACGACATTTGAGGTGTATACTCCTTCTTCACCAAACTCTTTTGACTGGTTTCACCATTACCTTAGTATTTGCACGTGAGATCCCTAGACAACGTGACATAAAGTTGATCATGTGAGAAAACAGAGTTGGGCAAATACATACCTACATTTGGAATTGTTTGCCCTTGAGCTTTATTGATAGTCATGGCAAAGCAAATGTGGACAGCAAATTGTGTTCTCTTTAGCTTGAAAGGAAACATGTCTTCTTCAGATGGAAAAAGAGGAATTCTAGGCAAGAGAACTCTAACTCATGTGTGTTGACTGACAGCAATTTCCGCATCGATGACATTTGGATCAAATCGTTTGCATATCAGTCTCGTGCTATTGCATAATCCATTAGCCGGATCGAGATTCCTCAAAAGAATAATCGGGCATCTAATTTTAAAGCGCAAGTAATGTGGTGGAAATCCTCTCACATTGAGAGAGTTTAAGAATTCAAGAGGATACATGTTGTGTGTGTCATCTAACGCTTCATCAAAACTATAGTAAATCTTCTCTCGACTAGAAAATCTGCCAATCAACATTTCGTTAATGCTATCAATGTGTTCATTTTTAGTTGATAATATTGCTCTTGAAACCATATCAGCGGATGTATGAACGTTGGTAGCAAAGGAAGGAAAAATTTCATTGACCAATGCATCTTTTGAGGTAGCATCGGTGGTGTATGGAATGGTCATGTCATCAAGTATTCGTATATAGTCTTCATCGATCACCTCTTCAACTCCATCACCAACACGTAGCAGGAAATTTGAAAACCATGGATATGTTCATGCCCTCATGTTTATGGTTAACCGCATTTTCTTAAGTCTAGGCCAAAGCGGTGACATTCAGAGACTTGAATCAACAATCTGCGCTCGTGTTCCACGTCTTATGACTGGTAAAACCTGTCTAAAGTCCCCTCCTAAAACCAGTATTTTCCCAACAAAAGGAAGTCTCACCCCGTTAATGTCTTGCATAGTTCTATCTACTCCCTCCATTGCTTGATTTTTAGCCATTGAGGCTTCATCTCATATTATCAACTTTGATTGACAAAGAAGTTTAGCAAGCCCACTTTGTCTTTTGACAGTGCATATTGAGTTTGTAGTATGATTGATGGGAATCTTAAAACGCGATTGAGCAGTTCTCCCTCTTGTCATGTTATTTTTCGCAGCTCCTGATGAACCGGTGGCAAGTGCAATAAGTCCACGAGAACAAACAGTGGCAGGCAAAGCTTTATACAAGAATATTTCCCAGTTCCTCCTAGACCATCAATAAAAAATACGCCCGGAGTGTCATCATCAACATGTTTCATGATGGTATCATATGTTATTTGTTGATCAGCGTTTAGTGAATGTCGAGCTAGTATATCTTCAGGCAGTACAACTATCGAGCATTCCTCGTGTACTTTACGACATCCATATTCATATGAACGCACATTCGAATTAATTTTTGGAAGATCGAAATCACTAATACTCTTACCCATAGATTGTAGAACTGCTGATATGTCCGTAAGAACCATATTTGAACCACTTCAGCACTCATACATTCTAAGTTGTAGTCTTCTGAAAGAGATTCGTAGTGGTCATCCCATAACTTCCGAACATCTCCTGGTTCACAAAATATTAAAATAGTAGCGAATAGTCTTCTAAGAGGGTCGGACATCTCGTATCTAGAAGACTCACGTAGACATCATGTATGTGATTATCACCCTTTATTAACCCTCTTTCTAGGGCCGATCTATGAAACGTACTATATAATACGCCATTCTCCTTGTAAAGGAAATCAAATCCTGTAGGCCCTTTAACATGTTGCAATAGTACTCGTAGATAAAACCGCTCTCCTTCAACAGGATTAGCCAAAACCATTATTCCTCTCATTTTTCCCTTTTTCGAAGGTTCCACTTGCGCGTGCTCGTATTCCATGTATAGTACCTTGGGATGTCTTTATACAAATATTGCCTTGCGTTTAAATCTAACTTGTTTAATACAAAAAAGGCAGTTAACATCGATCTTTTATCGTTTTCTCTCGCAAGAATGTCAGAGAGTACATCGTCTTCTGCGAACCTAACTAGTTGTTGATTTGGTAGATGAACTTGCAATGCCAATACACACGGATTGATATTAGATAGAGGGAATCCGTAAATTTGCCACATGGCCTCGGGCGGTGATACATATCGTGCATCTAGGAATCTCTTGATCTTGTTAAGGACTTGGTCTCCATCTTTATCAACATTTACAACTTGTTTGTCATGACCCTTGTAAACATACTTGAAGACATACTTTACGGATTTAATACTTGAGCACGCCTCCACATTGATGTAACAATTAAACATTATCAACAATTCGGGTTATATGGAACAACCCATCTATTATCTAGGACGTTGTTTCGTACATTTACCTTAATTCCATTATCTCTTCGACGATACAAAGGGTATGAGTCATCTTCTTGTAGCTTTGTTTCTTGGAATTGCCTAGGATAATTCTAATGAAATTTTTTTTGTTCACCCTCCATACAAGCACAATTAGTATTTAAGTGACCACAAGGACCATGAATCATGTGCTTCATGACCAGTTGGTGCAATTTAGAGTGCAGAGTTGGGTCCGGAATTTCAGCGCAAACAACATTGTCGTAATCATCGGGATTCAACAAATTGTGAGCTAATGACATAATCAGAAGAAAATATGCATGTGGTAAATCTCGTTTTTGAAATTCGATAACATATATATGTGAAGAAACCACACCTAACATATGGTTGATGAATAATGATAAGACTGCAATTATACATGGTCTCGTCGTCTAAATCCGGCTTAAAACGCGTAAATATATCATAAAATACCGGAAATATGCTTGTATTCATTTGTTTTATGTTTTAGGTATGAATATCGAGAAAAAGATAAAAAGATCATAAGAATCAATAAAAAACGAACACGTGAAAAGAAGCCGCTCAATGAACCGGACTCGAGTGTTGAATTTTCCAAAAAGTCCCTCAAGTTTGAAGATTGTACAAGTTTGGTCTCTCAAGAATGAAGACTTGTCACTTAATACCCTTGTAAATCTCAAATATTACATTTGGGTCCCTTAAGTTTTAAGAAATATCATATTCAGCCCTTCAGGATTGGTCAAGTTACATTTAAAGCCCTTATGAAAAGTTTGATCAAATGATGTGTCATAAATGACAACTTATACAAAGATTTAACAAAGGGAATAAAGATGATTGTTGTTGAAACTTCATATGCATACTTCCTTGAAGCTTAGGGTGCAATTGTGTACAAAGTCAAACCCAAACCCATCACATTACCCACTAAACCCATACCCACAGCCCAAAATTCCCAAACCTATTGTTTTGTTAGTAATAACATCAAATAATATTATTAATAATATAAACACCAGGCAACACTCACTGTTTACATCACCCATATCAAAACACCCTCATAATCCCATAAACCCTACAAACCAAATTAACTCTAATCAAAGGGTTATGGTTTCCACTTTTCCAGAATGTTAATTAAGGGTTCCCTAAACCTTTTCATATGCTCAAATGTTACAGCTCATCACCCATATGAGCTACCCAGTGGTCCCCTGCCCCACAAATGTGCAAAATAACAACAGTGACAGAGAATCAATGGACCTGGACGATTTCTTCTTGTGTACTCTTTGATGAACGACAATGACCCTTTTTCAATAGCTGGCAAACCCACATGGATATGGTAGAGGTCACAAGACACCATTTTTGACCAAGCGACGAATTCAAACAAGCGGTAATCAAGGAATTCAACAGCTTTAGGGTTTAGTGTTTTTCTTATTTTCAATAACAATCTTGTGGCTTATATATAAAGCATTAGGTTTTTCTTTTATTTCTTACTCTAGATTTTTCTCTAGTAAATGTAATTCTTTTTTAATTAATAAAATTTGGTGTTTTTCTTTTATGAAATTGTAATTCCTTTTTACTACTTGAAAGTTGGTATTTTTCTAAGAAACTCTGAGTTCCATAATTCTTCTTCATGTATGAGTTCTTGTTTTGTTCAAAAGTAATTCCTTTTTTATGATTATATAAAAAGCTGTTATTTTGCAAGACTTTGATCTATAAAAAATTCATTTTATGTTTGTTTGTTTGTTCCAATTTTTGGTTAAGATATTTTGAAGATTTGTGAAAAGTTTTTAAGAAAAAAAAGATATTGTTCACCGGGTTACTATTCACCCGGATACTGTTCATTCAGCCTTAGGATTGAGCTTACTAACAACAAGTTGGTTTTGGAGTTGTTTGAATATTGGTTCAAGTGTAGGAAGTTAGTTTTGATTCAGTTTAAAGATTTGAAGAAATTCTCATGTTCTTTGGTTTTGATTAGGTTTCATAAGCTTGGGATAAGTTGTGGTAAAGTGTGAAAGTTTAGTGATAAGCTATTGGGGTTTGGGACGTTGATACAGTTGGAAAAAGGGTTGTTTGATGCTCATGACAAGCTTGGTTAGATAGCTTAAAGCTTTTGGACCCATTGTGAGTAGCATTTTCTTTTTTTCACTTTTTCTTGCATCTTAAAATGCTTATGCTTCATTTGCTTAGCTTATATGCTTATTTGTGTGATTACTTGCCTTATTTTGCTGCTTTTATTGAGTATTATTGCTTATTGTCTCACGATCTTGCTTTAATCTTTATAGCATATGCTTAATTTCATTTTCTGATTTTTATACTAGTGTTTGGTATAGGCCTAATTTCTGTCATAGCTTTAGTTTCATACTCTGAGTATCATTGCGCCACAATATTGAGGTTAGTTATAATATAATTTAGCTTTTATTTACCTTAAATCTCTAAGGTGTCGTTTGGTTGGGGCATATTGGAGGATATTGGGGGATATTCAAAATTTTAATATTTTAATTTCCTCCAAATATTATGTTTGGTATAACTAACGAAGGAATTTTAAATTCCCCGAATTCCCAAAATAAAGGATATTGAAATTACTCCAAAAAGTGAGGAATTTTAATTTACTTGAAAATTTTATTCTATAAACTTTTTTTCTAATAATTTTTATTCGGGGTTTTATGTTTATATAAAAAACTATAAAATTCAAAAAATTTATATAAAAATTATTTTTTCGGTTTTTACTCTTTTAAATAGCAAAAATAAAATTTATATTAAAAAATTTATAGAAATTTTTTATAAAATTTATAGAAATTATTAATAAAATTTATAGGATGTTTTTACAAAATTTATATAAATTCTATAAAAATATTATTGAAATTTTTTATAAAATTATAATTTAAAAAAAAAAATTATATAAGTTTTTATAAAGTTTATTTAACTTTTTTATAAAATTTATATTAAGTTTTTATAAACTTTATATAAACCTTAAATAAATTTTTTATAAAATTTATAAAATTTTTTATAAAATTTATATAATTTAAAAAAAAAACTATATAAATTTTTTTATAAAATATATATAAAAAGTTAAAATTCAATTTTTAATTCTTAAGAAATTTTTATAAGCTTTATATAAATATTTTTATAAAACTTATATAAATTTTTTATAAATTTTTTATAAAAGGTTATATAAACTTTTTATAAAATATAATGAATTTTTTTATAAAGTTTATATAATTTTTTTATAAAATTTAATGATCTTTTTATAAATTTTTTATAAGATTTATATAAAAATTTTATAACTCTTTTTATAAAATTTATAGAATGTTTTTTACAATTTATATAAATTTTATAAAAGCATTCTATAAATGTTTTAATAAAATTTATATAAAAAGTGAACATTTTATTTTTACTCTTTTAAACAAAAAAAATTTGTCTAAAAAAAATTATTCGTTAAATGGTTTAATTCAAGAGTTCAAACTATTACAAATTTTTGTCAACCAAACAGGATTAAGCATTTTAAATTCTAAAATTTTAAATTATTGGGAATTCTAATTTACTAGATACTAGAATTCCAGAATTTTAAAATCTTGAACCAAACGGCCCCTAAAAGTAAAAAAAATATTGCGTAATTTAGTTTTCTGAGTTTCAACATTAGTAGGGTAGTAATAATCTTTGTGTGATGTTTTTTGTGGTTGTACGTGCTTGATTCTCATGTTATATATGATATTAATAGTTATGTGATAGCTCATTTAGGCTAGAAATACTTAAGTTTCAAAACTGTGCATCAAATTTGGTCATTTTTGACGAACTTAAAGGCACATAACACCAGCAGCCTGTTCATCTTTTATTTGAGGTTTTGGATCATGAAATTTAGGATTTAGTTAGTTAGGATAGTAAGGTTTATTTGTTTCAAATCAATTCTATGATAGGTGTTTATTTATTCAGCTTAATCTAAGGTAGAATCTGGCCAAAAGTTAGTTCTTGTGCACCTAAGCTAGCCCCAACTATTCATCATTGTGATTTTTTGTATTTTATTGATTAATACTTTAATATTGATTTATGTGCTTTTGTTAGTAATTGCTACTATGTTGTTCATTGTTCCCGACACTCATAAGCCAATTGCTATGAGTGTTTAACTTCCAAAAAGTTGAATAGTCCAAAAAACAAAAAGAAAAAAAGGGGGCTGCTAGTAAAGATTGATGTCAAAAACGCCGTGCGTTCAAGTTTATTTGATGTAGTAGTTTTCAAGGAATAGAACCGTTGTGTCGTTTTCGTGGTGAAGCAGACCTGCACATTGGAGTTTGGGTGTGATGTGTTTAGGTTATTTTCGTAAGGGGGTGTTTGGATCCTCCTGTGCGTAAGGTTTAATACTTCAAGATCCAATAATAACAAAAAGTATCACAGCAGGGTATTGAACCCCTTGATCTCATAACAACAATAGACACAACACAGAGTAGTCACACCATCTGTTCTCTTCGAGATGTCTGTTACTACTACCTTTTCTGTTACTTTTATACTATTTTTCATTTCCTAAGAAAAAAAACAAAATAAATACAAGAATGCAAGAAGTGGGTTTCGAACCCCAGACCTGATGAACATAATAACCGCATCACCCACCCCTCCAACCATGTACTCTCTTCATCTTTTTGGTTATCAATACCTTTTACTTTTCTTTTATTCCCTTATTTTATTGTGACTTATTTTCGTATTATTAGCCTTATAGCTTATTTGTTGCTAATTTGTAGCATATTTTTGGGGATTTTATTTTTCTTGTATTACTTATCTAATTGCCTACTTTATGTAACTTTTTAGGATTTTTGAAAAATCATTTAATATTTTTAAATCATTTAATTAGTTTAAATTGTTTTTAATTCATAGAAAATTATTTAAAAGTAAAAAAATAGAATTCGTTTTTGTTATTTTCTTTTATCATTTACAATGTAGAAAAAATAAATTTATCTTCGTAGAGTTTAAAATTCAATGAATTGTTTAAGTGTCGTGTTTTTACGTTCGTTATAATTTTCGTTTGCTTTCGTTATTTGGACTTTTTAGCTCATTTTTGTTTTTAAATTAGTTTTTATTTTATTTTTTAGTTTAATAATTTTCATTTTAGTTAAGTTTTCAAAAGAAAATTATTTAGTCGAATTTTACGACGCGTTTTACGTTCGTATGTTTACGTGTTTTCGTCCTTTTTTTAGCGTAATCCGTTTTCATTTTCTTTTATTTTCTTTTTTTCAAAAGTGTAATAACTCATCTAAATACGTCTATAATTTTTGCCTCAAACACCATACCTCCTCGAGAACGAACTCGATTATTCGTCTTTACGGTTTTCCTAAACCGTATCGATTAATATTTACCGTAGTTACTCGTTTTTCCTAAAACGTTGTTGTCCCATATATTTAGATGATATAGCAAGAATTAAAGAAAGAAAATAGATGAAGAAGATGAATTTTAGAGAGAGAGTGTAGTGAGATAAAGTAGAGAGAAATGGTTGGAACTAGGTGATATTAGATTAAGAGAAGTGAGAATCAGTTGAACCAACCAACCCTCCTAACATGCTAGGAGGTTAGTATATATAGTCCACCCACATGCGGGCTTTAATGGGCTATATATTGGGCCGGGCTTGTCTTTTGGACATTAACTAGTTTAAATCCAAGCCCGTAAACCACGACTAATTAACTACCTATTACAACGTTCTAACTAATGTTACAATAATAACCTATGACCGAGCATTCTTGTTTGACTCAATATTTGGAGGCTAACAATATCCCCCAATGTGAGGTCATACCCTTTTGATATTTGGAGATCAATGGAGATTACGAATCTCGTCATAAATGAGTCTTAAACGTGTAACAGTAGTTTTGTTCCTTCATGCTGTGATCTTTGAGCCTTTGTCATTGTCTTTCGACTTAGTCTTTTATCTTGAGATCTTCAAATCATTCTTGACTTGTCTTTGCCATCTCGAGATCTTGTGTCTTCATCCACATGCTCACACTATTAATTTTTGAATAAGTCTCTGGGCATGAATATGTGGTTTTGAATCTTTGACTTTGCTGAGTACACCGTGACGCCACCTTCTAGAGACAAAACATTGACACGGACTGAATGGCTTTGACATTCGTCCTAAATCGGTAGCGTTTTACCTCCAGTCGGTGAAGACCGTTATACGATATTAAATACCGTACCTGTGATTAGGCAGATTCAATTAAGAATCTCCTTGACAGGGTTTCGCGGCTGTACTAGCCGTTCTCTTTACTCGACCATCTCAAAGCAAGACTGCGAACTTAAAGAGTGAATCAATTGGATAAATATCCGCTTGATTAAAGTCGTAAATTCAAATTCCCGGAACAAGTGTGATTCGTAAAGAATCTTACCATTGTTTCTTTCCAGTTGACACAAGCTTGATTCATAAGAATCTCACAAGTCACCTACCGTAGCGCTGTTTGATGTTGACGCTAGAAGGATTTCCATTCGTCACTGTGAATATTAATGAATATCACTCTGAATGTTCTGGCAAGACCATAAAGATATTGCGTAGAAACCTGAAACGAGTTTGAATCAATTCAGAATCAAACCACTGTTGCTTTTCAGTTTTACACATGTTCAATTCATAAAGAATCTTGCATATGACCTACCGCAGTGCTGTTTGATGTTAACACTGGAAGGATTTCCATTCATCATTGTGAATACTAAGTAGTATCACTCTGAGTGTTCTAGCAATATCACAAGGATATAGCGTAGGACTCTCTTGATCTTCATCCGTGTGTCCTAACGAGATTTGATTGATCTCTTGGCTCTAGACTCGATTTGTGCACTTTTAGTGGTCGGAGGCTGGAGCAGATGCCACCTATTCAATATCAACTATCTCGGAATGAGAAAGCTAATAGAAGTCATGTTGTTCTCCGTGACAATAAAACAAACTTCTTTGAGAGAAGTCTGAGTAGCTAGGAAAGGGTTGTGCACTTCATCACTGGATCCATGATGAGATTGTCTTCATGATGTGTTGACTCGGTTTCTGCCTAAGTTGTATGGAGGGCTTCTTTCTTTAGACCCTTTATCCTTACATTTCTTTTTCATTCTTCAACCCCTTCAATGCTTACCAAGACATCATTAATAGCACCTTGTTGTGATTGTTCCAGTGCTAGCATCAGTACTTAGTCGGCATTCAGCTACGTTCACATTCTACTACATCTTTCCTAAGGACTTCTAATAATCTATTGGATTGTCCCTGGGAAGATCCCTCCGGTTTTGGTTGGATCATAGGACTTAAACCTAAACACCCTTTTGACACCAATAACGTCGTGAATTAAAGATGTTGTGGGTATTTGATCGTAACCATGAAAACCACTTTAAATTCTAACAAAGTGTTTGAAAAACATTTAACACCTTGCTAGTTTTGTCGTTTCAGAAATGCTCCCCCTTCACATGTGCATCGATAATCGAAAGTGTTTCGCACATATAGGTAAGAGTTAGAGTGCTTGAGTCTTATATAAGATCACATTTTAATCACATTTTCTCCCCTATCTCTAATATATAAAATCTTTTGATATTAGAGATACCAAATTTGATTAAAATATATTTTGAAAAATAGTCTTGAAAATCTCCGGGAGAAAGATGTGTTAATCTTTTGCATGAAGTTAAAATGCTCCCCCTCAAAAATTGATCCAACTGAATTGTCATTGTGAGGATGTGATCCACATTTCTCTTTTTGAGGATGGGAGTTGTTGAACACACAATTTTTGAAAGATTTTGAATAATCATTGAAAAATTCTTGAAAAGAATGTGTTCAACGCTTTTTGAAAAATCCTATTTCTTTTTGTCGAAGAGGTTTTTCTAAAGCATAAACTTGAGTTCATAAAATTTGATTGTCTTGACGAATCCACTCAAGTGTAAGAAGATTTAACTTCTTTCGCTGAGGCTAAGAGCACGAAATCGTACACTCCCCCGTGAATATAGATCCGGGTTGTAATCTGAAAGTAAGTACAAGCCATTGTGTTGAGCTCAAAACGTTGAATGTTTTTGCCAAGCTCAACCCGTAATAGATTGCTCTACCCGTTGTTTGGAAATATTGTCCAAAATAGACAATTTCCTTTATTAAAAAAAGAAATCACATGTTTTGAAAAATATTTACAACTTTCATTCGAGCTTTATGTACACACCCGTGTCGTTATTGAGCGACTTTTCTAGGCACGTCCATATTATCGATACTGAAAGACATGTCGAGAGGAATATTTTTGGATTTTGAAAGATTTTTTTATTTTGTGTTTTGTTTTTATATGTTTTATATTTTTGTACTTTGATTTTTTAAAGATATTTACAGGTTGATGTTTGATAGATAAATCAAGCGCGCACCTTTGCCAGAATCTCCAGGTCTGCTGGAGTCAAACATCTCATACCAATTTGCCTAACGAGGTACTCAAACCTATCTTTCGACAGAGCTTTCGTAAACAAGTCGGCTAATTGGTAATCCGTTCCAACAAAGTATAGTTCAACGATACCTCTTTCAACTTATTCCTTAATGAAGTGATATCGGACATCAATGTGCTTCGTGCGGGAATGTTGTACCGGATTGCAGGAGATGGCTATAGCCGACTTTGAGTCACAGTACATAGGTACTTTATCAAAGTGAAAGCCATAATCCGTGAGTTGTGTTCTCATCCATAGAACTTGAGCACAACACGCAGATAGAGACACATACTCCGCTTCGGCTGATGAAAGTAACGTGCAATCCTGCTTCTTGGAAGACCATCCCACAAGCTTATCTTGACCTAGAAATTGTGCACCACCAGAAGTACTTTTTCCTATATCAAGACACCCTACATGATCAGAATCTGAATAGGCCGTTAGAAAGAAACCGGTTTCCCTCGGATACCAGAGTCCCAAATGAATGGTATTCTTGAGGTACCGAAAGATCCGTTTAACCTCCTTGAGGTGCTTTTTAGTGGGTCGGGCTTGATATCGTGTACAATAACACGTAGCATGTGAAATATCAGGTCTGTTTGCTTTCAAGTACATGAGGGAACCAATCATGGAACGATATCTCGTTTGATCGATGTCATTTCCCTCCAAGTCAGCATCTAGCGATGTGGTTGATAATGGTGTCCCAACGGGGTCACATGAGGTCATACCATGCTTTTTGATTATATCTTGACAATACTTAGCTTGGTTAATAAAGATACCACTTGGGGATTGGTGAACTTGAATTCCTAGAAAGAATTTTAGTTCGCCCATCATAGACATTTCAAATTTGTTGTGCATTACTTTTTCAAACCATTTTGAAAGTTTTGGGTTTGTAGACCCGAAAATAATGTCATCAACATAAATCTGCACAAGCAAAATGTCATCCCCATATTTATAAGTGAACAAAGTTAGATCAATGGAACCTTTTGAGAAACCTTTGGAGACCAGAAATTTCGAGAGCTCGTCGTACCACACCCTTGGAGCTTGCTTGAGTCCATAAAGTGCTTTGTGGAGACGATACACCTTGTCAGGATAATGAGGATTGACGAATCCTTCCGGCTGTGTGAGATAGACTTCTTCCTTCAAAGGACCGTTAAGAAACGCCGTCTTTACGTCCATTTGATAGATAATGAATCCCTTATGTGCAGCATAAGCAAGGAAAATCCTGACCGCTTCCAAACGAGCTACTGGATTTTGAGAAGCCAACTTTGATTCTAACAAATTTATTTCATTCACAAAATGTTCTTTTTCCGCATTAGAATCTTGAATTTTACAATCCAGTTTTTGTTCAAGAACAACGTTTGCTTTTTCAAGTTTTTCAAAATAAGCTTCAAATTTGTCATTTTTCTTCGAAAAGTCGAGTTTGGCGTCCTTAAAATCTTTTGTCTTTTGAGATAACATAGTTTCAAGCTCATGAATCTTAGAATCAGTATATTGATGATCATCATACACAACATTTAAATTTATCTCAGCCATTGGCTCCTCGTCATATATGGGTCTGATATCTGCATCGTCGGTTGCTTGATCATTCCCTGAGTTGTTGCTGGTATGTTGCTTTTCTGATTATGTCCCGCTACTTTCTGTGCCAATCGAACAAGCATCCAATATTTGACCATCATCGACATTGCTCTTGTTCTTCTGCATTAATCTTTTATTCACCCTTCTTTCACCTTTTAGTTTATGACGTGTGCTTTCAGCAATGGACTTCCGTACAGCACTAATGTGTTGAAGAAATGTCTCCTTGAATTCTTGAACTTCTAACCGAGTATATTTAAAGAAGTATTTGTTGATGAATTCTCGATCATAGTGTACAGAGACCTGTGTATCAAAGAATTGCTGAAACTGATTCTCGAGAACCAAAACCGCATCTATGGATTCAACCTCTTGAAATTCATCGTTGGTAAGTTGTTGTTCAAGGTGATCTACATTGAGTAGCATTATGCTTGTGAATGTCTTAACATCTTGTCCAGTGAGTGACATGAATACCCGTTTGAATCCAAGTTCGACGCGAGTGCCTTTTAGATCGTCATTTGAAAGAACTTGAAGGTGTGACTGGAGTGATCTAAAGTGTGTCATGCATCGTTCTTTTGCAACCGACATCTTAGATTTGAGTGCATGCACATCTTGTATTGCGGAGTCCATAATGAGTGTTTCAGATGATGAAGTGACTTTGGATCTTCATTAGATATGGTGTGATTGAGTTGTGGTTGAAATTCCGAGAATGTCGATTTTTTCTCAGTCCGACAATTAATTCCTCAGTCCGCCAAAACGGTAAACCAAAAAAAATTTGAATAGCAAATTTTGAATTCAAGGTATAAATAGCCAATAACTAGAAGGGAAAAATTTTGAAAAAGAAAATTTTTGACAAAAATATAACCTAAAAACGGCCTAAAAAATTGAATTTTTGTCCGAAAATTTGAATTTTTTGGTCGAAAAATTTTTCGCACGCCAAAATTTGAAATTAAAGCTTAAATGGCCTAAAAATGGTCTAGGAAAAAATAAATTTATTTGGGTTTTCCCGCCGAAAAACTCTTTTTTTCTTTTTTTTTTCTTTTTTTTAATTCTTCTTGTAAACGATATTCCGAAACTTGTCTAGATGGTGACTAAGTCTAAAAAATATTCGAACAAAATTTAGCAAAACATAGCATCGGAATGTTCCATCTGAATGTTGTCGGAATGTTGTCGGAATGTACTGTCGGAATGTTCTGTCGGAATGTTCTTTCGGAATGTTCTGTCGGAATGTTTTGTCGAAATGTTATGTCGGAATGTTCCGTCGGAATGTTCTGTCGGAATAAACCTGTTGCAATGTCCTGTCGCAATGACCCCTGTCGCAATAATCTGTCGGAATATCTATCTGAATGTCCACTCTATCGCAATATCGTAATCAAAAATTTGGCAGAGTGACGTCACAATATGCCTTAATCCCGTCGCAATCCACGATCACAATAAACGTCGGAATTAGGGGGTATCGCAATAATTGATCGCAAAGTAGAAACCCTTGGTTTATTGCGATCACTTTGTACTTACCTGTACTTTCCGATGGATCTCAGTCGCAATGAAGGAATGAAGTTCGTAACTTCAGGCAAGAAATTCGTGATGTTAACCAAACGAAAATACCAAAATCACTACTACAACTATAGAGAAGATTTGTATCAAGATTTAGAACACGAAGAACACAAAAAATCTTGAATTCGTAGATGAAATAAGGATCAAATCAAACGAATTAAATGAAATCACAACAACCAATCACAAAACTACCGCATGGCGATTGATACCAATTGTTGTCCCATATATTTAGATGATATAGCACGAATTAAAGAAAGAAAATAGATGAAGAAGATGAATTTTAGAGAGAGAATGTAGTGAGAGAAAGTACAGAGAAATGGTTGGAACTAGGTGATATTAGATTAAGAGAAGTGAGAATCAAATGAACCAACCAACCCTCCTAACATGCTAGGAGGGTAGTATATATAGTCCACCCACATGCGGGCTTTAATGGGCTCTATATTGAGTTTTTGTATACCCTTTAGGAAAAGAGTACCAAAATAGGGTAATCACGACGATTTAGGAAAACCGTGTATAAATGACCCTAAAATGAGTTCGTTCTCAAGGAGGCTAGTGTGTTATGTGTGTAATGATTTGGATTAGATTTGTGATTATATTTGTGAGAAAGAATGATAGAAATGAGATTAGAAGAGAATGACGGTTACGAAGACGGATTAAACTAAGTCGAAAAAGGTGTACACGTAAAACCGTAAAAAGCACTAAAATTAAAATTTTAGCCTAAAAATCCTAAAAGTTACCAAAAATCCACAATAATATTCTAAGAGTTTACAAAAAAAAATCCAAACTTGCCAAAACCTTTTAATTAATTAGAAAATGACTTTTTAATGCTAATTAAAGCCCTAAAAATCAAAATTAATTATTAAAAAGTCCCAAACAAGATCTTAAAGTTTGTAAACCCCAAAAATACCCTAATTAAGCTAAAAAGTATTTTTCAAAATTTTAAAATCACTAAAAACTATTTTTAAACAATTAAAAACTACTAAAATCAATTAAAACTTAAATTAATTCTAGAAAATACTTAAAAAACTCTAAAAATATTTGGAAAGTTGAAAAATTCATAATTAAGTGTCTACAATCTAGGAAAAATATAAAAACTTAGAAAATCAGACTTTCAATTTTTAACAATAAAATAATATTAAAATATTATTAAAAATCCAAAAATCATAAAAAATTCTAAAAACTTGCAAACTAGCTTAATTTAACCTAAATAACACAGAAATGAAAGTGAAATTACCTAAATACCCTTAATGGGCCTAGAAAATGGGCTAAACCCAAAAGAGTCCACTATTGGGCCAAATTTAGGCCCAATATAAAAAAAGTGTTCAAAATAAGCCCAAGAAGCACTGGTTGACTCAAAATTTGATTTTAAACAACTTTTTCCAAAGGCCCAAAAGCTGAAAATATACAATAAGCTAGCTTATACCAAACAGCTTATTCTTAATGGGTTTTTGGCCCATTAAGCAATAAGCCAATGCCATAAGCTGAATTTAAACACACAAGATTCTTTTGTCCTAAATAAGACTTCTACAAAAAGAAATTTGAAATAAGCCCAAGGAATAAGCTTGAAAATGCAACAAGCAATCTACAAAAAACGACAAAATAGTCGTTTTTGAGTTCTAGGCCACCCCAAGTGCTGATTCAAGTTTCTATAGCTTTTAAATGACTTAATTAAGCAAAATCAACAAAGAGTTTTCAAATAAGCTGACTCAATAAGCTGGAAAAAGCAAATAAGCACTTATGTTAAAGTCAAATAAGTGGGTTTTCTAGTAAAAAGTCAAAGTCAAAGTCCAATAAGCTCCAGTCTACTCAAATTGGTCAAATAATGAAGACCTATCACAAAAAATAAGTTTTTGCAAGTCTGGATAAGCTAAAATAGCTTATTGATAAGCTGAGTACAAGTTTACACTAGCAGGGGCTAGTTTTGGGTGTTGAGCAGTGGGAACTTTTCCCACTGCTTGACTTATAGACTTTTTTGTCTTTAGTGAACTTATTTGGGATTCAGATTACACAAAGGCACCCAAATGATCTTTGGATCATAAGGAGTCAATAACAATCAAAAATTCACAAACACAGTCACCCAATTAGCACAGATTAATCAATAAAGTCCCAGATATTGCACAGACATGAACAAATAAGCAGAATAGGTTCAATAAGCACTTATAGCAATTTTCAGCCAGCCAAATTCAACCAAATGCATACACATGCTATATTAAACTCAAATAAGCAAGTCTAAACAGGTTTCATGCAATGATTCAAAGAATTAAGCAAGATTAAAGCACCTTAAGTTACTGATGAACACAAGAAAATGCAATTTTTCACTTTGCTGATGTATTTGACACACAAGTCAGATTCAACACCTCAAATCTCACAAACAGATTACAATAATGATGTTTTAACAGTTTTTAGCCCTAAGCATGCATAAACTCTAGGTTTTCCCAAATTCTTAGGTCAAAATCAGTCAAACTCACAAAGATATAGCAGATTGTTTGATTTTAAGGATTGGTTCCAAAAACTTGCAGCAAAACACTCTCAATAAAGCATATAACAGATACCAAGTGCAAACAACACCTTCTAACAACACAATACCAAGATTCAATCACAAACAGGTAGACCCAAACACCCCTTTATCTTTTCAAATCCAAATTTAAACAAGAAAAAGTGAAATTTAAGACCACCCAAGCTCAGATAAACACAATAACAACTAAGAACAACAGATTCAAGCAAGTATAAGTCACAAAATACACAAGAACATAGGCAACACTCATATATCACAAATTTCCAAAATATTTTCAGATTTTGGGATTAAGGGTGTGTACCTCATGGATGTACATCCACACCCACGGATTTTGAGCTTATGTGCTAGCAAGAACAAGCACAAGCTTCCACAACAAAGCCTGCTAAGAATCAACAAAGTTTGAAGCAAAAGTATAAAAACAGAAACTTGAAAAATCCTTGATTGATGCAACTCTTGTCCTCCACACTTGATTATCCCCAAGTTAGAAGCTTCACCACACCTTGATAACTCAATATCAGGATACTATGATCAGCCCTATAGCCCAAGAATTCCAAGATAGACCAAGATCTTAGCAAAATATCAAGAAAATGAAGAAAATGTGCAAACTTTTGCACACTCCTCTTTTGAAAACAGGTTTTTGATTAAAATTCAGTAAACAAAGAACATAAACAAGCATAAATAAGATGGCAGTTGGTCTTTCTTCAACACACTTAACACAAATTTCATAAATCTGAAAATGGGATTTACAAGTGCATGAACAAGGAAAAACCAAAAGAAAACGTGAATGTTGGACCCTATACCCTATATATAGAGGGTGTACATGGTCTGTTTAAACATAAAAACTTAAAACCCTAACTTGTAGAAACCCAAAATTGCCCTTGAGGATTTGAACTTCTTGGCTTCATGTGACTGATTTCGTGGCTGTTTGTGGAGCTGGCAAGGGTGGAATTTGCATCTAAGGGCTCACATTGAGCTTAGAAAGTAAGCATCATTCCTACATGTTGCATGCCTGGTGGTTTTTTGGCAGTATCCCCTTTGTGTGTAGCAGGGGAATCTCATGTGGGACTGAGGAGTGAGGTGGCAAGCATTTTTGTAGTTGGGATGTGATTAAGGGGTTACTAATCACTAATCTGGAGTTTATTGGGTGCTAATTGCAAACGGATTAAGAAAACCCAAATTTGTGAAGAACATGAATAGTGCAAGTTTTGATCTGTTTGAGTATTTAAACTTTGTGTTTAGCGCGTTTAAATAAACTAATCCCAGATTAGTTAAGGTTGTTATGAGTGGATGTCTGAGGTGGACAAAGGGTGGAAGGGGATTGGTGGGTTTTGGTGAGTGGGGCACGTGTCACCCCCTTACTGGTTAAGGTAACAATCATGTCTGCCAGCATTAAACCTCCAACTTTGCACAACTTGTCATTTGCATTCCAAACCTTGTCAACGCCCATTTTAGTTATAACAACTTTTGCATCTTTACACTTTTGCCCCAAAAACTTTTACAAAGTGAATTCAGGGGTAAAGCTTGCCATTTTATGATTTTTGAGGGACTGTTTTGGCATTTTGTTGATGGATAATGGTCTTGACTTGTATAATTGATGTTTTGGAGGACTGAATTTGCCAAGTCATGTTTGATGAGGGACCATTTTTGCCAAATGTTGAAAGTTAAGGGTCTTTTTTGTAATTTTGGGATTTTCAAAGGACCAAACTTGTCATTTTTTGTACTTTGAAGGACTTCATGATGTGTTTGACTTTGTGGAGGATAATGGTTGACAATTTAGCTTTGTTGAGGGGCTAAACTTGCCAATTCTTCAAAGTGGAGGGCCCTTTTTGTAATTTTGACAAACTTTAGGGACCAAACTTGTATTTATGAGGATACAAGGGTATAAAGTGTCAATTCTTCCATATTGGAGGACCCTTCTTCATAATTCTTCAAATCTTCAAGGGTTAATCTTGGGAAAGTCTTCATTAGGGCTTGGTTCATTATGCGGCTTCGTTTCCCATGTTCGTTTTTGCATGATTCTTGTGATCTTTTGTCATTTTCTCAATATTCGTACCTAAATACATAAGCAACTAACACAAGCATATATATGGGTATTTTGATGATATTTAATGCATTTTAAGCCCCATTTGGAAGATGAGACCATGTATAAAATCAGTCTCATCACTCCCCCATACTAAACCATTGCCGTGCCCTCACGCAATGCTAGAATAAAGTATCGTAGCATCTCCAAAATTCATTTTTATTCACTTTATTGAACGATAAACTAGCTACACTACTACTATTGCTACTACTACTTGCGTTTTAGAGATAATGTATGATTTTCATTGCAAAATGGGACGTTTAGGTTCATAGAATAAGAACACGTGAGTGCTTCGTTAGAAATAATTTCATCGTCCTCGATTTTCACCCCAATTCCATGCCAAGAGTGCAACGAGATCATTGTCATTATAAGTTAGTAATGCTAACACTACTCATATGCCCTAATCACGTACTTATCCTCCCATTATTCCTAAGTTGTATCTCTTATATTTTATATTGTCTTGAATGTTTCACGAGGATACATTGTTTGACTTATGCGGTAATAGAGATTTAGGTCTAAAAATAGAGTCCTAACGGTGTAGCCAAGACCATCAAATCAATAACCCCTCCCAATACAACGATGTCAAAAAATTAAGTTGACAAGAAGAATCGATAAACACGGTTTTATAACGGTTTTGAACATGAGACTTATTACCAAGACTTTTATACGCCCCCTAAAGGAAGGGCCTTATTATCTTTGATTTACCTCCATCTTTTATTCAACTTCACCACGAAGCTTTTATTATGACTTCGGTCTTGCCTTGCCTTTTATTATCTACCTCATCGGTAGTTTTATTAGCCAAAGACGTATATACTCACGCTAAGGCGAATTTTGGATCTTTAAAGCTTCGAAGATTAAGGCTTGATTCACTTTCAATTTTGCATAGATTTTTCGGCCTTGTGGGGATTCAAATTGTTTGCTTGATTTAGGTGAGCACTTGAAATCTTATTATTGGGTGAAGCTTTTGATTATTTGGGTGCCAATACTTCAAAACCGTGATGCTGGCGATACCTTAATGTCTTCCTAATTTAATTACACGGAAGCTACTAGAAAAGACTAGAAACCCAACAATCCCAACTAAACCGCTAAGTCAATATTTATTAAGCAAAAAATATTTACATGCGAAGGGAGAATAAGCAAACAACGAGAACACGTGAGTTTTTGAAAGAATACGAGTACTCTACGTTTAGCATAGTAACTTATAATTAACCCTATCATTTCTCGTCCTCATTTAAGACACTTAGCCTAATGTGTAGTTAAGGAATCAAAGCTAAGTGCTCAACACGCACGGTCGAGTCAAAAATTACTCTTATTCTCGCCATCGGAAAACCTACATTTGTATCTTCAAACACTTATAAAACATGAGAAAAAAATTAAAATTTGGCCATTTTTAGCCTTTTTTGCAACAAAACAATAAACAAAAAGATAAACTTTGGAAAGCGTGAAGGTTTGGCAAGGCAAGTATCTATTCACCCCCCATACTAAAGTTAAACATTGTCCTCAATGTTTCGAGTCTAGGGGTGCAAACACCCCCATACTAGAGACGTAGTTGAATGCCTAATCTAGCATGGAAAGGGTGTAACCAATAAATTAATAGCCGTTTATGAAGTGTGCTAATAACCTAAGGTTAGAACATCAAAAGGATATATCATGGATATTGAGAAAGTCTTCAAAGCAAACGATCGAGTGCTCCCATAAACGAACACGAGAGGCTTCAATCGTGAAGATCATGATCATCTAAAGTCCACAATTCACAAACAACCACGGAACAAAGGTTGGAAGGGCACAAATCCCCACACGTTAACTACATTAGAAAGCGATAATATGTACATAGGATAAGCATGGGACTCCCCCACGAGGCTCCTCGTTTTTGATTACCGAGTCATGAGCTCGACTTGTTCCCCTCAATACTAATTATCATTGGGGAAAGTGATTTGGTCGAGGTAGTTCAAGGATGGAACTTCCCCGCCAAAGTAGTGCTTCAACCTATGTCCATTCACCTTGAACTTAGGACCATCATCTTGAGCTAGCTCATGGTCCCATACAGAAACACTTGAGTCACGGTGAATGGACCGGACCAACGGGATTTCAACTTACCGGAAAAG
The DNA here is from genome assembly GCA_025667525.1 of Glebionis coronaria. Classification (NCBI taxonomy): domain Eukaryota; kingdom Viridiplantae; phylum Streptophyta; class Magnoliopsida; order Asterales; family Asteraceae; genus Glebionis; species Glebionis coronaria. The sequence continues at coordinate 394,030,069 of CM046876.1, read as the reverse complement.
ATTTTCAAGCGAGAATTAAAAAGCAAAACTTGATCCCCAATGTTAAAAACCCGGTTTTTAATTTTAGAATCATGCAACTTTTTAGTTTTTTCCTTATAAATCAATGAATTTTCATAAGCAATGTCCCTCAATTCATCCAATTCATTTAATTGCATTTTCCGGTGTTTTCCCGCGGTCTCCATATCATCATTACAATGCTTTAGGGCCCAATAAGCCTTGTGTTCTAACTCGATTTGCAAATGACAATTCTTTCCATACACAAGCTTATAGGGAGTGCACCCAATGGGCGTCTTATGAGCGGTCCTAAAGGCCCATAAAGCATCGTCCAACTTATCCGACCATAATTGTCGGTTTTCCCCAACGGACCTCTCCAAGATCCTCTTCAAAGCTCGGTTTTAAACCTCGACTTGCCCACTCGTTTGTGGGTGATAAGCCGTAGAAAGTCGATGTGTAACCCCATATTTCCTTAGGACCCTTTCGAATTGGTCGTTACAAAAATGGGTTCCACGATCGCTTATGATCGCACGAGGGGTTCCAAACCGAGAAAACAAGCTTTTCAAAAACTTGACTACCACACGCGCATCGTTGGTGGGCAAAGCCTTAGCTTCCACCCACTTAGATAGGTAGTCAACCACAACGAGAATGTACTTATTACCGCGAGATGATGGGAACGGCCCCATAAAGTCTATACCCCAAACGTCAAAGATCTCACACACTTGGATGATATTTTGTGGCATTTCATTTTTTTGTGAGGCTTTTCCTTGTCGTTGGCATGAATCACACGACTTCACAAGATCTTGTGCATCTCGGTAAATAGTAGGCCAAACGAAGCCGGCATCAAACACCTTCTTAGCCGTGAGATTAGCACCGTGGTGACCACCCGTGGGTCCCTCATGGCAATCTCTAAGGATGTTAGAAGCTTCGGTGCCAAATACACAACGTCAGATGATTTGATCCGCACAAGTTCGAAACAAGTAAGGGTCGTTCCAAAAGTAGAACTTGACGTCACGAAAGAATTTTCGTTTTTCTTGAGTCGTCATACCCTTGATGATGAAGTTACCCGCATGGTAATTTGCAAAATCCACAAACCATGGGGTGGAAGAATCAAGCTTAGAATTCACTACACCAAGTGTTTCGAGCGGAAATGTTTCGGTGATTTCCTTGGGCTCGTAAACACTTTTGTGAGGATCTTCCAAACGAGAAAGATGATCGGTCGCTAGATTCTCGGCTCCTTTTTTGTCAACGATTTTGTGATCAAATTCTTGAAGGAGGAGAATCCAACGAAGTAATCTAGGCTTAGCATCTTGCTTTGCCATGAGATACTTGATAGCCGAATGATCCGTATACACTATGCATTTAGCTAAGACGAGGTTAGGTCGGAATTTCTCAAATGCATACACCACTGCAAGGAACTCTTTCTCCATTGTAGTGTATTTTAGTTGAGCCTCGGTCATCGTCTTGCTAGCATAGTGAATAGGCAAGAAGTGCTTATCATGACGTTGCCCCAAAATGGCCCCAATAGCGTAATCACTTGCATCACACATAAGCTCAAAGGGGAGGTTCCAATTGGGAGCAACAAGAATGGGAGCTTCGGTAAGTTTCCTCTTAAGGATCTCAAAGGCTCGTACACAATCTTCGTCAAAGACAAAACGTGCCTCTTTTTCAAGAAGATGTGTAATGGGTCGAGAAATCTTCGAAAAATCCTTAATGAATCGACGATAAAAGCCCGCGTGGCCTAGGAAACTCCTAACTCCCTTAACGGTTTTGGGATGAGGTAACTTGGCGATGACGTCTACCTTAGATTGATCTACCTCAATCCCCGCTTTCGAGATCTTGTGCCCTAAGACGATTCCACTCTTTACCATAAAATGACATTTCTCCCAATTGAGCACAAGGTTGGTTTCCTCACAACGTTGCAAGATTCTCTCAAGATTAGACAAACACCAAGTGAACGAACTACCAAACACGGAAAAGTCATCCATGAAGACTTCCATCGTCTTCTCGATCATGTCATGAAAAATAGCCATCATGCACCTTTGAAAGGTTCCCGGTGCATTACAAAGTCCAAATGGCATTCTACGATAAGCAAACGTTCCATATGGACACGTAAACGTAGTTTTTTCTTGATCACGAGGATCGATGGGAATTTGGAAGTAACCGGAAAAACTATCTAAAAAGCAATAGAAATCGTTTCCCGCAAGACGCTCCAACATTTGGTCCATGAGGGCAAGGGAAAATGGTCTTTTCGAGTGGCTTCATTCAAGTTACGATAGTCAATGCACACTCTCCATCTGGTCACGAGTCTAGTGGGAATTAACTCGTTGGCATCGTTTGGCACAACGGTCATCCCTCCCTTCTTAGGGACACAATGAATAGGACTCACCCAAGGGCTATCGGAAATAGGGTAAATCATTCCCGCGTCAAGGAGTTTAAGGACCTCCTTTTTGATAACGTCGTGAGTTTTGGAGTTCACCCTCCTTTGACATTAGATTGCTGGCTTGTAATCCTCCTCCATTAAGATTTTGTGGGTACAAAACTTGGGATCGATTCCCTTAATGTCGGATAACTTCCACGCAATTGCCCCCTTGTGGTCCTTTAGAACATCGACAAGTGCGGTTTTTTCATCATTCGAAAGTTCCTTCGCAATAATAACCGGCAACTTGTCGCCCTCCTCCAAATAGACATATTTGAGATGAGGAGGTAAATCTTTCAACTCGAGGATAGGTGGTTCCTCAAGTGAAGATTTGGGCTCGATACTCATAACCTCCTCGGGTAGAGGAAATGGGAAATCGTTAAGAAAATCCTTGATAATCGAGAAGTCCTCATCGTTGTCGAGGTCTTCGTTACAAGTACGTGGAACATCAAATTCTTCCAACGTAAAACCACCACCTTCAAATGGAGTGAAGGTTGGTGTCGAATTATCAAGAATTGGATCTAACATAGTGGGATTACCACTAGTTTCTTCATCACCAAAATCTAGAACTTCTTGTGAAAATTCCTCGCAAACCACGTCAATCATATCAACGAGGTTTATGGTTGCAACGGAATAAACATGAGAAATTTGAGAGTTTTGAGTTGCGTTTATAACAAGTTCCTCGTCGTTGAAACGTAAGGTGATCTTTCTAGCATGAACATCGATCAAAGCCATAGACGTATCTAAAAACGAACGACCTAAAATGAGAGGAACTTGAGGATCCGTGGGGATATCAACAACGATAAAGTCTACGGGATAGTAGAACTTCCCCACTTTCACAAAAACGTATTCCGCCAAACCACATGCGGGAATCGTGGAATGGTCGGCCAACTCGATAGACATTAGTGAAGGAGTAAGATTAGGAAGATTGAGCGACTTGAAGATTGCAAGTGGCATCAAGTTAATGCTAGCACCAAGATCGGCCAAGGCGAAGCATTCCTCCATATCTTTGATTGCACATGGAATCAAGAATTTAACGGGATCACCGACTTTTTGAGGTATGCGATTAAGATAAACCGATGAACAACTAGACAATTGGTGCAATTTCTCCTTGTTGTTCAACATACTCTTAAAGTTAGCGGCAAATCGAGGCATCATGACCAAAGCATCGGCGAAACTCACATTAAAGTGCAAATCACGAAACATTTTCATAAAAATCTCAAATTGATAATTGTCGCGCTCTTGACGTTTCTCCTTCCTAAGTCTCGATAGATAGGGCAAAGGTGGTGTGGGTTGAGGCATAGTAGGCATAGCCTTTGGAATCTCGAGTTCCAATGATGGTAATCGGTCAACCGTAGGTGTGGCATGAGCGGTACTTCGTGGGATTGGGACATGCTCCTTTTGGACCACCACCTCGGGTTCTTCCTCAATTGCTTCCTCCGTAGGAGCAATTGGTTGAGGAGTCGGTTCCTTAAGTGTCTTACCACTACGTGTGGTAATCACTTTCATCTCACCCTTAGGGTTGGATACGGTGTTGCTAGGAAGACTACTCGAAGACGGTTTACACATTATTGCCTCAAACATAGACGAGATTTTATCTTCAAACATGGATTGCCTCAATACGGCCTCGGTTTGCCTTTTCTCGGCCTTAATCATCTCTTGTTTAATCTCATGTTGCCTTTGTTCCATTTTTTTTTGTTTTGTTGTAACCTAGTGACATTTCCTTCCATTTTGTTGGTGTGGATTTTAAGTTCATTAGCTAACTCATTTTTCAACTCTTTCTTCAAGTCGTTCTTAAACTCGGATCTTAGGCTAATGATTTCTCTTTGAATATTGTCAAACCTAGCATCATTCCCATTAGCGTATTCAACAAATTCATTTGGAAGATCTTTCAAAGTTTGCAAACCTTTGTTGTTGTTTTGAAAATCATTTTGATTCTTGTTTGAAACTTGATTATTAGCCCCTTGATAGTTTCCTTTGTTGAAATTGTTTTTGAAACCAACTTGATTGTTGCAATAGTTTTTCTTAGCATTTTGATTTGAACCAAAACCCGGTGGAGTCAATTGATTAGAGCGGGAAACTTGGCCGTTTTGGTTATAATTTCCTGTGGCCGCGAAGGCACTCGAAGTGTTACCACCGTTGGTAATGCACTCGGAGAAATCATGACCTCCACCACAATACATGCAAGAAACCTCAACCGCTTTAGCCGTAGCGGGAGCACTTGGTTCACCAACTTTAAACTCAATCAAAAGTCCTTTAAGATTATCAAAAATCTTGTTTTCCAAGTTCGCCTCAATTTGGCAAGCATAAATGGTAGTAGACAAAGAAGGTGAAGCCGAAGACGAAGCCTTACGAACACTAGACGTGCTACGAGGACTATACACCTTAGATCTATTCTCAATTATCACCAAAGCTTCCTCAACCGTTTTACACAAAAAATTACCATCCACAGCGGCATTCAAATAATCCCTTTCATGATCATTAAGTCCATTGTAAAACGTGTCAATTTGATGCAAGTCGGAAAAACCGTGATGAGGACATTCATGTAACATTTCCTTAAACCTATTCCAAGCCGTTGAAAAACTTTCATTAAATTCTTGTGAAAACTTTGAAATCTCGTTTTTCAAGTGCGTAGTCTTAGAGGGCGGAAAAAATTGGTTCACAAACTTAGAAACGAGATCCTTCCACGTCAATATAGAATTGGGTGGCTCTTTCTCTAACCAAATTTTAGCGGGCCCCGCTAAGGAATACGGAAAAAGCATCATCTTAATCGAGTCATTCGAGACATCCTTAAACTTGCAAGTGGCGGTAAGACGATTGAATTGGCGGATATGGTTGTGTGGATTGTCCTTCTCATCACCACGGAATTTGTTGTTTTGGATCATCGACAACAAACCCGTTTTCAACTCAAAATTCTCCGCAAGGATAGCGGGAATCACAATAGCCTCTCCATAACCCTCGGTGGGTGCTTGAAGTAACTCCATCATAGTTCGATTCGCCATGGTTGGTGCTTCTATTACAATGGGTTCGTCAATAGGAGACTCCTCACTAGAAAGATTGGGAGTGGGAGTTTTGTTCTTTCGTTTACGTGCACGTCTTGCTTGATTACGAGTTAGCATAAACGTCACGTACAACGAGGGGACGAGCAAAGAAGATTCTTTTTGGTGTTTTGTAGTTTTCAATTTTTTGTGGTTTTTGATTGTATTAACCTTTTTAGATTTTGGTGAATGTATTAAGTAGACACAAATCTACAAATCTCCTCCTTAATCAAATCTCTTGATTAAAGAAGCCTCAAGGAATGAAAACGATCACGTGAAGTGAACGCCTTCGATGACTTTAGAACGTTGGTGGAACACCAAAATGTTCAAGAGGGTTTAATCAATGGAAACCAAGAAAATATATATGATACTTAGTAATACTTTGGGCGGCAAAACCCTCGATTAGCTCTCAAAATCAAATACTCACAAGCAAGCGGGGAAACGAGGCGGCGCGAAGCACTTAAGAGCCTTTTTCCTTAGGATATATTTTATAATATCCGCCTTATACCCACCTTAAAGTTTGTATTTTTCAAGATTGAGCTTCACAAAAGTATTTATCTATTTTTGCCTTTTTCTTTGGTTTGAGATTCGAATACAATGATTGGGTAATGACCTCCCAAGTCAAGTTTGTGATTTCTCACGTATTTGGAGTACTTGTGAATTTATTGTTCTACGTATACACTATAGTAATAGTATTCACACAAAAACGAAAACCGATAATACGTATTAGTAGAGTGCTACTAATACAAATACTATTTGTGGTTAGTATATAAAAAAACAATTCCAAATCAAAACATAACACACCTCCCCAGCAGCGGCGCCAAAATGATAGTTGAGTTTTTGTATACCCTTTAGGAAAAGAGTACCAGAATAGGGTAAGCACGACGATTTAGGAAAACCGTGTGTAAATGACCCTAAAATGAGTTCGTTCTCAAGGAGGCTAGTGTGTTATGTGTGTAATGATTTGGATTAGATTTGTGATTATATTTGTGAGAAAAAAAATGATAGAAATGAGATTAGAAAAGATTGACGGTTACGAAGACGGATTAAACTAAGTCGAAAAAGGTGTACACGTAAAACCGTAAAAAGCACTAAAATTAAAATTTTAACCTAAAAATTCCTAAAAATTACCAAAAATCCACAATAATATTCTAAGAGTTTACAAAAAAAATCCAAACTTGCCAAAACCTTTTAATTAATTAGAAAATGACTTTTTAATGCTAATTAAAGCCCTAAAAATCAAAATTAATTATTAAAAAGTCCCAAACAAGATCTTAAAGTTTGTAAACCCCAAAATACCCTAATTAAGCTAAAAAGTATTTTTCAAAATTTTAAAATTACTAAAAACTATTTTTAAACAATTAAAAACTACTATAATCAATTAAAAATTAAATTAATTCAAGAAAATAATTAAAAAACTCTAAAAATATTTGGAAAGTTGCAAAATTCCTAATTAAGTGTCTACAATCTAGGAAAAATATAAAAACTTAGAAAATTAGACTTTTAATTTTTAACAATAAAACAATATTAAAATATTATTAAAAAACCAAAAATCATAAAAAAATTCTAAAAACTTGCAAACTAGCTTAATTTAACCTAAATAACTTAGAAATGAAAGTGAAATTACCTAAATACCCTTAATGGGCCTAGAAAATGGGCTAAACCCAAAACAGTTCACTATTGGGCAAAATTTAGGCCCAATATAAAAAAGTGTTCAAAATAAGCCCAAAAAGCACTGGTTTACTCAAAATTTGATTTTAAACAACTTTTTCCAAAGGCCCAAAAGCTGAAAATGTGCAATAAGCTAGCTTATACCAAACAGCTTATTCTTAATGGGCTTTTTGGCCCATTAAGCTATAAGCCAATGCCATAAGCTGAAATTAAACACACAAGCTTCTTTTGTCCTAAATAAGACTTCTGCAAAAAGAAATTTGAAATAAGTCCAAGGAATAAGCCTGAAAATGCAATAAGCAATCTACAGAAAACGACAAAATAGTCGTTTTTGAGTTCTAGGCCACCCCAAGTGCTGATTCAAGTTTCTATAGCTTTTAAATGACTTAATTAAGCAAAATCAACAAAGAATTTTCAAATAAGCTGACTCAATAAGCTGGAAAAAGCAAATAAGCACTTATGTAAAAGTCAAATAAGTTGGTTTTCTAGTAAAAGGTCAAAGTCAAAGTCCAATAAGCTCCAGTCTACTCAAATGGGTCAAATAATGAAGACCTATCACAAAAAATAAGTTGTTGCAAGTCTGGATAAGCTAAAATAGCTTATTGATAAGCTGAGTACAAGTTTACACTAGCATGGGCTAGTTTTGGGTGTTGAGCAGTGGGAACTTTTCCCACTGCTTGACTTATAGACTTTTTTGTCTTTAGTGAACTTTTTTGGGATTCAGATTACACAAAGGCACCCAAATGATCTTTGGATCATAAGGAGTAAATAACAATAAAAAAATTCACAAAAATAATCACCCAATTAGCATAGATTAATCAATAAAGTCCCAGATATTGCACAGACATGAACAAATAAGCAGAATAGGTTCAATAAGCACTTATAGCAATTTTCAGCCAGTCAAATTCAACCAAATGCATACACAAGCTATATTAAACTCAAATAAGCAAATCTAAACAGGTTTCATGCAATGATTCAATGAATTAAGCAAGATTCAAGCACCTTAAGTTACTGATGAACACAAGAACATGCAATTTTTCACTTTGCTGATGTATTTGACACACAAGCCAGATTCAACACCTCAAATCTCACAAACAGATTACAATAATGATGTTTTAACAGTTTTTAGCCCTAAGCATGCATAAACTCTAGGTTTTCCCAAATTCTTAGGTCAAAATCAGTCAAACACACAAAGATATAGCAGATTGTTTGATTTTAAGGATTGGTTCCATAAACTTGCAGCAAAACACTCTCAATAAAGCATATAACAGATACCAAGTGCAAAGAACACCTTCTAACAACACAATACCAAGATTCAATCACAAACAGGTACACCCAAACACCCCTTTATCTTTTCAAATCCAAATTTAAACAAGAAAAAGTGAAATTTAAGACCACCCAAGCTCAGATAAACACAATAACCACTAAGAACAACAGATTCAAGCAAGTATAAGTCATAAAATACGCAAGAACATAGGCAACACTCAAATATCACAAATATCCAAAATATTTTCAGATTTTGAGATTAAGGGTGTGTACCTCATGGATGTACATCCACACCCACAGATTTTGAGCTTATGTGCTAGCAAGAACAAGCACAAGCTTCCACAACAAAGCCTGCTAAGAGTCAACAAAGTTAGAAGCAAGAGTATAAAAACAGAAACTTGAAAAATCCTTGATTGATGCAACTCTTGTCCTCCACACTTGATTATCCCCAAGTTATAAGCTTCACCACACCTTGATAACTCAATATCAGAATGCTATGATCAGCCCTATAGCCCAAGAATTCCATGATAGACCAAGATCTTAGCAAAATATCAAGAAAATGAAGAAAATGTGCAAACTTTTGCACACTCCTCTTTTGAAAACAGGTTTTTGATTCAAGTTCAGTAAACACGAGATCCTTCCACGTCAATATAGAATTGCCCTTGAGGATTTGAACTTCTTGGCTTCATGTGACTGATTTCTTGGCTATTTGTGGAGCTGGCAAGGGTGGAATTTGCATATAAGGGCTCACATTGAGCTTAGAAAGTAAGCATCATTCCTACACGTTGGATGCCTGGTGGTTTTTTGGCAGTATCCCCTTTGTGTGTAGTAGGGGAATCTCATGTGGGACTGAGGAGTGAGGTGGCAAGCATTTTTCTAGTTGGGATGTGATTAAGGGGTTACTAATCACTAATCTGGAGTTTATTGGGTGCTAATTGCAAACGGATTAAGAAAACCCAAATTTGTGAAGAACATGAATAGTGCAAGTTTTAATCTGTTTGAGTATTTAAACTTTGTGTTTAGCGCGTTTAAATAAACTAATCCCAGATTAGTTAAGGTTGTTATGAGTGGATGGCTGAGGTGGACAAAGGGTGGAAGGGGATTGGTGGGTTTTGGTGAGTGGGGCACGTGTCACCCCCTCACTGGTTAAGGTAACAATCATGTCTGCCAGCATTAAACCTCCAACTTTGCACAACTTGTCATTTGCATTCCAAACCTTGTCAACGCCCATTTTAGTTATAACAACTTTTGCATCTTTACACTTTTGCCCCAAAAACTTTTACAAAGTGAATTCAGGGGTAAAGCTTGCCATTTTGTGATTTTTGAGGGACTGTTTTGGCATTTTGTTGATGGATAATGGTCTTGACTTGTATAATTGATGTTTTGGAGGACTGAATTTGCCAAGTCATGTTTGATGAGGGACCATGTTTGCCAAATGTTGAAAATTAAGGGTCCTTTTTGTAATTTTGGGATTTTCAAAGGACCAAACTTGTAATTTCTTGTACTTTGAAGGACTTCATGATGTGTTTGACTTTGTGGAGGATAATGGCTGACAATTTAGCTTTGTTGAGGGGCTAAACTTGCCAATTCTTCAAAGTGGAGGGCCCTTTTTGTAATTTTGACAAACTTTAGGGACCAAACTTGTAATTATGAGGATACAAGGGTATAAAGTGTCAATTCTTCCATATTGGAGGACCCTTCTTCATAATTCTTCAAATCTTCAAGGGTTAATCTTGGGAAAGTCTTCATTAGGGCTTGGTTCATTGTGTGGCTTCGTTTCCCATGTTCGTTTTTGCATGATTCTTGTGATCTTTTGTCATTTTCTCAATATAAAGCAACAAACACAAGCATATATATGGATATTTTGATGATATTTAATGCATTTTAAGCCCCATTTGGAAGATGAGACCATGTATAAAAGCAGTCTCATCAGGACTTTAATTATTTTAAATCCAAGCCCGTAAACCACGACTAATTAACTACCTATTACAACGTTCTAACTAATGTTACAATAATAACCTATGACCGAGCATTCTTGTTTGACTCAATATTTTGAGGCTAACAAACGTGTACAAAAAGACTACATCAAAAATGTCTCCGCTGCGGTGGAGGTGTGTTTAGCCATATTTATTTATCGTGTTTGTTTGAGTTATTTACGTTTTTATCGTAAATACTTCTTTTTAATTTTCTATGTTAGTATCCATAAAAATAAATCGTGTTAAATAGAAATCTATTAACACAAAATCGTTTTCTTGTTTTCTTGTGAATAATATATTGTATATTTACGTAGAACAATTAATACATAATAATTATCCAAATACGCGAGAAATCGTACCTTAATAGTGGGTGTTCTGGTCATTATTAAGTGTATCGAATTCAAATTAAAGTTAAAGGCAAAATAGATAAATACTCTTAATTGATTTAATCTCGATAAATACAAACTATAAGGTGGTATAAGGCGGTTGTATTTCACGACCTAAGAAAAAAAGGCTCTTAAGTGCTTCGCACTGCCTCGTTTTCTCCGCTCGCTTGTGCGCATTTTAAAAGTGACGATTAATTAGGGGTTTTCCACATCAAGTATTATGAATCTATTTTTGTGAGTTTAAATTATTGAACCCTCGAAACGTTTTGGCGTTCTGCCAACGTTTCAAAGTTGAACGAAGGTTCTTACTTCACGTGATTGCCTTCACTCCTCTTGGATTCATTAATCGAGACCTTTGATTAGTGGATAGTTTTGGTAGATTAATTTCTACGTAATACACAAAAATTGCAAAAAAATGAAAAACCAAAAACACAAAAAGAATCTTCTATTTTCACAATTCTCTTCTTTAACCCTCTAAATTTTAATTCTTCATGAATTTTCATTGCCTAGGTTGTGGGAGACGATTGTATAATTATGAATCATGTCCATGGTGTGTATGCGAGAGGTGCGGAAATGATATCGACTATACATGATTTAGATCATGTCCATCGTGTAATCCGACCAATTCTTCGTTTACTTCTAATGAACCACGTCCCATCCATTGCCTATATTGTGGAAGCCTTTCCCATTGGCATTATTAGTGTCCAATTCAATACCCAAAATGGTCACAACCACGAACCGAATCCTAATTTCATTGACCAATCTTCGCAATACCACCGTCATTTGAGTATTGTGGAAACGAACCTCACTATGGGTATGATTGTCAACTGATGAATCAAAATACGTCTTTCGACAATCAATTTTCCGGTTTTGACGATTCGCACGATATGAGTTACAATTACGACAATGGGGATGGTTATCCATACGACGAACTAGATTTTTCTCAAAATCCGTGTTACGACAATTCTGGGGGGGGGTGGGGCACGATACTTTTTCTTGCCAACCGATGGATTATGATGAACCTAATTTATGCTACAATTCCGGTTTCGATAATTTTGAGGCCCGACCATACAATCTCGATCATCAAAATTCTCATGAGCCTGATCCATGCTATAAATCCGTTTTTGAGCAATCACCTCCACAACATGTTTTCGATGATGATCTCGGTTCTAGCCGCATCGACGAGTGTTCTAGTCGCGTCGACGAAAGTTCTAATCGCTTCAATCAACAATTTGATATGCTCTTTCAACTAATTATGGAAAGAAAAAATAACCCAATTGTTGAAGAAGTTGAAAAGAGCATCAAAGATAAGGAAATAAGGGCGTCAAGGAACGAGGTTTTTGAAAATAAACAACAAGAAAAACTCGTAGCATACGTAGGAACGATGAATATTAAACCTTTGGAACTAATTTTTCTAATGAAGATGAAATTATCGAGGATTTTCTAAATCAATATACACCAAATTTTGACGAATAAATTCCGTTAAGTGATTTTGAAAAAGAAGAAATTGATAAGGTTTTAAGGAAAATCGTTGCCCCCTCGTTTTTTAAAGATGATCGAAAATTAATTATGGGGGACGCGTTAGTGCTATTTCTACGTATTTTACGAACTCGCTTTCGATCCCCCCGAAGGACCAATTTGAGACCGTCAAGGCTACAACGTCTCGTGACGAGCCATTTACTCCTAATCCCACACCGTGTGAGATTGTGGCTTTATCATGTGAGAAGTCCGCCAATGGACTTGCTCATATTGATACGTTTTTCGACGCCGATGTCAAAACCACTAAGGCAAAATCTTCAATTAAGAGTCTTTCACTCCTATACCCCTACGAAACCCGATGCCTCTCTAAGTATGGGAGAGACGAATCTTAGCACTAATCCTAGTGTTGAGATCCCTATTCTAATCCAAAGTGAGCCTACGGTTGTCTCCGAAGATGAGTTAAGTGATTTTGCTCTCGATGAATTTTTCTACGAAGATTCTAACGAGGCAAATTATGTTAGTGAGTGTGAATCTATTTCTAGTGATGATTTCTTCCAATAACACTTCGGGGAGAGAATCAAAGACTTTTTCGAACCCGATTTTCGATGACGAAGATTTTTCCACTAGTGATGACGAGTCACTAATCGACGAGGACGTTCAAACTAACGATTTTAAAATCTTTTCGAAACCTTTATTTGAATTTGATGACGCGTTCATTGTTGGTGACGTAAATCCTCTCTTTGATGAGATGTTCGAGGACATCGAGAGTGAGGATTCTAAGGATCCTAAACTCGATGAGTTGGATTTGCTAGTCACCCACCCGAAGTATCATACGGATGAGATCTCTCTCTACTTGTGACGTTTCCTTTCTCGAGGGGTTCACCGATGGACGGCCTCTCGATGAGAATGATGATTTTTGTGAGGCTTTTGCCTTCGATCCGGGGGATTCTTTGAAACTCCTATTTCGAGTAATTCTCTTTCAATTCGCCCTTGTTTCAAAGTGACCCAACCCACCCCCTCGGATATGATGAATTTACTTATGTTGTGAGGAATTTTCTTATAACATCCAATAGTTTTGACTAATGTAATATCTATGTTCATAAATAAAGAGGTGATTTTACTAAGAAATTATTGCATTTTATTATGGTATGTGACTGAATTGTTTAATATATGGATATTCACTATCTCAATTATCACTTCCACATATGCCTATATTTTATACACCCTATGAATATATCAAGTCTGAGTTCTAAAAGTAACTATATGTATAAACCATAAATAAGAACAACTCAAATACAACAAGGATACCCTAAATAGCCATAGAAACCCTAGAAATACCTTGTAAACTAATATTTCAAGCAATATAACTACATAAAATTTATGTACTATTATCAAATACATTATACTAATTCTAATCTATCATATAAAGGAAAGGTAAATAATTACAAAACACCAATATTTACTAATCACAAGCTAATTACAAGAAATTGACCTAAAACCAAGATGAGCATATAAAATCCATTCTATAATGAATTAGAGTCTAATATTTTGCAACAAATTATAAAACTCAACTAAGTATCATAATAAGTTAATAAATTTATCTTAAACTAAGTTACAAAATATTAAAGCCTAAAGTATAAGTATTCAAAGCATAGGACCTTAAGCTTACTTAATTAACCCTAGAATATGATCAACCTATATAAAACCTTAAACTAAGAATTTAGAACCTATAGAAGTTATAAAAATACTATATACGACCTAGAATAAGCTTACATTAAGATATAAACCCTTATTACCCAAAATACAAAGTCATTAGGCTTAATGATATAGAAACCCTTATATTAAGAAATCTACATGGAATCATTACCTAGTTTTTAAGGAAAAGTCTACAAATACTTATAGGACTTCATTAAGGTTATAAGATTATGTTAAGACAATGTAAAAGTACCCTAATGCACAAGGTACAAGATTTCAATGCATGACTTGTAAATTAGGTTAAAATAGGTATTTTCACTCTTTAAACATATTTACCTAAACAAAACCATTAAACAAAGTGTGAGAACTCTTTAGACAATACACAATTTATAGGACCTAAATTAAGTTTACATCAGTATCTAAGAGGAGGATAATTACTTTTACTAAGATTTAACCCTAGATCATTAGAAAACCCTAATCTAGAAAAGTATACTTCCCATTTTCACATCAAACCTTTGTTAAACTTTGCACCAAGGACCTAAATATCTTAAATATAATGTCTAAACCCTAATTAAGCCTTAATAATTCACTAATTACTTTCCTAAGTCCCTAATCACCAAAAACACAAACCATAAGTTACAAGCCCTATAAATTAGACCCGGTTTAGTATTTTCCCTCCAAAACCCATTTCAAACACTTTCTCTCCTATTCCAAGTTCAAAAATCAGATATTTTTATGTTGTAAGATATTTTAGAAGTGGTGACAAGTAGGTGCATCACCTACTAGGGTGCTACACATCACCATTGTCATCCTAATCTAGTCGTGACCCATTTTGAACCACAAGTGATGATTGGAATGAAGCTAGGAGCTATAAAATTATGTATAGATTCACTAGCTATCCTTAGTCATTACCTTATCCAGCTTACACGTTTAGGACCTTAACTTGGAGCCTAAGGGTTGCCAATAGTATAAATAGGGGCGTATGGAGTACATTTGAACTCGCACCCCGTTTTTCTTAAACCGCCTACCCATTCTTCATATAAACTTCTATGTACGTCTTAGGACATCCCACAAGACCAAAAAATAGGTCTAGAAGGAATCCATTGAAGCATTTGAAGCTTTGATAGCAAGTAGTGTTCATAAGAAGCCAAAAGGAGCCAATTTGGAGCCACCTAGGTAATTTATATATTAAACAAGCCTTAATCTTGTTATAATGATTTATAAGACTTGTTATAATTCCAAAATTATGATAGAAAGATAATCCAAAAATAATTAAGTCATTTCATCAATTTAGATGAAAGTTATAAGCTAAAGATGTCTTAAAACCCTAGTTTTATATTTTACATGAAATATTGACTTAAAATCCATTTTGAGAGCTATACTTCTAGTGAACTGTTTTTATTATGATTATAAATGTGTTTTGAAACTTTGTTTTAAAATCCTAGATCATTTGGTATATTTTTGAAGAAGTTATATGATTTTTACAAGTATAGGGACCAAAACTGTCATTTTTCAAACTATTTAACATTTTGGGCCAATAGTGTCATTTTATGAAATTAAAATATATAAGAATAAATATTGGAAAGTTTGAGACCCTAAAGTTAAATATTGAGGGATTAAATTGCAATATAATGAAACTATATACTTAAAGCGTTAAAAATGTAATTATGCCAAAATATAACTATAAGGTTTATTTTTGCCAACATTAAAACTAAAGAACTTAAAATGTAATAAAATATAATGTGTTATGTTAGTAGGTAACTCTTTACAAAGATGTTCCATCTCGATATTACGTTCTCACTGAGTGCTTAGGTTTACGATTTAAAGTGCCCTCGCTCCTCAAACGTTTATAGAATGGCTTCTGAGTATAATGGCCCGAACAATGATACTATAATAACAAAATATATGAATCAAAGAATAAATACATGAAATAAGAAAGATTGAACTCAGAGATTATGACTTGATATATATACATATTGTATGTCAACTCAGATATTGTGAAAAGGTTGTGATTGGGTATAGCTGAATAATTCAAGACTCTTTAGGCTAAGGTGAGTTCATAGCCTCACTTTTGAAAGCTTTATAAATGATTTGAAAACCCGTGAGGGGGATATATGTTAAAACTGGAATACAAGTGTTTTTGTATGCTGCCGATATGACTATTGACACTACGTTTACTTGTTGCCGTTAAGTCCCTTTTTAATCGTGGACCGCTAATCATTTAATGAGCGCTAATATTGTGAATAGTACTATTGGAGACTGACATCTCCTATCTGGGTAAGTCGCACATGCTAGCAGCTAATGGTTCCTACCTACGCTAAATAGATATGCTTTATTTTGCTAATTTAGGATAGTCCGGAAAACTTCCTACTTAAGGGCAAATTTGTTGGGTTTTTCCTAATAATGTTTAGTCATGGGGTCATGAGCTAGTACAATAAGAATTGATGAATTTAAAAAGTTGGGTGTCTAATATTGTAGCCCTAGAGTTGTACTTGTATTCAAATATTGTTTAAAACCTATGAATTCACTCAACCATTGTGTTGACTTTAAGGCATATATTTCAGGTGAATGAGGACTGGCGGGCTGCGGATGGTGGTGTCTTGAATAAGGTTATCATTCTAGAGAATAAAACTAGATCTTTGGGAAAACCCGTGATGTACATTTATGTATATTTTTTATATTAAACTCTAAATAATAAATGAATGATAACGTAAATATTTATAAAATATTTTTGAGCATTTTCTATTATTGTGACTATGTTACTTGATAGTGTAGAAACTAGAAGGGGGTTGAATAGTTTCTCATTGGTTTATCTCCTAATTAAAATTCATTTCAATTAGGTTAGTGCCAAAAATATCTTTTACTTGAAAGCTAGTTGCAAAATGATTAGGTTCAATTCTAATGCATTAACAATAAGTAGTAAGTGTAATGATGATGAATGTAAGTGATGAGTAAGGAAAGAAACAACCTAGTAGGAAGACACCAAGATTTATAATGGTTCGGCAACGAGGCTCTATCCTCGTTCCTACTCCACTCCTCGAGTACACCTTACTCGAGATTTCCATTATATCCACAAGCTCCCTTCTTGGCGGAGAAAACCTTACAACGTCGCTTACATTATTTTCCGACACTAAGCTAAAAGTCGAGACCTAATCTTAGCTAGGACCAATCTACACAATGTCGCCCACTTCACCATTTTACGAAACAAGGCTAGATGTCGAGTTCTAATCCAAAGCTAGAACCAATCTTCACAACGTTGCCTACTTCACCATTTTCTGACACAAGGCTAGATGTCGAGTTCTAATCCAAAGCTAGAACCAATCTTCACAACTCTTCACTTTGAAGCTAAGTGAGAACTTCACACAACACAACTACACATCACTTTATAGTTTAGTGAGAACTCACAAGACACAACCACATCACTTTATAGGTTAGTGAGAACTAACACAACTTATTACAACTCAACTAAACATATCCAAGCACACACATGTAGCTTGGATCTACACAACACAAATCCAAGCACACACATATGCATAGGATTTACACAATTCTAATCCAAGTATTCACACATAGCTTGGATAAACACAACTAGTCCAAGTATTCACAAATACATTGGATCTACACAAGACAAAAATAAACAAATGATGAACATGACTAGATCTTTAGGAGAGGATGATCTTCATCAAGGCTTCATCTTTAATCACATCATAAGTGTGTGAGTGATCTTCTCTTTGGACAAGGTAAATAAGGAGATCAAGAGGATAATCATAAGTAAACTTACTTAACACATTGTAAAACCCGCATTAAAACACCATGAACAATACACATGAACAGTGAACATACAAAAATACGGTAACATTAAAACTTTCCATTTATAATATAACTCACGTGTCACGATATTTAATAACATGTAATTACGTATATATTATAAATGTGTTAAGTACACGACATATAAAAATCACGATAATTAAACATGAACGATCACATAAATAATTTAACTCGGGAAAACTACGGGTTTCCCCGTGGGCTCCCTTTAGGTCGCGGCTAAGACAAGAGAAAAAGGAGAAGTGGGCTTGGCCCATGACCCAACTAAAACCCATGTTAAGTAAAAACACAAGAAAACATTAAACATAATTTTAGGTTAACAGAAAAAAGTTCTCCTTGCCTTCTTTTTATCTCTCTTGTCGTCGACTACATCAAACCAACAAGGACAACCAGACGATTTTGATTATTGATTAATTGTGTGTACGTGATCGTGATCTTAATCTTTTTCCACGTATTTGGTAAATCAAAAACCTTTTCTTTTCTTTTAGTTCTTATTGAATTCATGTTCTTATTTAATTAATCATAAAAATAAGATGTTAAAACATGTGGGATTAATTAAACATGGAAAAAGGGGTGTTTGGTTCGTGTTTTGGGTTCGATCGAGACACCACCGAGATCCAAGGGGCTCTCGGCTTGTCTTCATCACCACCACCGATACCCTCTAAGGGCTCGGCTTGGTTGGTTTTGGCTTGGATGACACAAGGGAACCCCGACCGCGAGTCGGGGTGTGGTTTTGATTTTCACCGAATGTCAACCGAGACCAATAGGGTCGCGGTGGGGATTTTTGGTTAACAGTGGGAACCGAACAAACAAGGAATAGTGGGAACCGGTCACAACCGGTGGGAACCGGTGTGAACCGGGCTGCCGTGGCTCGGCAGTGGGAACCGAGAGCCACCAGTGGAAATCGGCTAGCCGGTCTAGCCACTGGTAGGGTTGTTTGGATCGGCTTATATGTGGCCACGGGTTTCGGGTTCAGATTAATTTTTAAAACACGGGTTCGGCTTTCGCGAAATATTAAAATCAGAAAATATGTTTAATTAAATTAATTACTAGACTTTTTAATTTAATTAAATTCATGACTTAGGTTAAATATTAAAATTAATATTTCACGTATAACCTAGAGTATTTTGTGATAACACGAGTGCTATTGCAATATCTAACAATCTAGTCCTCCACTCAAGAACAAAACACATTGATATCAGATATCACTTTATCAGAGATCACATTGTGAAAGGGGACATTGAATTATATTTCATCCCCACTCAATACCAATTGGCTGATATCTTTACCAAACCACTGGATGAACCAACTTTCAAAAGATTGATAATTGAGCTTGGTATGCTGAACATTGATGATACAAAACCTGAACCTTCAGTATTCACTGAAGAAGCTTGAAGGTTCAGCATTTCATAAAAGATTTTGATTAATGTCAAGTAGTAGTGTCTTAGTAAAGGAGTGTGCAATGTCATGTGTCTATTTCACCTTATGTGATTGTGTATATGATGTTTTGTCGCCTTATCTGATTCACTGAAGCTGAACAAATAATCACCAGTCATCAAAAGGTTCCTTCAACAATGCTAAACAAAATTTTAAAACCACTGAGTAGCTAGGCCTGAGTACAGGAGCGTACGATGTCATATGTCTTGTTCACTTATGTGAAAATGTATATGGTGTTTTGTCGCCTCATCTGACGCACTGAATCTCACAAGTATTGCCATCAGCTTCAGCATATATGAGCAACAACATTTAAAACAAATCACTCATGTGATTCAAAAGAGTTAGTGGCATTGAATTTTCTTGTGAATAAAACAAACATTCTTTCAAAAAGGTGTCATTTGTTAATTAAGGAAATTTCAAACATCTCCATCCAAAGTCAACAACTCCCTGACACATGGGGCGTTTCACTATTCAAAGCAACAGAAAATCATACCTTTTTGCGGAACATTAATGAGAAAGTTTGTGCCAAATGTTCAAAAAAAACCCTAAAAGATTTTTAATTTTTCAAATGGTTTTAAAAAACTTTTTACAAATCAGTTCAAGTTTTTATATAATCCCTAACAATTCGATTTCATTCCACGCTTACAAATCTTTTATCAAAAAACACACACAAACTTTCTCTCTTTCAAAACACACAGAAACATCAATGGCTGAATCATCTTCTACTCCAAAGATTGCTAAGATCACTCTCAACCCATCCACTCATGTTAACTATCCCATTGATGATATCTTTTTCAAACCCAACAACATCACCTTACTCAAACATGAATCCATTAAGTTTGTTCCTGGGGAACAAGTTTTGACTTATATATCCAAAAGTGTTTTAAGGTATGCTTTATTTGAGGATCCTGGTATGATGTTTCAAAATGTACTAAAAGAATTTTGGTTTACAGCAGAGGCTTCTAACAACAAGAAGTCCATTGAGTTTGATTCTACCACGGTTGGGATCCACGGTAGATTTGGGTTAAAGTTATTTAGAAAAGTTTTGGGTTTAGATTACTTGGAAAACCCTAGTGACTATGAAGCTATACCTGATGATTTTATGGTTGTCAAAAATTTCTTTAAAGAGATTCGGTATACTAAAAAAATTACTGAAAAAAGGGGGTTAAAAAGAAGTTGTTTGCCACCAAGGTGGAAGTTTTTGATGTCAATTCTTATTGAATGTTTGGGGGGGGGGGGGGGGGGAACTGGAGGCCTTGACCAGATCAACCAAAAAGATGAAATTATTTTATACTGTCTGGCCAAGGGTGTTAAAGTTGATTTTGGGAGGCTTATTTTTGAAGATCTCTATGGGAAGCTGGAGAAAAAGACTAGAGAGAAAAAAGTTGTTTACACCAGATTTCTATCTCTCCTCTTTGTTGACCATCTTGTAAATGACTTTTCAAAAATCAATGGAGAGAAACTAAATATTAAGACCTTTGATCTCACACGCTGGAACATTCCAGTCAGCACCATTGATCCTCCTCTTACACAACCCATGCTCGACATCTACTCAGCATATGGTCCAGTAGTGTATAAAGCTCCAAAAGACACTTCTCCAACTGGAGAAGGGGATCTAAAAGGCAAAAAGCCTGGAGCTTCATCTGGACCTCGTCAGAAGCAAACGTTAATTAATACCAAGAAGGTTAGACGTGAGTCCAGAAAGAGGAAAACCCTCACTCAATCTTCCTCAAAGAAGATTGATGATGATTCCCCAGGACATGCTTTGAAGAAGACTAAGTCCCTGGCCAAGGACAAGAACCCCATCCAGTCGTCACCTTTAGTCTCTGCTGGAGGTAACATGCATAAAGAGGCCCAAAAGGCAACCCCTCTCTCAACTTCTTTAGGAGAGAAGGGTGAAGATAGAGCTCACCCTCAGCTCAGTAGTGTGGAGTCAGCATTGGTAAGTACTTTCATTCTGAATACAAGTCATACTTCATTACCAAATCCTATCACTTGTCACTCTGAGTCTGCATTAGGGAATTATGTGTCAGCAAATCCAACAGCTGATGTTGACCCTGGCCTATCTTTTTCTAATGATGTAGTTCCCCCACAACAGGGTTCTACCGAAGGAACCAAAAACATTATCATTGATCTTAACTTATCAAGGACTCTTTCTCAGGATCCATCAAGTCAAACCAACCCTGGTGGTGAAGGGCTTGAAACTGATCCACACACTAAAGATGATGCTCAGAAGATTCCCAAGGAAGTGAATCTCACCACTGGAGCCAAGGTGGGACACTTACCTTCATTTGTTGTCAGCATGTCTGGGGATGATTTGGAAAAAGAACTAGGGTTTAGTGACAGAATTCCAGTCAATCTAGATGACAGTGATGAAGAAACTGTTGATACAACACCCAAGCCACTTTCCCCCAGAACAGAACAGGTACAAGAAATAACAAATCAAGTGATGATTCTTCAATCACAGGTGGCCAGACTGAAGGAAGAAAAGGTGCTTGCTGACACTGAAATCTCATCTCTCAAAGCAAGCCCAATTCCTCCTTCTGTTGGACAAATCAAGGTTGCCCTCATTGCTTCTTTGAAGCCTTTAGTCCAAGATGTGGCCACCACCACTTACTTAAAGCATGAGATGTCCTCTCTTATGGACTCCATCAACGGTGCTTCCATAGAGTTTCCACCAGAATTCACACTAGTTCCTGGCCAAGTTAATGCTTTGTGTGATTCTGTGTCCAAGATCAAAGATAGAGTGGCGTTGCTGGAGAAACAAAAGCTGACCATATCTGATGAGGTTCAGCAAAAACTTAATGCTCTTGAAACTGTCCCAGCCATGCTGGCCAAGGTAACTGCCACTCTTGATCATCTTTGTGGCCTATACCCTGCTAGTAGGTCATCAGAAGCTGCTGGGCAGTCTTCTGCTGAGGGGGAGAAAAACATCATCCAACAGCTTGTTCAGAAACATGCCCAAAAGAAGGCTCAGAAACAATCCGTTGTATATCAGTCACCTATCACTGAAAATAGCCCAGCAAAGGGTAAGAGGGAGTCATCAGCCAAAAATGATCATATGGAAGGGCTGACCACAAGTGGGGAAACAACTGATAGTGGTTCACCTCCCTTTATACCCAAGAACAAAGGAGATTTTACTCAAAATGATCGATTGATCAAAGCTGGGGTGGCCACTCAGGAAGAACTTGACAAGATGTACAAGCTTCAGCAAGAAGAAAATCTAAGAGATCTGAACCTAAGCTTGTATGAACAAATTGGGAATGCTGAAGTAGAAAGTGTCTTCAAGAAAAAAGGTGTTATATGAAAAGTTTTGTATAAGAAGGCTCAACAGTAGAAATATCTCACCAATCACAAACGTTGATATGCTGACCAACAAAGGTGACATCCATCTCAAGTTATATAGGGGTGATGGAACTGATGAGATACTTGAAAACTTTCAAGGAAAAGAACTTTCTTACACTGAATGGATTGAAATGAGTGTGATGATCGAGAAAAGAAAATCCAAGAGATGGGATGAAGTTCGCACCAGATATGACAACTGGGAATTTTCTAGACTTTAAATAATAATAAATTATATTATTTATTAATTGAAATTCATTTTCGAGAGATATGAAAGTTACTTGATTTGAAAACAGGAGTTTATTTTGTAAATTATAAAATACTGTATAAAAATATGAGAACTAACGCGATACAGTTACATTTATATTTAATTATTCATAAATATTGATAAAAGATTTATTAAATTATCGGGATACTTTTATTTTAGCTTTTATATCATATGCTGAAAATGAGAACATTCAAATTGAATTATATTTTCTTTGAACGAAAACTATTCGAGATAATCGATAAATGATAACTATTTTACATAAAAATATAGACGATTACAAAAATTAGTCGAGTAGATACTCTACTTTATTGGAAAAATCATTCTAAAAACAACGGCGCGAATTTCATAAAACGAATCAAATTTTATGGTACTCAAACGAGTCCCGAATCATTTATATACAAACGTTATACTAAATGATACACTTTAGGTCCCTGTCATATTATTTTCAGTTTTGACATTAAAATATAGCAAACTTTACATATTGAATTTTAGTAGTTGGTATAAGTATAAAATTTCTAGGGATTCTCTCATTCCCAACAAAAACCTAACCCTAAACATAACACATACTACTCTCTCACTTCTTTGACAGCCGTCATCAATTCCGACCACCAGTTTCGCCGGAATCCGCCAGCCGCCATAATAATAAAGCTTGTCTAAAAGCCTCTGATCTATATTATATAGCAACACCATCACCATCTATACGTTTTTTCCAGTGATACTCACCATCATGGAACCACCAACTCCACCACACAGCCGCCACCAGATCCGTCACCATCCACCATATTAACCACAAACGTCGTGGTTCTCGTGTCCAGTCGTTGTATACACCAGCACTAAGACCCAGCCTCGTGGTCATTAACGACACCACACCACTACCGTCGAGCCACCATTTATACACCACGTCCGTTGACCACCACCATCATCTACCACGGCCGTCGTGCCCTTATTCACCACAGCCATCACAAAAACATCATCAACTCCACCGTCATCATCACCACGCCGTCACCACTTATCTACTTTCACCCTAAATCAGCAGATCAGTCAATCTACACATGTTATCACCACTAATATCATAGACTCGTCATCTCCTTAGCATATACGACCACCGAGGTCGCAGATCTAGATCCACCACAGCCATGATGGTCAACCACGTCGTCACCACCATCATATTATCAAGTCGAGGATGTTTGTTCGTTGCTACAGTATGAACACCTTAAAAGGGGGTTTATTTCTGATTCTAACATAAAAGGAGTGCGTTTGGTTGTAAAAAACGACCCATAGGGTGTGTTTGTGTAGGCGTTCAGCAGCCCGACGAGTGTGGTTGTTTGGCTAGCTGATAAGCGCGGTAGTCGGGGCGTTTGGTTCGCGGTATAACATCTTTCAGGAGCGTTTGGGTCTAGCGGAAAGCCTTACATGGGTGTTTAGGTCTGCTGGTAAATTATAAAGGGGCGTTTGGGGCTAGCAGTAAGGTATAAGGGGCGTTTGGGACTGCAGACATCGTATAAGGGTGTGTTTGGGTTTATGCGGACGCGTAACTTCAAGGGTTTAGAGTGTCGGACATGAATTGAGCTCATGGTTCGTTGTGGTTTTGGAATCGGCTAATAACACATCTAACCTTATTAATTAATTAAAACTAACGGTGGTATACATATATAAATATATACATAAATATATACATACGGTTAAATAAATATATGTCGAACAATATTTCGAGAACTATAAAAAAATAATAATTATATTTTGAATATGTGTTTAAATAGCCCACATCGGGCGTTTGACTATTAAATTATAACACATAGGTTATGTTTGGTTTTATCTAGTTATGGTGATCATTTAGTTTAAATGGACATATGTTAAAACGTGACTAGTGAAACGTAGATGGCTTGGAACATGGAAAATGGAAATTATTGAAAATTGATAAATATGGAAAACGTTCTATTAACGAATAGGTCATGTCAAAAATTTTATAAAATTTTATACTTAATATTTTTTTCGCTACCAACTATTATTATATCTGTAAATCGATAAAATAAATAAATACTATTATATTTGTAAATCGATAAAAGTTATACTTTTTACCTAAAACTGACAACTATTAATTAAATGGTGATTTTATTTAAATTGTGTCGAACTATGTTGTTTAATTATTTTTATCACGATCTTCAGTAAATACAAACTAAATATACACTTTGATTTATTTTGTTAGATTATTATCTCTATTATATAATTCAACGTAAGAATTATATAATCATCTAGTTATACGTAATGTGTACCGAATACATTACCTACTTGGTGTGTGCTTATTTTATTCATTTTATTTAACCAACCACCGAATTATTGTAACTTAGAACTTAAATATTTTAACAACGGGTCACGCTGATGTATTTATTTATCGAGAACTCAAATATACGTTTGTAAGATTTACCCGATTAGTAAACCACAACACCATGACCGAGTCGTATCGATTTCCGTTTGCGCGGAGCGTATTATTAGCATCACTATTGTTCGCGCTACTACGTCGAGGTGAGTTCATACCCCATCTTTCTAGTTTTAAATTGATTTATAAAGGTTTTATAATCATTTTGGGGGAAGTACATGCTTGGTCACAAACTATTTATAATTTGCTTGGTTGGTCATAAACTGCTTTAACTGTTACGTGCTGAGTGGTTAACTCCATTTATTGTTATACTTATGAATGTTGATACTAAAATTTCTATTGTGGGTTTCATAGCCTAAAACTTTAACTGCTTTTTCGCTAGTTCTCGGGTAGAGACAATGGTTGCAAGAATGAACACAAGTGCATATACTCGTTTATGTATTGGTCTAAGTCCCGCTTTAACCCAATTACTTGGCCCATTATCATGAATCGTTAATTTTGGACTGGATGACCGGTCGAAAGCGCGAATGTCATGGATAGATCTATCGAGGTTGACACCCCTGTCCGGCTTGGTCCAACAGAGGACAAGCGGGCACAGTTTCATTTGAGTCTGAGGACGGATGTCGTGCGTTAGGCATCCGTAGGGGCTGCATTATATGATTATACTACCGGTGTTGTTAACGCTTCGGTGTCATGAGCTTAGACAATAATAAATGCCTTTTTGTGACTTTGTATTTGTTATATTGTCACCTATGGTTGAAAAATCTTGTGGTTCATCAAACACTTCTAAATTATCAAGAATCTTATTTGTTAATTGGTATATTTTATTATGATCAGGGAATTCAATTATTAACGAGAACATATATTATTATTAGTAAACTCTGCTTATATAAATAAACTGTGTTTTTATCCGTAAACTTTGTCTTTATTATGTAAATTTTTTTTATTATAAACTCTGTTATTATTAATAAGTTATGTTTTATCAGAAAACGCTAATTATTATCTGTGGACTTTGTTTTATTAGAAAACTATATTTAATTCAGTGAACTTTGTTTTATCGGTAAACTATATTTATTATCAGTAAACTCTGTTTTTATCAAATCAACTCTGTCTTTATTCATAAACTTTGAAATTATCAAAGAAAGTCTATTTAACAAGAACTGTGATTTTTAAACTCTTATATTTTCCTGCAAGGTGCAGTGGTTGATAAAACTCTAATTTTTCATAAATGTTTTAGAACAAACTTATGAACTCACCAACTTTATGTTGACATTTTTAAGCATGTATTTTCAGTACTTGACTGTATGGACTATTTGGAGTCTCGTATGTGGTTTTCGCATGTAGAGGTCGTTCTCCGATCAAGCTCTCGATTACTCATGAAGTCACAGCCTCGCAAAGTCAGTCTTCCGTTGCGGTGAATTTGGGGGTGTGACAGATTGGTATAAGAGCCTTGGTTATAGAGAACTAGGTTGCTTTAGTAGCTCTAGACTATAACCGGCTCTCAGTTTTAGTTAGTAGTAACATTCATCACATCATACGTATTCCGTTTCTATATGAATATTTGCAATGCACGTTTGCTAATACTTTGTTGCATGTCATGTTATTATTTGTTTACATGAGTTCGATTGCATGGTTAATACTCTCTGACATATAATATATTTTTTTTATGAACGCTAGAACATTTATTGGATATTGTAAGTTACACAATGGTTTCGCATATCTTTTATAATCAAACCTATAGACATTATATGAATTTTGGTTGACGATTGGTCATGAGTAATCCCTATGTTCGAGCTAATTTATTCAAAAAAGTTGAGAGGTGTAACAATACTTAACTATGCCTCAGTGGGCCTTGTTGATACAAAAGTTGGGTGATCCTTGCTAGACCCGAATTAGGCTTAATTCGGGTTGGCTGGACTCCGGCTCCTGCACCAAGTGAATTATCTCGTTAGGATCCTACACACTAAAACAACACGCGTTAGGCTTACCGTGGGAATGTATCCCACGATTAGACTTTGGCGTGAGAGTAAGTAATCAGTTAGGGTTATGAGAATCGGATGAGATGTGAGTGTGTAGAATGTAATACCTTTGTGTAAACCTTGGGGGTTCCTTATATAGGCAGTGAAACCCTAATGGGCTGTCACCGATGCTTCGGCCCCAAGGAAAGGATAAGTACCATAATTAGATTGATTGTTATCTTCTAGTTATGGTGAGTGAATATCCTCTCCTTTGGGATAAATCCCAATCATAGTAAGAGTATGATTTTGTCTAACCCTATACCGGCCATACCGGGTCGTGGGTCGCACACGTGTGTGCGGTTACTTTTCATTTAAGCCCATAGACTTAAATGACATTAATCCCACCCATCCTTGATGGGTCGGATACGGGTAGTACCTGTGGGCCGGGTTCATGACCCGGCTGGGGACTATACGTCATCATGTCCCCCCAGTCTAGTTGTTACAGCCGTAGGCGTAACCTCTAGACTTTACAATGTCATGTAGACCTGTTTGTCGCAATTACGGCCGTACTCCAAAATAAGCCGACCGGGACAATTTTAATGAATGCATTAATGGTAGTCAATAGTCAGACGCACGCCTTCAAAAGTGCACCAGAAAGTTCCACCCTTGAGCTACGTAAAACTGTTAAGAAGTGACCCGTGGGTCCCTTCTGACGTTTCAGAAGTGTCAGAAATGCCATCCGTTGGATGGGCTTAGTGGCTTACACGTGGAGAACATCCATGCTACCTCGGAAATCGAGGAAACCCTATATAAGAGTTGGTGTGTGCTACTGTTACACACACAGTTTACATTGCATTCCGCCATTGTTCCTCCCAAGCTTATTCCTTCATTCCTTCACTTCTTATCCCCCGGATTTTCCCCACCGCATGTTAGATCATCACGCCTCTCAAATCTTTTTTATAAAACATGGTGAAGGACAATCCCCTTATTACGGATGTCCTTAACGTGATGCCTGCGGAGAAATACATAGACTTTTTGTCTAAGTATTATATTCCCGAAAGCGTACATCCGACCTATCCAGGTGACGGTGAAGCGATTACGGATGCTCCAAAGGGGAAGATAGGCGTGTACACGCGCCTATTTGATTCGGCTAACTACCGTATCCCCTTATCTAAGTTTTTGGTAGATCT
Source organism: Glebionis coronaria (assembly GCA_025667525.1). Classification (NCBI taxonomy): domain Eukaryota; kingdom Viridiplantae; phylum Streptophyta; class Magnoliopsida; order Asterales; family Asteraceae; genus Glebionis; species Glebionis coronaria. The sequence goes on along the minus strand of CM046876.1, from coordinate 394,001,748 downwards.
GCTTCTACACTATGATTTCCACATAACCCAACTGCACTGCACAGGGGCATGTAAAATCAATCAGTTTGAGATTACCTGCCATACGTACGAGGTAACCCCGACCGTGAATCTATTTAGGGTCTTTTACTCCCCCCAACTAGTGATTGGGTGGTTGTCATTCAAAAAACGATCCGTGAACGCCCCCATGACTTATAGGAAGCCCTTAGACTCCCTCAAGAATTGGTACGACCATTACTTTTTCGTGGATGAGAAAGTATTTCCACCCCGTTCGTCCTCAAAACCAGGGCACCCAAAGACTATCCTCCCAAATCCAAAGACTATAGTAGTAAGGATTTGAAAATTCTAGATACCCACCGCACAAAATTTCATAGGGGTTTGCCGGAGCACTTACTGTGCCGAGTAAGGATAAGCCGCTACTACTATGGGAGGGAGGATAGGTATCCATGCTTTCTGACCGGACGTAGGCAGGGTAGGTCTTCTTATATTTGTAGATGTAAAAAATGCCTCATTGTACTTTGTGAACTTACTAATCCGTATACATGCACATGCCTGCAGAGATGAACCTACATGGATTATTGCACCAAGGTGATCCAAGAAAAGTTCCTGAAGGATTCCAACCACTGAAAGAAAATGAACTCCCCCTACTGGAAGCTACCACATACAGAACCATCCTGCTAGAGGAAACCACCGAGCAACGATCAGATGAGGGAGAGCCCGTGATTGAGAAGTCCCCTCTTGACTTCCATAATGAAGATGGTGGAGAATTGCTACTTGAGGGCACCGTGCCGCACCAGGATGAAGAAGAAGAAGAGGGAGAATTCACCAACCCTGCTGACAACCGCACCGGTGATGATGAAGAAACCATACAAGCTTCTGGGTCCCCCAAGCCCAAATCCAGGAAAAGGAAGACTACCAGGAGGGTAGCAAAACCCTAGGGGATGGGGCGGGGTCACATAATGCTCCCCCGAAGAAGCTAAGGAAATACCATCCCCAGTTCCAGGAAGGAAGCAGCACCGCTACGGCCCAGGTCGACCCCTCGCCGCGCACAGATGAGCAAGTCTGGATGGCCACTCCTGTGAATGCCGTGGCTCCTACCATCACAGAACCCGTGACTGGTACTACGTAAGTACCCATTTAATACTACAAAGGACATAAATCTATAAACAGAACTTATAAGTATGTTAATTAGAGGGTGGGCCCGTCAACCGTGGCTCAAGAGAAGGAGGTGGAAAGGGAACCTTCTCCCGTGAAATCAATGAGACCTCCATCCCCTCTCGTGACCCATGCCGAGGAGCCACATCCTGAGGGACCCGACACCGGCCTTCGCCTAGCATGTAACTTATCCTGGTTAACAAGGTTGGAGGTGGAGTCCGAGTGCACGAAATTTATTGAACACATCACTCCTCTAGCGCTGGCGCAAGATTTGGACGAACTAGAGCATGAGACGCTGTTGGAGCAGTTTTATGTGTCCTCCGCACACCAGGTAACAGTTGGTGCGGCCCTAAGACGTCGTCTGATCAAGGCCTTGGCTAACGTGAGCCGTGCTGATAAAAGATAGCTCACCGCGAAGCACTGGTGGGTAAGCACGAGAAAACTATCACATCCTTGCAGGCAACGTTGGTCGTGGCGGAGTCAACCGTCAAGGAGCAAGCCCATCACGCCAATGCCCGTGAGGAGCGTATCGCCGAGCTGGAGGCCCTCTTAGCAACATCAAATGAGAAGGTATACTTCTTACATTAACACTTATTTTGTGCACGTAAAAAATCACATTGCCTTTGTAGTAACTCCAAGTGTCGTGTATAGGTATCCGCAGCCGAAGCTGCTACTAAAGCCGTCACCGTACAAGCCTTCACTATTGCTTAGGAGCGCGACACGCTGAAGGATGAGCTAACCCAGGCGCGGACCACCTTGGAAGAGCAAGCTACAATAGCTGAGGGTGAACTAAGCAAGATGGCAGCGGACTGCGCCGAAATGATGTGCCCTCCTTTGCTCACAGCCATAGCTGGGCGTTGATGGATAGTTGGCCAGGGAAAGCGGCTTGCCGTGAGCAAGGTAACGGAGGCTCCTTACCTGTTGCAGGCCTTTGTTGACGTTGTATCAGACGGTATTGACCGTGGTAGGCACGAGGGGCTGGTCAAAGCTGCGGAGCTAATAGGCAAGGAAGAAGATATTACCCAGCATGCCTACCACAACCCTCTAGCCGGAGATAAGATGACCGCATCAATGGCTGCCCTTGCTGAAATCCAGCACCCTTTCCTAGACGAGCTAGAGTTACTAAAGGATGCTCTTAATGGGGTAATAATATCGAAGCTCACCGTCGATCCAATCCAACTAACCCTGTCTACCTACGATTCTGCGTCAAAGGTGATGAAAGGTGAAAAACTATTGGCCGAGGCGTTGGACGCAAACATGATCAGGGCCCAAGAAGGAAGGAATGCGCACGGGGAGGTCCTCCGAACTTTTATTGAAGAAGGGAAGAAAGAGATAGGGAGTTCCTACCTCCCTTGTAATTTACATTGTAAACATTTGTACTATTTTATTCGTCTGTGTATGTATACGGCTAAAAACTGATGTTGTTGTGATAACTTGTCATATTTATGCAAGAAAGTCCGTGATGACTACGGCTATTTTGGTGTTTTGAATTTGAAACTTGTGTATTTTTGTTGTTGTTTTTTAGATATCATATACCCGTGTTGCATGACATGTCACGTCTTACTCAAAAATACAATCAAGTCTATATTTTACTAGACGTGCGGCGTGCGTCTTTACCATGCAAAGCACTACGTGAGCGCGGCATATGGAAACTTATCACAACGTCTTGTGACTAAGGTGTCTAGTAAGGATACATGATCCGCATCACTGGGGTTGCATCCCTCTTATGCGACAAGTTGAATTATTAGGTTCACTTAATCCTCTTACCCCGCCTGGAGGCGCATAGTACATGTACGGTATTGAATGAATGCATATGAATAAGAGATAGCACATTATAGTAATAACAACTAAATCTATACGACAATAATAGCATCTAAAAATAAGACAATAATTTGCACAATAACGAGCCGTGGGGATATCTAGGCACCACAGCATTTTATTAGAACGTTTACGTTTTTTGTTTTAACAAGAACGGGAAATCCTAAAAACAAAGGGAACCTAGAAAGCATAAAAAACAAAACAAAGAGAACACATGGATCTTCATTGAAGCCAAATATAGCGAAGTGTCCATGCGGAAGCCGTAGCTCTCAAAGATAGCACCTTTTAAGATTGCAGATATTCCATGTGCGTTCCAGGTCGCGGCCATCCATGTCACGTAACTTATACGCGCCCCGTCCTAAGGCTTCTGTAACCTCATACGGTCTTTCCCACTTAGGGCCCAGCTTTCCTGTATTCTTCGCTCGACTTGCCTCGTTGGTACGATAAACATAATCTCTCGGTCAAAAAGAAACACCTTTAACCTTGGCGTCATAATAAGCCTTCATCCGTGCCTTCCACTTGGCCTCATTGATAGCCGCTATTTCTCTTTTTTCCTCCAACAAGTTCAGATTGATCCGGAGCTGCTCGTCGTTTGTGACGACATTAACCTCCGCTGTGCGGATGGTCGGCATTCCGATCTCTGCTGGTATAACAGTTTCAGTGCCGTAGGCCAGTGCAAATGGAGTATCCCTATTGGCTGTATTGATCATAGTCCTATGTGCCCATAGAACATGTGGCAGTTCATCCACCCATTTGGCACTTCGTTCATCCAAGCGTGCCTTGATGCCTTCACCCAAGCTTCTGTTTGCTCGTTCTACAAGACCATTTGTCTGCGGATGTTTAACAGATGCGAAGCTCCGTTTGATATTTAATGCTGCGCACCAGTCCTTGAATGGATTATCCGCGAACTGCTTCCCGTTGTCCGAGATGATTTCTCCTGGTAAGCCAAAACGGCACACGATGTTCTCCCAAACAAACTTTTTAACTTGTTTGCCTGTGATGGATTTTACTGCCTTAGCCTCTATCCAACGTGTAAAGTATTCCATTGCTACAATCAAGAACTTAACTCCCCCCGCAGCTATGGGAAAAGGTCATGCAATGTCAATCCCCAACTTATAGAATGGCCATGGGGATGTAATGGGTGTAAGTTCCTGCTGCGGATGTCGTGGTACTGGTCTGTGCACCTGGCAATCACTGCACTTGCGAATCATGTCGCGTACATCCCTATGCATAGTAGGCCAATAATATCTTGTGCGTAGAGCTCGAGCTACTACAGATCGAGGGCCCGCGTGCATTCCGCATAACCCTTCATGTATCTCACTGATCACATAAGTATCCTGGCGTGGCCCAACACATCGCAACCACGGCTGTAAGAAAGAGCGTTGGTAAAGAATACCTTCTCGAAGCTCGAAGTGCTGCGACTTCCTTCTGATATGCCGTGCCGCCTTTTTCTCGTCCGGAAGGGTTTCATTAGTCAAATAGTTTATGATCGGGGTCATCCATGTAGGTCCGTCTTCCTCAACTATAGCTGCGACTTCCCCATTCGTTATAGAATTTTCTTTTAGTATTTCTACCAAGACTTGCTTGGATAAGTGGGCAAAACTTGTAGACGCGATCTTGCTAAGAGCGTCCGCCTTCTTGTTTTCACCTCTTGGTACCTGCTTGATAGAAAATTTGTTGAAAGCAACGATGAGTGACTTGACCTTCTCCAAGTCCTCCTTGGCTATGTAACCCCCTAGAATGTGGTTCGCGACAAGTTGTGAGTCCACGTAGGCCTCAAGGTTTCGGACTCCCATTATAGCAGAGATTTTTAAACCCGCAATCAATGCTTCATATTCTGCCTCATTATTGGTGGCTGTGAACTCAAAGCGCAGGGCATATGTAAACTCCATTCCTTCCGGATTCGTAAAGATGAGACCAGCTCCTGATCCATCCATGCACGAGGATCCGTTCTTAAATAATACCCATGGTTCTGCTAGAGTTTCCTCTCGTTGTACGACCGGTCCCTCCTCATCCGGCTTCTTTATCAATAAATCTGCCAAGATTTGGCCTTTAACAGCCGTCCTTGGTCTATAACAGATGTTATGCTCTCCCAATAGAATGCTCCACTTCTGTAGCCTACCGGCCACGTCTGGTCTGGAGATGACTTGTTTTATTGGTTGATCAGTAATAACCACATTTGGATGCGCCTAGAAGTACCGGCGTAACCGTTTTGTAGCAAACACTAATGCCAAAACCAATTTTTCCATAGAAGAATAATTCAACTCCGGCCCTTGTAGTGTTCTGCTTATGAAGTAGACCGGAGTTTGGACTGTGTCCCTATCCATCATGATGAGCTCCTCCTTGGGTCGGGGGGCCACTAGCATGGGAAGAGATGCGAGATGTTGCTTGAGCTGACCAAAAGCTTCCTCCACTTCCTTTGTCCACCGGAAATCTCCCTTCTTGATGCACTTCTTGAGTGTTTTGAATAAGGGGAGTGACTTCTCCGCGGACTTCGACAAGAATCTGTTTAGCCCGGCCAACTTGCCATTTAATGATTGCACCTCTTTCCGTGTCTGAGGAGATGGTAACTGTATTACCGCGTCCGTCTTTTCCGGGAAGGGCCTGATGCCATTTACATCAATCATATATCCAAGAAACATCCCTTCAGTTGCCCCAAACGTGCATTTCTTTGGATTCACTTTCATAAATCCTCCTCAAGGTATCAAACGTCTCTTGGACGTCACGGAGAAGTGCATCCTCCGTATGACTTTTGATGACTAAATCATCAACATAGACCTCAAGATTGTGGCCTATCTGTGAGTCAAAGGCTTTGTCAACAAGCCGCTGATATGTTTCCCCGGCGTTCTTTAGTCCGAATGGCATTTTTGTATAACAGTATATGCCTTGACTAGTATGGAATGTCGTCTTCTCTGCGTCCTCTTCTACAATCTGGATCTGGTGGTATCCCTTGTATGCATCTAAGAAGCACTTAAAGGGATATCCGCATAGGGATTCCACCTTCCAGTCAATCTCCGGTAACGGATAGCAGTCTTGCGGACAGGCTTTGTTCAGATCTGTAAAGTCCACGCACATGCGCCAGCTCCCATCATGCTTTTTGACCATGACCGGGTTGGATAACCACTCGTGGTAGTATACCTCGCGCATGATACCTGCATCCACCAATTTCCGTACTTCATCCAATATTACTTGGCTGCGTTCTGGTGCCTGACCGCACTTCTTTTTCTTAACGGGAGGATATCCCTGGCGGATTTGGAGCTTATGTTCTGCTATCGCACGTGGTACGCCTGTCATATGCTTGGGCTCCCATGCGAATACATCTGAGTTTGCTTTTAAGAGAGAGCACATGGCCCTCTTGTCGCTATCCGAGAGTGTTCCCCCTATGGATACCTCTTGTTCCGGATAATCAGGATGGATTGCCACCTTCCAATTGCGAGGTGGTGATCCATCCTTGGGGGAACCGGTGGAACTGGTGTTCTCACGGCATGACACCCGGATGGTGGTATGATTTCATTATAGATAGTGACAATTCCTCCTTCCACAGGGAATTTAATCATTCCATGAGCTGTGGAGGGTACTACCCGTATGGCCAGGATACCTGGTCTGCCTATGATCCCATTGTATGGAGAGTGTGAGCGTATCACCATAAAGTTCATCCACGCCGTGGTAGAATGCTCTTCATTCCCAATGGTTACAAGCAGACGCAGCTGTCCTATTGGCCATATGGTGTCTCCACTAAAGCCGATGAGCGGCGACGTGGCCGGTACTAATTGGCTTCTTTTTTCTGGTCGTAACTGTACGAAATAGTGTTCGTATAGTACTTCTGCTGATGACCCTCCATCCACATACATACGGCGGGCATTGTGTGTTCCAATGCTTATCTCAATCGTGAGAGGTGCATCGGCTACATCACTGGCCGTGATGGGAGGGAATGAGATTTCTCTGCCGCGTGAAAATTTTTGGCTAATTTTCTTCCTTGTGCGGCGCTGCCTGGATTGTATCATGTATATAGTTGAAGGTTTGTCCTTTTGGGGATCCTTCTTGTCATATTTCTTGTTGTCCTTTCCATCTTTCCAATCCTTGACCAAATGCTTGAGTTTGCCTGACTTGATCAGTGACTCAATGTGCTTCTTGAGCTGGATACATTCCTCCGTGTCGTGGCCCTTGTCGTTGTGGAATTCGCAAAAGCGATTTCCTTGACGAAGGTCCAACGGAGTCGTCATTGGGGGAGGTCTCGGGAAGTTGGCCCCTTCTGTCAACAAGATATCCCGGTAAGACATCTTTAGAGGGGTGAATTTCTCCTCCGACCGTCCTCCTTTGCTTTGGCTCTTGTAGTCCGAGCTTCTCCCACTTCCTTGGTTGCTTTGACCGCCCGACTGTCTCCTAGACTGGTCGTTCGATCGATAGCTGTTTCCTTTTAAAGAGTAAGCCACGGCTACCGCGGTTTTTCCCTCTATGAAGTTCCTGACCCTTTCCATGAGGTCGTCATACTTCTTCGGTCTCTTGTCATTGAGACGTCTGATTAATTCCTTGTCTGTTATGGCGTGCATATAATCGTAAATTTTCAGAATTTCCGGCATTGTCTTTGTGCGCGTGCACTCGTCATTGAAGCGTTCGGTGAAGGCCTCCGTAGATTCCCCAGGCCGTTGCTTGACGGTTGCCAATGAGACCGGGTCCTTATTATACTTCTTTCGCTGAGTATAATTGTTCTTGAACGCAGTACGCAGTTCAGTGAAGCTATCAATGCTTCATGGAGGAAGTCCCTCAAACCAATCACGAGCATTGCCGATCAAGGTTGAATTGAACATTTGGCACCATATAGGCATGGGCCATCGTTCAATTTTCTCTTGTGTGTCAAATATCTTCATGTGATCATCCGGATCACTAGTCCCATCATAAGTCTCGACACACGACGGCATGCGACGCTTTATATCCTCGGAGTAATTCCGTATGCGGAGAGTAAAAGGATCTTCCCTGGGATCAGCCCATGGACGGGTAAGACTAGGGTCACACCATGGATGGGAAAGATCTTCTGCTTCCGCCTCTCGATAATAGCGGCCGCCATAGTACTCTTCATTGTCTGGTGGCGGCGGAGGAGTACGCCTGGGTCGGCGACGCTTGGGTGGATGGTCATCCGAATCCTCTCTGGATGGACCGGGAGAATGGGGCGGTGCCCCATTCTTTGGCTGAGGATCGCTCTTGTGAGAAGAGCTAAGAACCTTCTTTTCCCGGTATTCATCCTGTCCCACACGCTTGTGCGGCGATTGGTTCTGGTTAGCTCCAGATCTGGCCGTTCGGGTGAACCGTCAGACCTCTCTCCATCCTCACGGGATTGTAGTAGTTCCTGCATAATACGATCCCCTATGCGTTCGAACACATTCCTAGGTTGGGGAGTTTCCTCAAATAGGTTTCGCTCCTGGGGTCGTGTCCTTCGCTTCCTCTGAATTTGAGGAGAGGTGCTTGGTCCGGCACTGCCAAAGTTGAGCCTAGATTGGAGGTCCCTCCCTAGGTTCAACCTGGAAGCGATTCCTGGGACGATCCTATCGAAGTTCAGCGTGAGAACTCGAGTGAGATCTTCCTTACTAAGTTGTTCGACCTCCACTTCTTCCTCAGTCGATGGTCTACGCGGCTCCTTGTTAGGAGGGTTGGGCGCACTCCCTAGGGTTATCCAAGGTCGAAGTAGGTGGTGGGGTGACAGCGAACGTGCTTGTCATACCCATGGACTGAAGACCACTTCGGTTATTCGGTCTGCCTGTTTGGTTACTAGGGGATCAGTTGGGAATGAGTATCTCGTCCCCTGGGGACTTCCGGTTCCCATGATTTGTGTTCCTGGGGTTTCCTTGCGGATTTCCTTTTGTCATTGAGAGATTGAGATGAGATTTGCTCTAGCTTAGTGTAATGGTCCCACGGATGGCGCCAACTTGTTGATACAAAAGTTGGGTGATCCTTGCTAGACCCGAATTAGGCTTAATTCGGGTTGGCTGGACTCCGGCTCCTGCACCAAGTGAATTATCTGGTTGGGATCCTACACACTAAAACAGCACGCGTTAGGCTTACCGTGGGAATGTATCCCACGATTAGACTCTGACATGAGAGTAAGTAATCGGTTAGGGTTATGAGAATCGGATGAGATGTGAGTGCGTAGAATGTAATACCTTTGTGGAACCCTTGGGGGTTCCTTATATAGGCAGTGAAACCCTAATGGGCTGTCACTGATGCTTCGGCCCCAAGGAAAGGATAAGTACCAGAATTAGATTGATTGTTATCTTCTAATTATGGTGAGTGAAAATCCTCTCCTTTGGGATAAATCCCAATCATAGTAATAGTATGATTTCGTTTAACCCTGTACCTGGCATGCTGGGCCGCGGGCCACACATGTGTGTGCGGTTACTATTCATTTAAGCCCATAGACTTAAATGACATTAATCCCACCCATCCGTGATGGGCCAGATACGGGTAGTACCCGTGGGCCGGGTTCATGACCCGGCTGGGGACTATACGTCATCAGGCCTCATGTTTGATTGAGTGCGAGATGGAATTAAGTATGGGACGTTACACAACCTATGATTTTTGATGAATTACCTCGGGGGTGGGTAAGACTCGTAGTCTTACGTGTTAATGCATATTGTGTTGTATTTTTAGAGTCCAGCTTAGTCATTGAAAGGTTGAGATGTGTAATAATTCATAGCAAAACCTAAGACCATTCTTTGTGAGTGAGTTTCGAGGTTGGGTTATGATAAGTTATTACTCATCTCACTGTTTGATGAGTCTTCCTCGAGGATGGGAAATATTTGTGTGACTGGATAATTGCGTATTTATAACCGTATGCTATATAATTATCCTAATTATAACTGTGAGTTTCTTTGCTTGATATACGTCCACAATCGCTTTATCGCCTATCGACACTTATGTTCTTTGCTCCGGTACTTTCGAAACGTCTACTTATGAAAGACAACTTATTTGCAACTCATGCGCTTTGCTTTTGTTAATTTGGATATTATCGTTTAGAGATTCTAACGATTATGAATTGGGTATTTTGCCGGTGACATTTAAGTAGGATGATTTATGAAGTCTTTATTGAAATGGATTGGGACGCCTTTGCATTTGAATAAAGAAATCATGAATCACCGAACCGTAAGTTTATAATGACATATCTGCATAGATTAGGATGCTTCTGTATGCAAATATGAGATTATAAACAAATGGGCTTAAAGATATCCAACGTGACCCTGTATGTATTAATGGTATTGATTTTGTACTACAGTTTTGGGAGTTTATTTATTTTGACACATGATTCGTATGTACGAATTAATCATTATTTTGTCTTATTATCGTCATCATTACGACGTTTCGACGAGTGACTCTTTAAACTTCACTTGATTTGCGAGAGCGACGTGAACCTATCAGGCTGGTGGTGGTGACCCTTTGTCGACTTTTAAGAACTGAAGATTTTCTAGACTCTTTGTTTCGAGTTGTTCCCTCTTGTCGTTCTATGGACGATGACCGATTTGTCGGACTGACATGTATAACCGCTTAGAAATATTCCACTTCTATTTATTGTTTACCTAAGTAACTATTGGTGGATAACACGATTTTAAAATGTTTGGACAAAATCATATGTAAACATGTCTAAGTATATTCGATATAACACTGGGGTAGGACCTCAAGATCCTTTTCTCTACACTTTTTAATTGGGTAATAACGAGTGAGTTCGAGGACGAACTCAAAATAACACGGATGTACTGTGACAAACAGGAATTTTCTAGACTTTAAATAATAATAAATTATATTATTTATTAATTGAAATTCATTTTTGAGAGATATGAAAGTTATTTGATTTGAAAACGGGAGTTTATTTTGTAAATTATAAAATACTGTATACAAATATGAGAACTAACGCGATACAGTTTCATTTATATTTAATTATTCATAAATATTGATAAAAGACTTATTAAATTATCGGATACTTTTATTTTAACTTTTATATCATACGTTGAAAATGAGAACATTCAAATTGAATTATATTTTCTTTGAACGAAAACTATTCGAGATAATCGATAAATGGTAACTATAATATATAAAAATATAGACGATTACAAAAATTAGTCGAGTAGATACTCTACTTTATTGGAAAAATCATTCTAAAAACAACGGCGCGAATTACATAAAACGAATCAAATTTTATGGTACTCAAACGAGGCCCGAATCATTTATATACAAACGTTATAATAAATGATACACTTTAGGTCCCTCTCAAATTATTTTCAGTTTTGACACTAAAATATAGCAAACTTTACATATTGAGTTTTAGTAGTTGGTATAAGTATAAAATTTCTAGGTTTTCTCTCATTCCCAATAAAAACCTAACCCTAAATATAACACATACTACTCTCTCACTTCTTTGACAGCCGTCATCAATTCCGACCACCAGTTTCGCCGGAATCCGCCAGCCGCCACAATAATAAAGCTTGTCTAAAAGCCTCTGATCTATATTATATAGCAACACCATCACCATCTATACGTTTTTCCAGTGATACTCACCATCATGGAACCACCAACTCCACCACACAGCCGCCACCAGATCCGTCACCATCCACCATATTAACCACAAACGTCGTGGTTCTCGTGCTCAGTCGTTGTATATACCATCACTAAGACCTAGCCCCGTGGACATTCAATACACCACACCACTCCCATCGACCCACCATTTATACACCACGTCCGTTGACCACCACCATAATCTACCACGGCCGTCGTTCCCTTATTCACCACAGCCGTCACAAAAACATCATCAACTCCACTGTCATCATCACCACGTTGTCACCACTTATCTACTTTCAACCTAAATCAGCAGATCAGTCGATCTACACATGTTATCACCACTAATATCGTAGACCCGTCATCTCCTTAGCATATACGACCTCCGAGGTCGCAGATCTAGATCCACCACAGCCGTGATGGTCAACCTCGTCGTCACCATCATCATATTATCAAGTCGAGGGTGTTTGTTCGTTGCTACAATATGAACACCTTAAAAGGGGGTTTATTTCTGATTATAACATAAAAGGAGTGCGTTTGGCTGTAAAAAACGACCCATAGGGTGCGTTTGTGTAGGCGTTCAGCAGCCCGACGAGTGTGGTTGTTTGGCTAGCTGATAAGCGCGGTAGTCGGGCGTTTGGTTCGTGTTATAACAGCTTATAGGAGCGTTTGGGTCTAGCGGGAAGCCTTACATGGGTGTTTAGGTCTGCTGGTAAATTCTAAAGGGGCGTTTGGGGCTAGCAGTAAGGTATAAGGGGCGTTTGGGACTGCAGACATCGTATAAGGGTGTCTTTGGGTTTATGCGGACACTTGACTTCAAGGGTTTAGAGTGTCGCACATGAATTCAGCTCATGGTTCGTTGTGGTTTTGGAATCGGCTAATAATATATCTAACCTTATTAATTAATTAAAACTAACGATGGTATACATATATAAATATATACATAAATATATACATACGATTAAATAAATATATGTAACTATAAAAAATAATAATTATATATTTAATATGTGTTTAAACTGTTGGGAATAAAATGTAGCCAGTACACTTGAACGTTGACAAGAAGAAAACAAGCGTTGATAAGAAGAAAACACACGTTGACAGATCAAGCGTTGACAGGAAGAAGTCAAGCGTTGATAGGTTGAAGTCAAGTACTGATAGAAAGATTTAGTCTACGCGTATTATGTTTCTAGTTTGTTTCTAGTAAAGATAGGATCAACAATGTATTTTCTATATTTATCTTTACCTAGAATAGCTGATACGTAGACTCTTGGACAAGGCTTCTTATGTCTATAAAAAAGACCTTTAGGTTTTGTTTCATATAAGTTTTCATACGTTTAACACTTTCATTGTAAGCAAGTTTGTTCTAATCAATCAAGTGAAAGTTTGTTTTACAATTGTTTGTGTGTTTTTGTTTGAGTATTAATTCCGCATAATACTTAAATTGTTTTATACACAACAAAGTTTCTCTACGTGTTTAACTTTATTTAATCTCGTTTACACAAGCTAAATCGATCTAAGTTTGGGATCAACAAGTGGTATCAGAGCTTGTTGAGAAACTTTGATCTAAAGAACACAAGAACCCTAAATTACCAAAAACCCTAATTTTCACAAAACCCTAAAAACATCATGTCTACCCCAGAAATAAACTCCTCCTCCTCAAACTACAACATTAAGATTCCCATGCTAGACCCAGACAATTTTGAGCTATGGAAGTTTAACTTTGAGAAATACTTACAAATCCATGACTACACTCTATGGGAAATTATTGAATATGGAAACACATTCAATAAGGCTCAAAAGATTGCAGCTGCCATTACTGCAATAACAACTATTCAAGGTTCTACTGAAGAGGAACGAAGAGAAAAACCTGAAGATGGTAGAGCTGTCTCAACTGAGGATATAGCAAAGAGAAGGGTTGATATGAACACCCTAAGCATTTTGAAACTCTCTTTAGGACAAGAAAATCAGCACAAATACAGAAGCTATGAGTCTGCAAAAGATCTTTGGGCAGCCCTTGAAGTTGCTTATGGTGGTAATGCTGATACTATGCAAGAGATAAAGAAGCAACTCTTGCATGAGTATGTTGTTTTTAAGGCTCAAGCTAATGAGAAGCTAAGTAGTGTGAGAAGCAGACTTCTTGACATTACAAGCAAACTGTCCTTCATGGGAACAGTGCTTGGTGATGTTGATATCATCTCCACTTTTCTTAAAAGCCTTGGTGATGTATGGAAGATTGAGGCAAGGTCTATAATTGCCAATAACACTCACAAAAGTTCTACTTTTGATGATGTTTACAATAAACTGAGGCTGATAGAGAATGAAACTCTTTTGGATCATGGAAGCAAGTCTACCAATGGTAACATGGCCTTCTTCTCACATTGTGAAGGTCAATTTGATCAGAAGGAGTCATACATGCATCAAGTTACTGGATCAACCTGTGTTAACGCCGGATCATATCCTGTCAACGCTTCACATTCAGATGCTGACACATACAAAATTGACTCACCAAGAGTTAAGCCTGCTGGTATTCATCTGGATACTGTGTGTGCATACATTTCTTCATTGCCCAATGGTTCAGTGATTACATATGAGGACTAATAACTAGATTTTACTAAGTTAAAATTATCGTTGTTCCAAGTCTCTTCGAATTGATCCTGGTTTAACTATGTGACTCAGTCGTTCTTTGGTGAAACAAATAGTTGTGTCGTTGTAGTAATTAAAAAAAATGCAAAGACTTTAATGTAAAAGGCTGGTAAAATAATCTAAATCTATTTTAAAATAAATGACGAGATATTAAAGCGTGACAAAAAATTAAAATCTGACAAAGTATTAAAATGTAACTTAAAAACAAAACAAAGCAAAATATAATCCCACACCCAAGACCATCGGAATGTCAGATCGGAAAGCTGTCACCATCCCCATCGGAATCCAGATCGCAATGTGGCTATCGGAATGTATAAAAGATGCTACCTATCGGAATAATGAAAGTGCAACCTATCGGAATGTTGTTCAGATCGCAATGTGTCAGATTGCAATCCCCAGATCAGAAAGTTGCTAAGGAAAATCGGGCAGCACTTCGACTTAGAAAACCTCAAGAGCCGTCGGAATATGCGATCGCAATGTGCGATCCCAATCCCAGATCGGAATGAGGGTGTTGTTACTCTAGATCTCAATCCCGGATCGGAATGCAAAACCCTTGTCCCAATTCTGTCACTATCGGAATGTGGAGAAAGCAAGCCGTCGCAATGTGTAGAATCCCTTACTTTCCGATGGAGAACAAATTCCCAATAAGCACACGAACCAAATAAGCTAGAACTAATAAGCTGATTTCTAAAACTTAGATGAAATGGAGATAGGTCGAGATAATAAGCAACTAATTTAAAACCTTTTCAAACTCGAAATAAGAAAACTAAATAAGAAAACTTTTAGAAAAATGAAACTTATTAGAGAACTTAGAAAAACAAATAAGCTAAGTATGAAACAAGCCAATAAGATTGTCAAACTTATGGCTTATCTTATACAAAAACTTACACAAAAGTAAAAAGGTAAACTTTTTAGTAAAATAAGAAAAGAGATTAAGCAACTCCTTACTTAATCCGAATTTTAAAACAAACCAAAAACGAGAGAAAGGTAGAAAGAGAATGATAAAAGAAACTTGATCAAAAGTAAATAAAGATTAAAGCGACAAAATTAAGAACACTTACTTGGAATTAAAATGAATTAAAGTGCAAGACAAGTATTTAAATTGACATGAATTTAAAGAACAAGTAATTAAAAGGTTGGAAGACTAATTGTCACACTTAGCCAACAAGAGAAAATGAAATCTAATCTAATCTATTTATAGGGGAGATTAGGGAGGTGCTTAGGAAGCTTACTCCCCTCTTTCTTCTTTCTTTAATTGCACGATTAAGCCCTTGTCTTCTTAATCTTTTGACTTCAATGACTTTGTCTCGGGATTTCTTTAAACTCGTCTTGCAATTCTTCAATAAATTAGACTTGAGTTCATCGGCTTTTAGTAAACTTCCGTCTTTTGACTTTTTCTTCGATAAATCTTCATAATTGGTCTTGGACTTCCATTCTTTTTGCACTCTTGATTTCTTGACTTCGTCTTTTGTCTTTTTCTTCGATAAATGCCCGTGAATGCCCGTGTTTTCTCCCTTTACCACATTTTCGTCCTAAATCACAACAAAAACACAAACCACGCATAATTCTGACATTTACGACATAAAATACACGTTTTGGTCCGGTTATTATTGTAATTAAGTGGTAAAAAGGATGGGTGTTTACACACCTATCAAATCCCCTACACTTGACCATTGCAATGTCCTCATGCAATGCATTAGTTACAAAGAACAATTACACTTTTCATCATAATCAATCCACCTTGGCCTTTATTAAAGAGATAGAAAATTATAAACATTCAAAGTAAAGAAATAAAAACATACCTTCGGGTTTTGAAAATGTCATGAATAATCATCATCCTCAAGTTTTCACTTTCTCCAAACCAAGCTTAAAAACGAGATCATTGTTATTATAAGTTAGTAAACTAACACGAACCCATGTGGGCCAATTATTTACTTAGACTCCCTTATTCCTAGGTGTATCTCTTATATTTTATTATTGTCTTGAGTGATCACGAGGATGCATTGTTTGACTTATTTCGATAGTTATTAAGGCTGAAAATAAAGTGGGACGATTTAATCAATAGTTAGCTAAAGGACAAAATCTTTTAAAACTGCTTCTTGGGACCTCATAAAGTTCATATCTTGGCATAACTCGCTTCGCGATTTGAGACCTTTCTCGGACCGATATTTGGCAGCGACTTCATACTTCAAATCTTGAGAGACGTTCATGAAATAATGGTCTTCTCTTCATAATAGTAATTTCTTCACTTGAAGTTTTGGAAGATTCTTCATACATGGACCACGACTTCTTCATTTTTCTCCAATCTTTATTTGGGATTTTGATATACAACGATCCGCCTCCTTTTTGGACTTGGATCTATTTATCCGCATACCTTGTTAGGGCCTTTTTGGATAGACTTCTCCATGATCTTTTGGGGAGTATTTGCTTTTCGTCGTATGTCTTGATCCTTCATCTTGATCTTTGATAAATGATTCTTCACATCACTTGGGATCTTTAGCAACAAAATATAGCCCTCATGCCTTGTTAGGACCTTTTTGGACTCGCCAATCTTCGCATCCCGCTTCAATAAGTTATGCCTTGGCTATGAACTCTAATCCATACCGAGCAAATTTTAAACGATCTTGGGCTAGAAGCTAAGTAACTTTTCAAATCGTACAACCTTATTTATTGCAGATAAATTTATTAGCAGGCGATGGGAGAATAGGCTTATAATTAACTCACATAAATTCA
This sequence comes from Glebionis coronaria, assembly GCA_025667525.1. Lineage (NCBI taxonomy): Eukaryota > Viridiplantae > Streptophyta > Magnoliopsida > Asterales > Asteraceae > Glebionis > Glebionis coronaria. Next base: position 393,984,861 of record CM046876.1, on the reverse strand, counting down.
CGAAAGAATACCAAACTTATAATTGACTCTATCATCTCTCGTTCTCCACAGTTTAAAATCTCAAGGAATGAGGATGCTTAGCCTATTAAATCAAAGTTTTGGGTTTTCGAGTCGTCTATAGGATCTTGCAAATTCTTAGACTCTTTCATGTTTAGAAATCGCTTTTAAAGTTCCCTTGATAAACGACACTCTAGGATCAATTATAGGAACTTGCGAAAAGTTCTTGTTCTTAACCCGTGAGAGTTAAGACTTTCGCATTTTATAGCTCCCTATATAAAAGCCGAGCAAAACTTGACTTAAACACGTTAAGGATACTAGCTAGAGTAAACTTAGATAAGTAAACTCGAGTTGAGTCAAAAGATTCACAACGTTTGAAAACTAAAAACACTTTACTAAAAATTTATTCTAGCAAAGAAAGAAAATAACTATACAAAGGTAAAAACTAATAGGCCAAAATAGATCAAAAATTTTGAAAAATGTCGAAAAATTGATTTTCCGGTTAAAATGAGGACAAATACAAGGAAAAGGCCACTTAACTTCGATAGAAGTCCCCCCTACACTTAATATAAACATTGTCCTCAATGTTTAAGCATGTGGGAGTAAACTCCCCTACACTTAGGACATTGTGCACTTTGTTTAAATCTTGCTAAGGAAAGGATAACTAAAGAGATTCCTATTTGAATATTGAGAAATATAAAATAGTGAATTGAAAAGAGTTTAGGATAGAACCGGGAAAATGGGAACACGGAATCACGGGTCGTCAAAAATCATCAAGAGTGGATCATTCAGCGCTCGAATCCCTGAATAGAAGAAGAGAGGAAATAGCAAACACCAACGGGTCTCCCCTACACTTAGGAGAAAGATAGCTAAAAGATAGATACATGGGTTGCCTTCCAAGAAGCGCTTGATTTTTGTTCACCGAGTCGTGAGCCTGAATCGCCCTTGATTATCATAGGAAGAAGCATGAAGCATATCCACCAGGATCAAATACATAGTTTTCGTCCATCAAATAGCACAAGCTTAAGGCGAACAAGGCAAGCCAAAGAAGAATAGGCAAGGTTCCCTTAAGAAAAGATGGAGCACGGTGGGAGCAAGTATGGTGAGGTGCAAGCATATTTCCATATGTTCCAAAGATTTTTCCTTTTATTTCATCAGATGGATACTGAGATGGCTGAAGAATATCGATACCGGGGTCGAACACCTTTTCCTTTAGGGGAAAATAGCACTCAGGCTCAGCAGAATTTGAAGATGATCCGCGAAGAAGATGCACAACCTCGTCCTCAGAAGGTGGACAAAGAGGTGTCAAATCATACGTGTTGCGGATGTTGGTGTCGTCCGGTTGCTTCTCCTTTGAAATAATTTTCTTCAAATCCAAAGTAGGATCAAGACAATAATCATCAAAGTCTAAAGGAGGAGCATCACTCTCATGAGGGAAGTATGTATTGAGAAAAGTAGAGAAGTCTTCCTCAAATGAGTAGTCATCCAAAGTAGGATTAAGCATGGTTGGCGGAGGATCTTCATCAAAAGAAGAATCACTCGAAATAGTATCGGCCTCATCAAAATTATCATAAGTGGGCATGTCGGGATACTCGGAAGTAAGGTCATCATAATCATCCAAATCTGAGCTAGAATCATCATCAATAGCATCAAAAATCGGTGGAGAATCATAAATGGGTGAAGGTTACAAATTGGAGAGAGAATCATCCACATCATCTTGAAAAAGTGGATTATCAATGCAAGACTCGAATAGAGGATTGTTGTTGATGAAAAATCATCGATCACATTAATCATATTCGCAGATTCTCGTCCATAGGATTTGCTTGTAAGCTTCCCCATTTTGAACACTTGTTGTTCATTCCCGACCCTTAAAATTAATTCACCTTCGGCAACATCAACTAGAGCTCTTCCGGTTCTCAAGAATGGCGGACCAAGTATTAAAGGAATACGAGGGTCCATTTCATAATCAACAATAACAAAGTTGACCGGAAAAGTGAAGGTGCCAACTTTAATGAACACATCTTCGGCAATACCAACGGGGTAAGCGAGAGTGCAATTTGCAAGCTCAAGAGTCATCTTTGTTGGAGTAAGGTCGGGTAATGATATTGTTGTCCAAACACTTAAAGGCATCAGATTAATACTGGCCCTGAGATCAGCTAGGGCAGTAAATTCTTCGGTTTTGTTAAAAATGCAAGGCAACACAAAACGACCGGGATCTCCAAGTTTTTCTGGAAGTTCTTTAAGAATAACTGCAGAACAGTTTTCATTTAAGCGTGTGTTGGCGAGCTCAATCAGCTTCTCCTTCTTGTTAAGCAATTCCTTGAATGCTTTGACAAATTTCGGCATGTGGACAAGTGCTTCAACAAGGCTAATGTTGAAATTCATTTGAGAGATCATCTTCAAATATATCGACACTTGAGTGTCATCCTTAGTGAGCAAGTTAGGCTTGTCCAAGCGAGAAGGATATGGGATGTTGGGTTTATAGGTGGAAGGTGTAGGTGTAGCAGGTAAAGGTTGAGATGTTGAAGGGTGAGATGTTGAAGGGTTCTTCTTGGGTACTTCGTCACGACGAGGCGGAGACGGTAATGGTGCACTAATACTAGGTGTGGGAGTAGTAGGGATAAATGGTGGTGGAGGAGGTGTAGATGATGGGGGCGAGATAGGTGGTCCTACTATGGTAACTCCACTACAGGTAGTAATAGCACTCACATTCGCTCGCGGATTGGTGATGGTGTTTGAAGGTAGAGAACTCGAAGAAGAGGATTGAGTGGTGGCCAAGAAACTAGCCAGCATATTCTTCAAGTCATTCGTTTGATTGCTGAAGGAGGATTGAATATTATCACGAAGCTCGGATCTAATATCATTCCCTTGCTTGGTGATATCCCCTTTCAAATTGATAATTTGGTTCTGCAGATTCTTGATTTGCTCTCCTTGGGTTCTCATCAAAGCTTCAACATCTTGATTGATGGGTGGGGTTTGTTGAGCGGGTGGGTGATAAGGATTAGAAGCTCTAGGTGGGATTTGGTTGCTTCTAGTGTAATTGTTGGGGTTTTGGTTTGTAGGAGAAAAACCTGGTGAAAGGTAGTTATTTTACCGGTAACTCAGCAAATTTCTATTCCTATGAGGTCGAGCTTGGTAATTTTCCGATGAATAATTACCATAAGCAGCATACACGTTTTCCGGATTTCCTTGAGTATAAGGACAATCAATGTATGAGTGAGGACCGCCGCATGTCTCACAAGAATTGGCTACCACTTTAACTTGTTGTTGGTTTGTAGCGACAAGCAAGATATTTTTGTTCATTTCGGCCATCATGCGGGTGAATTCGGTCATATCGGGGTTTGCTTAAGTAGAAGAAACATTGACTCTCGGGTTGTTCCTTGAAGAAGCGGAGGAATCCCAGTTTTTGTGGTGAGTAGTCATGTTCTCAATAAGCTCTCTACACTCCTCGGGTCTCCTTTTCATAAATGTGCCACCAGCGGCTGCATTAATCGTATCACGATCACGAAAAGTCAAACCGTTGTAGAAAGTATCAATGAAGGTCACATGGAGCATGTTGTGGTTTGGAAAACGATCGATCAAGACATTATATCTTTACCAAGCATCAAAAAGAGATTCATCGGGTTCTTGCATGAAACCGCTGATTTGATTGCGAAGGCTCGTGACCATGGATGGTGGAAAGTAGCGCGACAAAAAGCGTTGAGTCATGTCATCCCAAGTATGAATAGAATTCTTCGAGAGACGATCAAACCATTTCTCGGCGTGGTGTGATAAAGTATGTGGGAAGAGTTGAAGGCGAAGAACATCCATTGTAGCACCGGGCAACTTCATGCTTTGAGTGATTGTAATGAATTTGTCGAGGTGTTTGTTGGCATCATCATCAGGCATTCTGGCGAATGGATTAGTTTGCACTTGCTGGATCATGTGATGCTTCAACGAAAACTCCGGAGCCATGATTTGCATCGGCGCAATCGGTCCTCCTCGTCCAAACATGGTGGGTTGACAAAGCTCTTCCATTGTCCGAAGATCGGGCTGTGGAAGAACATTGTTGTTGTTATTATTGAGGTGCGGTGGATTATTGTTGTTGTTAACACCTGCCATAACTAAATCTTCAGGAGTCTCGGGCTCTTGATAAGTAGAAGATATAGTACGCATACACCTACAAAGGCAAAAGAAAACAATACCAAACACAAAGACAATATATGTACACAATAAAAATAAAATCTTTTTGGAGTTTTGAAAATTTTTAATTAATTTTTTTGGATTTTTACAATTTTTTTAATTTTTATGGTTTTTTGAAGATTTTTAAGCAAGAAAATAACGCTCACGAATGAACGGATCCCAAAAAGCAACGCGTCTCTCACAGAAAACCGTTAATCTTTACGAAAAGAGCCGGCAGCGGCGCCATTTTATAACTAGATTTTACTTAGTTAAAAATATCGTTGTTCCAAGTCTCTTCGAATTGATCCTGGTTTAACTATGTGACTCAGTCGTTCTTTGGTGAAACAAATAGTTGTGTCGTTGTAGTAATTAAAAAAAATGCAAAGACTTTAATGTAAAAGGCAGGTAAAATAATCTAAATCTATTTTAAAATAAATGACGAGAAATTAAAGCGTGACGAAAAATTAAAATTTGACAAAGTATTAAAATGTAACTTAAAAACAAAACAAAGCAAAATATAATCCCAAACCCAAGACCATCAGAATGTCAGATCGGAAAGCTGTCACCATCCCCATCGGAATCCAGATCGCAATGTGGCTATCGGAATGTATAAAAGATGCTACCTATCGGAATAATGAAAGTGCAACTTATCGGAATGTTGTTCAGATCGCAATGTGTCAGATCGCAATCCCCAGATCGGGAAGTTGCTAAGGAAAATCGGGCAGCACTTCGACTTAGAAAACCTCAAGAGCCGTCGGAATATGCGATCGCAATGTACGATCGCAATCCCAGATCGGAATGAGGGTGTTGTTACTCTAGATCGCAATCCCGGATCGGAATGCAAAACCCTTGTCCCAATTCTGTCACTATCGGAATGTGGAGAAAGCAAGCCGTCGCAATGTGTAGAATCCCTTATTTTCCGATGGAGAACAAATTCGCAATAAGCACACGAACCAAATAAGCTAGAACTAATAAGTTGATTTCTAAAACTTAGATGAAATGGAGATAGGACGAGATAATAAGCAACTAATTTAAAACCTTTTCAAAATCGAAATAAGAAAACTAAATAAGAAAACTTTTAGAAAAATGAAACTTTTTAGAGAACTTAGAAAAACAAATAAGCTAAGTATGAAACAAGCCAATAAGATTGTCAAACTTATGGCTTATCTTATATAAAAACTTACACAAAAGTAAAAAAAGTAAACTTTTTAGTAAAATAAGCAAAGAGATTAAGCAACTCCTTGCTTAATCTGAATTTTAAAACAAACCAAAAACGAAAGAAAGGTAGAAAGAGAATGATAAAAGAAACTTGATCAAAAGTAAATAAAGATTAAAGAGACAAAATTAAGAACACTTACTTGGAATTAAAATAAATTAAATTGCAAGACAAGTATTTAAATTGACATGAATTTAAAGAACAAGTAATTAAAAGGGTGGAAGACTAATTGTCACACTTAGCAAACAAGAGAAAATGAAATCTAATCTAATCTATTTATAGGGGAGATTAGGGAGGTGCTTAAGAAGCTTCCTCCCCTCTTTCTTCTTTCTTTAATTGCACGATTAAGCCCTTGTCTTCTTAATCTTTTGACTTTAATGACTTTGTCTCGGGATTTCTTTAAACTCGTCTTGCAATTCTTCAATAAATTAGACTTGAGTTCATCGGCTTTTAGTAAACTTCCGTCTTTTGACTTTTTCTTCGATAAATCTTCAGAATTGGTCTTGGACTTATGTTCTTTTTGCACTCTTGATTTCTTGACTTCGTCTTTTGTCTTTTTCTTCGATAAAAGCCCGTGAATGCCCGTGTTTTCTCCCTTTTCCACATTTTCGTCCTAAATCACAGCAAAAACACAAACCACGCATAATTCCGACATTTACGACATAAAATACATGTTTTGGTCCGGTTATTATTGTAATTAAGTGGTAAAAAGGATGGGTGTTTACACACCTATCAAGGACCTTGAGCAAATTAGTGATGAGCATTTGGAGGAGATGGACATAAAGTGGAATATGGCTCTTGCAAGTATAAGAGAAAACAGATGGAATAGAAGATTCAAGAAGAAGATGACTTTTAATGCTAAGGACACTGCTGGATTTGATAAATCCAAGGTTGAGTGTTACAATTGTCATCGTATGGGACACTTTATGAGAGAATGCAAATCTCCAAGAAGATCGATGCTGTAAAACCCTCAAGCCAAATTGTTAAGGCTCAGGATCCCAAGGCCATGGTTGCAATGCAAGAAATTGATGGTGTTGGATGGGATTGGAGCTATTTGGCTAAGGATGAGGAAGAGAATAAAGCTTTGGTTGCTGAGATGGAAAAAGAAGAGCATGTTCACTATGCTCTCAAGGCACACTCCTCATCTTCATCAGACAATGAGGTATATTGTAACACCCCACTTGGATAAGTGGACCGTTACGTTTATTTATGGCGTGTCATAAAAGCATAAGGTAAATGTCCTAAAACATTAAATGACCATAACGGAAATACCGGAATCAAACATCAGTAATCCAATCTAAGCTCAAAACATGAAAAATAAAATATTGAAGGAAAGGACTAAACAGTGTCCAAATAAGCAGAATAATGTAAGAAATGCATAAAGTAAGAAGTCGGGGTAGCTTCCATCCAAATGCACATGCTCTCAGAATCCTAAGAGCGTCATGGGGTACCTGCCGTTAGAACATGAAAGGGAACTACGGCTGAGCATAACGCTCAGTGAACGGATATAAAGCATGATAAGGAACTACTGAAATGAAACAGATGGTAAAATACTGGATCTGTAAGACTGATAAGTAAAGTTGCAGCGGAAATCTGTCCATAATCTATAAAGTCTGATTTGTAAAAAATAAAGTTGAACTGTTATATGATAAATCTGAAAACATGCATTTACTGTATTTTAATTTGCCAGAGCTTATATAGGTCACGTGCTGTAACAACCGTGCATGAATAACTGGAGGGGTGACCTCATCATGCTGTAGAGGGGTGACCTCTAAATAACTGTGCTGGGTGGAGGGATCAGCTCCAATGTGAAGGATGTAGAGCACACACCACATTCACCCTGATAACATGAAACACTTATAAGCCTAGGATGCATCCATACGCCCCACTAATAATACTGATAAAATGGCCAAGCTGAGCTGAGTGGGACGATGCAAGATATCACTCTCCTGCATGTGAGTCACGACACCGGTGCCTCTAGTGCCGTGGTTACGGTACCTCCGTAACTAGTACATAAACTGGTCGTGCTTGTATATAATGCTCATGCAATTTATTTAGTTATTAATCATGATTATTAATAAGCTTAAATATATACTGGGGAAAACATTTGGCTGAAGACGGCAAATCCTAATCATGCATAGAAATGAAGTCCTTACTGAAAGGACGGAAATCCGTACCTCGTGTCCAGTAACGAAGTAAGAACGAAAGCTGAAAGACCTACTCCGACTTCACGAACACTACATAAATAACGGACGCGAAAATAAGTTGACTGATGTTATAAATTATACTGCTCTTAACTGTATTTGTTGGATTTAATTTATTCTTGCAATACTGTCCGTATGTATAAACTGATAAATCTGATCCTTCTAATATTTCTTTTAATCGTATTTCGTTCTATTATTTTTTTATGACATAACACGTATTCTGACTTTATATTAATATATATATTTGGTAACCTGCTAAAAATAGAAAGTTTCCTAATTAAGAAAGTTTCCAAAATATTTTAATTTATTTAATAAAATTATTCCCTTTTAAACTTTATAACTAGTTTATATTTAATTTATTAAATCCATCGTTAAAACATTTATTTAACATAAAGTAATAAAAAGGTATAATTCAAAATCTTCATTTTTATTATTTTAACTATAGCCCGAGCCTACTGAGATACCCCTTCTCGGTCGCACTAAAACAATTCAACAAAATATACAAAATCTGCCTATATGAATTAGTGACAGAAATCTGTGTCGCTATAAACAGTGTGACTAACATTGGCTCAAAACTGTCCCTAGAAACTGTCACTTAGAATCTGCGACATAAACTTTTGTCGCCAATCTGTCGCTAAAGTCATTTTAAAAGCTGTTATTTTCTGTCCGAATTTAACCACAGGTTTAATATAATATCCCCACTGATTTTGGTAAAGTTCCTGCTGATTGTTGTTTGTTCCCACTACTTTGCTGTCCCAAACACCCCCTTATGTACGACTAATCCCAAACGCCCCTGTTTGTTTCGTTTTTGGCTACTGTTGAGGAACCCGACACCAAGCCGCCCCTGTATGGGTCACGGCTGGCCAACATTCACCACACCGAGACCTTATGGTCTCGGTTTTCCTGACCAAATCAAAACCCCACGCACCTTATTCATTATAAATTCGGTTTTTACAATCTTAATTAAAACTAATTCGTGATTAAACGAGGTGGTACCTGTGATTTGAGAGAGGGTGACGACGATGCACGAATCAATGAGAGGAACAAACCCAAAACAACTTTTTTTTTTGTCTTTTGCTTGTCGGCAGCCACAAAAAACTTAAACCCTAATTTTCTTATTTTTCTCTCTTTTTTTTTACGTCTGTTTGTGAGAGAATGGATTTATCCCGTTTGTTTTTTTTTTCCAAACAAAGTCGGGATCCAAGGCCCATTCCCTACTATTGTTTTTTTTAAAACAGCTAGCCCAACACATTTAATATGTGTGTCTTTTATTTAATTTTCGACATTTAAAGTTTTATCGTGTAAACTTGTCTTAGTTCTCGTGTTTTAAATTTTTGAGTCGTAGTATTTATTTTCTGTAATAATACTTATGTAATACGGAATAACTAATATTAATTATTTTCTGAAATAATTAATTATGTAACGTTTAAATAAAACTGAGGCTACGTACAGTTAACGTTCCTGGATTTTTCTGAAAATGAATATACACGTCAACTGAATAACTAGTAAATGAATTACTAACCAACAATTATTTATTTGAGATATCTAAATAAAACTGAGATTGCGTAATGACTGTTTATGTTTAGTTAAAGTTATAGCTGAGACAACGCGTATTTAATATTCGAAGATTTTAAATACGGGTTTTACAATTCTTCCCCTCTAAAAAAAAATATTTCGTCCTCGAATTAAGGATGCGATAATGTTGTGGTTTTACAATTCTTCCCCTCTAAAAGGAGGAATTCGTCCTCGAATTAAAGGTAATAAGCTGATTAAGTTATAAAAGTTGAAAGGACATATATGCTGCAAGAGCATGAAGGCTGAAAACACATATTAGCTGAAGGATAGTTCGTCCTTGCTTTAGAACATGATGCTGCTGAAAGGATATGAACGTGACATGACTAAAGAGGACATGGAACGTAACATGGCTGAAAGAACTTAACTAGATTTATTGAAGGAAAAAGGATAAGAGGTCCGGATGGACTCCTCCGTTTCGAGTGGCCTCCCACTCGAAACGATTCCTTCAAATGTCTAACCATAATAAATAAATAAAAAAATCTTGGTCTTGCTGACCCTGTCCTGATGATGTTGAATGGTTTCTGGTTTCATACTTAGGATGGAGTCTCTGAATCTGATAGAAAGAATAAACTATAGCATGTAGAATACATGGAACGGTACGTTAAAATATCTAGAAAAGATAATATTCGTATCTCTGGGTAAGCTGCTGAACGTATAAATGGACGAACTACGTAAATAATTGTGAACATACTACGTGAGCAATTATGAACGTGGTTCACGATTATATGGGGAATGATGGGCATGGAATATATTGTGCCCGATGATACATGAAACATACTGTGAACGTGATGCTAGGACATATCATGAACATATGCTGACTGAGGAAAGAATGCCAAACGATACGGCCTAAGACGTGAAACGTCTGCCTGGGTATGGAGATGCTCTGCTAACTTGAGTCTGGTTTCTTAAGCTTTCTGTATCCGTATCCGATAATAAACCGTGAAACGTGTATAGCGTAATGGAACACGAAGTTGAACGTGCACAATATTATGAACGCAAACGTGAACTTAAATCACGAGATAGCATAAAACACGAACTGAAACAGCATCATACTACGAATGAGACTTAAATGTGAAAGCGAAAATAAACGTGAACGTACACGTGATTGTGAATATGAACGTGAGCGCGATTCGCGAACGCTAATTTCGATCTGACAAGAGTGTTGATGGAATACTTTGGAATCATACGACCTATTGCTGAATTTCCTGCAGCATGTCGGTGTCCTATCTTGAACTTGAGGTATATCAGGCATCCAGATATGAACATAGTTGCATCAATTATGTTATACTGCTTCTTTCAAAATTCTGCCTGGGATTACGGTACCTTCTGGTGGAATTTGAGTGATTAGTCATGAAAGAATTTTGAGTCTGGGTAAAATAGATCTCTCGTAGCGTAGGATCTTATGGAATACAAAATTTTAGTGTAGGTCCTCTCCTTTATGCGAAAGCTCAGCCATAGAAAGCTAATCATGAGAACTTTCAGCAATTTTTGCGGTAGTAGCCAACTGAATTCTAGAAATTTTGTACTTCGTTCACCGGCGTTGGTTGTGACCATCTGGTGATGGCCTTAACCTTCGCAGGATTGTCTAAAATTCCTTTCTGCTGAAATACTGTGGTCCAGAAGTGCCACTTTGTTCATTTGGGATATACGCCTAGAAAGCTGCTCATAAAATTTTCTCCTATCTGAAAATCTACACGGCCATGAGAAGATGATCTTGCGTTCTTCTTTAGGGTTTAGTAGACTCAGAGTACGATCAATGAATATACTGATGATTTTGTCTGATAATCATGGAAAAAATTTATTCATAAATTTCATACCATAGCTGGAGTATTAGGGAGCTCAGAATATAAGTTCAAAACATAGAGAGACTATAACGGGTGCAACAGCAGTCTAGAAAAATCTCATGTTCTTTCTTTCACCACTGCTGGTGGCATAATCGAAATTGTTCTAGAAAATGTTTAAGACATCATAGCAGTTCAGATAGACCTGCTATTTCTGGAATGAAAATTGATTAAAATGGTGATCTCGTAAAAAATTTCAGTGGTCGATACATGATCTCATGATACCGGCTTTCTTTCTAATAGACAGAAACCGGTTCACTTCCTGGTGGTGGGCCAAGGCGAATAAAGCCTCATTCCGATAATTCTTACAGCAATTCCTACGACTCTTTTAACCTAGCTGCAGTCCAGCAACAAGGTTTTTTTTTTTTTTTGAAAACATGTTCTGTTCTTGAGTCAAGTTCGATGTAGGATTCTGTTTCATGGCTAGAAAGGAATTTCTAAAAAACTTTCTGAAATTATGTCCGGGAACTCTGGAGTAATCTGCTGGTCATGAGTTTAAGGAATTTCAGAAGTGAATTTATAACTAGTGGCTAGAAAGTCTTCGTAGCTATGGACTGATAAGTCACGCGCTTGTAAAGCAGAAACAACTTGTACTGATTTTTCTGGCAGAAATATATACTGAATATATTTGGGACTTAGTAAGGCGGATCTTGTCGTTAACTAAAAGGAGAACCTTAATGAACATGGGTGGCACTGTGGTGTATTTTCTGGCTGAGATGTAAGAGAATACATGATTTAAGATAAAGCTGACATAGGAATACGTATAGTAACGTGGCGGATTCCACTGAATGTGTTCGTCTGTAACCTCACAGAGTGAATACTGCGTGTCTAACCTAAATAATACCCAGTGGCGGTAACTGAATTGTAAGGGTATGATTTTATGCGTGACATAACAAAACGACATACCCTTTTGGAAGGTAGCCTGAATTATTGAGGACCTGGTTTAGAAGACAATACTGATATTATGAGTCTTGACTCGTGTCCTGAGAAGATATTCGTATGACGTGTACCTGACTCGTGTCCTAGCAAGTGTCTTCTGAAATGATACTTGAGACATGTGTCTTGACTGTTGTCTGGACATGTATTTTAGTGGATGAATCTGGACAAGGCTGACAATTTTTTGGTAGCTGCTAAGATTGGCGGACCGGTTAGACTACTGGCCGTTGTATTTCTGGTCACGTCCGTACCGAAGTTCCGATAGTTACTGGCTGATTAATTATAAGCACGGTGGTTGTCACTACTGCTTTGTCTGTCAATTTATGACGATCATTATCATGACCCTGATTCATGTAACTATTCTGCTGAGTGGCCGGCTGAGTTCCGGTTCCCACTCTTTGAATATACGGTTAGCTGAGTGGAGTGTGACATCTAACTGAGAAGGTAAAAGTATGTAATGGAATGGTAGTGTCTGATGGTTGAAATTTAGTCTTGACATAAAGTTCAAATTTATAGTTTTTGTCCTTGTTCTGCGGTGTCTTTATAGTATAACAGCATCAGCATCAGCATCTTGAGAAATCTCTAAAGTATCGGCAGCATCAACAATTTTGAGGTCTTCAAAGTGTTCGCAGCATCAGCATCTGGTAAAATCTTCAACTCACGAGCAGCATCAACACCTGGTAAAATATCGACAAGTGGAAACGCCCGAGATGATTGAGGATCGATTAGCAATATCCATGGAGTAGGGTACCTGGTGTACACCTGGACTACTGTACATGAAGTACAAAATGAATATTGCACATGAAGCATATCGAGACATTGTACGTGGAGTACACATGTATCACTGTACAAGGAGTATAACTGAGGCACTATACAGAGGGTACATATAGACTACTGTTCATGGCACTGGTGGGAAATTTATTGGATGGTCGATACTGGTGTCGCTTGTCTGACGTGATCTAGGAAATAAATTGATTTAAACGGTAGTAAACTGGTCTGAAATAAGTAACATGATAGCCTGTAATTCCTGCGTTGACTTACTGCTAGTTATATCAAGACTGAAAGTATGATATAGTCGAAGTCCCAACAGTGGTCAGAATGAAGCATGATTAATGAAGGCCAATCATGATTTATCATAAAAATGGGTTTTACTGAAATTCTTGTGTATCTTAACATGAGAACATCATTACTTTGCTGAAAACATAATCCTCGTAAGGAGATATGAACTGAATCAACCTGAAGACGACATCAACGTGAGGATATGAAAATTTGACTGTTACTAGAACATAAAAGAAAATCAACTGAGGTTTAACATCAACTCGTGTGGATGGCTATGGTTCAATCCACAGAATTCAAGGAACAAAACATATGACTAAGTATGGGCGATTTTGGTTCGATCCATGCTTGTCAAAAATTTCTGAGAACTGTCATGTATAGAAATTCATAATCTGGGACTAAATATGGTTGGCTATAGTCCAGCCCATACTTGTCTAAATTTATGAAATGTCCTGATAAGACACAGGTGAACAACTATGAATCGGTTCACAAAACAACCTTCGACTGAATAGCATGAAATTTGACCTGAACAATGGTGAACGTTTATGGCTGGTTCACCAAGAATTACTTGACTGACAACATGAATCTGACATGAATAAGGATGAATGCCTAGGGTTAGTTCATCAATACAAAATCTGAACGGGCAAGGGTGAACGCCTATGGGTCGGTTCACCAAAACAAAATTCGCAGAAAAGCACATGCGACTAAGTATGGCCAGTCCTGTACCAACCTTTTACTTAGTCAAAATTTAAGAAAACCTACTGATAACTGAAGAAAAATGACTGATACATGCACGAGAAACATGAAAGATAACAACGCCAAAATCTAGGAAGTTCTTGGTGACTACCCACTAGTTACAGGTCAAGTTTTAGAGCCTACAGGTCGAACCTTGCGCTCTGATACCATAATTGTAACACCCCACTTGGATAAGTGGACCGTTACGTGTATTTATGGCGTGTCATAAAAGCATAAGGTAAATGTCCTAAAACATTAAATGACCATAACGGAAATACCGGAATCAAACATCAGTAATCCAGTCTAAGCTCAAAACATGAAAAATAAAATATTGAAGGAAAGGACTAAACAGTGTCCAAATAAGCAGAATAATGTAAGAAATGCATAAAGTAAGAAGTCGGGGTAGCTTCCATCCAAATGCACATGCTCTCGGAATCCTAAGAGCGTCATGGGGTACCTGCCGTTAGAACATGAAAGGGAACTACGGCTGAGCATAACGCTCAGTGAACGGATATAAAGCATGATAACGAACTACTGAAATGAAACAGATGGTAAAATACTGGAGCTGTAAGACTGATAAGTAAAGTTGCAGCGGAAATCTGTGCATAATCTATAAAGTCTGATTTGTAAATAATAAAGTTGAACTGTTATATGATAAATCTGAAAACATGCATTTACTGTATTTTAATTTGCGAGAGCTTATATAGGTCACGTGCTGTAACAACCGTGCATGAATAACTGGAGGGGTGACCTCATAATGCTGTAGAGGGGTGACCTCTAAATAACTGTGCTGGGTGGAGGGATCAGCTCCAATGTGAAGGATGTAGAGCACACACCACATTCACCCTGATAACATGAAACACTTATAAGCCTAGGATGCATCCATACGCCCCACTAATAATACTGATAAAATGGCCAAGCTGAGCTGAGTGGGACGATGCAAGATATCACTCTCCTGCATGTGAGTCACGACACCGGTGCCTCTAGTGCCGTGGTTACGGTACCTCCGTAACTAGTACATAAACTGGTCGTACTTGTATATAATGCTCATGCAATTTATTTAGTTATTAATCATGATTACTGATAAGCTTAAATATATACTGGGGAAAACATTTGGCTGAAGACGGCGAATCCTAATCATGCATAGAAATGAAGTCCTTACTGAAAGGACGGAAATCCGTACCTCGTGTCCAGTAACGAAGTAAGAACGAAAGCTGAAAGACCTACTCCGACTTCACGAACACTACATAAATAACGGACGCGAATATAAGTTGACTGATGTTATAAATTATACTGCTCTTAACTGTATTTGTTGGATTTAATTTATTCTTGCAATACTGTCCGTATGTATAAACTGATAAATCTGAGCCTTCTAATATTTCTTTTAATCGTATTTCGTTCTATTATTTTTTTATGACATAACACGTATTCTGACTTTATATTAATATATATATTTGGTAACCTGCTAAAAATAGAAAGTTTCCTAATTAAGAAAGTTTCCAAAATATTTTAATTTATTTAATAAAATTATACCCTTTTAAACTTTATAACTAGTTTATATTTAATTTATTAAATCCATCGTTAAAACATTTATTTAACATAAAGTAATAAAAAGGTATAATTCAAAATCTTCATTTTTATTATTTTAACTATAGCCCGAGCCTACTGAGATACCCCTTCTCGGTCGCACTAAAACAATTCAACAAAATATACAAAATCTGCCTATATGAATTAGTGACAGAAATCTGTGTCGCTATAAACAGTGTGACTAACATTGGCTCAAAACTGTCCCTAGAAACTGTCACTTAGAATCTGCGACATAAACTTTTGTCGCCAATCTGTCGCTAAAGTCATTTTAAAAGCTGTTATTTTCTGTCCGAATTTAACCACAGGTTTAATATAATATCCCCACTGATTTTGGTAAAGTTCCTGCTGATTGTTGTTTGTTCCCACTACTTTGCTGTCCCAAACACCCCCTTATGTACGACTAATCCCAAACGCCCCTGTTTGTTTCGTTTTTGGCTACTGTTGAGGAACCCGACACCAAGCCGCCCCTGTATGGGTCACGGCTGGCCAACATTCACCACACCGAGACCTTATGGTCTCGGTTTTCCTGACCAAAACAAAACCCCACGCACCTTATTCATTATAAATTCGGTTTTTACAATCTTAATTAAAACTAATTCGTGATTAAACGAGGTGGTACCTGTGATTTGAGAGAGGGTGACGACGATGCACGAATCAATGAGAGGAACAAACCCAAAACAACTTTTTTTTTTGTCTTTTGCTTGTCGGCAGCCACAAAAAACTTAAACCCTAATTTTCTTATTTTTCTCTCTTTTTTTTGACGTCTGTTTTTGAGAGAAGGGATTTATCCCGTTTGTTTTTTTTCCAAACAAAGTCGGGATCCAAGGCCCATTCCCTACTATTGTTTTTTTTAAAACAGCTAGCCCAACACATTTAATATGTGTGTCTTTTATTTAATTTTCGACATTTAAAGTTTTATCGTGTAAACTTGTCTTAGTTCTCGTGTTTTAAATTTTTGAGTCGTAGTATTTATTTTCTGTAATAATACTTATGTAATACGGAATAACTAATATTAATTATTTTCTGAAATAATTAATTATGTAACGTTTAAATAAAACTAAGGCTACGTACAATTAACGTTCCTGGATTTTTCTGAAAATGAATATACACGTCAACTGAATAACTAGTAAATGAATTACTAACCAACAATTATTTATTTGAGATATCTAAATAAAACTGAGATTGCGTAATGACTGTTTATGTTTAGTTAAAGTTATAGCTGAGACAACGCGTATTTAATATTCGAAGATTTTAAATACGGGTTTTACATATATGATGATGCTTTTTGTAGTAAGGGTTGTCGTTTAAATACTAAAAGACTTAACAAAGAGGTTTTAAGATTTTCAACAAATGTGGGTAATGAAAGATGCAAGTTGTCTAACTATCAACTTGCTCTTACTCAAACTGAAAAGACTGTAGCTGAGTATAAGAAAATGGAGCTTGACCTAAAAGATAAAATTAATATCTTAAAACATGATTTAAATGCTAGTACTGATATTAGAAACATCATGGAGAGGGTCAATGCTGAATTACAGGCTAAGTTAGATGAGGCTATCAAGAGTAAAGATAATGTAGATCTTAAAATTCAGAGATTTGATAAAGCCTCACAAACCCTTAGGAGAATGTGTTAGTAAACTAAGGGATTCTAGGGATATGACTGGGATTGGGATGAAAGAGTATGTTGGTGTTCCACCACCAGCTGGGGACTTCTATGGTGTCCAAAGAAAGGACTTATCTTGGACTGGTTTACTAGAACCCCAAGAAGAGGAATTTATTCCTCCACCAAGAGTCCTTACCCCAGTAGAAGAATATAGGCAGAAGTTGACTGATTTGGACCAATGGAAGAAAGCCAACCCTACCTTGTTTGTCAAGGGTGGCATGTTTAGTGATAGTCCAAATGAGCCTACGCCTATCAAAGTAACAAACCCCAATCACTGGCAAGACTGTTGACCTTGGCTCAAACGTTGTTAGAAAACCTAGCATTAAATATGCAGAAATGTATAGAAATACTAGGTCACCAAAAAGCCAAGTTAGTGATAATGGAACGGTTTCTTTTCTTCTAGACCTAGAGTTATGTCTAGAAAAGCCTGTTATACTTGTGGTAGCTTTTCACATTTATCTTATAAGTGTGTCAACGCTTCAAAGGTCAACGCTGACAAAAGGTCAAACACTGTCAATCCCAAAACGTTTGTGCAGCAAAGTCCACAAGTTGTTAGACCATCCCCATTCTTTACTAAAGGGTCTAACACTTATGGACAAAGACCTTTTCAGAAGACCAATACATGGTCTAATAGACAATGGGCTCCTGTAGCAAACCCTAGGTTCAACGCTGACAATGGTAATTTCAGCGTTGACAAGACCAAATCAAACGCTGACAGAAACGTTGCCAGACCAAATAATGGTAAATATTTGCAACCACAGGGAAAGGGGTCTAAAGCTTCTTCTAGCTTGACATGGAGACCTAAGAAAGATCAAAACCCTAATTTAAATGGGATTTCTATGACCTGTAACAGATTTAATTATATTTAAAAGGTCATCACAAAACCAATTGGGGTTAACTGGGTGTTTAATCCAAAAAGGGATGAACAAGGGGTTGTTATGAGGACTAAGTCTGTTCTTGTTGAACAACCAATTGAATCCAAGTTTGCTCAGGCTTGGGTTCCCAAAGAAAACTAATTTGTTTTCTTTATGTGCAAGGCATTCGAAAAAAGGTTAATGATTATGGCTATTGGGATAGTGGATGCTCTAGGCACATGACTGGGAAGGAAGATTATCTCTCAAACTTCACTCCCATTAAGGATGGTGATAAAGTTTACTTTGGAGGCGGATATGGAACTATCACAGGCAAAGGAACTCTTCTCACCAACAATTTGCGTTTTGAAAACATATTTCTCGTAAAAGAACTTGACTATAATCTTTTTAGTGTATCACAAGTTTGTGATAACAAAAATAAGGTTCTTTTACTGATACTGAATGCTTGGAGTTGAGCAAGGATTTTAAAATACCAGATGAGAAATTCATTGATTATAGAACACCTAGGCATAAGGACACTTATAATGTGAATCTGAATGGAATTAGGATGAATAATAACTTGTCATGTCTTTATGCTAAGGCTTCAGTTGATGAGAGTAATCTTTGGCACAGGAGACTAGGGCACATTAACTTTAAAAATATAAACAGACTTGTAAGACATGGCTTGGTTGATGGTTTGCCTGAAAAGGCTTTCCACAATGACCACTCTTGTGTTGCATGCCTTAAAGGCAAACAACACAAGGTCTCATTTAAGTCTAAACAGGTGCACTCTAGTTCTAAACCACTTCACTTGCTGCATATGGACCTGTTTGGTCCAACTAATATAGAAAGCTTGAATGGTAAATCTTACTGTTTTGTCATCACTAATGATTTTTCTAGGTTTACTTGGACTTTCTTTTTAGCTTTGAAAAGTGACACTGCTGATACTTTGATTAACTTTATTAACCAAATTGAGAAGAAGACTGGTAATGAAGTTAAGATGCTTAGAAGTGATAATGGTGGTGAGTTTAGAAATAAGTTGTTGGATGATTTTTGTGCTAAGAAAGGGATTACTAGACAGTTTAGTGTTGCCAGAACCCCACAGCAAAATGGGGTTACTGAGAGAAAGAATAGAACCCTCATGGAAGCAGCCAGGACTATGTTGGATGGTGCTCACTTTCCCATTGCTTTTTGGGTTGATGCTGTGAATACAGCTTTTTATGTTCAGAATAGAGCATTAGTCAACAAGATTCATAACAAAACACCTTATGAATTACTTTGGGGAAGGAAACCTAATATTGGTTTTCTTAAACCTTTTGGTTGTCATGTAGTTGTAATAGACACTAGTGATGCCTTAGATAAATTTAGTGCTAAAGGTGATGAAGGCTACTTCATGGGTTATTCAGTGCAGAGTAAAGGATATAGGGTGTACATTAAGAAGGAAAAACGTATACTTGAAAAAGTACATGTTAGGTTTTTAGAAAGTAAACCTAGTGATCCTGAAAGTGGTCCAAATTAGTTATTTGACTTGGAACCTCTATCTAGGACTTTGAATTATATGCTTGTTACTAATCCAAACAATGTGAAGGTAACTTCAAATGTTATGGAAGAACCAATTGTTGATGTTTCAGGTACACAAGTTAATAAAGAGGTTGGATCACAAGCAGACAAATCATCTCCCATACTTGAGTATGTCACTATTCCCATATGAACAGATGCATTTGCTGCTATTGCTGCTGCTGAAAAGGAAAATGGTGGTCCCCAAGTATCACCAGTTGACAACATGCATGATCTTTCAGGCGCTGACAAAGGAAAATCTGGTGCTGACAAGACAAATTCAGGCGTTGCTGGCACAAACGTTGACAACTCTAATTCAGGCGTTGACAACTCTTTTGACCATATTTTCTCTTCTAATTTTGAACGAGGTGAACCTTCAAGCAGAAATGGAGAGGTTCATACAGATATTGATGGAAGAGAGTCTGAAGAAGATATTGGTAACATGGAAGATGAGATTGAAGACAACAGACTTTTTGAGGGAGGACTTCTTACTTCTACAATGAAGGATCACCCATCCTCTCTAATTATTGGTGATGTGATGTCTCCTGTTCAAACTAGAAGATCTCATCAGAATCTTGGAGGATTTATTGCAAATATTCACAAGAAGGTTGATACCCCTCTTGTTCAAGCATGTTTGTTTGCCTGTTTTCTGTCACAACAAGAACCCAAGAAGATTTTTGATGCTCTCAAAGAACCAAGTTTGGGTGGAAGCAATGCAGGATGAGCTTCACCAATTTGCTATCCAGGATGTTTGGGAGTTAGCTGATTGTCCCAGACATATCAGACCTATTGGGACAAGATGGGTTCTTTGAAACAAGAAAGATGAAAGTGGCATTATGGTCAGAAACAAGGCATGTTTAGTGGCTCAAGGATATACACAAGAGGAAGGGATATACTATGAGGAGGTCTTTGCACCAGTTGCAAGGATTGAGGCTATAAGGATATTTCTAGCCTATGCTTCCTGCATGGGCTTTACTGTCTATCAAATGGATGTGAAGAGTGCTTTTCTTTATGGCACAATTGTAGAGGAGGTTTATGTAATGCAGCCTCCTGGTTTTGAAGATTCAGAGCATCCAAACAAGGTATATAGATTCAAGAAAGCTATGTATGAACTTCATCAAGCCCCAAGAGCATGGTATGGCACATTGTCCACCTATTTGGTGGAAAATGGATTCAAAAGGGGCACCATAGACCAGACCTTATTTACAAAGAAGATTGGTAAGGATGTCTTACTTGTTCAGGTTTATGTGGATGATATCATCTTTGGCTCATCAAACCCAAAGATTAGTGAAGACTTTTCCAAGCTTATGACAGACAAGTTCAAGATGTGTGCAATTGGGGAGATGAACTTCTTTCTAGGGTTACAAGTTCAGCAGAAAGAGGATCGTATCTTCATCTCTCAAGATAAGTATGTAGCAGAAATCTTGAAGAAGTTTGGCTTTTCTCCACATGAGAAAAGGGCTAGTACTCCTATGGATAGAGAACACCCTTGGGGAAAAGGGAGATGGAAAAGATGTGGATGTCAGGCACTATAGATCAATGATTGGTTCATTGATGTATCTCACAGCCTCAAGACCTGACATTATGTTTGCTGTGTGTGCATGTGCACGCCATCAAGTGACTCCCAAAGAGTGTCATCTTCATGCTGTCAAGAGAATATTTAGGTACCTTAGATGTTATCCAGACCTGGAATTATGGTATCCAAAAGATTCACCATTGGAGCTTATTGCATATTCAGACAGTGACTATGGTGGTGACAAATTTGATAGAAAATCCACAACTGGTGGATGTTAGTTTCTTGGGAGTAGGTTGATATCTTTGCAATGCAAGAAGCAAACAGTGGTGGCCAATTCTACCACTGAAGCAGAGTATGTTGCAGCAGCTGCTTGTTGTGGACAAGTCTTATAGATTCAGAACCAACTATTGGATTATGGGTATAATTTCATGCATACCAAGATTTTTGTAGACAATAACATTACTTTATGCATTATTAAAAATCCTGTACATCACTCTAAAACAAAACACATAGAAATTAGACATCATTTTATAAGAGATTGTTTTGAAAAGGGTTTAATACAACCAGATAGGGTGGACACAGAAGAAAATGTGTCTGATTTATTAACTAAACCTTTTGATACAAGAAGATTTAAATACTTGGTAACAAGTATTGGAATGATCAATCTCACTTGATATGTGTTTTGCGGTCTTATTGTAAAAGTATGTACAGGATATGCATTGTTATTGGTCTTTTTGTGATGTTAGATTTTCCACTATATTTGTCTAACGCTGACAAAGGTTATCTTAACGCTGATAAGTGTTATCGTGACGTTGTCAGCAACATGTTAGTTTTGTGGTTTTTGATCTAAGTGTGCAGGCGTTGTTAGCATTGTACCATTGGATACAGAGTTGCTTATGGATCTTTTGAGAATCATTGGAGCATGTTTCAGTTTATGGATGATGGTTGGAATATTTATATTCCTATCTTGACATAAATTTTTATTTACATGCATATTATTTGGCAACTTATGTATCACAGTTTAAGGGAAGGTTTTAGGAACCTTTAGTACTTTTGGGTATTCTTATAATACTCTTATCACAATTCTAGATTGTGTCCACAGGTGAGTATGAGTTAGTTTTCTATCTCATGAGGCACTGTAGCATGTAAAGTTGATATACTATGCATGCTGCCAAGACCTTTTTGGCCTAGAATTGGATGTGGTCTGTTGGGAGACTTGGGAAGACTTTATAATGGGTTTACCTGGGAGTTACAAGGAATTTTATAAGATAACTTAATTGTGAAGAATTTTGGTTAGCAAGGGACACTAGAGGACTGTTATGTCTATCTTGCATAAGCAAGTGTGCATAACTGGACAGTGCTTGCCGCCCTATAATAATTTTCAGTTTATAGGTTATCTTCACTAGGATAAATTACTTTGTTAAGGTCCTTTTTCATTTTTATTACTTTTGTTTTTGGACGCTGACAAATATTTTTCCAAGCGTTGTTGTGACCAATTTAGACGTTGACATGGCTTTTGCAAACGTTGACAAGAATATAGCCGTTGGGCGTTGATGGGTTATTTTTTACCGTTGACACTCATTGGGACCTACCCAGTTGTTATTTTTGACGAATTTTGGGTCCGTAATTTTGGGAGTAGATAACTTTTAATTAATGCATAAGATAACTTATTTTCTTTTCAATATTTTCATCATTATATTTTGAAAATACTTGCCTTATTTTTGACCAATCACATGTGCCTATCTCTCCTATATATTTGGCTCCTATTTTTAAACAAGGTACTATCATATTCTTGTCTAACACTTTTTCTCCTATTATTCATCTTTCATCAATCTTTCACAAACAGCTTTCTTCAACAATGGCACCAAAGTTAAAACCAAGTGACTTGGTATTGGGATTCAGGAGTCAGCACAATATGATTGCTTATTTGGAGGCTGATGATACTTTGTTTCCACAATACACCCAGATGGTGGCGTATTTGAATGCATCTCCATTACGGTATGCTCTTTCTCATGCTCCTCTCATCCCTGTCACTCATATTAAACAGTTTTGGAACACTGTTAGTTCCTCAACGCTTAATTATATGACTACATTAACAGCTATTGTTCATGGGCGTACTTGGATGGTTACTAAAGCCTTGGTTCGTCAGGCTTTACATCTTAATGATGCAGATGGTATAACCACTTTCACCATTAATGAGATAGAACAAGGACTTCGGGCTTTGGGGTATCCTTTTCCTGATGAGGGTACTTTAAATAAATATCATAAACAAGAATTCCCCCCAGCCTGGAAGTACCTCATACATGTCATCCTTCAATGTTTGAGTCCCAAATGTACTGCACATAACGAAATTAACAGATCTATTGCTAGTGCAATTGTGTGCATTACAAATGGGCAAAAGTATAATTTTTCAAAACTCATTTTTGATGGCATGTGTAAAAACAAAGGGAATAAGATGACTTTGGCTTATCCCAGATTTTTACAAATGGTTTTTGATGAACAAAGATACTGCATAAGGGATCATGATGATTTTTATGAGATCCCTATGCAAAAGAAAGCTATTTTTAGTAAGATGAACTCACCCCCTCACCGTGAATTACCTCTCACCCAAGCTATGCTTGTTGTTATTGCAGCAGCACAACCTCAACCAGACCCAAAACCACAACTTGACCCAATACCAGACCCTTTACCTTCGCCTCAACACATGGAACTTGACAAAGAATCCTTCAACGCTGACACTTTAAATGTTGGCGTTGACACTAGTAATCCAAACGTTGACACCTTTCCTTCACAGACCCAAACACCCCTTAACCTTCAAACTACCACCCAATCCACATCATATTCTACACCCCCTGAATATAGGTTGCAAAAACGCCCAAGGACTACTGGAGTGTTCTCCTCTAGTGGTCCTAGCCATGTTGCAGAGAGAACCACCACCATAAGTGTGGTTAGTGCTATGGATGAGGCTGGGACTATTGGTACTCGCTTAGATGCAGGCCAAGTCAGTCCTAACATCTTTAAGACCTCATCCATTCCCTATGACTTTACTTTAGGAGGTCAAATACCCATTCTAGAGGAGGGTAGATTTGAACCATATACAATGATGGAATTGACGGCTGTCTGCATTAGCTTGAAAAAGCAATATGCAGACCTGGAACATATTGTCAGTACACAAGGCCTTGAACTCAAGCAATTGAGGGAGAGGATTGTTATTTTGTAGGATGCTAACACTAGGCGTGGTATGGAAGAATCTTCCAAAGGGGAGGATGAGCAGATCCATGTGAGTGACAAAGGCTCACATGATGGAGAATCTTTGGGTGTTGCTGAAGCCCTTACTGAATTGAAGAAGCAACCAGGTTTTGATACATCTTTGGTTACTCCTACAAACTTGAACTTGTCCTTTACAGCTATGATGGATCAGTTCACAAGAGGCGCTGAGACAAGTAAGGTGAGCGTTGACAAGCAGACTTTGGACGCTGACACACCAAGCGCTGACAAGAGTAAGTTGGGCGCTGACACACAAAATTTGAGCGTTGAAAGGCCTGCAGATATGGTTGATGTATTCTAGTCATCAGCTATCATCAAGGAAGTGTCTTCACAGGTACCATCATCATATTTACCCATCATTGATCCATTAGATAAGGGTAAAGGAATCATGGTAGAAGTAGAAGTTCCAAAGGATGTAGCACAAGTAGAGTTTGATTCAAAGTTGGCTGCACAACTTGTGGAACAAGAAATGAAGAAGACTGGTGAATCACCATTTGTTGTTACTTCTGAGGAACAAGAAGGAAGTGATGAAGGGAGTTCAGATTCAAGTGTTATGATAATTGAACAACCAGAAAGACTTGAATATGGTGATGAATTGGCAAGGGAGAAGCTTAGAGAGTTAAAATTGCGAGTAGACTATGATATGCCAGAAGTTGCTTAGATGTACCATGCTTGGGAGAATAGGATTATGGAGAATCCAGATTTGACAATTTTAGACCAAATTTGGGGATTGGAGATTCTTCTAAGAGTTCAAAGAGACTGCAAGGAAATTCTGAAGCATAAGGCTAGCAATGTCTTCTCACTTCTAAAGAGGGATAGAAGGGAGCTTTACTACATGTTACTCAGATGTCATGGAACTGGATGGACCTTCAAGAAATTGCAGGGATTATCCTTTGAAGAATTGGAGTATAAGGCTTATCCCATTTGGGCAAGAGTGCAAGAGATGAACACTATCAGACTTCTTTCAGATGAAAGGAAAGAAGAACTTGCAGAAGAGATGGAGATTCAGAAGGCTATGATTGTTCCAAGGCCTTTGAAGAAGGGAGTTCCACTTAAGTTACCTAAAGGTTTAAATAAAGTGAATCCCAGTGAAGCTGTTCTTAGAAGGAGCATTAAGCTCTCACCCTCGGAAGCTTCAGATATGGTACAAGTGTTACCTCTTGATGCCAGAACCCCTATCATTAGCTATGAAGAAGATGCAAGTGGGTTTTGGATGATTGGCAGATATGGGAAAGAGGTACACACATTTACTACTCTTATGTCTCTCTTTGAAAGTATGGATATGGAAGACTTGGCAGACCTTTGGAGGTTGTTGCTGGCCAAGTATGAGACTAAAGCACCTACTTCAGTCAATGGAATAAAGCTTTGGTCAACATTCAAAAGAATGTGTGCACCAGAAGAAGAAGATCCTGTTTGGAAGGTTCTTGAGGATGATATCAGTGGACTTCAATGGCGTTTGTATTCAGCTGCTGGTGTGTATTATTTGAGTTCTACAAAGTTTGCTGAGTATCTTCTTGTAGATGCTAAGTATCCCATGTCCAAAGAAGTTTTAAACAAGATGAAGACAACACAGCTGGAGATTGACTATTCAAGTGACGTGGCCAAATATTTGATTAGGCATGTTTATTACCAATATGATAAGATTTGTTAGATTCCTCGAAGTTCTTAATTTTTATTCAGAAACTTGATTGCTAGAGTAGATATCAAGTTTAGGGGAGGATTGTTGGGAATAAAATGTAGCCAGTACACTTGAACGCTGACAAGAAGAAAACAAGCGTTGATAAGAAGAAAACACACGTTGACAGATCAAGCGTTGACAGGAAGAAGTCAAGCGTTTATAGGTTGAATTCAAGCACTAATAGAAAGATTTAGTCTATGCGTATTATGTTTCTAGTTTTTTTCTAGTAAAGATAGGATCAACAATGTATTTTCTATATTTATCTTTACCTAGAATAGCTGATACGTAGACTCTTGTACAAGGCTTCTTATGTCTATAAAATAAGACCTTTAGGTCTTGTTTCATATAAGTTTTCATACGTTTAACTTTCATTGTAAGCAAGTTTGTTCTAATCAATCAAGTGAAAGTTTGTTTTACAATTGTTTGTGTGTTCTTGTTTGAGTATTAATTCCGCATAATACTTAAATTGTTTTATACACAACAAAGTTTCTCAACGTGTTTAACTTGATTTAATCTCGTTTACACAAGCTAAATCGATCTAAGTTTGGGATCAACATAAATAGCCCACATCGGGCGTTTGACTATTAAATTATAACACATAGGTTATGTTTGGTTTTATCTAGTTATAGTGATCATTTAGTTTATATGGACATATGTTAAAACGTGACTAGTGAAACGTAGATGGCTTGGAACATGGAAAATGGAAAGTATTGAAAATTGATAAACGAATAGGTCATGTCAAAAATTTTATAAATTTCTATACTTAATATTTTGTTCGCTACCAACTATTATTATATATGTAAATCGATAAAATAAATAAATACTATTATATTTGTAAATCGATAGAAGTTATACTTTTTACCTAAAACTGACAACTATTAATTAAGTGGTGATTTTATTTAAAAATGTGTCGAACTATGTTGTTTAATTATTTTTATCACGATCTTCAGTAAATACATACTAAATATATACTTTGATTTATTTTGTTAGATTATTATCTCTATTATATAATTCAACGTAAGAATTATATAATCGTCTAGTTATACGTAATGTGTACGGAATACATTACCTACCTGGTGTGTGCTTATTTTATTCATTTTATTTAACCAACCATCGAATTATTGTAACTTAGAACTTAAATATTTTAACAACGGGTCACGCTAATGTATTTATTTATCGAGAACTCAAATATACATTTGTAAGATTTAGCCGATTAGTAAACCACAACACCATGATCGAGCCGTATCGATTTCCGTTTAGCAGAGCGTATTATTAGCATCACTATTGTTCGCGCTACTACGTCGAGGTGAGTTCATACCCCATCTTTCTAGTTTTAAATTTATTTATAAAGGTTTTATAATCATTTTGGTGGAAGTACATGCTTGGTCACAAACTATTTATAATTTGCTTGGTTGGTCATAAACTGCTTTAATTGTTACGTGCTAAGTGGTAAACTCCATTAATTGTTATACTTATGAATGTTGATACAAAAATTTCTATTGTGGGTTTCATAGCCTAAAACTTTAACTGCTTTTTCGCCGGTTCTCGGGTAGAGACATTGGTTGCAAGAATGAACACAAGTGCATATACTCGTTTATGTATTGGTCTAAGTCCCGCTTTAACCCAGTTACTTGGCCCATTATCATGAACCGTTAATTTCGGACTGGAGGATCGGTCGAAAGCGCGAATGTTATGGATAGATCTATCGGGGTTGACGCCCCTGTGTGGCTTGGTCCAACAGAGGACAAGCGGGCACAGTTTCATTTGAGTCTGAGGACGGATGTCGTGGGTTAGGCATCCGTAGGGGCTGCATTATATGATTATACTACCGGTATTATTAACGCTTCAGTGTCATGAGCTTAGATAATAATAAATGCCTTTTTTGTGACTTTGTATTTGTTATATTGTCACCTATGGTTGGAAAATCTTGTGGTTCATCAAACACTTCTTTATTATCAAGAATCTTATTTGTTAACTGGTATATTTATTTATGATCAGGGAATTCAATTATTAACGAGAACATCTATTATTATTAGTAAACTCTGCTTATATAACTAAACTGTGTTTTTATCCGTAAACGTTGTCTTTATTATGTAACTTTTTTTATCATAAACTCTGTTATTATTAATAAATTATGTTTTTATCAGAAAACGCTAATTCTTATCTATGAACTCTATTTTATTAGAAAACTATATTTAATTCAGTGAACTTTGTTTTATCGGTAAACTATATTTATTATCAGTAAACTTGTTTTTATCAAATAAACTTTGTCTTTATTAATAAACTTTGAAATTATCAAAGAAAGTCTATTTAACAGGAACTGCGATTTTTAAACTCTTATATTTTACTACAAGGTGCAGTGGTTGATAAAACTCTAATTTTTCATAAATGTTTTTGAACAAACTTATGAACTCACCAACTTTATGTTGACATTTTTAAGCATGTATTTTCAGGTACTTGACTGTATGGACTATTTGGAGTCTGGTATGTGGTTTTCACATGTAGAGGTCGTTCTCGGATCAAACTCTCGATTACTCATGAAGTCACAGCCTCCCAAAGTTAGTCTTCCGCTGTGGTGAATTTGGGGGTGTGACAGATTGGTATAAGAGCCTTGGTTATAGAGAACTAGGTTGCATTAGTAGCTCTAGACTATAACCGGCTCTCAGTTTTATTTAGTAGTAACATTCATCACATCATACTTATTCCGTTGCTATATGAATATTTGCAATGCATGTTTGCTAATACTTTGTTGCATGTCATGTTATTATTTGTTTACATGAGTTCGATTGCATGATTAATACTCTCTGACATATAATATATATTTTTTTATGAACGCTAGAACATTTATTGGATATTGTAAGTTACACAATGGTTTCGCAGATCATTTATAATCAAACCTAGAGACATTATATGAATTTTGGTTGACGATTGGTCATGAGTAATCCCCAGGTTCGAGCTAATTTATTCAAAAAAGTTGAGAGGTGTAACAATACTTAACTATACCTCAGTGGGCCTCATGTTTGATTAAGTGCGAGATGGAATTAAGTATGAGACGTTACACAACCTATAATTTTTGATGAATTACCTCGGGGTGGGTAAGACTCGTAGTCTTACGTGTTAATGCAGATTGTGTTGTTTTTTTAGAGTCCAGCTTAGTCATTGAAAGGTTGAGATGTGTAATAATTCATAGCAAAACCTGAGACCATTCTTTGGAGTGAGTTTCGAGGTTGGGTTATGATAAGTTATAACTCATCTCACTGTTTGATGAGTCTTCCTAGAGGATGGGAAATATTTGTGTGACTGGATAATTGTGTATTTATAACCGAATGCTATATAACTATCCTAACTATAACTATGAGTTTCTTTGCTTGATATACGTCCACAATCGCTTTATCGCCTATCGACACTTATGTTCTTTGATCCGGTACTTTCGAAACGTCTACTTATGAAAGACAACTTATTTGCAACTCATGTGCTTTGCTTTTAGTAATTTGGATATTATCGTTTAGAGATTTTAACGATTATGATTTGGGTATTTTGCCGGTGACATTTAAGTAGGATGATTTATGAAGTCTTTATTGAAATGGATTGGGACGCCTTTGCATTTGAATAAAGAAATCATAAATCACCGAACCGTAAGTTTATAATGACATATTTGCATAGATTAGGACGCTTCTGTATGCAAATATGGGATTATAAATAAATGGGCTTAAAGATATCCGACGTGACCCTGTAAGTATTAATGGTATTGATTTAGTACTACACTTTTGGGAGTGTATTTATTTTGACACATGATTCGTCTGTATGAATTAATCATTATTTTGTCTTATTATCCTCATTATTACGAGGTTTCAACGAGTGACTCTTTAAACTTCATTTGATTTGCGAGATCGACGTGAACCTATCGGGATGGTGGTGGTGACCCTTTGTCCACTTTTAAGAACTGAAGATTTTCTAGACTCTTTGTTTCGAGCTGTTCCCTCTTATCGTTCTATGGACGATGACCGATTTGTCGGACTGACATGTAGAACCGCTTAGAAATATTCCACTTCTATTTATTGTTTACCTAAGTAACTATTGGTGGATAACACGATTTTAAAATGTTAGGACAAAATTATCTGTAAATAGGTCTAAGTATATTCGATATAACACTGGGGTAGGACCTCAAGATCCTTTTCTCTACACTTCTTAATTGGGTAACAACGAGTGAGTTCGAGGACGAACTCAAAATAACACGGATGTACTGAGACAAACGGGAATTTTCTAGACATTAAATAATAATAAATTATATTATTTATTAATTGAAATTCATTTTTGAGAGATATGAAAGTTATTTGATTTGAAAACAGGAGTTTATTTTGTAAATTATAAAATATTGTATAAAAATATGAGAACTAGCACGATACAATTACATTTATATTTAATTATTCATAAATATTGTTAAAAGATTTATTAATTATCGGATACTTTTATTTTAGCTTTTATATCATACGTTGAAAATGAGAACATTCAAATTGAATTATATTTTCTTTGAACAAAAACTATTCGAGATAACCGATAAATGGTAACTATTTTACATAAAAATATAGACGATTACAAAAATTAGTCGAGTAGATACTATAGTTTATTGGAAAAATCATTCTAAAAACAACGGCGCAAATTTCATAAAACGAATGAAATTTTATGGTACTCAAACGAGTCCCAAATCATTTATATACAAACGTTATACTAAATGATACACATTAGGTCCCTCTCATATTATTTTCGGTTTTGACACTAAAATATAGCAAACTTTACATATTGAATTTTAGTAGTTGGTATAAGTATAAAATTTCTAGGTTTTCTCTCATTCCCAACAAAAAACCTAACCCTAAATATAACACATACTACTCTCTCACTTCTTTGACAGCCGTCATCAATTCTGACCACCAGTTTCGCCGGAATCCGCCAGCCGCCACAATAATAAAGCTTGTCTAAAAGCCTCTGATCTATATTATATAGCAACACCATCACCATCTATACGTTTTTCTAGTGATACTCACCATCATGGAACCACCAACTCCACCACACAGCCGCCACCAGATCCGTCACCATCCACCATATTAACCACAAACGTCGTGGTTCTCGTGCTAAGTCGTTGTATACACTAGCACTAAGACCCAGCCCCAAGGTCATTAACTACACCACACCACTACCGTCGAGCTACCATTTATACACCACGTCCGTTGACCACCACCATCATCTACCATGGCCGTCGTGCCCTTATTCACCACAGCCGTCATAAAAACATCATCAACTCTACTGTCATCATCACCACGCAGTCACCACTTATCTACTTTCACCCTAAATCAGCAGATCAGTCGATCTACACATGTTATCACCACTAATATCGTAGACCCGTCATCTCCTTAGCTTATATGACCACCGAGGTCGCAGATCTAGATCCACCACAGCCGTGATGGTCAACCTCGTCGTCACCACCATTATATTATCAAGTCGAGGGTGTTTGTTCGTTGCTACAGTATGAACACCTTAAAAGGGGGTTTATTTCTGATTCTAACATAAAAGGAGTGCGTTTGGTTGTAAAAAATGACCCATAGGGTGCGTTTGTGTAGGCGTTCAGCAGCCCGACGAGTGTGGTTATTTGGCTAGCTGATAAGCGCGGTAGTCGGGGCGTTTGGTTCGCGGTATAACATCTTACAGGAGCGTTTGGGTCTAGCGGGAAGCCTTACAGGGGTGTTTAGGTCTGCTGGTAAATTCTAAAGGGGCGTTTGGGGCTAGCAGTAAGGTATAAGGGGCGTTTGGGACTGCAGACATCGTATAAGGGTGTGTTTGGGTTCGTTGAGCTCATGGTTCGTTGTGGTTTTGGAATCGGCTAATAACACATCTAACCTTATTAATTAATTAAAACTAACGGTGGTATACATATATAAATATATACATACGGTTAAATAAATATATGTCGAACAATATTTCGAGAACTATAAAAAATAATTATATTTTGAATATGTGTTTAAATAGCCCACATCGGGCGTTTGACTATTAAATTATAACACATAGGTTGTGTTTGGTTTTATCTAGTTATGGTGATCATTTAGTTTAAATGGACATAGGTTAAAACGTGACTAGTGAAACGTAGATGGCTTGGAACATGGAAAATGGAAAGTATTGAAAATTGATAAATATGGAAAACGTTGTATAAACGAATAGGTCATGTTTAAAATTTTATAAAATTCTATACTTAATATTTTGTTCGCTACCAACTATTATTATATCTGTAAATCGATAAAATAAATAAATACTACTATATTTGTAAATCGATAAAAGTTATACTTTTTACCTAAAACTGAGAACTATTAATTAAGTGGTGATTTTATTTAAAATGTGTCGAACTATGTTGTTTAATTATTTTTATCACGATCTTCAGTAAATACAAAATAAATATATACTTTGATTTATTTTGTTAGATTATTATCTCTATTATATAATTCAAAGTAAGAATTATATAATCGTCTGGTTATACGTAATGTGTACGGAATACATTACCTACTTGGTGTGTGCTTATTTTATTCATCTTATTTAAGCAACCACCGAATTATTGTAACTTAGAACTTAAATATTTTAACAACGGGTCACGTTGATGTATTTATTTATCGAGAACTCAAATACACGTTTGTAAGATTTACCCGATTAGTAAACCACAACACTATGACCTAGCCGTATCGATTTCCGTTTACGCGGAGCGTATTATTAGCATCACTATTGTTCGCGCTACTACGTCGAGGTGAGTTCATACCCCATCTTTCTAGTTTTAAATTTATTTATAAAGGTTTTATAATCATTTTGGTGGAAGTACATGCTTGGTCACAAACTATTTATAATTTGCTTGGTTGGTCATAAACTGCTTTAATTGTTACGTTCTGAGTGGTTAACTCCATTAATTGTTATACTTATGAATGTTGATACTAAAATTTCTATTGTGGGTTTCATAGCCTAAAACTTTAACTGCTTTTTCGCTGGTTCTCGGGTAGAGACAATGGTTGCAAGAATGTACACAAGTGCATATACCCGTTTATGTATTGGTCTAAGTCCCGCTTTAACCCAATTACCTGGCCCATTATCAGGAATCGTTAATTTCGGACTGGATGACCGGTCGAAAGCGCGAATGTTATGGATAGATCTTTCAGGGTTGACGCCCCTGTCCGGCTTGGTCCAACAGAGGACAAGCGGGCACAGTTTCATTTGAGTCTGAGGACGGATGCCGTGGGTTTGGCATCCGCAGGGGCTACATTATATGATTATACTACCGGTGTTGTTAACGCTTCGGTGTCATGAGCTTAGACAATAATAAATGCCTTTTTTGTGACTTTGTATTTGTTATATTGTCACCTATGGTTGGAAAATCTTGTGGTTCATCAAACACTTCCTTATTATCAAGAATCTTATTTGTTAACTGGTATATTTTTTTAAGATCAGAGAATTCAATTATTAAGGAGAACATCTATTATTATTAGTAAACTCTGCTTATATAAATAAACTGTGTTTTTATCCGTCAACTTTCTCTTTATTATGTAACTTTTTTTTATCATAAACTCTATTATTGTTAATAAATTATGTTTTTATCAGAAAACGGTAATTATTATCTGTGAACTATGTTTTATCAGAAAACTATATTTAATTCAGTGAACTTTATTTTATCGGTAAACTATATTTATTATCAGTAAACTCTGTTTTTATCAAATAAACTCTGTCTTTATTAATAAACTTTGAAATTATCAAAGAAAGTCTATTTAACAGGAACTGTGATTTTTAAACTCTTATATTTTACTGCAAGGTATAGTGGTCGATAAAACTCTAATTTTTCATAATTTTAGAACAAACTTATGAACTCACCAACTTTATGTTGATATTTTTAAGCATGTATTTTCAGGTACTTGACTGTATGGACTATTTGGAGTCTGGTATGTGGTTTTCGCATGTAGAGGTCGTTCTCGGATCAAGCTCTCGATTACTCATGAAGTCACAGCCTCCTAAAATCAGTCTTCCGCTGCAGTTAATTTGGGGGTGTGACACCAGAATTGAGCACTATATGAGAAATCATGAAAGACTGGGTGAGATTCTGAACATCAACACTCAAGTTTCTCTAGAGGATCAAGATCCAATACTGGAGCTGAACAAAAGAGCAAATCTGATACAACCTGAAGTGGGTGAAATCTTTGTCACTACTAAGAAATACAATGGCTTTGTTCAGTTTCAAAATCATCTCCCTGGTCATGTACTGAACGAACCAGAACTAGGAATGATTATGTTCAATCATCAAGAACGTCAAGAATTTGTGGGCATAAGTGATCTTGATGAAATGAACAATGAACTTCTCTCGAATGTTCAAAGGATCTTTTACTCTCATCATGGTGGTCCAGGACGTACTGATGCTGCTAAAACCTTCAGCATGTGCTTGCTTGCTATATTGGACCACGGAAACTCAGATCCATTAACTCAGACTCCCATAATTGAATAACTTAGGCCTAAGGAGAATTAAATAATCATTTGTATTGATTTTGTTGTACTTTGTAATGTTTTTGAATAAATTAATATTTGATGTTTATAAGTTATTAATTGTTTAGTGCAAGTAAGAAGAAGTTGTTATGCTCACTTACTACTGAC
This sequence comes from Glebionis coronaria, assembly GCA_025667525.1. Taxonomy (NCBI): domain Eukaryota; kingdom Viridiplantae; phylum Streptophyta; class Magnoliopsida; order Asterales; family Asteraceae; genus Glebionis; species Glebionis coronaria. Next base: position 393,950,360 of record CM046876.1, on the reverse strand, counting down.
ATTAGACTTAGGCTATTTGTATATCCAAATAGGGGGAGATTGTTGGGTCAGTATTTACTGACCCTGAAGCAACTCTAGGATTTGAATATAAGATCCCCATAAGTGTTTCATGCTCAACAGTAAGGCCAGTCTGCTAAAGGATGACCAGAGGAACAAAGTTCCTACTGAAGACCTTATAGCTGAAGAAAGTTCAGCACTCCCCTTCCAGTTAACTTAGAAAACAAAGGAGTCTTTGCTTCAAATACTAGGCGGTCTAGTTGCTGAAGAACAAGGACTGAAGAAGGGCTTTCAGTTCAGTTTGGTTTGATAATACCGAACTGAATGATGTCGATCTCCTTTAGGATACTGAAGACTCTTCAGTATTCTGATGGTTTGCATTAGGCGGGAAAAGATAACTTTAAGTCAAAGTAGGTTGCTTGTATACTTAGATATAAGTACAACCTTTATCTTTTCTAGAATAGTTTAATATGTACTTTGTACTGTTTATCCAGCATGGGCATCAACCACCCACTGGATAAACCCATGCATTGAAACATGCAAAATGCAAACCCTAGTTTACACTGCCTATATAAGGAGTGTACATTGGGAGAGAAAGGGTTAACCAATACAAGAGATAAAACTCTATAAAACCTTTCTCTCTCGATACTAACTAAACCATATAGCCAAGCAGCATATGAACGTTTAGATTTGAGCTTGGACTTTAACTTTGGTTAGACGTTTAAGTGGAGGATACCACAACCCATTGTCATTTAACCACTTTGTTATTCCGCAAACAAAGTGGGTTATAGATTCCTGATTTGATTCTAATAAAAGTCTATAAGTTGAAAAGTATATTGGTATTGTTGTTTTAATTATTCATATTCTTATCTATTGTTAAAACAACACACTTGAGTCGAAGTAAGGAGTTATTACTTAAGTTGATAGTAATAACGAATTACAAGGGACCAACAAATGGTATCAGAGCTGTTTGATTAGCTAAACTCTTATTTTATTAAACTGCTCATTTAAAAGATTTCAAATCAGGATCAAAAAATGGCTCAAGTAATACCACAAACCCTAGAATATAGGGGTGGCCAACTCAATGCTGCTCTTGTACTAGAGGTAGCCAATTTTACAAATTGGAAGAAGAGGTTACTTGTCCACATGGTTGGAATTGAACCTCATTTCCTTGGAATCATTGAAAATGGTCCTTTTGTTCCCATGGTTGGGGACAATAGAAAACCTGAAGTACAATGGACTGCTAATGAGAGAAAAGCTGCTAAAGCGTCTCAAAGGTCTCATCATGTCTGTACTTGCAGATGACCAAATGTATTCTGTTGTAAATTGCAAAACAGCCAAAGCTACATGGGAGGACCTTATTCTTTACCATGAGGGACCCTCTGATGTAAAAGAAACTAGAATCAAGGATTTAAAGCTTCAATACAACACCTTCAAGCACAAAGAAGGGGAAACCCTCACACAGACATTCACCAGATACAAAGCACTGATGAATGAACTTGTTAATGATGGTGTTCAACTTTCGAAACTTAAAATCAACACAGTTTTTGTTAATGCATTGCTAAAAAAGTGGCTCAATTTCTATCAAAGCTTGAGAAATGCTAATCACATTAAAGATTGTGATCTAGCCTTTCTTTTTGGGTTACTTAAATATGAAGAAAACCTAGTTGATAGGATTTATGAAGGCTCAAGCAAGAGTCAAGCATTAACCATTGCTACACCCTTGTCCACAGCCTTCTTCAGTGAAGCTTTCATTCAAGACTACCAAGATAGTCCTGATGATGAGGAGGATACTAGAACTAGTGAGGAATATATGAATGACCTCAAAGAGGAATTTCATGAAAGAGCTCTTCTGGCCAAGTCTAGAAGGTTCTTTAAGAAAGGAGGCAAGTTCTCCAGCTCCACAAAAGCTTCAGTTGACACTGAATGCAACAAATGTGGGAAGACTGGTCACTATTCTAGGGATTATTATTCAAAAACATCTCTCCCTTCATATTCCTCACCAGCTCAATCAATACCATCTGGTCAATCATCATTTCAACCAAAACAAATAGCTTCTACTTCATTTCAGCAAAACAGGGTTGAACTTCGTCCAACAAAAGACTTTGAGGCCAAATACAAAGAAATTAAGGCTAGACTTGCCCTCATGAGCACTGAAAGCTCTTCCTCCAAGGCTACCAAGCAAGACAACAACAAAGGACTTATTGCTGAAGCTTATGAATGGGATGAAGAAGATGTTTCTTCAGATGATGATGAAATGGTTAATGTTAAAGTGCTGATGGCACTTGCTGATGATGAAGGGGCTAACTCCAATGTTGTGGCTAGAGAAAGTGCCATAAATGGTGAATGGGTCAATGTCACAATCAAAAAGGTACAAACTCTTCTTGATTTAGAAGATAAAGATGACATTAAATTTGTCTTTCATTACCTGTGCATTGATCTAAAATTTGTTGAAGAACAAAGAAACAATTTGCTTGAAAAATTTCATAAACTTGTTCTAAAACTTGAAGATTTTGAAAGTAAGCAAATAGAGCTAAAAGAAGCTAAACTTGATATTCTTACTTTTCAACAATTGAACAAAGAAATTTTGGAAGAAAATAAATCCCTAAGAGTTAAATTAAAAGAAGCAAAAGATAATGTTAAGTCTTGGCTTAGAAACTCTGATAGGGTAAATCAATGCATAAATGAATAAATTCCTGCTCAAAAGAGGAAAATGCTTGGTGTTGAAGCATCCTCCAGCACCAACTCTATTGTATTTGTCAAAGCCTCAAATGAGGATGGTAGCTCGATCCCTGACATTAAAAGGCCAGGTGAAGAGAATTTACCCAATCATGACACTAGACGAATCCTTCTTCCTGAGTTTCAAGCAAATGCTGACACTTCAGCACCAATTGAGTCCTCAGTTACTGAGGATGACTCAGATGATGATATAGAGAATGAAGTAAGTACCCCACTTCCTCCTTTGGAGAAGCTGGCTGGTGCTGAACCCTCTACTGGACCAAAATCAATCCAGTCTATCATCAAGTCACACACCACACACAAAGGTAGTTCTTCCAAACATGTCAAAATTGACACTTCAAAGAGCTCTTCAGCTCCCACTGAAGGTTCACATATGGGAACTACCTCTTTAGTTTCAACAAATAAACTAAGGAATTCTAGATCTGAGGATGATGAGAGAATGTCTCTTGTCATACAAGAGATCAATGATTTCAAAATGCAACTCAGGCAGCAGCAAACACCGACTCGGTTCAGAGATGAACCTTCAGACTCTCCTCATTTAAAGTACAAGACACAATTTAAAAGGGCTTGTGATTTATGTGGTCTAAACAACCATCTCATTGAAACTTGCCTTAGAGTGATTTATTGTACTAAATGTGAGAGGACTGATCATCGCACTTGTGAACATACTCAGTATATGCTGGCCAAAACTAGTGCTTATGCTCACAATACTGAAGCATCTCATTCCAGGCGAAACATGCCTTTCCCATCATGCATTCATTATGGTATGGGCAATCATCACTCACATGACTGCAATTATTACCATGTTTGTAATATTTTGTGGAAGTTATGACCATGACACTCATGGACATAATCAAATCATCTCACTCAGAAGAGGTATTAAACCAAGAAACCCAAACTCTATTAACAAATGTTGTGAAACTTGTGGAAGCAATGTCCACACTACATCTGATCACAACCATATAGAGTGGTTCAAAAGAGGTGAAGCCCTCCAGGCCAAGAAAGCAAAAGTTGTTCAGACCTCTTCTTATTCTGAGCAATCACACACACCCTCAACAAGAGGACCCTTCAGATCTAGAACACCTTCCAGATCTAAAACTCCCACCCAACAAAGGTGGGTTTTAAAGAAAAACTGACCATTTCCTTAACTTGTGCATTATGATCTAAGGAAGCCTATTTGGTACCTAGATAGTGGCTGCTCAAGGCATATGACTGGCACCAAAAGTTATCTGTACAAGTATAAGGAGGAACAAGGTCCTAAAGTTGTTTTTGGTGATAACTCATCAGCTACTACTGAAGGATTTGGTTTAGTAAAATGCAATGGTATAGTTTTCTCAAGGGTAGTATGTCAATGGATTGAAGCACAACCTCATCAGCATAAGTCAACTTTGGGATGCAAAGTATCTTGTGCTGTTTGATGACAAAAAAGGTACAATCTTCAACTCCAATCATGAAATTGTGATGATTGCCCCCAGAGTCAAAGATGTTTATGTCATGAACATGAACTCTACTCAGGAGACATGCTTCTTTGCTAAAGCCTCCAATATTACCAATTGGCTTTGGCATAAGAGGCTCTCACAGCTCAACTTCAAAACAATAACTCTGTTGGCAAAACAAAATCTTGTTATTGGTCTTCCTTCACTTGTCTACTCAAAGGACAAAATTCCTCAATATCTTGTTCATTCGAAACAAAATATTTTCTTTGCCATTTCCCTATGTCGTTCCTTCCGTGCGTGTGAGGTTGTTTGTGACACCCCCATGCTCAGCATGTGAAAAAGGGAAGCACCATAGGGCTAGTTTCCAAAACAAAGCAAACTTTCTCAATCAAATAAAGTCTTCATTTGCTTCACATGGACTTATTTGGCCCAGTATCACCTAGGGCCATTTGTCATGAAAAATATACACATGACATTGTTGATGAGTACTCTAGGTACACCTGGGTATATTTTCTGACAAAGAAAAGCCATGCACCAGATGCCATTATGTCTTTCATCAAAAGAGTTGAAAATCAAAATGACACTCATGTCAAACAACTCATAACTAACAATGGCACTAAATTCAGAAATCACACACTGATCAAATTCTCTGATGACAAAGGAATTTCCTAAAATTTCTCATCTCCTTACACACCTGAACAAAATGGTGTGGTTGAAAGAAGGAACAGAACTTTGATTGAAGCAGCAAGGACAATGCTTGTTGGATCTGCTCTCTCTAAGCATTTTTGGACTGATGTTGTAGCCACTGCTTGCTACACTCAAAATAGATCGATCATTGTGAAGAGACACATGAAGACTCACTATGAAGTCTTCATGGGGGGAATTCCAAACATTTCATTCTTACATGTGTGTGGGTGTCCAGTATTCATTCACAATCACAAAGATCACCTTGGAAAGTTTGATGAAAAATCTGATGATGGTTACTTTCTTGGATATTCTCTAGTATCTAAAGCATAGATAGTTTTCAACACAAGAAGACAATTTATTGAAGAAACCTGTCACATCACATTCAATGAAAGTTCTAAAGCTCTCACATTTACAATCCATCAGATGATGAACTTCATATCCATGAATCTCACAATTATCCATCTGATGAATTTCAACATTATGAGCCTTCTCAAAAATATCAAACAAGCAACTCAGTCCCTCATATTGATCCATTTGAAGATATGACAAGTCCTACAAAAGGAAATCCTTCAGTATCATATACTGATGTCTGCCAATCAAATTTTGATCAGTCTCAAAATGATCAAAATGATCAGCAAGGTAACACAAATGACCAAAATGGTCAGTCTCAAAACAATCAGCATGCTTACACACATGATCAAAATGATCAACCATATGAAGCTGCTGATGAATAATCTGAGCCCCTTGCTCAAAGCTCTCCTACCATCTCTAGGGTGTTAGGTCTTGGTTGTGTTGCTTCTGACCAAGAAGGCTACCCTCTATTGATTGAACCTTTGTCTACTGAATATCCTACAGTAGATACTAGAGATAATCTAAGTCCAAGTCCATGTCATAGACTTCCAAGTTCTAGCCCTAATCATGATACCAGTGCCTATTCTCCAGCTCCACAAAAATGTTGGACTAAAAATAGTCACATATAGCTGGTGAACATAATAGGCAATTCTGGTGAAGGTAGAGTCACTAGATCTATGGCAAAGAAACTGAGTGCTGCTTCATTTGGAGAATGCCTCTATTCAATCTTTCTCTCAGAAAATGAACCTACAAAGGTTTCTGAAGCACTCACACACCCTGGATGGGTGGATGCCATGCAAGAGGAACTCAATCAATTTGAAAGAAACAAAGTCTGGAAATTGGTTCCTCTTCCATATGGTAAATCAACCACTGGCACCAAATGGGTTTACAAGCTCAAAATAGATGAAACCAATGTGGTGACCAAAAACAAAGCTAGGTTGGTGGCCCAAGGATTCAATCAAGAGCCTGGTGTTGATTTTGATCAAACCTTTACTCTAGTTGCATGTATGGAAGCCATATGAATCTTCCTTGCTTATGCCACTTACATGAACTTCATCATCTACCAAATGGATGTCAGAAGTGTATTCCTAAATGGTGACCTAAAAGAAGAAGTTTATGTTACTCAGCCTCCTGGCTTTGAGAGTAGTAAATACCCAAATCATGTCTACAAGCTTTACAAAGCTTTGTATGGACTGAAGTAAGCTCCAAGAGCATGGTATGAAACTCTCTCACCATTTCTCATTGAACATAAATTTGTCAGAGGAAAAATAGATAGCACCTTGTTTATATATATATCTAAAACTGACACCATTCTAGTACAAATTTATGTAGATGACATAATCTTTGGTTCTACAAGCTTGAAACTTTGCAAACAATTTTCCAAGCTTATGACCAGCAAGTTTAAGATGAGTATGATGGGAGAACTCGCATACTTCCTTGGTCTTCAGATTAAACAATTTGACCGAGGCATCTCCATCAATCAAGAAAAGTATGTCCAGGATTTGCTGAAGAAGTATGATATCAGTTGTGCTTCAGTGAAGAATCCAATGGTACCCCTAACAATTTAGGACCTAATCTCAATGGAAAATCAGTCAATGAGACTCAGTATAGAGGTATGATTGGGTCACTCATGTACTTAACTGCAAGCAGGCCTGACATTCAATTCTCTACATGTCTTTGTGCAAGATACCAAGCAGATCGAAAGGAATCACACCTTACTGCTGTAAAGAGAATCTTTAGATACCTAAAAGGTACACCAAGTCTAGGTCTTTGGTACCCCAAATCCTCAGGTTTTGATCTCAAGGGGTATTCAGATTCTGACTATGCTGGATGCAATTTAGACAGAAAAAGCACTTATGGTGCCTACCAATTGCTAGGTGGCAAACTTGTGTGTTGGAGTGCTAAAAAGAAACAAACAGTTGTCATGTCTTCAGTAGAAGCTGAATATGTGGCAGTTGTTGGATGTTGTGAAAATGTTCTTTGGATGAAAAGCCAACTGGCTGATTATGACATAGAATATGAAAAGGTACCAACTTTTGTGATAACATGAGTGCTATTGCAATATCCAACAATCCAGTCCTCCACTCAAGAACAAAACACATTGATATCAGATATCACTTTATCAGATATCACATTGTGAAAGGGGACATTGAATTACATTTCATCCCCACTCAATACCAAGTGGCTGATATCTTCACCAAACCACTAGATGAACCAACTTTCAAAAGATTGATAATGGAGCTTGGTATGCTAAACATTGATGATACAAAACCTGAACCTTCAGCATTCACTAAAGAAGCTTGAAGGTTCAGCATTTCATAAAATATTTTGATTAATGTCAAGTAGCAGTGTCTGAGTAAAGGAGTATGGAATGTCATGTGTCTATTTCACCTTATGTGATTGTGTATTAGATGTTTTGTCGCCTTATCTGATTCACTGAAGCTGAACAAATAATCACCATTCATCAAAAGGTTCCTTCAACAATGTTGAACAAAGTTTTAATACAACTGAGTAGCTAGGCCTGAGTAGAGGAGCGTGCGATGTAATATGTCTTGTTCACTTATGTGAACATGTATATGGGGTTTTGTCACCTCATCTGACACACTGAAGCTCACAAGTATTGCCATCAGCTTCAGCATATCTGAGCAACAACATATAAAACAAATCAATCATGTGATTCAAAAGAGTTAATGGCATTGAATTTTCTTGTGAATAAAACTAACATTCTTTCAAAAAGGTGTCATTTGTTAATTAAGGAAATTTAAAACGTCTCCATCCAAAGTCAAAAACTCCCTGACACATGGGGCGTTTCACTATTCAAAGCAACAGAAAATCATACCTTTTTGCAGAACATTAATGAGAAAGTTTGTGCCAAATGTTCAAAAGAAACTGATCGCAATGCTGGTCGCAATATGCCCCGTCGCAATAGGGTTAACCTTTGCGATGGTTTGTGATTTGAAATAAGAAAATCTAATAAGCTAACTTAAATAATCACAAATAAGCAAATACCAAAACTTAATTAAAACGAGAATAGGCAAAACAAAATAAGCTTAAATTTAACAACTTTCAAAACACAAAATAAGTAAACAAAATAAGCAAACTTTTAGCAAGAAGAACTTTTTAGAAAACTAAGAAAATCAAATAAGCTAAGTATGAAACAAGCCAATAAGATTGTCAAACTTATAGCTTATCTCATACCAAAACTTAGATAAAAGTAAAATGATAAACTTTTTTAGTAAAATAAGCAAAGAGATTAAGCAAGAAACTTGCTTAATCCGAATTTGAAACGAACCAAAAAGAAGAAAAGTAGAAGGAGAATGATCAAAGTAAACTTGATCAAAGGTAAAAAAAATATTAAAGCAACAAAATTAAGAACACTTACTTGGAATTAAAATGAATTAAAGTGCAAAACAAGTAATTAAAATGACATGAAAAGTAAATGTGCAAAAATTAAAGATGGAAGAACTAGTGTCACTCTAGCCAACAAAAGTAAAATGAAATGATCCTAAACTATATATTGGGGAGGTTAAGGAGTGCTTAGGAAGCTTCCTTCCTCTTTCCTCTTTTCCTTAATTGCACACTTAAGTCCTTCTCTTCTTAATCTTTTGTTAATTGCACCATTAGTCCTTAAGCCTTTTAATCTTTTTAAATCTTGGACTTTAATGACTTTTGGCTCAGGATTTCTTTGGACTCGTCTTTTAATTCTTCAATAAATAAGACTTGAGTTCTTCGGCTTTTAAAAAACTTCCGTCTTTTGCCTTTTTCTTCGATAAATCTTCAGAATTGGTCTTGGACTTCCATTCTTTTTGCACTCTCGACTTCTTGACTTCGCCTTTCGTCTTTATCTTCGATAAAAGCCCGTGAATACCCGTGTTTTCTCCACTTTTCACAATTTCGTCCTATATCACAACAAAAACACAAACCACGCATAATTCTGACATAAATGACATAAAATACACGTTTTGGCTCGGTTATTATTGTAATTAAGTGGTAAAAAGGATGGGTGTTTACACACCTATCAGAAACCCTAAAAGATTTTTAATTTTTTCAAATGGTTTTAAAAAACTTTTTACAAATCAGTTCAAGTTTTTATATAATCCCTAACAATTGGATTTCATTCTACGCTTACAAATCTTTTATCAAAAAACACACACAAACTTTCTCTCTTTAAAAACACACACAAAAAGATCAATGGCTGAATCATCTTCCACTCCAAAGATTGCTAAGATCACTCTCAACCCATCCACTCATGTTAACTATCCCATTGATGATATCTTTTTCAAACCCAACAACATCACCTTACTTAAACCTGAATCCATTAATTCTATTCCTGGGGAACAAGTTTTGACTTATCTATCCAAAAGTATTTTAAGGTATGCTTTATTTGAGGATCCTGGTATGATGTTTCAAAATGTACTAAAAGAACTTTGGTTTACAGCAGTGTATTCTAACAACAAGAAGTCCATTGAGTTTGATTCTACCACTGTTGGGATCCATGGTAGATTTGGGTTAACGTTATTTAGAAAGGTTTTCGGTTTAGATTACTTAGAAAACCCTAGTGACTATGAAGATATACCTGATGATTTTATGGTTGTCAAAAATTTCTTTAAAGAGATTGTGTATACTAAAGAAATTACTAAAAAAGCGGGGTTAAAAAGAAGTTGTTTGCCACCAAGGTGAAAGTTGTTGATGTCCATTCTTATTGAATGTTTGGGGGGGAAACTGGAGGCCTTGACCAGATCAACCAAAAAGATGCAATTATTTTATACTTTCTGGCCAAGGGTGTTAAAGCTGATTTTGGGAGGCTTAATTTTGAAGATCTCCATGGGAAGCTAGAGAAAAAGACTAGAGAGAAAAACGTTGTTTACACCAGATTTCTATCTCTCCTCTTTGCTGATCATCTTGGAAATGACTTTTCAAAAATCGATGGAGAGAAACTAAATTTTAAGACCTTTGATCTCACACGCTAGAACATTCTAGTCAGCACCATTGATCCTCCTCTTACACAACCCATGCTGGACACTGCTCAGCAGATGCTCCAGTAGTGTATAAAGCTCTAAAAGACACTTCTCCAACTGGAGAAGGGGATCTGAAAGGCAAAAAGCCTGGAGCTTCATCTGGACCTTGTCAGAAGCAAACGTCAATTAATACCAAGAAGGTTAGACGTGGTTCCAAAAAGAGGAAAACCCTCACACAATCTTCCTTAAAGAAGATTGATGATGATTCTGAAGGCCATGCTTTGAAGAAGACTAAGTCCCTGGCCAAGGATAAGAACCCCAGCCAGCCGTCACCTTCAGTCTCTACTGGAGGTGACATGCATAAAGAGGCCCAGAAGGTAACCCCTCTCTCAACTTCTTTAGGAGAGAAGGGTGAAGATGGAGCTCACCCTCAGCTCTGTAGTGTGGAGTCAGCATTGGTAAGTACTTTCATTCTGAATACAAGTCATACTTCATTACTAATTCCTATCACTTGTCACTCTGAGTCTGCATAAGGGAATGATGTGTCAGCAAATCTAACAGTTGATGCTTACCCTGGCCTATCTGTTTCTAATGATGCAGTTCCCCCACAACAAGGTTCTACTGAAGGAACCAAAAACATTATCATTGATCTTAACTTATCAAGGACTCTTTCTCAGGATCCATCAAGTCAAACCAACCCTGGTGGTGAAGGGCTTAAAACTAATCCACATACTAAATATGATGCTCAAAAGATTCCCAAGGAAGTGAATCTCACCACTGGAGCCACGGTGGGACACTTGCCTTCATTTGTTGGCAGCATGTCTGGGGATGATTTGGAAAAAGAACTAGGGTTCAGTGACAGAATTCCAGTCAATCTGGAAAAAGAACTAGGGTTCAGTGAACATGTACAAGAATTAACAAATCAAGTGTTGATTCTTCAATCACAGGTGGCCAGACTGAAGGAAGAAAAGGTGCTTGCTGATACTAAAATCTCATCTCTCAAAGCAAGACCAATTCCTCCTTCTACTAAACAAATCAAAGATGTCCTCATTGCTGCTTTGAAGCCTTTAGTCCAAGATGTGGCTGTGGAAACCTTGGTTTCCGGATCTTTTAAGCTACTAGGAATGCACCATGTTCATATGATTAGATAATCAAAGCGGAATTAGAACATGATACATTAACAAGGTGTTTAGGCACAAAACATATGAATTAAAACAATTGGGTTGCTCATTATATTAATAACAAACAACCACTAGACGTGTATACGTTGAATCCCACATCTAGTCGACACACGCTTTAGGTTTACATTGTGAATGAACTTATGAATAAAACCTAAGATCCTTGGTTCCTTTTATAGTGTAAGGATTAGGGTTTACAAGAGATAAAATCAAATAAACAAGTAAATCTTCTATTTAAATAAACTTATGCAGAATAAATCTTGCATGTTTATCTAAATAGAAGCTTCCATAAGCTTCTTTGTCTACGTTTCTAACAATGCTTACATTGTTCATGACAATGCTTGGATTGTACATGACAATGCTTGCTTTGTCAACCTTGGATTTGCTCTTGTCAACGCTTAGATTGCTCTTGACAATGCTTAGACAAAATCTTCATGTTTTCTTCGTTTTTGAGTTTCTGCCACATCAACTTTTTGATCCAACAATCTTCCCCTAGTTGATGTTGGCAAAACTCTTTGTGTATCTCTTGTAAGTTGTACATGATCTTCAAATTGCTTCCCCTCAAGTGTAGCATGTATATCTTCCCCTTTTTGTCACATCAACAGGGAAGTAAACAATGTATGCAATCTTAAAGATTCTCCAAATGTAGCTCTATGTAATAATCTTGAAGAAAAATAAATAAGGTATTCTTGATGTAGAAGTAGAATAACCCAACCTTGTGTTCCATGTCTTGTACTATCCATGTGATGAAGAACTTATACCAAATTATGCAAAAAATAAAAGTAGACCTCGATCCCATTGTCAAAATCCTCATCCTTTGTGAGACACTGAGCACGATAATGTAACTCCTTCAAGTGATAGCAATCTAACTTTGCTAGATTTGACAAGTCTTCATCACCAACCATGTAAAGTACGAACAAGTTATCTTCAAACCGGCTGAAAGTTGAAGATATGATAAAACATAAACTCACGAAAATCTTCTTCAGTCATCAAACTTACCCTAAGAAATCTTCCCCTTAAGCCAACACCTCTTTATGACAAATTTAATGGAATAACATCTTCATACCATATGTAAAAGTACATGATTGGATAACTTTTTCGCAAGGCTATCCCGATTACATAGTTTAAATATCCATCAAATTACCACGAATAATTGCTAACTCGCTTTAAGATCATTAATCCCTTTTAAAAATATCCGAGCCATAAATATCAACATGATATTCTATATAAAAACGGAGATTCCATGTACCTTCGTGTGTAAATTCCTCCTTTTCGTGTGCTAAAAACGTACCAATTTTCTCAACAGCAGCAATCCTTGTGTTATCCGAGAAACTCCTTTATCCAATATATTTCCACATGTATTGTCACATATCGGACAACACCTATCAACGTTTGGACAAAACACTTCTCGGACAACTCATGTCAACGCCTATTTCTGTCAGCGTCAAACTTATTCTCGTCAGCGTCAAAGCAAAACCTATCAGCGTCCATACGTCTGCTGACGTCATCAAGTGGCTACAACCTTTTTGACCGCAATGAACAGTAACATAATAACTCCCTTTCTTTGTTCCATATTACCAGCTATCAAAATATATCTAAGGATAACTATAATCCCTAAAAATCAGCCATCCAAATCGTGTCTTCCACAATCAAAGTTTCCTAGATAAACTCCCTTTGACTGATCACACGTCTGACTTTCAACTTTACGGTTGTAACTTCCTAAATTCTCGTAGGATATATCAAATAAATATTTGATTCTCCTTTTGTAATCACGTGACCTTTAATGGTAAAGTTTCTGCATCACAACTCTTTTATATTAAAAGATACACACATGTACCTTTCGTGATGTTCCCAGTACTGTTTTAATAACAGTAATCAGTAATGTAACTGATGCCTTCTTTATATCACGTGATATTTTAAGATAAGAATTTCAAAAGCTACACAATCTTCTTTGGCTGTCCTGTTGCATGTATTGTTGATCCTCCATTCAGACGAGTTAAGTAAAGGCACAACATGCTGTTGATTCTTATGCATCACAGTAATGAACACCATGAAGACTATATTCTTCATAGATTCTAGGGTTTATAAAACCCTATTACCCATGACGAATTTTGATCTTTATGCTCATCAACCACATATCATACTAAAGATTAAACCTGGTAAATTATAGTGAGCAGATCCAAAGTTGACGAACATATATCTTCATCAGCCAAGAACATCATCATGCTAGGGTTCATCATGGATCGAAAATCCATTCACCAAAGCTAGCATGATCAGTCCTTTCAAACAGCAACACATCTCGTTTTCTGTTTAAGAATGATCTAGGGTTTGTGAAAGCCCTAAATCATTATTTTATGTGAAAACAGAAAACTGAAAATCATCTCTACAGCCAACTTTGACGCTTAATAACTTTTGATTGGGGATAAAACTTGACAATCCCTCCGCTGGATGTCTAGATATATGTGTATAGAACACACACAAGAAATTTCGTGACGATCCAATGGTTCAATCAAAAGTTATGACCTTCTGAATATTGTTGCGCACACAAAAATGTCCAAAAAAACCCTAGACGGATTTTTCTTCTTTTCACCATACACGAACACCTTGTTGGTCCTAGCATCACGAGCCACGAGGCTCTGATACCAATTGTGGAAACCTTGGTTTCCGGATCTTTTAAGCTACTAGAAATGCACCATGTTCATTTGATTAGATAATCAAAACGGAATTAGAACATGATACATTAACAAGGTGTTTAGGCACAAAACATATGAATTAAAACAATTGGGTTGCTCATTATATTAATAACAAACAACCACTAGATGTGTATACATTGAATCCCATATCTAGTTGACACACGCTTTAGGTTTACATTGTGAATAAACTTATGAATAAAACCTAAGATCCTTGGTTCCTTTTATAGTGTAAGGATTAGGGTTTACAAGAGATAAAATCAAATAAACAAGTAAATCTTCTATTTAAATAAACTTATGCAGAATAAATCTTGCATGTTTATCTAAATAGAAGCTTCCATAAGTGTCTTTGTCTACGTTTCTAACAATGCTTACATTGTTCATGACAATGCTTGGATTGTACATGACAATGCTTGCTTTGTCAACCTTGGATTTGCTCTTGTCAACGCTTAGATTTCTCTTGACAATGCTTAGACAAAATCTTCATGTTTTTTTCGTTTTTGAGTTTCTTCCACATCAACTTTTTGACCCAACAGTGGCCACCACCACTTACTTAAATCATGAGATGTCCTCTCTTATGGACCCCATCAACGGTGCTTCCATGGAGTTTCCACCAGAATTCACACCAGTTCCTGGCCAAGTTAATGCTTTGTGTGATTCTGTATCCAAGATCAAAGATAGAGTGGCGTTGCTGGAGAAACGAAAGCTGACCATATTTGATGAGGTTCAGTAAAAACTTAATGCTCTTGAAACTGTCCCAGCCATGTTGGCCAAGGTAACTGCCACTCTTGATCATCTTTGTGGCCTCTTCCCTGCTAGTAGGTCATCAGAAGCTGCTGGAAAGTCTTCTGTTTAGGGGGAGAAAAACACCATCCAACAGCTCTTTCAGAAACATGCCCAAAAGAAGGCTCAGAAACAATATGTTTTCTATCAGTCACCTATCACTGAAAAGAGCCCAACAAAGGGTAAGTGGGAGTCATCAGCCAAAAATGATCATATAGAAGGGCTGACCACAAGTGGGGAAACAACTGATAGTGGTTCACCTCCCTTTATACCCAAGAACAACGGAGATTTTACTCTAAATAATCGATTGATCAAAGCTGGGGTGGCCACTAAGGAAGAACTTGGCAAGTTGTACAAGCTTCATCAAGAAGAAAAGCTAAAAGATCTGAAGCTAAGCTTGTATGAACAAATTAGGAATGTTGAAGTAGAAAGTGTCTTCAAGAAGAAAGTGTTATATGAAAAGTTTTGTATAACAAGGCTCTACTAAGAAATATCTCACCAATCACCAACGTTGATATGCTGACCAGCAGAGGTGACATCCATCTCAAGTTCTATAGGGGTGATGGAACTGATGAGATACTTGAAAACTTTTGAGGAAAAGAACTTTCTTACACTGAATGGATTGAAATGAGTGTGATGATAAAGAAAAGAAAATCCAAGAGATGGGATGAAGTTTGCACCAGAATTGAGCACTATATGAGAAATCATGAAAGACTGGGTGAGATTCTGAACATCAACACTCAAGTTTCTCTAAAGGATCAAGATCCAATACCGAAGCTGAACAAAAGAGCAAATATGATACAACCTAAAGTGGGTGACATCTTTGTCACTACTAAGAAATACAAAGGCTTTGTTCAGTTTCAAAATCATCTCCCTGGTCATGTAATGGACGAACCAAAACTAGGAATGATTATGTTCAATCATCAAGAACGTAAAGACTTTGTGGGCATAAGTGATCTTGATGAAATGAACAATGAAATCCTCTGAATGTTCAAAGGATCTTTTACTCTCATCATGGTGGTCCAGGACGTACTGATGCTGCTAAAACCTTCAGCATGTGATTGCTTGCTATATTGGAACAAAGAAACTCAGATCCATTAACTCAGACTCCCATAATTGAAGAACTTAGGCCTAAGGAGAATTGAATAATCATTTGTATTGATTTTGTTGTAATTTGTAATGTTTATGAATAAATGATTATCTGATGTTTAAAAGTTATTAATTTTTCAGTGCAAGTAAGAAGAAGTTGTTATGCTCATTTACTACTGACATTAGACTTAGGCTATTTGTATATCCAAATAGGGGGAGATTGTTGGGTCAGTATTTACTGACCCTGAAGCAACTCTAGGATTTGAATATAAAATCCCCATAAGTGTTTCATTCTTAGCAGTAAGGCCAGTCTTCTGAAGGATGACTAGAGGAACAAAGTTCCTACTGAAGACCTTATGGCTAAAGAAAGTTCATCACTCCCCTTCCAGTTAACTTAGAAGACAAAGGAGTCTTCACTTCAAATACTAGGCGGTCTAGTTGCTGAAGAACAAGGACTGAAGAAGGGCTTTTAGTTCAGTTTGGTTTGACAATACCAAACTGAATGATGTCGATCTCCTCTAGGATACTAAAGACTCTTAAGTATTCTGATGGTTTGCATTAGGCGGGAAAAGATAACTTTAAGTAAAAGTAGGTTGCTTGTATACTTAGATATAAGTACAACCTTTATTTTTTCTAGAATAGTTTAATATGTACTTTGTACTGTTTATCCAGCATGGGCATCAACCACCCACTGGATAAACCCATGCATTGAAACATGCAAAATGCAAACCCAGTTTACATTGCCTATATAAGGAGTGTACATTCGGAGAGAAAGGGTTAACCAATACAAGAGATAAAACTATGGAAAACCTTTCTCTCTCGATACCAACTAAACCATATAGCCAAGATGCATATGAACGTTTAGATTGGAGCTTAGACTTTAACTTTGGTTAGACGTTTAAGTAGAGGAGATCACAACCCATGGTCATTCAACCACTTTGTTATTCCGCAAACAAAGTGGGTTATAGATTCTTTATTTGATTCTAATAAAAGTCTATAAGTTGAAAAGTATATTGGTATTGTTGTTTTAATTATTCATAGTTCTTATCTATTGTTATAACAACACACTTGAGTCGAAGTAAGGAGTTATTACTTAAGTTGATAGTAATAACGAATTACAAGGGACCAACAAGTGGTATCAGAGCAGTTTGATTAGCTAAACTCTTATTTTATTAAACTGCTCATTTAAAAGTTTTCAAATCAAGATCCAAAAATGGCTCAAGTTATACCACAAATGTCACACCCCACCATGGCGGAATATGGGGTGCGACGTATGGATATCATCACAACAACAGCGTGTGTATAGAGAGAACTAAATGAAATTGAAATATCATAAATGGCGACACAAATGTTGTGACAATATCTCAACAATGTAACATGCCTACCTCTTACCAAAGACATACAAATGAACAAACATCAAAATAAAATCTAAGAGTAAAGGAATTCCTCCTAATGCAGTCCTAGCAACCTTAAACTCTAGCCACTTCTAATAGCATCCTTCTCTACTACCTCACCTGAAAATGACACTAAAAGCTGTCAACATAAAGTTGGTGAGAACATAGGTTTAAGTTATCTAGAACATCATAAGTAACCTTGACATCCGCTGTAAATAGTTGAAGAAAACAATTTATAGTAATGGACCATAATGTGATAATGATGCTACATGCATCCACAAAAAAACTCAAGCGAAGTATCGATCACATCTACAATTCACAAAGCACACTATAACAATCAACAAGTATCCGTCACACACACAAGAACACACACCACACTATCCGGATCTTTCCCACACCACCTGTGGAATATGAGCTATATCCCCATCGAGATATCTTGCCTCCAAAGAGATGATGCACAAGTACCCAGGACGGATCGTGCCCCACGAACCAAGAACTCAGGACGGATCGTGCTCTACGCTCCACACACATAACAACTGGTCCCATAGACGCCCATACATCTATGTACCAATCCTAATCATAACACAATAAAGATTCACATATCATAACACATATCAAAGCACATATGAGAACATATAAGCACGCAAGTCACACAATAACACATCTATGTCCAAACATTTTAAAACATAGTACTAAATCATGTTAAAGAACATTGCAAGTGTCATCTCCATCCCATACTTGAAATACATTTAAAAACATAGCAAAAATGGGACTATGAACTCATCTGATAAAGCTCCTCCAAGTTTCCGCACACTAGCAAAATCTAACACATAATACATACAATCAAGACAAGAATTAATGAAATCTCATAATGAATCATCAAACTATAATGGATGTCTAACCTCTTATACATTTTAATACCACTTAATAACTTCATTTACATGTCTAATGCATCCCATTACACCTTCCCTAAAGCCCTTAACTTATCCACGTTCATAACCTATCCCGTTGAGATTTTACCCAAAATAGTCTCGTTTTTCATACTTCAAACTATGGGTCGAACACCCCCTTAACCAAAATAACATGCCCTGTAAAAGAAACCTTATGCCCTTACATGTGTTAGCTAACTCTCCTATTTTTCCGCAACCTTAAAGCTACTGTTAAGGCCTCCATATATATATCTCTACTTTTACCTATCCAGAATTTACTGATTTTGAACATACGAAAAGTTTGTTATGATCAGAGGGTCTTCCACTATCCCACTTGATTAGACCTCTTCCAGATCTCTTATTTAACATATGAACTAACTTCATGTTCGTTTGAAGGTCTAATTGTACTCCTAAGTACCCTAACCATTTTAAAACATTAATTTAAACCCGACTGATTTTAAAACTGTTTTGACCTTCGACTGTTGTAAACTGTTTTTGGCCCACTTCCCGACCTCCAATTTATTTCTAGTTTCTTGCATTCAAAAACCAACTCAAATACCTTTCCAGGAATACTTTTATCGCATCATGAAAGTGTCTAGAACTCTAGATATTATCTAAACAAGTGACCTAAAATTCTGCCCAGTTTTTAAAAATGATTTTAACACAATTAACCTAATTAATTATCATCACCGTATATATTTATTAACCCTAATTATTATAATCATGTTCATATCATTAAATTACATATTTCATAATTAACCTTACCCTAAATCCATCATGCATTGATTAAGAACATGTAAATAACAATTAAATTAAATAGGTGAACAAGGTTTTTACCTTAAAATTAATAGAAGACAAAAATTATGAAAACCCTAATTATCTCTTGTAGATTTCGACTCCTTCTTGATCTCCAGGTATTTGTTGAAGTGTTTTGATAAATAAAAACCTTATTTAATTAATTCTAACAAGTCCTAGCCCAAGTACAAAAGCCTGGTTCCCTTTTTCCTTTTTTTCCTTTTCTTGCGTCACATAACCGACCAAACACCACCTAAATTTCGTTTTTTATATATGTTATTATTAATTAATATCTTATTAATATTACCTTAATTTTCCTTAATTTATTTCAGCTCCTAAAGCCTCTAAAACCTCAAAACCGTAAAACTAGTCAGTTTTTACGCGTATACCGTAAAAGACGTAAAAATATACAGTTTTATAAACTCTTAAAATACGAAATAAACTTCATAACTAAGCCCTAAATGAAATAAAACCATCCCGTAAACTATTCCCTTGACTAAATACCTCATCTGAGACCTCTAAACTCTAAGCCCTAAATCGTAAAAATACGATTTACCATAATACTTATACGTACACATAAAATATTAAAATAACACCGCATTCTATCATAGTCACATCCATGTGAACTAATGAGCACGAACTGTCCCCTTCGTAACATCATATAACGTACCACGCAATACACGAACTATGACTAACATCCAATCAAAGGCTCAAATATAAACATATAGCACATAAACGCACACTAAACACATAATCTACATCAAACTGTAAAAAGTGAAAAATTCAAAATCTAGGGTTGTCACATCACTCCCTCCTAATAGAAATCTCGTCCCGAGATTTACTACCAAACTCAAACTTATTCTCAGCAAACAAACGAGGATACATATCCTTGATAAAACCTTCACGTTCAAACGTGAACTCAGTTTATACTAAAATAATCTCAACCAACAACACATGAGCCATAACCGTCCACGAGGAACCTTATTAAAACCATAAAGTTATGTAACCAACCTAACTAAATCTCGCAACTCATCAAACAAGAACTGTCTTGAAACCAAGTTAGGAGCCATCACATAACTCGACGGGTTTAAGACTGTCACCCCGATTTCAGTCTTACTCATAAATACCATAAATCAATACTCATCAAGATATAACCATGTGCTCTAAGGTCTAAATAAATCTCAAATTCTATCCCAACTCATCTCTATGTTAACCCTCCAAGTGTTCATTACCCCAAAATCCCCAAAACACAAGTTTAAACCATGTTGTCCGAAAATTAACCTTGAACTCGACACTTTTACAATTAATTCGACCAAGCTACTGACTTCCAATTACCAAACTTTCAGAATATTTGAAAAGTACGTTCCGAGTACATAATTTTAGGCTTTTGAAACACTCAAAAAGCTTTAAAAACGAATAAGTTATGACCAAAACGATTTTACCTAGAATCTGCCCAGACATTAGCCACAGTTTCTGACAGTTTAGTGATGAATTCTGACAATTTAGCGACAGTTTCTGCCTAATCCGATTTAAACAAAACAAAACGATTTTAAACCCAAAAAAAACCCGTTATTAATTACAAAATTTAAGGTCTAATTTATTTTAATTCCAAAAAATTAAAACTCTCACCCATCATATGATTAATTACTTGATTTAATCATATTTAATTAAATAAGAATAATATTTTAACTAAAGAACAATAAGTTTAGGTGATCAAAACCAAAATATCTTTAAAATAAATAAGTCATGGTTATATGTTAAAGAATTTATATTTCACCTTATTTCAAACACGTTTTCGACACCTTACCCTTATTTTATCAACTACCAAAAACTATTTTAACTATTTGCAAATTTCATTTCTTTTATGACGTAAGACTCAAAATAAAAGATATCGTTATTCCAAAAATAAATCTCCACCCTCTCAATAGCCTCTACACCAAAAATACCGTACAAACAAACACGTGAAATGAGGACTCGATAAATGCGCTACTACAGGAGTTGAACATCCCACAGAGAAAAGAACTAGTAAACCATCCTAAGAATACAACTGATAAGTAGAAGGGATATATACATATATAGGCATAGGCATACATAAACTCAAATCCATCCAACGTATACTATACAAGCATGTATTAACCCTATTTCATGCAACCATACTTAGGAATCCATTGATGTCGTGGTACGTGTATAACTATGTTGGCCACCATACTTATACCAGTCCCCTTTCACTAATGCACTCCCTGTGACACTTATAAGAATTAATACTACACATAACACATCAGTCTACCAACTCAAATGAGCACATAGATCCTACAACTCATATAAGCACATAACCACTACATAAAATAATATCTAAAATCCCATGTATTAAAATAACATAGCCAATGCATGAAACACATAAACTCATAGTCCTGCTAAACCAGCGTAGATAAAATTCAAAATTTAATAAGAACAAGAAAACATAATTAAACGAAATCCAACAATGACTAGCGTTACGACTATGGTTCAACCCGCACTAGTCAAAACTCATAAAGAAAATAACATGTAGCTAAGTATGAACCATAGTAGTTCATAACTTAACAAATATCGCAAAAATAACATCCAAACACATCAATTATTATAAAATGCACACATACCCCTATGACGCCTATATGCAGAGACCCTTAAGCTATAGACTAGGCTACGCGACTAGGCAGCCTAATTCTCTATAACCTGTCTCTGATACCATTCTGTCACACCCCACCATGGCGGAATATCGGGTGCGACGTATGGATATCATCACAACAACAGCGTGTATATAGAGAGAACTAAATGAAATTAAAATATCATACATGGCGACACAAATGTCGTGACAATATCTGTTGGAAATAGGTTTTTACGTATTTAGGAAGATTCGGTCACTCCGACAATATATTAAGTTGTAGCTCGTAGTCTAGATATCTTTTAATTAACTAAACAAGGAAAAGCCCGGTCCATGCTTGTATGGCCGGCCCAAATGTAAGCCCAAGCCCATCTTATGGGCTTGGTATATAAACCCTCTCCATTGATGGAGAGGGTGGTGATTTCATTTGAATAACACATAGTTCTCTTAAACTTTCTCTCTCTAGAAGTGTGAAATCCACCATCTTTCTATCTATTTCTCTCTCTAAAGCATAAGCATAGATTTACATTTCTACAAATGGTATCAAGAGCCATGGGATGATTGTATTGTTCATGTGTTTGTGTTCTTGATTCATACGCCTATTTTGATCCATTTTTACACGAACCAAATTTTTTTTTGTTTTTTTGATGGTTTTTTCTTGATACAAATCTTCTACATAGTTGTGGTAGGGATTTGGTATAGTTACTTTGGCTAAAAACACAAAATTTTTGGGTGTTTTGATCATTTTTTGGCTTAAAATCACGGATTGGTTGAGTTTTGTCCGAGAAAATCACGGATTGGTTGAGTTTTGTCCGAGAAAAGTGGGAATTATTCCGATCAGGTCATCGAAAAAGGGTTTATAGGACATTCCGATCAGTGTAATCGGAATAGGGTTTAGGGATTCCGATTTTGGGTACATTCCGATCATGTATTCCGATTAGGTATTCCGATTAGGTATTCCGATTTGGCATTCCGAAAAGGGACATTCCGATTTGGCACATTCCGAAAAGGGACATTCTGATTTGGTTCATTCCGATTTAGGACTTTCCGATCATTGACATTCCGGTTAGGGTTTATTCCAATTTGGGAGATTCCGATCAAGGTTATTCCGATAGGTTTATTCCGACTGATATTCCGATCATTATTCCGATCAACATTCCGATAACAAAAATTACTCCTTAAAAAATTGTGTGTAATTTTGACTTGGAATTTTTGGTTTATCGAGAACATATTTTAGGGGATTTTAACATTGTTTCTTGACTTCAACTCACAACAACAAACACATTTACTTTCTTTCATTGATCGATCAACGTTTGTAAATCTTAACTTATTGAAATGGAGTACACATCTCTTACGGATAAGTCCATCCTCTCGGGTACGGATAATCATCCACCAATGTTGGTGAAGACTATGTATGAGGAATGGGCTTCTCGAATGGAAATTTATATGTTGAACAAGGAGAATGGACATCTCATTTGGGCATCGGTGCTCAATGGACCATTAGATTATGGTACAGTGACGGAATGTACAACTACTCGTCCTCGCACAACGGGTGAATTGACTAGAGATATGAAGATTCAAGACAAATGTGATAAGTATGCTACAAACATCATTCTCCAAGCCCTTCCTCCAGATGTCTACAAACTCGTCAGCAAACATAAAGTTGCCAAAGAGTTATGGGATAGAATTCGTGTTCTCATGCAAGGCATCTCGTTAACTAAACAATAACGAGAGTGTAAGCTTTATGATACTTTTGATATGTTTGCCTATGTGCCAGGGGAGACTCTCACTTATTACTATCTGAGATTTACCCTATTGTTGAATGAGCTCAATATCTATGGCATGACAATTCCTACCTTTCAATTGAACACCAAGTATTTGAACACTCTTCCTTTAGAAAGGAAAAAATACGTGACGGATGTTAAATTGGCTAAGGACTTGCATAACACCAATGTAGATCAACTTCAAGCTTTTCTTCAACAACACGAATGCCATGTGATCGAGGCTCGGTTGTCTACACCTCAAGTTCATGATCCACTTGCAATGTATTCTTCTCAACAAAACATGGCTTATACTTATCAACAACCATTATACTTGCAGCAACCCCCACCACACACCTATCAGCAACCATCTTATCAACCACCAGTGATGCCACAACAAGCATTTCAACAAGGTGTTCATCAACAATCTTTTCCGCAGCAACCACCATATCAGACATCACCATCACAAGCCAACACTTCTCCAATGGGCTATACTCCTCAGCAAGGATATTTTCCAATAGAAGCACAACCAGCACAAGCTTTCTACTCTAATGAACTTCCACCAATCCAAGCACCGGTCTTTACTCTAAATGATACGCCAGTTGATGTTCTAAACCATCTCACATCCTACTTGTCAAAACTTGTTGCAACTAGAGGATTTCCACCAACAAACAATCAGCTCCGCACCTCATCAAATCCTCGACAACAAGCCACTTCTAAAGATGGTCAAGTGACGGTGCAACCAATTCAGGGAAGGCAAAATCCATATGGACCTCCTACAAGGACTGGGAACAATCAAGCTGTGAATTCTCAATCTAGTGGAAATGGGAGTCCTATTGGTCCTAAGAAGGTTGTGACTTGCTACAATTGCCGAGGACAAGGTCATATGGCTGGGGAATGCACTCAGCCGAAAAGGAGGAGGAATGATGCATGGTTTCGTGAGAAGATGTATTTGGTTGATGCTCAGTCTAAGGGGAAGATTTTGGATTCAGAGGAGTTAGCATTTCTTGCAGACCCAGGGGCAGCTAATACTGAAGGCATTGCAGTCGTTTCTACTTCTAATGCAGCTTATCAAGCAGATGATCTTGACGCATATGATTCGGATTGTGATGACATTCACTCTGCCCAAGCTGCTCTCGTTGCTAATCTCTCTCACTACGGTTCTGATGTCGTCAGTGAGATACCAACCACATCTAATAATATTGATGATAACCAACATCAAGTTGGGCATGAAAAGGACAACCTCGAACAGCATTCGGGAACTAGTAACTCAAATGATGTGGTACCCAATCCTACACATTTGAGTGAACCTCAACCAAATGCTACGACGGGTATGGAATCTTATGCTCAACATGATTTGGTCATGGTACCTAAATATATTATTAATCAAATGCATATGGCCCGCACACAATCCGTAGATACCAATTCCACCCTAACTGCTGAGCTTGCGTTGCATAAAGAAAAGGTCAAAACTTTTGAAATGGTCCCTCAAGCAGAGAAAATAACATGTTCAGAATTTGACCAATTTCGTTTTGAAAAGATTGAACACTTGAAAGAAATAGAATCATTAAAAGCTAATCTTTCCAATGAATTAAAAGCAAAAGAGTCGGTTGTCAATGATTTTCAGAAACTTAAAATGGATTTCGAAACTCTCGAGTCTAAAAAGGTTGAATCAGAAATTAATGCTACCAAACTTCTTAAATTCAAGGAACAACAGCTTTTAAAACAATACGCTTCCACAGAAAAGGTTCATCTGTTAACTAAATCATTTAAAGAACTTGAACTCAAGCATCTTCAAGATTTACCACCTAATCCCGGTTATGCAAAACAAGCTCAGGAACATATTCCCGGTGTTTATGATATGACCATAATTGGCAAATCGAAAGAAGAACCTTTTGTTCGTAGTACTGAGGAGACACAGTCACTTGCGGATGAAACTCATTCTAAGATGCTTTCAAAATTCCATACAATTGATTATGATCAACATAACAAAGATCAATTTTCGAAAAAGACACGCATTCGCTTACAAAAGGAATTAGCAGAATTAACAGTTCTTGTGCCCCAAAGTTTGTCAAATGAAAACCTTCCTAGTACGTCTCCTACACTTGTCAAAAGGGATTTAACAAAGTAAATTCCACCGGTAAGCAAGGCGTCCGTTAACTTAAATGCGGTTCACCAACACTTAGCCAATTTTGACAAGGTCATTTTGGAACGTACGACGACCACGGCCATAACGGAAGGTGAATGGAACTTTGAGCACACTAGAGTTGCATTTCGAGATGAAATTGTTCCATTTGTAGAGAATGTTAAGGCTTGTCTTAGTAATCTTGATCAAGATTTGCTTTTGGAAATAAAAGAAGTTAGACGTGTTTCTAATAAAATGGAAGAGGCTTATGAAAACAGTTTACTTGAAATAGAACGGGTTTCACGCCAAAATGATCAGCTTCTGAAGCAAGTGATGTCTCATGATATAGTTTCTGTCTGTGTGAATAAAAGTTTTGATAATGATTCTATTGTGCATAATGTTGAATCTGTGGATAATGTGGTAGATAGTAATTGCCACGAATCTGACGCTGAATTTTTAAAGCTTCAAGACTCATATTCTTCGCTTTCAAAACGTTTTGATGAGATTCAAACACATTGTATTTCGCTTGAATGCAAGCAACAATTTATTCAAGAAATCTTTGAAACGTCATTCGAAGGTGTTAATATCTATGATGCAAACTTTGAAAACAATTTTCGATTGAATTTACAATCAAAACAGCGTCAGCCAAGTGACAAAGTTGCTAAATCTTTGCCAATTGAAATAGAGAAAACTAAGGAGCTTAACTGTGTGAACGTACTTGAGGCCGCTGAGAATTTTAAACTTGATCTAGATAATCGAGTTTACAATATTTTATCCAAAGTTGATAACTTAAAACAGAAAAATACACGACTCTTCGATTCAGTAAAGCCCGCATGTGCTAATACCACTGCAAAGAATCAATCATTGATTGAACAATTGAATCGAAAGTCGGTGGAAATATCTGATTTGAGGGAACAAATTTGTGATAAAAATTTGGTCTTGGTTGAGTTAAAGGAAACACTTCGTACTCTAAAAGGTAAGAATGTTGTGGATAACGCAGCCACTGTCTCAGCATTGTCCTCTAGTGCAATCAAAGGGAACCTTATAGCCGTCACACCACTAAACAAGGGCCCTAGGACTAAACCATCTCAAACTTTGGTCACTAAAGATAAGGCATAATCAAAACCAGCTTCTAATATTCCCGTGTTGCCTTCTACAGGAGTAAGCACCACTACTAAGGCTCAAATATCTAAGCTTAAAAGAAACAAGAAGAAAGATAGGATCTTGCCCCCATCTAGTAGTCAAGTGAAGAAAAAAGTAGAAGCCCAACCTAGGAATGTTATTTCTGTTTTGAATAAAAAGAATCATGTAGCTAAACCTAAAGGCTCTGCGGTTGTGCAGCGTTCTAAGCCTAGTGTGAATTCTAATTTGAAATGTTGGAATTGCAATGAATGTATGTTTTCTAGTCGTCATGATTCTTGCCTTATTGACCATGTGAATGAGATGTATGCCCGGAAAAATGGATTAGAATGGAAACCGACTGGGAAAGTGTTAACCCAAGTTGGTTGGATGTGGCGCCCCACTGGTAGAACTTTCACTATAGTAGGAAATACGTGCCCTTTAACTAGGATCACTCCCACTACAGCGAAGAAAACATGCCCTTTAACTAGGAGTACCAAGGCTACCAAAACACAAGCGTGTCCTTTAACTAGGAACACCGACACTACCGTAGGAACCAATTGCCCTTTAAATAGGTCTACTCCCACTGTAGTGCCCGCGAATAATCCAAAACCTAAGAAAGTTGGAACAGTAAAACCTGTTAGTGCTAAGACTCACATTAGAAAACGCAGGAAATCTAAGGGTCACAAAAATGTTAGCAATTCTGATAATATTTTATCTGTATCTGCTAACACTCCGGAACCAATAGTTTCCAATGCATTGTCTACTGTTGTTGTTGAAAACAGGTGGTCCAAATTGTTCTCTGGTATTTGGACTGGTTGCTCCAAGCATATGACCGGAGATCGCTCTCAGCTCAGAAATTTCGTCAGCAAGTTTCTTGGTACGGTTCGATTTGGAAATGATCATATTGCAAAGATAATGGGTTACGGTGAATATCATATTGGGAATGTTATAATTTCAAGAGTGTATTACGTGGAAGGTCTTGGTCACAACTTATTTTCTGTGGGACAATTTTGTGATGCAAACCTAGAAGTTGCTTTTCGAGAGCATACCTGCTTCATTCGTAATTTGGAAGGGGTTTATTTATTGAAAGGTACTCGAGGGAATAATTTGTATACTTTGTCTCTACAAGACATGATGGCCGCTTCTCTCGTATGTCTTCTCTCCAAAGCATCGAAGACTAAATCATGGTTATGGCATCGACGGTTATCTCATCTTAACTTTGACGCTATTAATCACTTGGCGAAAAACGAACTTGTTAGTGGTCTTCCTAAACTATCATTTCACAAGGATCATTTGTGTTCCGCGTGTACAATGGGGAAAACCACAAAGAAGTCTTACAAACCCAAGACTGAAGACACCAACCAAGAGAAACTTTATCTATTGCATATGGATCTTTGTGGGCCAATGCGTGTTGAAAGTCTTAGTGGCAAAAAGTACATCCTCGTCATTGTCGATGATTATTCTCGGTTTACATGGGTGAAATTTCTTAAAGCAAAAAATGAGGCACCTAAATTCATCATCGGATTTCTCAAGATGATTCAAGTGCGTCTCAACACTACTGTCCGACGCATTCGTACAGATAATGGAACCAAATTTGTGAATCAAATTTTGCGTGATTATTATGAAGAAGTTGGCATTTCTCATGAAACATCCGTTGCTCGCACTCCACAACAAAATGGTGTCGTTGAAAGGTGAAATCGCACACTTATGGAAGCTACTCGAACGATGTTAATTTACGCAAAGGCTCCATTGTTCTTATGGGCAAAAGCAGTATCTACAACAGTGTACACCCAAACCGGTAACTAATTCGTAAACGCCATGGTAAAACACCTTATGAGCTTCTCCATGGAAAATTACCAGATTTATCATATCTTCATGTATTTGGTTCTCTTTGCTATCCAAATAATGATGGTGAAAATTTGGGAAAACTTCAACCAAAGGCTGATATTGGTATTTTCATTGGTTACGCACCCGCAAAGAAGGCATACCGAATCTACAACTGTAACTCTCGCAAGATCCTCGAAACTATGAATGTTGATTTTGATGAGATGACAACAATGGATTCTGAGCAAAGCAGCTCTGAACCCGCACTTCATGAAATGGGACCCAGTAACATTAGCTCTGGTCTTGTCCCAAACAACCCTACTTCATCATCATTTACACCACCTACTAGGAAGGAATGGGATACGTTGTTTCAACAGTTCTTTGATGAATTCTTTACTCCTCCAAGTATTGTTGCTCCAGAACCTGAGGTAATAACTCCGGTAACCGAAGTTGTCGCTCCAGCAACCGAAGCACAATCAGACACATTTGCACCTACAATTGGTCAAGATATACCATCAACAAGTAATTCTCAACCAACACCCGAATCAACTACCCATGTCATGCCTATTGATGATGAAGAGGATGATGATGATCACAATTTGTGAACATGACAGCATGTGGACAAAGGATCATCCTATAGATTCTATTATTGGTGACCCTAATCGTCCGGTATCCACAAGAAGTCAGCTACAAGAAAATGCAATGTTTTGTCATTTTGATGCTTTTCTCACTGAAGTTGAACCTAAGACATGGCAACAAGCTTTTACTCAATCTTGTTGGATAGAAGCTATGCAAGAAGAACTTAACGAATTCATACGTCTTGAAGTTTGGGAACTTGTCCCATGCCCGGATCAAGTGCAGTTACTCACTTTGAAATGGGTTTACAAGGTGAAACTCGACGAGTTAGGCGGAATATTAAAGAACAAAGATAGACTAGTAGCTCGTGGATACAAGCAATTATTGGGCATCGACTTTATGGAATCCTTTGCACCTGTTACCCGTTTGGAAGCTATTAGACTATTCCTTGCTTATGCAGCCCACATGAATATGATCGTCTGTCAGATGGATGTGAAGACGGCATTTCTTAATGGAGAAATCAAGGAAGAGGTCTATGTTCAACAGCCGGATGGTTTTGTGAATCCTAATTATCCTTATCATGTGTATAAGCTTAAGAAGGCTCTCTATGGGTTGAAGCAAGCTCCTCGCGCATGGTATGATCTATTGTCACAATTCCTCATTACGCAAGGCTTCGCTAAAGGCAAGGTGGATCCCACGCTGTTCATTCAGAAACGAGGTAAAGATATGATTATGGTACAAATATATGTTGATGATATTATATTTGCAGCCTCGACCCAAACCTTATCGGATGAGTTTGGGAAACTCATGTCTTCCAAGTTTAAGATCTCAATGATGGGCACGGTATCATTCTTCTTAGGTCTTCAAATATCTCAGAGTCCCAGAGGCATCTTTATCAATCAATCCAAGTATGCCCTTGAATCGCTAAAGAAATATAAGATGGAATCTTGCGACCCCGTGGATACTCCAATGGTGGAACGAACTAAACTTGATGCAGATCCACATGGAGTTGTCGTTGATCCGACACTTTACCGTGGAATGATCGGTACTCTTCTGTATATCACAACTAGTCGACCTGATCTTCAGTTTGCTATATGTATGTGTGCTCGGTATCAAACTCGACCTACTGAGTTACACTTGGCCACTATGAAACGGATCTTTCGATATCTTAAAGGAACCATTAATTATATATATATATATATATATATATATATATATATATATATATATATATATATATATATATATATATATATATATATATATATATATATATATATATATATATATATATATATATATATATATATATATATATATATATATATATATATATATATATATATATATATATATATATATACATACATATATATATATATATATATATATATATATATATATATATATATATATATATAATATATATATATATATATATATATATGTATATATATATATATATATATATATATATATATATATATATATATATATACATATATATATATATATATATATATATATATATATATATATATATATATATATATATATATATATATATATATATATATATATATATATATATATATATATATATATATATATATATATATATATATATATATATATATATATATATATATATATATATATATATATATATATATATATATATATATATATATATATATATATATACATATATATATATATATATATATATATATATATATATATATATATATATATATATATATATATATATATATATATATATGGGACTTTCGTATTCTAAGGACTCTTCGATTGCACTTATGGCATATGCAGATGCGGATCACGCGGGTTGTCAAGATACAAGGCGTAGCACGAGTGGAACTTTGCAATTACTAGGAGATCGATTAATCAGTTGGGCATCGAAAAGGCAGAAAAGCGCTGCAATTTCAAGTACGGAAGCAGAATACATATCTATGTCCGGTTGCTGCGCTCAAATTCTTTGGATGAGATCGCAATTAACCGACTATGGTCTAGGTTTCAACAAAATTCCGATGTACTGCGACAACAAGAGTGAAATTGCCTTATGCTGTAACAATGTTCAATTCTCCCGGTCGAAGCATATTGACATTCGCTACCATTTCATCAAGGAGCAAGTGTAAAATGGAGTAATAGAGCTTTACTTTGTCCGATCTGAGTATCAATTGGCGGATATTTTCACGAAGGCTTAAGATCGCGCTCGAATTGAATTTTTGGCCGACAAGCTAGGAATGAGAACTTTCTCGCCTGAGACTCTAAAGGAACTAGCAGATGAAGCGAAAGAATAGTGGTGGTAAAACTATTCTCCGTATCCTTGGTGATCATTTGTATATATTGTTTATATCTTTATCCACAAAAGAAAAATACAAAAATATAAAACCATATAAAAACCATAAAAAATTAAAAAATCCAGAAAAATCCAAAAATATTTTTACTTTATTTTTTAAAGGGATGTCTTTTGGTACAATAATATTTACGGCCTTAGAAATGTTGATTAATATCGACACAGCGCCATAAGTAGAGTTCGTACAAAAGTTGTAAATATTTCATAAAACATGCCCTTATGGCTTGTAGTTATTTCTGACTGCAACCCGGTTTTCATATTAAAGTCAAGTATTTCTTATGAAAGCTTTGGCTCACAACGGGAATTAATTTTCTCGGGCAAGGTTTACTTTAAAACCTTGTAAGGGATCAAGTTTACTTTATAACTTGGTCTAACACAAATATATGTACGTTTCAGTGCATTTATTTGTTAAAACAAGAGAAGTCTTGTTTTCATGAAGCTATCATCTCTACAACCATAGAAATCTACAATTGGTATCTACATACTCGACGATGCGACTACTCAACCGACGACTACAGCTCTTTCAATAGAACACGGGTCAGCAATTGAGGGGGAGCAATTGTCAAGCATTCAGAATCTTCGATGCCGAACGTGCCAAGTTCACAAGTTGGTGTCAAGAATATAATACCAATCGTACCTGTGGTGTCAAGAGATGACTTCAGACGTGACGAGGCGACCAACATATGCTAACAAGAACCATTTGATCTTATCATATGATGTTCTCATCTATCAGGTCCAACCTTGTCAATTCTTTTCTAATATGGTGAATATGTGATCATGTTACAAATCGGTATCATATCTCATACGTTTGATATCATGAAGATAAAATGGACTTGCATTTTTCTTACCAAAACCTTTGTTAAAACTTCATAAAATCAATTGATATTAAAAACATCGATTGGGTTAATATTTTTAATATGGGGGAGAAAATGTGATTTAATATGGGATATTATCACAAATGGTTTGACTTAATGTGCTGGCTCATCCCGACATGTGCGAAATGTTTTCGAATATCGTGGCATATGTTAAGGGGGAGCAAAACGGATTTGCATATCAAAATGGATTTTCATGGTGACATATACTTACCCAAAACCCATTTATTTCACGACGATGAAGATTGTGGTGACATAAGGATGGTAGGATAGGTTAAGTCATATGATTCTTCCAGAACCGGAAGAATCTTCCCAAGGACATTCCATAGCTAGAAATAGTAGTTCTTAGGAAAGATGGAGAAATATTGTGAACGTAGCTGAATGCCGACCAAGTACTTAAGTTAGCACTGGAACAATCACAACAAGGTGCTAGTTATGATGTATTGGTAAGCATTGAAGGGGTTGAAAAATGAAAAAGAATTGTAAAGATAAAGGGTGTAAAGAAAGAAGCCCTCCTTACAACTTTAGGCAGAAACCGGGTCAACACATATGCTATTGAGACCATTTTAATGATTCTCGATATTGAAGACAGCCATCATGGACCCAGTGATGCAATGCAAAACCCATCCCAGCTAACTCAGATATCTCTTAAAAGATATTTGTTTTAATCACACGGAGACAACACGTTATCTATTGATTTATTCACTCCGAATAAATTGGTATTGAAATGGTGGCACTCCTCTCCAGCCTCCGATCACTAAAATCCAAAATGCACGATCGAGTCTAGAGCCATTTGAGATCATCAAATATTTCATTAGGACACACTTTCATATTCCCTTGCTTCTTCACACACTATGAAAAGTAAGAAAGATTTTAAGAGTCCTACGCAAAATCTTCATGATCTTGCCTGAACATCCGAGTAATACGAAAGTATTTACAATGAAGATGGAAATCCTTCTTGAGCGAATATCAAAAAGCTCATGGTAGGTGACTTGTGCGATTCTTTATGAATCAAGCTTGTGATAACTGGAAAGCAACAGTGGTTTAATTCTTAACTGAACTTAAACACGTTCCAGGCCTCTACGCAAAATCTCAGTGATCTTGCCAGAACACTCAGAGTGATACCTTAGTGTTCACAGTGATGAGTGGAAATCCTTCTAGTGTTAACCTCAAACAACACTTGGTAGGTAACTTGCAAGATTCTGTACGAATCAAGCTCGTGACAACTGGAAAGTAACGATGGTGCGATTCTTTAATGAATCAAACTTGTTCCAGGAATCAGAATTGACGGCTTCAATCATGCGGATATTATTATCCAAATGATTCACTCTTTATGTTCGCAGTCAGATTTGGACGGTCGAATAAAGAGAACGGGTTTACCCGCGAAATCCTGTCAGGAAGTTACTTAATTAAAACTATCCGTCACGGGTACGATATCTAATATCGTCCAACGGTCTTCACCGACCGGAGGTAAAATGCTACCGATTTAGAATGAAATGTTCAAAGCCATTTCGTTCGTGTCTACTTATGTTGCGGCATTTGAAGACGGTGGCTTTGCGGAATCCAAGAAGAAGTCGTCCCCGCATGCTTATACCTTATGCACTTAATACTTCATCTAATTCAATAAAGCCTAAAAGTTAAGTCTTCCGCTGTATCGAACTCTGAAGCTTTCAAGAATTACGAAGGTATAAGTATGTGGGACATGGTGTCACGAGGAGGCGAAGATCACAAGTGATGGATGCACAAGATCAAGGCAAGAGATTAATGCTAAAGATTGACATCAAAGATCACATCAGCATGTTCACCAGAAAAGAAAAAGAAAAGAAAGACGAAGACT
Organism: Glebionis coronaria; assembly: GCA_025667525.1. NCBI lineage: Eukaryota > Viridiplantae > Streptophyta > Magnoliopsida > Asterales > Asteraceae > Glebionis > Glebionis coronaria. Next base: position 393,916,197 of record CM046876.1, on the reverse strand, counting down.
ACGAGCTCAAGACAATCATAGTATTCTTGGTTTATTTTATTATTGTAACTCGGGTGACGCCCTTGTTTGGAGTGACCTCCCTTAGGGGGAGATTTTTGGAAATACGTTTTTACGTATTTAGGAAGATTCGGTCACTCCGACAATATATTAAGTTGTAGCTCGTAGTCTAGATATCTTTTAATTAACTAAACAAGGAAAAGCCCGGTCCATGCTTGTATGGCTGGCCCAAATGTAATCCCAAGCCCATCTTATGGGCTTGGTATATAAACCCTCTCCATTGATGGAGAGGGTGGTGATTTCATTTGAATAACACATAGTTCTCTTAAACTTTCTCTCTCTAGAAGTGTGAAATCCACCATCTTTCTATCTCTTTCACTCTCTAAAACATAAGCATAGATTTACATTTCTACAATATCTCAACAACGCAGGCGTCTAGGTAAGTAGGTAACATGCCTACCTCTTACCAAAGACATACAAATGAACAAACATCAAACATATATGTACCATAAAGTCTACTTAATCAAAAGACAAAATAAAATCTAAGAGTAAAGGAATTCCTCCTAATGCAGTCCTAGCAGCCTCTAAACTCTAGCCACTTCTAATAGCATCCTTCTCTACTACCTCACCTGAAAATGACACTAAAATCTGTCAACATAAAGTTGGTGAGAACATAGGTTTAAGTTATCTAGAACATCATAAGAAATCTTGACATCCGCTGTAAATAGTTGAAGAAAACAATTTATAGTAATGGACCATAATGTGATAATCATGCTACATGCATCCACAACAAAACTCAAGCGAAGTACCGATCACATCTACAATTCACAAAGCACACTATAACAATCAACAAGTATCCATCACACACACAAGAATACACACCACACTATCCGGATCTTTTCGACACCACCTGTGGAAGATGAACTATATCCCCGTCGAGATATCTTGCCTCCAAAGAGACGATGCACAAGTACTCAGGACGGATCGTGCCCCACGAACCAAGAACTCAGGACGGATCATGCCCCACGCTCCACACACATCACAACTGGTCCCATAGACGCCCATACATATATGTACCAATCCCAATCATAACACAATCAAGATTCACATATCATAACACATATCAAAGCACATATGAGAACATATAAGCACGCAAGTCACACAATAACACATATATGTCCAAACATTCTAAAACATAGTACTAAATAATGTTAAAGAACATTGCAAGTGTCATCTCCATCCCTTACTGGAAAAACATTTAAAAACGTTGCAAAAATGGGACTATGAACTCACCTGATAAAGCTCCTCCAAGTTTCCGCACACTAGCAAAATCTAACACACAATACATACAATCAAGACAAGAACTAATGAAATCTCATAATGACTCATCAATCTATGATGGATGTCTAACCTCTTATACATTTTAATACCACTTAATAACTTCATTTACATGTCTAATGCATCCCATTACACCCTTCTCTAAAGCCCTTAACTTATCCAAGTTCATAACCTATCCCGTTGAGATTTTACCCAAAACAGTCCCATTTTACATTCTTCAAACTATGGGTCGAACACCTCCTTAACCAAAATAACATGCCCTATAAACGAAACCCTATGCCCTTAAATGTGTTAGCTAACTCTCCTATTTGGCCGCAACCTTAAAGCTACTGTTAAGGCCTCCATATATATATATATATATCTACTTTTACCTATCTAGAATTTACTGATTTTGAACATACAAAAAGTTTGTTATGATCAGAGGGTCTTCCAATATCCCACTTGATTATCCCTCTTCCAGATCTCTTATTTAACATATGAACTAACTCTCATGTTCGTTTGAAGGTCCAATTGTACTCCTAAGTACCCTAACCATCTTAAAACATTAATTTAAACCCGACTGATTTTAAAACTGTTTTGACCTCCGACTGTTGTAAACTGTTTTTGACCCACTTCCCGACCTCTAATTTAGTTCTCGTTTCTTGCATTCAAAAGCCAACTCAAATACCTTTCCAGGACTACTTTGATCGCATCATGAAAGTGTCTAGAACTCTGGATATTATCTAAACAAATGACCTAAAATTCTGCCTAGTTTTTAAAAACGATTTTAACACAATTAACCTAATTAATTATCATCACCGTATATATTTATTAACCCTAATTATTCTAATCATGTTCATATCATTAAATTACAGATTTCATAATTAACCTTACCCTAAATCCATCATGCATTGATTAAGAACATGTAAATAACAATTAAATTAAATAGGTGAACAAGGGTTTTACCTTAAAATTAATAGAAGACAAAAATTATGAAAACCCTAATTTTCTCTTGTAGATTTAGACTCCTTCTTGATCTCCAGAGATTTTATGAAGTTTTTTGATAAATAAAAACCTTATATAATTAATCCTAACAAGTCCTAGCCCAAGTACAAAAGCCCGGTTCCCTTTTTCCTTTTTTTTCCTTTTCTTGCGTCACATAACCGACCAAACACCACCTAAATTTCGTTTTTTATATATTTTATTATTAATTAATATCATATTAATATTAACTTAATTTTCCTTAATTTATTTCAGCTCCTAAAGCCTCCAAAACCTCAAAACCGTAAAACTAGTCAGTTTTTACGCGTATACCGTAAAAGACGTAAAAATATACAGTTTTATAAAAACTCTTAAAATATGAAATAAACTTTATAACTAAGCCCTAAATGACTTAAAACCATCCCGTAAATTATTCCCGTGACTAAATACCTCATCCGAGACCTCTAAACGCTAAACCCTAAATCGTAAAAATATGATTTACTATATTATTTATAAGTACACATAAAATATTAAAATAACACCGCATTGTATCATAGTCACATCCATGTGAACTAATGAGCACGAACTGTCCCCTTCGTAATATCATATAACGTACCACGCAATACACGAACTATGACTAACATCCAATCAAAGGCTCAAATATAAACATATAGCACATAAACGCACACTAAACACATAATCTACATCACACAGTCAAAAGTGTCAAATTCAAAATCTAGGGTTGTCACAACAAACCCTAGAATATAGGGGTGGCCAACTCAATGCTGCTCTTGTACTAGAGGTAGCCAATTTTACAAATTTGAAGAAGAGGTTTCTTGTCCACATGGTTGGAATTGAACCTCAATTCATTGGAATCATTGAAAATGGTCCTTTTGTTCCCATGGTTGGGGACAATAGAAAACCTGAAGTACAATGGACTGCTGATGAGAGAAAAGCTGCTAACGTAGATTAGCGTCTCAAAAGTCTCATCACGTTTGTACTTCCAGATGACCAAATGAATTCTGTTGTAAATTGCAAAACAGCCAAACCTACATGGGAGGACCTTATTCTTTACCATGAGGGACCCTCTGATGTAAAAGAAACCAGAATCATGGATTTAAAGCTTCAATACAACACCTTTAAGCACAAAGAAGGGGAAACCCTCACTCAGACATTCAGCAGATACAAAGCACTGATGAATGAACTTTTGAATGATGGTGTTGAGCTTTCAAAACTTGAAATCAACACAGTTTTTGTTAATGCATTGCCAAAAAAGTGGCTCAGTTTCTGCAAAGCTTGAGAAATGCTAATCACATTAAAGATTGTGATCTAGCCTCTCTTTTTGGGAAACTTAAATATGAAGAAAACCTGGTTGATAGAATTTATGAAAGCTCAAGCAAGAGTAAAGCATTAACCATTGCTACACCCTTGTCCATAGCCTTCTTCAGTGAAGTTGTCATTCAAGACTACCAAGATTGTCCTGATAATGAGGAGGATACTAGAACTAGTGAGGAATATATGAATGACCTCAAAGAGGAATTTCATGAAAGAGCTCTTCTGGCCAAGTCTAGAAGGTTCTTTAAGAAAGGAGGCAAGTTCTCCAGCTCCACAAAAGCTTCAGTTGACACTGAATGCTACTAATGTGGGAAGACTGGTCACTATGCTAGGGATTATTATTCAAAAACATCTCTCCCTTCATATTTCTCACTAGCTCAATCAAGACCATCTGGACAATCATCATTTCAACCAAAACAAATTGCTTCTACTTCATTTCAGCAAAACATGGTTGAACTCCGTCCAACAAAAGACTTTGAGGCCAAATACATAGAAATTAAGGCTAGACTGGCCCTCATGAGCACTAAAAGCTCTTCCTCCAAGGCTACCAAGCAAAACAAGAACAAAGGACTTATTGCTGAAGCTTGTGAATAGGATGAAGAAGATGTTTCTTTAGATGATGATGAAATGGTTAATGTGAAAGTGCTGATGGCACTTGCTGATGATGAAGGGGCTAACTCTAATGTTGTGGCTAGAGAAAGTGCCAGAAATGGTGAATGGTTCAATGTCACAATCAAAAAGGTACAAAATCTTCTTGAATTAGAAGATAAAGATGACATTAAATTTGTCTTTGATTACCTGTGCATTGATCTAAAATTTGTTGAAGAACAAAGAAATAATTTACTTGAAAATATTCATAAACTTGTTCTAAAACTTGAAGATTTTGAAAGTAAGCAAATAGAGCTAAAAGAAGCTAAACTTGATATTCTTAATTTTCAACAATTGAACAAGGAAATTAATATTTGAATGTTCATTTGGTTCTTTTTCTATTCAATTCGAATTGACTAAGGTTGAACGTGTGACTCAATCATTGTTGGTAACGAAAAGGGAAATTTGATTTTCTATTTCTACTAAAAAGGTAAAAGTGAAACGTATTAAAAATAAACCAAAAATGATTAACTAATAATAAAGGAGCGAAACAAATATTTAAACGTAAATTAAAACGAAACAATTAATAAAAATAAAAGAAGAAATTAACTTTTGACTTGAAAATAAAATTTACTAAATGAAAAAGGAGAGAATAAAACTAAGATGGTACTTTAAAGCTAAACGAGGCAAAACCTAAAGCGGGTATTAAATAAAAGATAAAACTTGAACTTTACGAAAAAATATTAGTTTTAAAATTAGACGAAAAATTCAACTAAAAACACGTAACTTTCAAAATAAAAATCGGAACAGCTTTCAGATTAAACTAAACGATTACGGAACAAGAAACAAGCAAGCAGGCAGGCTGCTCAATCAAGAAGCCACCCTGGCACATCATTTCTTTGTTCGGAATATTGGATTCGTTCGGGATGTTCGAACAAACCTTTTTGGCGGGAAAAAATTGTAGCAGGCAGGTAGGTAGGTCAAATTCTCAATTCTTTTGTTCGGTAAATGGGATTCATTCGGGAAGTCCGAACCAATTACTTTATTCGGGAAGTTTTTTTTTATATACAAAATGCTTCGTTCGGTATTCTTGTATGGTTTGGGATTTTGGTGCTTGGTTCGGAATAATAAAGCTGGTTCGGTAAAATATATTGGTTCGGGAAATAAAAACTGGTTCGGAATAAAAAAACTCGTTCGGTAAAATCTGGAAAAATGAAACAGTGACGAAAACTGGGGAAAAACTAGGCACGAATTTAACCAAAATCTACCATAATCAATCTAAAAATTTAACTAAACTAACCACTAATAATCAACTAACAATAACCAATCAAACCAAATCAATAAAACTAACACTAATAACCAAATCAATTAAAACCCACTTACCAAAATAAGCTTAAATCAACCAAAAACAATAAACCAAACACTAATCTAAATCAAACAAGAAAGAAAGGAAGGATGAGATTATTAAAAACTTGATTAAAAGATAAAGATTCAATACACAAAATTAAAAACTTACTTGGAATGATCTTGAAAAATAAATGACAAGTATTAAAATTACAATTAAGAAAAGAGCATGAAATAAAATGGAGAGACTAATTTGTCAAATTAGCTAACACTAAAATGAAAATGAAGGAGGAGTATATATAGGGGGGTTGGTAGGTGGTTTGGTTGCTTCCTTCCTTATTCCTCTTTTATTTTCTTTCGTCTCGTCTTTAAATTAAATTAAAGTCTCGACTTTGGCTCGGGATTTGTCGATAAAATCTTGAACTCGTCTTATAACTTCTTCATTTATTAGACTTGGGTTCTTTGGCTTTTATTAAACTTCCGTCTTTAGACTTTTCTTCGATAAATCTTCAGAATAGGCCTTGGACTTCCGTTCTTTTTGCACTCTTGACGTTTTGACATCGTCTTTTGTCTTTTTCTTCGATAAAAGCCCGTGAAGGCCCATGTTTTCTTCCCTTTTCACATTTTAGTCCTAAATCACAAAAAAAACACAAACCGTGCATAATTATGACATTTACGACATAAAATACACGTTTTGGCTTGGTTATTATTATAATTAAATGGTAAAAGGATAAGTGTTTTCACACTTATTAAATCCCCTACACTTAACCATTGCAATGTCCTAATGCAATGCATTAATTACAAAGCAAGTTTTACATTTTCCATCACAATTAATCCAAATTGGCCTCTATTTAAAAGATAGAAAATTGCAAAATATTAAAAGGAAGAAAACAAATAAAGAAATCAAAGACTTACCTTAGGATTTTGGAAATGTCACGAATGTTCATCATCCTCAAGTTTCACGTTCCCCATACCAAGCTTAAAAATGAGATCATTGTTATTATAAGTTAGCAAACTAACACAAATTCATGTGGGCCAATTATTCACTTAGACTCCCTTATTCCTAGGTGTATCTCTTATATTTTATTGTTGTCCTGAATGATCACGAGGATGCATTGTTGACTTATTTCGGTAGTTATTTAGGCCAAAAATAAAGTAGGACGATTTAATCAATAGTTAGCTAAAGGACAAAATCTTTTAAAACTGCTTCTCGGGACCTCATAAAGTTCATATCTTGGCATAACTCGCTTCACGATTTGAGACCTTTCTCGGACCGATATTTGGCAGTGACTTCATACTTCAAATCTTGAGAGACGTTCATGAAATAATGGTCTTCTCTTCATAATAGGATTTTCTTCACTTGAACTTTTTGAGAGATTCTTCATATTTGGACCACGACATCTTCATTTTTCTCCAATCTTTATTTGGGATTTTGATATACAATGATCCGCCTCCTTTTAGGACTTGGATCTATTTATCCGCATACCTTGTTAGGCCTTTTTGGATAGACTTCTCCATGATCTTTAGGGGAGTATTTGCTTTTCGTCGTGTGTCTTGATCCTTCATATTGATTTTTGATAAATGATTCTTCACATCACTTTGGATCTTTAGCAACAAAATGTAGCCCTCATGCCTTGTTAGGACCTTTTCGGACTTGCCAATCTTCGCCTCCCGCTTCAATAAGTTATTCCTTGGCTATGAACTCTAATTAATACCGAGCAACTTTTAAACGATCTTGTGCTAGAAGCTAAGTAACTTTTCAAATCGTACAACCTTATTTATTGCAAATATATTTATAAACAAGCGATGGGAGAAAAAGCTTATAATCAACTCACATAAATTCATGAAAGAATACCAAACTTATAATTGACTCTATCATCTCTCGTTCTCCATAATTTAAAATCTCAAGTAATGAGACTCGTGGATGCTTAGCCAATTAAATCAAAGTTTTGGGTTTTCAAGTCATCTATAGGATCTTGCAACTTCTTAGACTTTTTCAAGTTTAGAATTGGCATTTTAAAGTTCCCTTGATAAACGACTTTTTAGGATCAATTATAGGAACTTGCGAAAAGTTCTTGTTCTTAACCCGTAAGAGTTAAGACTTTCGCGTTTTAAAGTTCCCTAAATAAAAGCCTAGCAAAACTTGACTTAAACATGTTAAGGATACTAGCTAGAGTAAACTTAGATAAGTAAACTCGGGTTAAGTCAAAAGATTCACAACGATAAAAATTAAAACCACTTAATTAAAATTTATTCTAGCAGAGAAAGAAAATAACTATAATAAAGGTAAATACAACTAGGCCAAAATAGATCAAAAATTCTGAAAAATGTCGAAAAATCAATTTTTCGATTAAAATGAGGAGAAATACAAGGAAAAACCCACTTAACTTCGATAGAAGTCCCCCTACACTTAATATAAACATTGTCCTCAATGTTTAATCATGTCGAAGTAAACTCCCCTACACTTAGGATATTGTGCACGTTGTTTAAATCTTGCTAAGGAAGAGACAACTAAAGTGATTCCTATTTTAATATTAAAGAATATAAAATAGTGAATCAAAAGAGTTTAGGATAGAACCGGGAAGACGGGTACAAGGAATCACGGGTCGTCAAAAGTCATCAAGAATGTATCTTTGAAAGCTCGAATCCCTGCACATGATAAGAAAGAAAACAACAAACACATATTACGGTCTCCCCCTGCACTTATAATAAAAACAGATTAAAAGTATAGATACTACGGGTTTCCTCCCGAGAAGCGCTTGTTTTTGTTAACCGAGTCGTGAGCCTGACTCGACCTTGATTAGCATAGGAAGAAGCTTGAAATAATCCACCGAGATCAAATACATAGTTTTCGTCCATCAAATATCATAAGCTTAAGGCAAACAAGGCAAGCCAAAGAAGAGTAGGCAAGGTTCCCTTAAGAAGTTGTTGAGCACGGTGGTAGCAAGTGTGATGAGGTACAAGCATATCTCCATTGTATCCAAAAAACTTTCCTTTTATTTCATCAGATGGATACTGAGATGGCTTGAAAATTGCAATACCAGGGTCGAACACCTTTTCATTCGTGGGAAAATAGCAAGTGGCGTTGTCATTAAGGCTCATAAGATCATCATAGTCTAAAGTGGGAGAGTCATCCTCGTCCAAACTCAATGCGGATACATACGTATCTTCGGAGTCATAGCAGAACTCCTCTTCGTGAGGAAATAGGCATTTAGAAAGAGATATAAATCCTCCTCAAATGGAATGGCCTCTATAGTAGGCATGATTTCTAAGAGTGGGATGTCCTCCTCAAAGGTCATGACTTCTAAAATAGGGTTATAGAAGTCAAAAGGGGTCTCCATAGTGGGAGAGTCACTCAAAGAAATAGGAGATGGGTTAGGCTCAAAAGATAAGTTCTCAATAGTAATGAGATCACTTAAAGAAGTGTCATCATCATACTCATCAAAACTTGGGGGATCAAAAATGGGTGAGTCAAAACCAAGAATAGTAGGATCACTTAAGGAATTTTCATCACTATATGTGTCATAGATGGCTTATCAAAAAGTGTAGGCTCGAAGGTAGGGGATGGAGTGATCACACAATCATTTGGATTAGTTTTGTTAATTCCAAAAGGATTAAGAAAATTCTCTTCATAATCGTAAGAAAAAACATCAATCATATTGACTGATTCTTTGCCTTTAGATTGATTGGTAATTTTTCCCAATTTAAAAACTTGTGTATCATCTCCAACCCTTAGAATGAGTTCTCCCTCAGCTACATCGACTAACGCTTTTCCGGTTCTCAAGAATGGCCGCCCAAGTATTAACGGAATACGGGGGTCCATTTCATAATCAACAACAACAAAATCAACCGGAAAAGTAAAAGTACCCACTTTAACAAAAACATCTTCAGCAATACCAACGGGGTATGCGAGAGTTCGATTTACCAGTTCAAGGGTCATGCGGGTGGGTTTTAAGTCGGGTAAGGATAATCTTTTCCAAACACTCAACGGAATTAAATTGATGCTAGCCCCAAGATCTGCTAATGCCATACAATCATCTAATTGAGGGAATGAGCAAGGCAACACAAATCGTCCAGGATCTCCTAGCTTTTTGGGAAGCTCTTTGAGGAGAATCACGGAACAATTTTCATTTAAACGTGTGTTTGCCAGCTCAACCAATTTCTCCTTTTTGTTAAGCAACTCTTTAAACATCTTGACGAATTTGGGCATTTGGGCCAGAGCTTCAACAAGGCTAATTGTAATGTTGATGCCGACAATCTTGGTCAAAAAGTTGGAAACTTGAACGTCATCCTGAGTAAGAATTCTAGCCACGTTCAACCGAGAAGGGTAAGGGATTTTGGGTTTAGGTGGGGTAGGTGTAGTAGGTGAAGGTTGAGATGTTGAATATTTAAAGGTGGAAGGTGGGGTTGGTGAAGGGTTCTTCTTGGGTACTTCAGTAAGTGGTGGAGACGGTAATGGAGAACTAATACTAGGCGTGGAAGTAGGAGGGATAAATGGTGGTGGAAGAGGTGTAGATGGAGTAACTGGGGCAGGGGTAGATGGTCCTACTAAGGTTGCTCCACTGCGTGTAGTAATAGCACTCACATTCGCCCTCGGGTTGGTGACGGTATTTGAAGGTAGAGAGCCCGAAGTAGAGGGTTGAGGAGTTGGTAAGAAACTAGCCAGCATATTCTTCAAATCATTTGTTTGAGTGCTAAAAGAGGTTTGTATATCATGTCGAAGCTCGGTCTAATATCATTACCTTGCTCAGTGATATCTCCTTTCAAATTGATGATTTGACTTTGCAGATTCTTGATTTGCTCTCCTTGGGTTCTCATAAAAGCTTCAACATCATGATTAATGGGTGGTGTTTTTTGAGCGGGTGGGTGATAAGGATTAGAAGCTCGAGGTGGGTTTGGGTTGCTTCTTTGTAGTTGTTGGGGTTGTGGTTTTGAGGAGAAAAACCTGGTGAAAGAAAGTTGTTAGAACGGTAACTTAGCAAGTTACGATCACCTTGAGGTCGGGCTTGGTAGTTTTCTGGTGAATAGTTACCATAAGCCGCATACACATTTTCCGGATTGTCATGAGTAGAGGGACAATCAGTGTATGAATGCGGACCGCCACAAGTCTCACAAGAAAGTGCTACAGCTTTAACTTGTTGTTGTTGATTTGTAGCTAAAAGTTGCATATTCTTGCTCATTTCGACCATTACGCGGGTCAATTCGGTGATATCAGGGTTTGAAGAAGTAGAAGAAACATTGACTCTCGGGTTATTCCTTGAAGATGCGGATGAATCCCAATTTTTGTGATGAGTAGTCATGTTCTCTATGAGCTCTCTACACTCCTCGGGTCTTCTTTTCATAAATGTGCCACCGACGGCTGCATTAATCGTATCACGATCTCGAAAAGTTAAACAGTTGTAGAAAGTATCAATTAAGGTGACGGGGAGCGTGTTGTGGTTTGGACATCGATCAATCAAAACATTATATCGTTCCCAAGCATCAAAAAATGGTTCATCGGGTTCTTGAGTAAATCCACTAATTTGATTTCGAAGGCTCGTGACCATGGATGGTGGAAAGTAGCGCGACAAAAAGCGTTGAGTCATGTCATCCCAAGTATGAATTGAATTCTTTGGAAGACGATCAAACCACTTTTCGGCATGGTGGGATAAGGTGTGTGGAAATAGGTGAAGGCGAAGAAAATCCATAGTAACCCCGGGCAACTTCATGCTTTGAGTAACGGTAATGAACTTGTCGAGGTGTTTGTTGGCATCATCATCCGGTAATCCTCGAAATGGACAGGTGTTCTGCACTTGTTGGATCATGTGATGCTTCAACGAAAACTCCGGAGCCGTGATTTGCATCGGCGCAATCGTTCCTCCTCGTCCATTCATCGTTGGTTAACACAACTCCTCCATCGTTCGAAGGTCGGGTGGGGGAACATTGTTGTTATTATTAATGTTGGGGTGGGGTGGATTATTGTTGTTGTGCACACCAGCCATATCTAAATCTTCACGAGTCTCGGGCTCAGAATAAGTTGAAGATCTAGTACGCATACACCTGCAAAAGCAAAATAAAAAGATACCAAAGAAATAGAGAATATATATATACGTGTAAAAATAAAAATAAAATCTTTTTAGATTTTTGAAAATTTTAAGCAAGAAAAATAACGTTCACGAGTGAACGGATCCCAAAATTCAACGCGTATCTCATAGAAAACCGTTAATCTTCACGAAAAGAGCCGGCAGCGGCGCCATTTTAATATTTGAATGTTCATTAGATTCTTTTTTGATTCAATTCGAATTGACTAAGGTTGAACGTGTGACTCAATCGTTGTTGGTACGAAAAGGGAAATTTGATTTTTTATTTCTACAAAAAAGGTAAAAGCGAAACGTATTAAATATAAACCAAAAACGATTAACTAATAATAAAGGAGCGAAACAAATATTTAAACGTAAATTAAAACGAAACAATTAATAAAAATAAAACTAAACGAAGAAATTAACTTTTGACTTGAAAATAAAATTTACTAAATGAAAAAGGAGAGAATAAAACTAAGACGGTACTTTAAAGCTAAACGAGGCAAAACCTAAAGCGGGTACTAAATAAAAGATAAAACTTGAACTTTACGAAAAAATATTAATTTTAAAATTAGACGGAAAATTCAACTAAAAATACGTAACTTTCAAAATAAAAATCGGAACAACTTTCAGATTAAACTAAACGATTACGGAACAAGAAACAAGCAAGCAGGCAGGTTGCTCAAGCAAGCAGCCACCCTGGCACGTCATTTCTTTGTTCGGAATATTGGATTCGTTCGGGGTGTCCGAACAAACCTTTTTGGCGGGAAAAAATTGTAGCAGGCAGGTAGGTAGGTCAAATTCTCAATTCTTTTGTTCGGTAAATGGGATTCATTCGGGAAGTACGAACCAATTACCTTATTCGAGAAGTTTTTTTTTTATAAAAAATGCTTCGTTAGGAATTCTTGTCTGGTTCGGGATTTTGGTGCTTGGTTCGCAATAATAAAGCTGGTTCGGTAAAATATATTAATTCGGGAAATAAAAACTGGTTCGGAATAAAAAAACTCGTTCGGTAAAATCTGGAAAAATGAAACAATGACGAAAACTGGGGGAAAACTACGCACGAATTTAACCAAAATCTACCATAATCAATCTAAAAGTTTAACTAAACTAACCACTAATAATCAACTAACAATAACAATCAAACCAAATCAATAAAACTAACACTAATAACCAAATCAATCAAAACCCACTTACCAAAATAAGCTTAAATCAACCAAAAACAATAAACCAAACACTAATCTAAATCAAACAAGAAAGAAAGGAAGGATGAGATTATTAAAAACTTGATTAAAAGATAAAGATTCAATACACAAAATCAAAAACTTACTTGGAATGATCTTGAAAAATAAATGACAAGTATTAAAATTACAATTAAGAAAAGAGCATGAAATAAAATGGAGAGACTAATTTGTCAAATTAGCTAACACTAAAATGAAAATGAAGGCGGAGTATATATAGGGGGGTTGGTAGGTGGTTTGGTTGCTTCCTTCCTTCTTCCTCTTTTCTTTCTTTCGTCTCGTCTTTAAATTAAATTAAAGTCTCGACTTTGGCTCGGGATTTGTCGATAAAATATTGAACCCGTCTTATAACTTCTTCATTTATTAGACTTGGGTTCTTCGGCTTTTATTTAACTTCCGTCTTTAGACTTTTCTTTGATAAATCTTCAGAATAGGCCTTGGACTTCCGTTCTTTTTGCACTCTTGATCTTTTGACTTCGTCTTTTGTCTTTTTCTTTGATAAAAGCCCGTGAAGGCTCATGTTTTCTTCCCTTTTCACAATTTGGTCCTAAATCACAACAAAAACACAAACCACGCATAATTCCGATATTTACGACATAAAATACACGTTTTGGCTTGGTTATTATTATAATTAAGTGGTAAATGGATAAGTGTTTTCACACTTATTAGAAATTTTAGAAGAAAATAAATCCCTAAGAGTTAAATTAAAAGAAGCAAAATATATTGTTAAGTCTTGGCTTAGAAACTCTAATAGGGTAAATCAATGCATAAATGAACAAATTCCTGCTCAAAAGAGGAAAATGCTTGGTGTTGAAGGATCCTCCAGCACCAACTCTATTGTCTTTGTCAAAGCCTCAAATGAGGATGGTAGCTCGATCCCTGACGTTAAAAGGTCAGGTGAAGAGAATTTACCCAATCATGACACTGGACGAATCCTTATTCCTGAGTTTCAAGCAAATGCTGACACTTCAGCACCAGTTGAGTCCTCAGTTACTGAGGATGACTCAGATGATGATATAGAGAATGAAGTAAGTACCCCACTTCCTCCTTTGGAGAAGCTGGCTAGTGCTGAACCCTCTACTGGACCAAAATCAATCCATTCTATCATTAAGTCACACACTACACACAAAGGTAGTTCTTCCAAACATCTCAAAATTGACGCTTCAAATAACTCTTCAGCTCTTGCTAGAGGTTCACATATGGGAACTACCTCTTCAGTTTCAACAAATAAACTAAAGAATGCTAGATCTGAGGATGATGAGAGAATGTCTCTTGTCATACAAGAGATCAATGATCTCAAAATGCAACTCAGGCAGCAGCAAACACCAACTCGGTTCAGAGATGAACCTTCAGACTCTCCATATTTAAAGTACAAGACACAATTTAAAAGGGGCTTGTGATTTATGTGGTCTAAACAACCATCTCACTAAAATTTGCCTTAGAGTGATTTATTGTACTAAATGTGAGAGGACTGATCATCGCACTTGTGAACATACTCAGTATATGCTGGCTAAAACTAGTGCTGATGCTCACAATAATGAAGCATCTCATTACAGGCGAAACATGCCTTTCCCACCATGCATTTATTGTGGTATGGGCAATCATCACTCAAATGAGTGCCATTATTACCCTTTTTGTAATATTTGTGGAAGTTATGACCATGACTCATGGACATAATCGAATCATCTCACTTAGAAGAGGTATTAAACCAAGAAACCCAAAATCTATTACCAAATGTTGTGAAATTTGTGGAAGCAATGTCCACACTACATCTGATCACAACCATATAGAGTGGTTCAGAAGAGGTGAATCCCTCCAGGCCAAGAAAGCAAAAGCTGTTCAGACCTCTTCTTCTTCTGAGCAATCACACACACCCTCATCAAGAGGACCCTTCAGATCTAGAACACCTTCCAGATCTAAAACTCCCACCCAACAAAGGTGGGTTTAAAAAAAGCAAAATTGACCATTTCCTTAACTTGTGTAGTGTGATCTCAGGAATCCTTTTGGTACCTAGATAGTGGCTACTCAAGGCATATGACTGGAACCAAAAGTTATCTGCACAAGTATCAGGAGGAAAGGTCCTAAAGTTGTTTTTGGTGATAACTCATCAGCTACTACTGAAGGATTTTGTTCAATAAAATGCAATGGTATACTTTTCTCAAGGGTAGCATATGTCAATGGATTGAAGCACAACCTCATTAGCATAAGTCAACTTTGTGATGCAAAGTATCTTGTGCTGTTTGATGACAAAAAAAGGTATATTCTTCAACTCCAATCATGAAATTGTGATGATTGCTCCCAAAGTCAAAGATGTTTATGTCATGAACATGAACTCTACTCAGAAGACATGCTTCTTTGCTAAAGCCTCCTATATTACCAATTGGCTTTGGCATAAGAGGCTCTCACATATCAATTTCAAAACAATAACTCTGCTCGCAAAACAAAATCTTGTTATTGGTCTTCCTTCACTTGTCTACTCAAAGGACAAACCATGCTCAACATGTGAAAAAGGGAAGCACCATAGGGCCAGTTTCAAAACAAAGCAAACTTTCTCAATCAAAGAAAGTCTTCATTTGCTTCACATGGACTTATTTGGCTCAGTATCACCTAGGGTCATTTGTCATGAAAAATATACACTTGTCATTGTTGATGAGTACTCTAGGTACACCTGTGTATATTTTCTGACAAAGAAAAGCCATGCACCAGATGCCATTATGTCTTTCATCAAAAGAGTTGAAAATAAAAATGACACTCATGTCAAACAACTCAGAACTGACAATGGCACTGAATTTAGAAATCACACACTGATCAAATTCTGTGATGACAAAGGAATTTCCCAAAATTTCTCATCTCCTTACATACCTGAACAAAATGGTGTGGTTGAAAGAAGGAACAGAACTTTGATTGAAGCAGCAAGGACAATGCTTGCTGGATCTGCTCTCTCTAAGCATTTTTGGACTAATGTAGTAGCCACTGCTTGCTACACTCAAAATAGATCCATCATTGTGAATAGACACATGAAGACTCCCTATGAAGTCTTCAGGGGGAATTCCAAGCATTTCATTCTTACGTGTGTTTGGGTGTCCAATATTCGTTCACAATCACAAGGATCACCTTGGAAAGTTTGATGAAAAATCTGATGATGGTTACTTTCTTGGATATTCTCTAGTATCTAGAGCATACATAGTCTTCAACATAAGAAGACAATATATTGAAGAAACCTATTACATCACATTTAATGAAAGTTCTGAAGCTCTCACATTTACAAATCCATTAGATGATGAACTTCATATCCATAAATTTCACAATTATTATGAATTTCAACATTATAAGCCTTCTCAAAAATATCAAACAAGCAACTCAGTCCCTCATATTGATCCATTTGAAGATATGACAAGTCCTACAAAAGGAAATCCTTCAGTATCACATACTGATGGCTGTCAATCAAATTTTGATCAGTCTCAAAATGATCAAAATGATCAGCAAGGCAACACAAATGACCAAAATGGTTAGTCTCAAAACAATCAGCATGCTTAGACACATGATCAAAATGATCAACTATATGAAGCTACTGATGAACAATCTGAGCCCCTTGCTCAAAGCTCTCCTACCATCACTAGGGAATTAGGTCTTGGATGTGTTGCTTCTGACCAAGAAGGAAGCCCTCCATTGATTGAACCTTTGTCCACTGAATATCCTTCAGTAGACAGTATAGATAATCTAAGTCCAAGTCCATGTCGTGGACTTCCAAGTTCTAGCTCTAATCATGATACCAGTGCCTATTCTCTAGCTCCACAAAAATGTTGGACTAAAAATAGTCACATATAGCTGGTGAACATAATAGGCAATTTTGGTGAAGGTAGAGTCACTAGATCTATGGCAAAGAAACTGAGTGCTGCTTCATTTAGAGAATGCCTCTATGCAAACTTTCTCTCAGAAATTAAACCTACAAAGGTTTCTGAAGCACTCACACACCCTGGATGGGTGGATGCCATGCAAGAGGAACTCAATCAATTTTAAAGAAACAAATTCTGGAAATTGGTTCCTCTTCCATATGGTAAATCAACCACTGGCACCAAATGGGTTTACAAGCTCAAAAGAGATGAAACCAATGTGGTGACCAAAAATAAAACTAGGCTGGTGGCCCAAGGATTCAATCAAGAGTCTAGCGTTGATTTTGATCAAACCTTTGCTCCAGTTGCACGTATGGAAGCCATACGAATCTTCCTAGCTTATGCCACTTACATGAACTTCATCATCTACCAAATGGATGTCAAAAGTGCATTCCAAAATGGTGACCTAAAATAAGAAGTTTATGTTACTCAGCCTCCTGGCTTTGAGAGTAGTAAATACCCAAATCATGTCTACAAGCTTTACAAAACTTTGTATGGACTGAAGCAAGCTCCAAGAGCATGGTATGAAACTCTCTCAACATTTCTCATTAAACATAAATTTGTTAGAGGAAAAATAGATAGCACCTTATTTATCTATAAATCTAAAACTGACACCATTCTGGTACAAATTTATGTGGATGACATAATCTTTTGTTCTAAAAGCTTGAAACTTTGCAAACAAATTTCCAAGCTTATGACCAGCAAGTTTGAGATGAGTATGATGGGAGAACTCACATACTTCCTTGGTCTTCAGATTAAACAATCTGACCGAGGCATCTCCATCAATCAAGAAAAATATGTCCAGGATTTGCTGAAGAAGTATGATATCAATTGTGCTTTAGTGAAGACTCCAATGGTACCCCCTAACAATTTAGGACCTGATCTCATGGACAATCAATCAATGAAACTCAGTATAGAGGTATGATTGGGTCATTCATGTACTTAACTGCAAGCAGACCTGACATTCAGTTCTCTACATGCCTTTGTGCAAGATACCAAGCAGATCCAAAGGAATCACACCTTACTGCTGTAAAGAGAATCTTCAGATACCTAAAAGGTACACCAAGTCTAGGTCTTTGGTACCCCAAATCCTCAGGTTTTGATCTCAAGGGGTATTCAGATTCTGACTATGTTGGATGCAATTTGGATACAAAAAGCACTTCTGGTGCCTGCCAATTGCTAGGTGGCAAACTTGTGTGTTGGAGTGCTAAAAAGAAACAAACATTTGTCATGTCTTTAGCAGAAGCTGAATATGTCGCAGCTGTTAGATGTTGTGCCAATGTTCTTTGGATGAAAAGCCAACTAGCTGATTATGACATAGAATATGAAAAGGTACCAATCTTTTGTGATAACATGAGTGCTATTGCAATATCCAACAATCCAATCCTTCATTCAAGAACAAAACACATTTCTATCAGATATCACTTTATCAGAGATCACATTGTGAAAGGGGACATTGAATTACATTTCATCCCCACTCAATACCAATTGGCTGATATCTTCACCAAACAACTGGATGAACCAACTTTCAAAAGATTGATAATGGAGCTTGGTATGCTGAACATTGATGATACAAAACCTGAACCTTCAGCATTCACTGAAGAAGCTTGAAGGTTCAGCATTTCATAAAATATTTTGATTAATGTCAAGTAGCAGTGTCTGAGTAAAGGAGTGTGCAATGTCATGTGTCTATTTCACCTTATGTGATTGTGTATATGATGTTTTGTCGCCTTATCTGATTCACTGAAGCTGAACAAATAATCACCAGTCATCAAAAGGTTCCTCCAGCAATGCTGAACAAAGTTTAATACAACTGAGCAGCTAGGCCTGAGTAGAGGAGCATGCGATGTCATATGTCTTGTTCACTTATGTGAACATGTATATGGGGTTTTGTCTCCTAATCTGACGCACTGAAGCTCACAAGTATTGCCATCGACTTCAGCATATCTAAGCAACAACATTTAAAACAAATCAATCATGTGATTTAAAAGAGTTAATGGCATTGAATTTTCTTGCGAATAAAACAAACATTCTTTTACAAAGGTGTCATTTGTTAATTAAGGAAATTTCAAACGCCTCCATCCAAAGTCAACAACTCCCTGACACATGGGGCGTTTCACTGTTCAAAGCAACAGAAAATCATACCTTTTTGCAGAACATTAATGAGAAAGTTTGTGCCACATGTTCAAAAGAAACCCTAAAAGATTTTTAATTTTTTCAAATGGTTTTTAAAAACTTTTTACAAATCAGTTCAAGTTTTTATATAATCCCTAACAATTGGATTTCATTCCACGCTTACAAATCTTTTATCAAAAAACATACACAAACTTTCTCTCTTTCAACACACACAGAAACATCAATGGCTGAATCATCTTCTACTCCAAAGATTGCTAAGATCGCTCTCAACCCATCCACTCATGTTAACTATCCCATTGATGATATCTTTTTCAAACCCAACAACATCACCTTACTCAAACCTGAATCCATTAAGTCTGTTCCTGGGGAACAAGTTTTGACTTATCTATCCAAAAGTGTTTTAAGGTATGCTTTATTTGAGGATCCTGGTATGATGTTTCAAAATGTACTAAAAGAATTTTGGTTTACAGCAGAGGCTTCTAACAACAAGAAGTCCATTGAGTTTGATTCTATCACGGTTGGGATCCATGGTAGATTTGGATTTAAAAGTTATTTAGAAAGGTTTTGGGTTTAGATTACTTGGAAAAACCCTAGTGAATATGAAGCTATACCTGATGATTTTATGGTTGTCAAAAATTTCTGTAAAGAGATTGGGTATACTGAAGAAATTACTGAAAAAGGAGGGTTAAAAAGAAGTTGTTTGCCACCAAGGTGGAAGTTGTTGATGTCCATTCTTATTGAATATTTGGGGGGGGGGGAAGCTGGAGGCCTTGACCAGATCAACCAAAAAGATGCAATTATTTTATACTGTCTGGCCAAGGGTGTTAAAGCTGATTTTGGGAGGCTTATTTTTGAAGATCTCCATGGGAAGCTGGAGAAAAATAATAGAGAGAAAAACGTTGTTTACACCAGATTTCTATCTCTCCTATTAGTTGACCATCTTGGAAATGAATTTTCAAAAATCAATGGAGAGAAACTAAATTTTAAGACCTTTGATCTCACACGCTGGAAGATTCCAGTCAGCACCATTGATCCTCCTCTTACACAACCCATGTTGGACATCTGCTCAGCAGATGGTCCAGTAGGGATAAAGCTCCAAAAGACACTTCTCCAACTGGAGAAGGGGATCTGAAAGCCAAAAAGCCTGGAGCTTCATCTGGACCTCGTTAGAAGCAAACGTCAATTAATACCAAGAAGGTTAGACGTGAGTCCAGAAAGAGGAAAACCCTCAAACAATCTTCCTCAAAGAAGATTGATGATGATTCCCAAGGTCATGCTTTCAAGAAGACTAAGTCCCTGGCCAAGGACAAGAACCCCAGCCAGCCGTCACCTTTAGTCTCTGCTGGAGGTGACATGCATAAAGAGGCCCAGAAGGTAACCCCTCTCTCAACTTATTTTGGAGAGAAGGGTGAAGATGGAGCTTACCCTCAGCTTAGTAGTGTGGAGTCAACATTGGTAAGTACTCTCATTCTGAATACAAGTCTGTTAGCCTCAAAATATTGAGCCAAACAAGAATGCTCGGTCATATGTTTATTATGTATCGTATTTTAGAACGTTGTAATAGGTAGTATATTAGTCGTGTTATTACGGGCTTAACTTTAAGCTAAGGTTCATTAATAAGTAACCAAAGCCCAAAAGGAAAGCCCGACCCATGATCATATAGCCCATTAAGCTACATGTGAGCAAAGGCTATATAAACCCTTCCTAGCATGTTAGGAAGGGTGTTGGTCATTTCATTTTTCTTCTAATCTAATATTCCACAAGTTTCACCAACCATTTTCTCTCTACTTTCTCTCACTACTTTCTCTCTCTAAAACTCATCTCATATCTTCCTTTATTTCTTTAATTCGTGTGATATATCATCATATTTTAGGGACAATAATTGGTATCAATCGCCATGGGGTAGTTTTGTGATTGGTTTTTGAGTTTTCATTTGATTTGATCCTTCTTTCTTTCCCGAATTCAAATTTTTTTGTGCTTTTCGTGTTCTATATCTTGCTACAAATCTTCTATATACTTGTTGTAGAGATTTGGCTGTTTTGGTTTGGTTAAAAACACGATCTAGTTGCCTAAAAGTTGCTAAATTTGTTGCCTAAAAGTTGCTAAAATCGTTGCCTAAAAAGTTGGAAAAAAGGTCCCTTATTGCGACAGCTACAATTTCGGAAAAGGAAAGTACGGTTTCGATCGCAATAACCTTAGGGTTTTACTTTGCGATCAGTATTGCGATAGCCCCCTTATTCCGACGCTTATTGCGATCGTTATTACGATCGTGGATTGCGACGGATTTAAGGCAATCTTGAAACGTTACTCTGCCCACATTGCGACAGCCACATTGCGATCTGAATATTCCGATCTGGGATTTCGATAGGTACACATTGCGATCTGAATATTCCGATCTGGGATTTCGATAGGTACACATTGCGATCTGAACATTCCGATCTGAAGGATTTCGACAAGTACACATTCCGATCTAAGGATTCCGACAGGTGCACATTGCGATCTAAAGGACATTCCGATCTAAGCAACATTCTGATGGGCATTCCGATGACACATTCCGATGACATGTTTAGCTAAATTTTGTTTGAGTATTTTTTTAGATTTAGCCACCATCTAGACTAGTTTCGGAACGTAGTTTACACGAAGATTAAAATTTTTAGGTCAAGTAAAATCAAATTTTTTTCCATACTAGTTTTAGGACATTTCTAGCTCAATTTCAAAATTTGGTGATTACAAATTTTTTAGGTCTACCGTTTTGTCGGACTGAGGAATTTATTGTCGGGCTGAGAAAAAAATCGCAATTTTCGGAATTTCAACAACCAAACAATCACAACACAACTACTTAAGATCCACATTCGATTCATCATTTCAGAGAATATTGAGATGGATTCTACTGCCGAATATCGTGTGACGAACAACAACATAATGGTGGCAGGTAACAAGGAAAGACCACCAATGCTTGTGTCGGGTCGGTATGATCAATGGCAATCCCGTTTTATACGTTACCTTGACACAAAACCTAACGGTGATGCTTTAAGGCAATGTATTTTGGAAGGACCCTATAAACTCTCAAGGATTCAAGTTCCTGCAGTACCAGCCACAGACACAAGTGACGCACAACCCGCATATGAACGTGATGACCGACCTCACCCCAGAGAACCGTACGTGGTTTGATGCAGAGAAGGAAGCAATCTACTTAATTCTCAATGGTATTGGAGATGAAATTTACTCTACGGTTGACGCATGCCCTACTGCTCAAGAAATGTGGACGGCCATTGAAAGACTGCAACAAGGTGAATCACTTAACAAACAAGATGTGAAAACTAAGATGTTTTGGAACTTTGGCAAGTTTACATCAAAGTATGGGGAATCAATTGATTCTTATTACTCCCGATTCTACAAGATGATGAATGATATGACCCGAAACAACTTGCAAGTTTCCACCATGCAAGTCAATGTCCAATTTCTACAGCAACTTCAACCAGAGTGGACACGGTTTGTCACCTTGGTGAAACAACAACAAAAGTTAGACGAAGTTTCATATCACAAGCTCTTTGACATCTTGAAACAATTTCAAAATGAGGCAAATGAACTTCGAGCTGAACGAGTTGCAAAGATTTCCAAACCACTTGCTTTGGTGTCTACCACTCAACATCACCCAGATATCACTCCCGTACTTCAAAGACCTACTCTACTCAATCATCATCACCACGATCATCCATTGTCTCCAAGTCATATGTTCCAACACGATCCCGAGGCAAAGAAGTTGCAAGAGCACCATCACCCACACCTGAGCAATCATCCGAAGAAGACAGTGATGAAGAAATAGCTCAAAAGGATAGGGAATTCAAGCAACAAATGGCTTTCGTTATGAAGCAATATAAGAAAATCTACAAACCCACCAACAACAACCTTCGAACATCTTCAAACTCGAGGAACACCCATGCACAGAGTCCTCCAAGGTATGACACACGAAGACGTGTTTCGAGTCCTCCAAAGTATGATCGACAACCTAAGTATGATAATCAGAGGGTGGCTACTGTTGTTGGAAATCGGGAAACTGTTGGGACTCAAGTTGTGCAAGAAAGTGGGATTCAGTGTTTTAACTGCAGAGGTTTTGGGCATTTGGCCAAGGAATGCAGGCAACCAAAGAGGGTTAAAGATTATGGTTATCATAAGGAAAAGATGCTGTTGTGCAAGAAAATGGAAGCTGGAATCAAGTTATCAGCTGAGGAAGGAGAAATGCTTGACGACACAGATGATGAACTCTCCGACCAAGAACTCGAGGCACATTATTCATACATGGCAAAGATTCATGAGGTCCTTAACGTCACTGAAGATGACAATGGTCCCATCTTTGATACCGAGCTAATTGATAAGGTACAAGATGATGCTGAATATAATGTGTTTGGTGATACACATGAGCATAGTGATCTACCAACAACAATTACTGACACGTGTATGATGGAAACGGTTGATAGCAATACCACACCCGATTCATCAGACATGTGCAATAATGAGTTTGAGGATGATCAACATGCAATTGAGTATGATGACGAGGAGCGTGTCACGCTTGCTAATTTAATTGCTAGTTTACAAAAAGATGTCAATGAAAATAGAAAGAATCAAAAGCATTAAAAAAGGCAAACGCAGCGCTCACTCAAAATTTTGAAGAATGCAAAGCCGCTCTTATAAAATCTAGTGAGACTATTGATAGTTATAGGGCTGAGCTTCTTCAAAAGACCAACGAGCTTGAGGGGTACAAAAGTCGTGTCATCAACGTTAAAAAGGACGATTTTGAAAATAAATACAATGAAGCTCTTTCTTTGTTAACCAAAGAAAAACGTCAATTTAATGTTTTATTAAGTGATGAACGTCAAAAAAGGTACCTTGCCACAACAAAAGCTAATGAACTTGAACAGAGGATTTCTATGAACACCACTGATTCTGCTAAAATTCTTGACGAGAAGAAACAAGAGGTTGAAACATAAAAACAAGATTTCAAAAATAGACAAAGCAAAGATACTGAAAAAGTAAAGGATCTCGAAGAACAAGTCGATTTTTTGAAAAAAGTTGTTTATAATACACATGACTCTATTCAAACCGTAAGAATGATAGCACCTCGGTCGTTTTTCAAGGGTCAACCTAGCTTTGCCACCCCCAAGTACCTCGAACAAGCTCAAGCTACGAACCCTCATTTATATCTTGACGAGTCCGAATGGACCAATCATGATTGCCCTGTAGCTAACCTCGATAGTGAAGAGACGTCCCTTTGGGATGAGGAGAGTAGATCACCGGTCAATAAAGATTTTGTGAAACCATATAACTATGCTTATGAAAACAGTCTTTATGGTCTTTTCACTCCACAAAAACAGAAGTCTCGTGAGGATTATTTTTAGAATGCAAACAAAAAAGAATTCAATGGAAAAAAGCTTTTGCCACTAAGAGGAAAACTAATGTTTTTAAATATATTAATTATTTGCCTCTAGATGCTTCTAAAAGCAAAAGTAGAAAAATACTTGGTTTTCTTAAACACCACGTTAATAATGTTCAATCAATTGTTGAAAGCGATTGGGAGAAACGTCAAAAGGATAAGTGGAAAACCGAGATTCCTCACGACATAACTGTGCTTGTGAAAGAACTTTTAATACCAAATACGAAGATAATAAAAGAACATGTTCTTGAGTTTGAAAATTTAATTCAGTCTGAAATGTTTGATGATTTGAAATATGTTGAGTCTCTTGAAAAAGAAATTGATGACCTTCAAAATGACAAATTAGAATTTTCAAACGAATATGATCTACTCTTAGAAGAATGTCTCTCCAAAGATATTTTGTGTGTTACTCTTCAATCTTGTGCTGATATCGATGAATATTCTGATGTTGCATGCAAATATCTTGATAAAATCAAAGAGTGTGAGCGTCTTGAACTTGAGCTTTCGAAACATAAAGAAAATGTTGATAAAAAGGCTTTTGAGTTACTTCAACACAAAAATGATTTCCTTCAAAAACATTGTCATTCTCTTGAACTTGCTTTGCAAAAAGACGTTGGTCGTTTTCCACATGATAATAAATTGCAAGAAAAACTTTCCCAAACGTTTCGAGAAATGAACGAACAGAATTTGGAAATTAAAGGGTTGAAAGCTCAGTTACAAGATAGGGACAGAGCGATAGCAGAGTTGAAGAAACTCATTGCTAAGATGGGTGGGAAGATTGTGGAACCTAGTGTTAAGAAACCTGTTGTAAGACAACCCAATGCTCAAAAATTGACTAGACCCTCTGTCTTGGGAAAACCATCTGTTTTCTCTAATTCTGCATTTGCAAAACCTGCGTTTGCCCCCAAGACGGATGGGAAGGATAGGTTACCACAAAACACTTCCAAAACAAATATTCGATCACAAAGCATTAAGAACACAAATGTGGTTAAACCAGGGATGTATAGATTGACCACTAAACCCACACAAAACAAAGAAAGTCAATCACCACAGACTTCTAGAAACACTAATAGACGTGTGTCTTTTACTACAGGAGTAGTCCCCACTGCTAGTGTTAGCCGGCCCCAGCTTAAGAGCACTCGCATGAATGAAAAGGTCTGGCAAAACAAAAGTCAAGGGAAGATGAAGGAAGTAGAAGACCACCCTAGGATTTTCAATGTTTCTAAGAATAAAACGTATGTAATCGCGTGTAATGACGATTTGAATGATTCGACTCTGAATGCTATGAAAGTTAAGTTTGTTTGTGTGAAATGTGGAAAGTGTGCTAATGCTAATCATGCTATGTGTGTTTCGAATAATGTCAAAGGCGTAGAAACTAGAACTAAGAAGCAAACTGTGATGCCTATTAGTGCTAGAAAACCCAAACGCAAAGTGAACCATTCTAGTGCAACCCCCCCCAAAGAAAAGTATTGCATCAGACTCCACCACTAAGAACCCTAGAAGCAGAATTAGGGAATTATATGAGTCTGCTAGCAAGCCTTAGAAATGGTGGTTTGCTAATCAATGTCCTCCAGGATATAAATGGATGCCTAAGGTTAGGACAGAAAATGTGACTACGAGCGTTAGTGTGCCTCTAAGTGATGGAACTAGGGAAACTAATGAATCGGAAATCACAACTAACATGGAATCCAATTTAGCAAATGCTCCATCGTGTTCTAATTCTTCTGCAGGTGATCGAAGTAATTCTCTTCATAATGGACTTCGGATGCACGAAGCACATGACGGGGAATCTCAAGATTCTAATTAACTTCGTGGAGAAGTTCCTGGGTACGGTCCGATTCAGAAATGATCAATTTGCACCGATCCTAGGATATGGAGACTTGGTTCAGGGGAATATCACTATCAAAAGGGTTTACTACGTCGAAGGGCTCAATCATAATCTTTTCTCGGTTGGTCAATTCTGTGATGCGGATTTGGAGGTTGCTTTTAGAAAGAAGACATGTTTTGTTCGTGATTATGATGGGAATGACTTACTTACCGGAACACGGGGTACTGATCTCTACACTATTTCACTACAAGACTCCACATCTTCAACTACAATCTGTTTCATGGCTAAAGCTTCAACGACTCAAGCTTGGTTATGGCATCAACGTTTATCTCATCTTAACTTTGACACCATCAACTTGCTGTCCAAGAAATATATTGTGCGAGGCCTTCCTAACTTGAAATTCATCAAAGATCATCTTTGTTCTTCTTGTGAGCTTTGTAAAGCTAAACGGAGTAGTTTCAAGACAAAGACTACACCAAGCTCTAAAGGACGGTTAGATCTTCTTCATATAGATTTGTGTGGTCCCATGCGTGTTCAAAGTATCAATGGGAAGAAATACGTTATGGTAATTGTCGATGACTACTCAAGGTACACATGGACTCACTTCTTGAGATCCAAGGATGAAACACCCGATGTTCTCATCAGCTTCCTTAAAGTGATACAACGTGCGCTTAAGTTAAAGTGGTTCGTACTGACAGAGGTACAGAATTTTTGAATTCAAAACTGAGAAACTATTTTGAAGCTGAAGGAATTGAACATGAAACATCTATTGCTCGAACACCCGAACAAAACGGCGTTGTTGAAAGACGAAACCGTACTTTAGTTGAGGCTGCTCGAACATTATTATCCGCTTCAAAACTTCCACTATACTTTTGGGCCGAAACCGTGTCAACCGCATGCTACACACAAAACCGCTCCTTAGTTATCCCAAGACACGA
The DNA here is from genome assembly GCA_025667525.1 of Glebionis coronaria. Lineage (NCBI taxonomy): Eukaryota > Viridiplantae > Streptophyta > Magnoliopsida > Asterales > Asteraceae > Glebionis > Glebionis coronaria. The sequence continues at coordinate 393,889,109 of CM046876.1, read as the reverse complement.
AAAGACACCATATCACATAATTAATGATCGCAAACCTTCAATCAAACACCTTCATGTTTTTGGATGTACGTGCTACATTATTCAAGATGGTGAAAATATGGACAAGATGAAAGAGAAAGGTGATGCATGCATTTTAGTGGGATATGTAACTCAGTCTAAGGGATACAGAGTATACAACAAGAGAACAAACATGATAGTCGAGACTATTCATATCAGATTCGATGAATTACAAGAAATGGCACTTGAACAAAGCCGTTTAAGTCCCGATTCACACCGACAAACGACTTCCGTTCACAACCGCACGGAACTCGGAACTCAAGACCACAGCAATGAACCGTCAAGTTCAAAGCTGGTTCCTGAACATGTTCCTATAGCAGATATGACAGTGGACACGACACTTGAAGAGTTGGAAATGTTATATGGACCAATGTATGATGAATATTTCACGGGGGAGAAACAAGTTGCATCGCAGTCTTCCGCTGTCACTCATGATAAGAATGATGATATCGTTCATCGTCAACAAAAGGATACAACTTCATCTACTTCAACACGGGTTGTTGCAGATTTACCCCCTCAGAATATCACATTAACAATCGATCCTACAACATCCACAACTACTGTCATTGCTCCAGAGAACACACATCAAGCAGACGATGCATTATCTGACGAAGACGAATTTATCAACCCATTCGGTACACCGGTACACGAAACTAGAGAGTCTTCTACTCGCCATGTTGATCCGTCAAATATGCATACGTTTTATCAACGACATCCTTCAACACATCATTGGACCCGAGATCATCCTTTGGTTCACGTAATTGGAAACCCTTCACAGCCTGTTCGCACAAGACGACAACTAGCAACCGATGGCGATGTTTGTATGTTCGCACTCGCCGTGAGTACAGCTGAACCGAAAAACATCAAAGAAGCCATGGCTGATCATGCTTGGATTGAATCGATGACGGATGAAGTTCAACAATTTGAAAGACTTAAAGTCTGGGAACTTGTTGACAAACCATACGATGTGACTCCATTAAACCTTCGTTGGATCTGGAAAAACAAGATGGATGAAGAGAATACGATCATCAAGAACAAAGCTAGGCTAGTGGCTAAAGGGTATGGCCAGAAAGAGGGAATTGATTTTGATGAATCATTTGCACCAGTTGCTCGTATGGAAGCAGTCAAGATTTTTCTTGCTTATGCTGCACATAAGGGATTCATTGTCTATCAAATGGACGTAAAGACGACATTTCTTAACGGTCCTTTGAAGGAAGAAGTCTATGTCACGCAGCCGGAAGGATTTGTCAATCCTCATTATCCTGACAAGGTGTATCGTCTCCACAAGGCACTATATGGAATCAAGCAAGCTCCAAGGGCGTGGTACGACGAGCTCTCAAAATTTCTGGTATCCAAAGGTTTCTCAAAAGGTTCCATTGATCTAACTCTGTTCACTTATAAATATGGGGATGACATTTTGCTTGTGCAAATTTATGTTGATGACATTATTTTCGGGTCTACAAACCCAAAACTTTCAAAATGGTTTGAAAAAGTAATGCACAACAAATTTGAAATGTCAATTATGGGCGAACTAAAATTCTTTCTAGGAATTCAAGTTCACCAATCCCCAAGTGGTATCTTTATAAACCAAGCTAAGTATTGTCAAGAGATAATCAAAAAGAATGGTATGACTTCATGTGACCCCGTTGGGACACCATTATCAACCACATCGCTAGATGCTGACTTGGAGGGAAATGCCATCGATCAAACGAGATATCGTTCCATGATTGGTTCCCTTATGTACTTGACAGCAAGCAGACCAGATATTCATCATGCTACATGCTATTGTGCACGATATCAAGCACGACCCACTGAAAAGCACCTCAAGGAGGTTAAACGGATCTTTCGGTACCTTAAGAATACCATTCACATGGGACTCTGGTATCCGAGGGAAACCGGTTTCTTTCTAACGGCCTATTCAGATTCTGATCATGCAGGGTGTCTTGATACACGTAAGAGTACTTCTGGTGGTGCACAATTTCTAGGACAAGATAAGCTTGTGGGATGGTCTTCCAATAAGCAGGATTGCACGTCACTTTCATCAGCCAAAGCGGAGTATGTGTCTCTATCTGCGTGTTGTGCTCAAGTTCTTTGGATGAGAACACAACTCACGGATTATGGCTTCCACTTTGATAAAGTACCTATGTACTGTGACTCAAAGTCCACCATAGCCATCTCCTGCAATCCGGTACAGCATTCCCGCACGAAGCACATCGATGTCAGATACCACTTCATAAAGGAACAAGTTGAAAGAGGTATTGTTGAATTATACTTTGTTGGAACGGATTACCAATTAGCCGACTTGTTTACGAAAGCTCTATCGAAAGATAGGTTTGAGTACCTCGTTAGGCAAATTGGTATGAGATGTTTGACTCCAGCAGACCTGGAGATTCTGGCAAAGGTGCCTGCTTGATTTATCTTTCAAACATCAACTTGTAAATATCTTTGAAAAAGCAAAATACAAAAATATAAAACACATAAAAGCAAAACACAAAATTAAAAAATCTTTCAAAATCCAAAAATATTCTTCTCGACATGTCTTTCAGTATCGATAATATGGACGTGCCTAGAAATGTCACTCAATAACGACACGGGTGTGTACATAAAGCTCGAATGAAAGTTGTAAATATTTTTCAAAACATGTCATTTCTTCTTTTAATAAAGGAAATTGTCTATTTTGGACAAATATTTCCAAACAACGGGTAGAGCAATCTATCACGGGTTGAGCTTGTCACAAAACATTCAACGTTTTGAGCTCAACACAATGGCTTGTAATCACTTTCAGATTGCAACCCGGATCGATATTCACGGGGAAGTGTACGATTTAGTACCCTTACCCTCAACAAAAGAAGAGAAATCTTCTTACACTTGAGTGGATTCGTCAAGACATTCAAAGTCTATGAACTCAAGTTTATGCTTTAGAAAAACCTTTCGACAAAAAGAATTGATTTTTCAAAAAGCGTTGAACACAATTTTTTCAAGAATTTTTCAATGATATTCAAAATCTTTCAAAAATTGTGTGTTCAACAACTCCCATCCTCAAAAAGCGAAATGTGGATCATATCCTCACAATGACAATTCAATTGGATCAATTTTTGAGGAGGAGCATTTTAACTTCATGCAAAAGCTTAACACATCTTTCTCTTGGAGATTTCAAGACTATTTTTCAAAATATATTTTAATCAAATTTGGTATCTCTAATATCAAAAGATTTTATATATTAGAGATAGGGGGAGAAAATATGATTAAAATGTGATCTAATATAAGACTCAGGCACTTTAACTCTTATCTACATGTGCAAAACACTTTCGATTATTGATGCACATGTGAAGGGGGAGCATTTCTAAAACGACAAAACTAGCAAGGTGTTAAATGTTTTTCAAACACCTTGTTAGAATTTAAAGTGGTTTTCATGGTTACGATCAAATACCCACAACATCTTTAATTCACGATGTTATTGGTGTCAAAAGGGTGGTTAGGTTTAAGTCCTATGATCCAACCAGAACCGGAGGGATCTTCCCAGGGACATTCCAATAGATTATTAGAAGTCCTTAGGAAAGATGGAGTAGAATGTGAATGTAGCTAATGCCGACTAAGTACTGATGCTAGCACTGGAACAATCACAACAAGGTGCTAGTAATGATGTCTTGGTAAGCATTGAAGGGGTTGAAGAATGAAAAAGAAATGTAAGGATAAAGGGTGTAAAGAAAGAAGCCCTCCATACAACTTAGGCAGAAACCGGGTCAACTCATCATGAAGACAAACTCATCATGGACCCAGTGATGTGAAGCACAACCCTTTCCTAGCTACTCAGGCTTCTCTCAAAAGAAGTTTGTTTTATTGTCACGGAGAAAAACATGACTACTATTGACTTTCTCACTTCGAGATAGTTGATATTGAATAGGTGGCATCTGCTCCAGCCTCCGACCACTAAAAGTGCACAAATCGAGTCTAGAGCCAAGAGATAAATCAAATCTCGTTAGGACACATGGATGAAGATCAAGAGAGTCCTACGCTGTATCCTTGCGATATTGCTAGAACACTCAGAGTGATACTACTTAGTATTCACAATGATGAGTGGAAATCCTTCCAGTGTTAACATCAAACAGCACTACGGTAGGTCATATGCAAGATTCTTTATGAATTGAACATATGTAAAACTAAACTAGCAACAGTGGTTTGATTCTGAATTGATTCAAACTCGTTTCAGGTTTCTACGCAATATCTTTATGGTATTGCCAGAACATTCAGAGTGATATTCATTAATATTCACAGTGACGAATGGAAATCCTTCTAGCGTCAACCTCAAACAGCGTTACGGTAGGTGACTTGTGAGATTCTTATGAATCAAACTTGTGTCAACTGGAAAGCAACAATGGTAAGATTTGTTACGAATCAAACTTGTTCCAGGAATTTGAATTGACGACTTTAATCAAGCGGATATTTATCCAATTGATTCACTCTTTATGTTCGCAGTCTTGCTTTGAGACGGTCGAGTAAAGAGAACGGCTAGTACAGCCGCGAAACCCTGTCAAGGAGATTCTTAATTGAATCTACCTGATCACAGGTACGATATTTAATATCGTATAACGGTCTTCACCGACCGGAGGTAAAACGCTACCGATTTAGGACGAATGTCAAAGCCATTCTGTCCGTGTCTATGTTTTGTCTCGAGAAGGTGGCGTCACGGTGTACTCAGCAAAGTCAATGATTTAGAAACCACATACTCATGCCTAAAGACAAATTCAACAATTAATAGTGTGAGCATGTGGATGAAGACACAAGATCGCAAGATGGCAAAGACAAGTCAAGGATGATTTGAAGATCTCAAGCTTAAAGACAAAGTCGAAAGACAACGACAAAGGCTCAAAGATCACAGCATGAAGGAACAAGACTACTATTACACGTTCAAGACTCATTTATGGCGAGATTAGTAATCTCTACAAATTTCCTAAATGACTAAGGTTTATGACCTCTCATTGGGGGAGATTGTTAGCCTCAAAATATTGAGCCAAACAAGAATGCTCGGTCATATGTTTATTATGTATCGTATTTTAGAACGTTGTAATAGGTAGTATATTAGTCGTGTTATTACGGGCTTAACTTTAAGCTAAGGTTCATTAATAAGTAACCAAAGCCCAAAAGGAAAGCCCGGCCTATGATCATATAGCCCATTAAGCTACATGTAAGCAAAGGCTATATAAACCCTTCCTAGCATGTTAGGAAGGGTGTTGGTCATTTCATTTTTCTTCTAATCTAATATTCCACAAGTTTCACCAACCTTTTTCACTCTACTTTCTCTCACTACTTTCTCTCTCTAAAACTCATCTCATATCTTCCTTTCTTTCTTTAATTCGTGTGATATATCATCATATTTTAGGGACAATAAAGTCATACTTCATTAACAATTCCTATCACTTGTCACTCTGAGTCTGCATTAGGGAATGATGTGTCAGCAAATCTAACAGCTGATGCTGACCCTGGCCTATCTGTTTCTAATGATGTAGTTCCCCCACAACAGGGTTCTACTGAAGGAACCAAAAACATTATCATTGATCTTAACTTATCAGGGACTCTTTCTCAAGATCCTTCAGGTCAAACCAACCCTGGTGTAAAGGGCTTGAAACTGATCCACACACTAAAGATGATGCTCAAAAGATTCCCAAGGAAATGAATCTCACCACTGGAGCCAAGGTGGGACACTTGCCTTCATTTGTTGTCATCATGTCTGGGGATGATTTGGTAAAAGAACTAGGGTTCAGTGACAGAATTCCAGTCAATCTAGATGACAGTGATAAAGATACTACTGATACAACACCTAAGGCACCTTCCCCCAGAACAGAACAGGTACAAGAATTAACAAATCAAGTGTTGATTCTTCAATCACAGGGGGGCAGACTAAAGGAAGAAAAGGTGCTTGCCGACACTGAAATCTCATCTCTCAAAGCAAGACCAATTCCTCCTTCTGCTGAACAAATCAAGGATGTCCTCATTGCTGCTTTGAAGCCTTTAGTCCAAGATGTGGCCACCACCACTTCCTTAAAGCATGAGATGTCCTCTTTTATGGACTCCATCAACGGTGCTTCCATGGAGTTTCCACCAGAATTCACACCAGTTCCTGGCCAAGTTAATGCTTTGTATGATTCTGTGTCCAAGATCAAAGATAAAGTGGCGTTGCTGGAGAAACAAAAGCTGACTATATCTGATGAGGTTCAGCAAAAAATTAATGCTCTTGAAACTGTCCCAGCCATGCTGGCCAAGGTAACTGCCACTCTTGATCATCTTTGTGGCCTCTTCCCTGCTAGTGGGTCATTAGAAGCTGTTGGGCAGTCTTCTGCCGAGGGGGAGAAAAACACCATCCAGCAGCTCTTTCAGAAACATGCCCAAAAGAAGGCTCAGAAACAATACGTTGTCTATGAGTCACCTATCACTGAAAAGAGCCCAGCAAAGGGTAAGGGGGAGTCATCAGCCAAAAATGATCATATGGAAGGGCTGACCACAAGTGGGGAAACAACTGATAGTGGTTCACCTCCCTTTATACCCAAGAACAAAGGAGATTTTACTCTAAATGATCGATTGATCAAAGCTGGAGTGGCCACTCAGGAAGAACTTAACAAGTTGTACAAGCTTCAGCAAGAAGAAAAGTTAAGAGATCTGAAGCTAAGCTTGTATGAACAAATTGGGAATGCTGAAGTAGAAAGTGTCTTCAAGAATAAAGTGTTATATGAAAAGTTTTGTATAATAAGGCTCAACAGAAAATATATCATCACCAATCACCAACGTTGATATGCTGACCAGCAGATGTGACATCCATCTCAAGTTCTATAGGGGTGATGGAACTAATGAGATACTTGAAAACTTTCAAGGAAAAGAACTTTCTTACACTGAATGGATTGAAATAAGTGTGATGATCGAGAAAAGAAAATCCAAGAGATGGGATGAAGTTCGCACCAGAATTGAGCACTATATGAGAAATCATGAAAGAATGGGTGAGATTCTGAACATCAACACTCAAGTTTCTCTAGAGGATCAAGATCCAATACAGGAGCTGAACAAAAGAGAAAATCTGATACAACCTGAAGTGGGTGACATCTTTGTCACTACTAACAAATACAAAGGATTTGTTTAGTTTCAAAATCATCTCCCTGGTCATGTACTGGACGAACCAGAACTAGGAATGATTATGTTCAATCATCAAGAACGTTAAGACTTTGTGGGCATAAGTGATCTTGATGAAATGAACAATGAACTTCTCTCGAATGTTCAAAGGATCTTTTACTCTCATCATGGTGGTCCAGGACGTACTGATGCTGCTAAAACCTTCAGCATGTGATTGCTTGCTATATTGGACCACAGAAACTCAGATCCATTAACTCAGACTCCCATAATTGAAGCACTTAGGCCTAAGGAGAATTGAATAATCATTTGTATTGATTTTGTTATAATTTGTAATGTTTTTTAACATTAGACTGAAGACCTAGGCTATTTGTATATCCAAATAGGGGGAGATTAGACTTAGGCTATATGTATATCCAAATAGGGGGAGATTGTTGGGTCAGTATTTACTGACCCTGAAGAAACTCTAGGATTTGAATATAAAATCCCCCTAAGTGTTTCATGCTCAGCAGTAAGGCCAATCTGCTAAAGGATGACCAGAGGAACAAAGTTCCTACTGAAGACCTTATAGCTGAAGAAAGTTCAGCACTCCCCTTCCAGTTAACTTAGAAGACAAAGGAGTCTTCGCTTCAAATACTAGGCGGTCTATTTGCTGAAGAACAAGGACTGAAGAAGGGCTTTCAGTTCAGTTTGGTTTGACAATACCAAACTGAATGATGTTGATCTCCTCTAGGATACTGAAGACTCTTCAGTATTCTGATGGTTTGCATTAGGCAGAAAAAGATAACTTTAAGTTAATGTAGGTTGCTTGTATACTTAGATATAAGTACAACCTTTATCTTTTCTAGAATAGTTTAATATGTACTTTGTACTGTTTATCCAGCATGGGCATCAACCACCCACTGGATAAACCCATGCATTGAAATATGCAAAATGCAAACCCTAGTTTACATTGCCTATATAAGGAGTGTACATTGGGAGAGAAAGGGTTAACCAATACAAGAGATAAAACTCTAGAAAACCTTTCTCTCTCGATACCAACTAAACCATATAGCCAAGATGCATAAGAACGTTTAGATTGGAGCTTAGACTTTAACTTTGGTTAGACGTTTAAGTAGAGGAGATCACAACCCATTGTCATTCAACCACTTTTTTATTCTGCAAACAAAGAGGGTTATAGATTCTTTATTTGATTCTAATAAAAGTCTATACGTTGAAAACTATATTGGTATTGTTGTTTTAATTATTCATAGTTCTTATCTATTGTTAAAACAACACACTTGAGTCGAAGTAAGGAGTTATTATTTAAGTTGATAATAATAATGAATTACAAGGGACAAAAACTTAGTATTACTATACAAGTATTATAATACACTAGAACATGCATAATACACTACAAAACCTTAGTATAACTACAGATAACACAGTAAAACACTAAAACATGACAGAATAAGTATACCAAGCTAATAACACACAGAACCAGTAAAACACATGTAATTCAGACAACTCATACACGTTCCCATTCTTATGTAGTATTATCCGTCAAGGCGGAGTAGTTTCTTCAGCGTTTCCATTAGCTTCTACTGGACATAAGGTACGGATTTCCCGTCCTTCAGTAAGGACAATCCCTTCCTTTATTAGGATTTTCCGTATGCAGCCAACTATTTTCCCCAGTAGTTACAGATTAAATGCTTATGTTTTATTAGTTACCTTAGCCATATACATGCATGACCAGTTTCACCTAGTTATGGAGGTACCATAACCATAACACTGGAGGCACCAGCGTTATGACTTCACCATGGCGGAGTGATAGCTCGTAGCGTCCCTTTCAGTCATCTGGCCATTATTATATTATTATTATCATGTGGGGCGTATGGGTGCATCCTAGGTTTAGTTTCAGTCAGGATTTCATGGTGAATGTGGTGTGTGCCTTGTATCCTTCATAAGGAGCTGATCCCTCCTACCCATTACCAATTAATTAGAGGCATCCCCTTTAATTTGCATGACAAGGTCACCCCTCCAAGTATTCATGCACGTTGTTGACCTCATGACCTATATGGTCTTTTGGTATATTAAACTAATACATATTTTTCATAAGTAACATAAGCTATGTTTTCAGAACTAAAACCAGTAAACATCACATACATTTAGGTTTTCCCAGGACTTATTCATTTCCGCTGTAATTCATGCTTTATATGCTTTATATGCTTTCATTACTTATGTCTTTACGTTATGCTATATATCTATGCATTGAGCGTTATGCTCAGCCGTTTACCATTTCCATTTTCCCAAACGACAGGTACCTAAGGTCGTAAGTAGGATCATGAGAGTATGTGCATTCGGATGGAAGCTATCCAGCCTCTTTTACCTTATGCATTTATTCCTCCTTTCTCATACTTTACTTATTTTGGACATTGTTTAGTCCTTTTATTTACAGTACTTAATATTGCTTGTGTGTGAGTTACTTAGACTACCGATGTTTGTTTCCGGTATTTCTATTTATGGTCATGAATGTTTAGACATTTGCCTTGCACGCTTTGATGACACGCCATATTTTACTGTAGCATTCCATCTTAACAAATGAGGTGTTACAACTATGGTATCAGAGCCAAGGTTTCGGCCTGTAGCTCTGTAAAACATGACCTGTGACTTATGAGTAGTCACCAGCGTCTTCCTAAAACTGACAGTTGGTTTTCACGCATTCATTCATTTTCATTTCATTTTCATGCATTCATATCATTATCGTAGGTTAATGACTAAGTAATGGTTAGTACATGACTGGCCCTATTTAGTCGCATGTGCTTTTATGGAAACTTTTAACTTTGGGACCGACCCATAGGCGTCCCCTGGATATTTCTTTCTTTTGGGTGAACTGACCATAGGCGTTTACCCTCGCGCATATAAAAGTTTTTATAAACTGCATCATGCATTTTAAACTATCAGATGGTGAACACACGTAATGCTCAAGAATAGCTGCACTTGTCAATGCATTTTTATGTATTTTTATGTCATCTCATTTCAGACTTATCATTTATGTTGCAAATTGTTTTTAAACTATCAGATGGTGAACACACGCAATGCTAAAGAATAGCTGCACTTGTCAATGCAGCTCTGTAAGCCATCCTTCCCCAACTTCACAATGAAATCAGGGACTAAGTTCATGCTGAAATTCAAGCTCATGACATTCAGTATGGCCATCCTCCTAAAAACCACTACAACAACAATCCTCCACCACCACCACCTGTTACTCTCATGACTTGGTTGGAGCGATTCAACAAATAGTGACCCCATTCGTTTGAGCAGACTGACAGCCCCAACGAGGCTGAAGCTTGGATTTCTCACATCGAGAAGATATTCGATACGATGGGTTGTGACGCTGTTTTCAAGGCAAGACTGGCTTGCTATAAGTTTGAAGGTGATGTGTGGTAGTGGTGGAAGTCTGTCAAGCAGTCCAATAGTGGTGATATTTGGGTTTCACTTCTGACCTGGGGCCAGTTTAAGGAGCTCTTCCTTAACCAGTACTTTCCACATGCTGAACAGGAGAAGCTTAAGCGAGATTATCATAATCTCCGACAGGTTGCTGGGGAGTAATAGTACTGGTATTACCAAGTATAAAAAAATTATCGTCCGATCTTTTCGAATTGATTACTAGTTAAAAGTGTGACTCAGTCGTTCTTGGTGGAATATAAAGGTAAAAGGTTATCTATTTTAACTACAAGTAAAATGAAAATGTAGATATAAATGAAAATGTAAAAACAAATGTAAATGTCGTTAAGTAAAAGTGGAAGCTATAAAATTTAAACTAAAAATTAATACTTAAAAGTAAATGACGAAAAATTAAAAACTTCTATCGAAATAATTCAATCTGAATAATTCTATCTGAATGTTTCTATCTGAATGTTTCTATCTGAATGTTTCTATCTGAATGTTTCTATCTGAATAATTCTATCTGAATGTTTCTATCTGAATGTTTCTATCTGAATGTTTCTATCTGAATGTTTCTATCTGAATGTTTCTATCTGAATGTTTCTATCTGAATGTTTCTATCTGAATGTTTCTATCTGAATGTTTCTATCTGAATGTGGCTAACAAAAATTGGGCAGCATTTCGTCACAATAAGCCTTATACCCGATCACAAAGTACGATGTCAGGGGCGATCACACCCTACGATCGGAATAAGTGATCGGAAAAACTATCACAATAAGCCGTCACATCGTAGAAACCCTATTGTGATGGAAAAATCACAATATTCGGATGGATGAGCATAAGCTAATAAACCAATAAGCACTTCTAAAAAGAACAATTAACAAAAACTTAACCAACTCAATAAGCACAAATTTGAAAACTTTTAAAATACTAAATATGAAAACTTTATAAAACAAACTTTAAAAAGACTAAACGTTTTTAAGAAAACTAAAAAGTAAATAAGCTAAACACAATATAAGCCAATAGCATGATAAGCTCAAAGCTTAATCCGTATAAAACTTAAAGATTGATAGAAAGATAAACTTTTTAATCAATCAAACATCAAGATTAAACAAAATCAAAGATTTTTTCGAATCAGACATAATTAAAAAGATCAAGAAATGTAGAATGAGAATGATTGTAAAAAGCTTGAAATAAGATGAAGATTAAAGATTCAAATACAAGATTAAAGTGAAAAGCTTAAAACTTTAAATAAAAACTAGAGAGAGAAAGTGAAAAACTAGAGAGAGAAAATAAAACAACACTACTCCTAATCTAAAGTAACTAACCACCTCCTAATGACACATTAGGAGGGTATTTATGGGAGGAGTAAATTGTTGGTGCTTTCTTCCTTCTTTCTTCTTGTCTCGACTCGATTTCAATTCTTTGTCATTCTCGACGTCGTCTCGGGATTTTTTGATATAAATTGAACTCGTCTTATAATTTTCTTCTTTAATTAGACTTGGTTCTTCGACTTCATTAAACTTCCGTCTTTAGACTTTTTCTTCGATAAATCTTCAGAATAGGCCTTTGACTTCCGTTCTTTTTGCACTCTTGATCTTTTGACTTCGTCTTTTCTCGTTTTCTTCGATAAAAGCCCGTGAAAGCCCGTGTTTTCTTCTTTTTTCATCTTTTGGTCCTAAAACACAATAAAAACACAAACCATGCATAATTCCAACATTTACGACATAAAATACAGGTTTTGGCTTGGTTATTATTATAATAAAGGATGGATGTTTTCACACCTATCAAATACCCTACACTTGACCATTGCAATGCCCTCATGCAATGCATTAATTACAAAGCAAGATATCATAATCAATCCACCTTGGCCTTTATTAAACACAAGACATTAAAGAAATAGAAAAATTATAAAATATTCAATGGAAGAAAACAAGTAAAGAGATAAAAGACTTACATTGGGGTTTTGGATAGTCGTGAATGTTTATCACCATCAAGTTTCATGTTCCCCAAAACAAGCTTAAAAACGAGATCATTGTTATTATAAGTTAGCAAACTAACACAAACTCATGTGGCCCAATTATTCACTTAGACTCCCTTATTCCTAGGTGTATCTCTTATATTTTAATTTTGTCTTGAATGATCACGAGGATACATTGTTTGACTTATTTAGATAGTTTATTTAGGCTGAAAATAAAGTGGGACGATTTAATCAATAGTTAGCTAAAGGACAAAATCTTTTAAAACTGCTTCTCGGGACCTCTTAAAGTTCATATCTTGGCATAACTCGCTTCACGATTTGAGACCTTTCTCGGACCGATATTTGGCAGCGACTTCATACGTCGAATCTTGAGAGACGTTCTTGAAATTATGGTCTTCTCTTCATAATAGGGATTTCTTCACTTGAAGTTTTGAGAGATTCTTCATATTTGGACCACGACTTCTTCATTTTTCTCCAATCTTTATTTTGGACTTTGATATACAACGATCCGCCTCCTTTTAGGACTTGGATCTATTTATCCTCATACCTTGCTAGGGTCTTTTCGGATAGACTTCTCCATGATCTTTAGGGGAGTATTTGCTTTTCGTCGTGTGTCTCGATCCTTCATATTGATTTTTGATAAATGATTATTCACATCACTTTTGGATCTTTAGCAACAAAATGTAGCCCTCATGCCTTGTTAGGGCCTTTTCGGACTCGCCAATCTTTGCATCCCGCTTTAGTAAGTTATGCCTTGGCTATGAACTCTAATTAATACCGAGCAACTTCTAAACGATATTGGGCTAGAAGCTAAGTAACCTTTCAAATCGTACAACCTTATTTATTGCAATTAAATTTATTAGCAAGCGATGGGAGAATAAGCTCATAATTAACTCACATAAATTCATGAAAGAATACCAAACTTATAATTGACTCTATCATCTCTCGTACTCCACAATTTAAAATCCCAAGGAATGAGACTCGTGGATGCTTAGCCAATTAAATCAAAGTTTTGGGTTTTCAAGTCATCTATAGGATCTTGCATCTTCTTAGACTTTTTCAAGTTTAGAATTTGCATTTTAAAGTTCCCTTGATAAACGACTTTCTAGGATCAATTATAGGAACTTGCGAAAAGTTCTTGTTCTTAACCCGTGAGAGTTAAGACTTTCGCGTTTTAAAGTTCCTTACATAAAAGCCTAGCAAAACTTGACTTAAACACGTTAAGGATACTAGCTAGAGTAAACTTGGATAAGTAAACTCGGGTTGAGTCAAAAGATTCACAACGTTTAAAAATTAAAACCACTTTATTAAAAATTTGTTCTAGCAAAGAAGGTACATAACGATAACAAAGGAAAATACTATTAAACTACTAGGCCAAAATAGATTAAAAATTTTGAAGAATGTCAAAAAAATCAATTTCTCGGTTAAAATAAGGACAAATACAAGGAAAAGCCCACTTAACTTCTATAGAAGTCCCTCTACACTTAATATAAACATTGTCCTCAATGTTTAAGCATATGGGAGTAAACTCCCCTACACTTAAGACATTGTGCACGTTGTTTAAATCTTGCTAAGGAAGAGACAACTAAATTGATTCCTATTTTAATATTGAAAAATATAAAATAGTGAATCAAAAGAGTTTAGGATAGAACCGGTAAGACGGGTACACGGAATCAAGGGTCGTCAAAAGTCATCAAGAATGTATCTTTGAAAGCTCGAATCCCTGCACAAGATAAGCAATAAAACAACAAACACATACTAGGGTCTCCCCTACACTTATTATAAAAACGGAATAAAAGGATAGATAAATAATCGGGTTACCTCCCGAGAAGCGCTTGTTTTTGTTAACCGAGTCACGAGCCTAACTCGTCCCCGAATTAAATAGTCCATGCGGAAGCCTCGAATGTAATACCGGGATCAAAGAGCTTGTCCTCGTTCCCGGAGGAAAATACAACAGGAGAGGCCGGAGGATAAGTCTAGAAGGGTAGAAAAGTCCTCTCAACATACGAAAAGTATGTGAGGTTGTGATCCACGAGAGGTGGGGTGGGTAAAGTAAGCACATTGTCATCCCCCAAAGACAATGGATGATCACTGAGCGACAAATCCGTAAAGGTGTCAATCATGGAATGGTCAATGTCACCCCCGGGTCAAAGCACTCATCCTTCGTAATGGTGTCTAAAGGAGTGGATGAAAGGTTCTCGGGAGGGGGACTTGGGATGATATCTTCATGCAACAAATTATCAAATAAATATCCCCCTCCGTGTCATCATCATCAATACCCGGAGGTATTGAGAGAATGTCGATTTCCTCCATAGCTGTATCATTATTCTCAACTGAAGTACTAGACGGAGGTAAAGACTCAGAAATAGGATCAGAATTCAACGCTTCAATTTTAGCAATAAGAAGATGAACTTTCAGTAACTTGTCGCAAAGAATAACGTCTTCCACCTCATCTACAAGACCAAGTTCAGTGGTGAACTTCTCGTATGTCGGAGAGAATAAGTCAACATCGTCTTCATCGACCGGAGGAGAAGGAGACATTTCATAAGTGAAATTCTCATAGCATGGAGAAAAATCATCATCATTAAGAGCTACCTCTTCCGTAAGCTCCTCAAAAGTCTGCACATCACAAACCTCATCAAAGAATTTGTCGAGACCAAAATCACTAATCTCACTCGATGTATCACTATCCTTAGACGCATTAGGGATATCAAGAGTAGGAGTAGTAATCTCAGAAGATGGGTTGAGATTATAGATATCATCCTCGTCATCATCATAATAGTAGTATGGGTGCACAAGAGGAGGAGTATAATCACTAAGATTAGATACTTGTTCTTGTTGCTGTCGCTTTTCCTCCTCCCTTGCTTCGCGTATGCTAGCTAATTCTTGTTGAACGTATTGAGTGTATTCAAAAAATGGCTCGTTCTTCTTCACACATTCCAACAGAAGGTTAATGATCGAGGGTGTATTGTGGGGGCTCAAAATTGTGAAAACCAGAATTATAGCACGGATGTGGTCCATCATAAATCATTGGTTGAAAAGAAGTAGAACACGGGTTTGGCTTATAATAATTCATCGGCTAACAATAAGAAGTATCGTGAGGGCCCCCATAATTGTTGCAATACGGGTATTGAGGAAAACCCGGTGCTTCTTGTAGATAGCTATTACCATTGTCATAATTGTAACCCAGTTCTTGCTCGCCATGAGGCGGGTATCAAATTGGACACGAAACATGCCAATGAGAATCGCTTCCACAATATATGCAAGGGGGGGAGTAGGTGGATTAGAAGAAAAGGATGAATTAGTCGAATTGCACGATGGACAAAATCTAAATTGTGAATCGGTTGAAATGGGTGGAAGATCTTTTCCGCATTGCTCGCATGAACACCATTCACATGAGTCGCACCCATATAATCGTCTCCCACACCCTACATAATGGACATAAGAATCCATGAAGAATTAAAAATTAGAGGGGTTAAGAAAAAGAATTAAACACAATAGAGGGTGAAGAGGAATGTTTTTGGTGCAAAACTCTAGGAAAAAGAAATGATTTTTATGATTTTTTTTAAATGTTTATGTATGTTTGAAATTTTTGATTTTTAGGATTTTTGAAAATATTTTTGAAAAATGCAAGAAATATAACGTTCACGAATGAACGGATCCCAAAATCCAACGCGTCTCTCACTAAAAACCGTTAATCTTCACGAAAAGAGCCGGCAGCGGCGCCATTTAATAGTACTGGTATTACCAAGTATAAAAAAATTATCGTCCGATCTTTTCGAATTGATTACTAGTTAAAAGTGTGACTCAGTCGTTCTTGGTGGAATATAAGGGAAAAGGTTATCTATTTTAAACTACAAGTAAAATGAAAATGTAGATTTAAATGAAAATGTAAAAACAAATGTAAATGTCGTTAAGTAAAAGTGGATGCTAGAAAATTTAAACAAAAAATTAATACTTAAAAGTAAATGACGAAAAATTAAAAACTTCTATCGAAATAATTCAATCTGAATAATTCTATCTGAATGTTTCTATCTGAATGTTTCTATCTGAATGTTTCTATCTGAATGTTTCTATCTGAATAATTCTATCTGAATGTTTCTATCTGAATGTTTCTATCTGAATGTTTCTATCTGAATGTTTCTATCTGAATGTTTCTATCTGAATGTTTCTATCTGAATAATTATATCTGAATGTTTATATCTGAATGTTTCTATCTGAATGTTTCTATCTGAATGTTTCTATCTGAATGTTTCTATCTGAATGTGGCTAACAAAAATTGGGCAGCATTTCGTCACAATAAGCCTTATAACCGATCACAAAGTACGATGCCAGGGGCGATCGCAACCTACGATCGGAATAAGTGATCGGAAAAACTATCACAATAAGCCGTCACAATGTAGAAACCCTATTGTGATGGAAAAATCACAATATTCGGATGGATGAGCATAAGCTAATAAACCAATAAGCACTTCTAAAAAGAACAATTAACAAAAACTTAACCAACTCAATAAGCACAAATTTGAAAACTTTTGAAATACTAAATATGCAAACTTTATAAAACAAGCTTTAAAAAGACTAAATTTTTTTAAGAAAACTAAAAAGTAAATAGGCTAAATACAATATAAGCCAATAAGCATGAAAAGCTCAAAGCTTAATCCGTATAAAACTTAAAGATTAACAGAAAGATAAACTTTTTAATCAATCAAACATCAAGATTAAACAAAATCAAAGATTATTTCGAATCAAACATAATTAAAAAGATCAAGAAATGTAGAATGAGAATGATTGTAAAAAGCTTGAAATAAGATGAAGATTAAAGATTCAAATACAAGATTAAAGTGAAAAGCTTAAAACTTTAAAGAAAAACTAGAGAGAGAAAGTGAAAAACTAGAGAGAGAAAATAAAACTACACTACTCCTAATTTAAACTAACTAACCACCTCCTACTGACACATTAGGAGGGTATTTATAGGAGGAGTAAACTGTTGGTGCTTTCTTCCTTCTTTCTTCTTGTCTCGACTCGATTTAAATTCTTTGTCATTCTCGACGTCGTCTCGGGATTTTTCGATATAAATTGAACTCGTCTTATAATTTTCTTCTTTTATTAGACTTGGTTCTTCTACTTCATTAAACTTCCGTATTTAGACTTTTTCTTCGATAAATCTTCAGAATATTCCTTTGACTTCCGTTCTTTTTGCACTCTTGATCTTTTGACTTCGTCTTTTCTCGTTTTCTTCGATAAAAGCCCGTGAAAGCCCGTGTTTTCTTCCTTTTTCATCTTTTGGTCCTAAAACACAATAAAAACACAAACCACGCATAATTCCGACATTTACGACATAAAATACACGTTTTGGCTTGGTTATTATTATAATTAAGTGGTAAAAGGATGGGTGTTTTCACACCTATCAGGGAGAATAGCAACGAATTCATGCAGAGGTTTCTCCGTTTGGCCGGTTTCTTGGGAGCAGCAGCTGGTACAGTTGAGGAGCAAACTGAGAAGTTTTGATGTGCTCTCCGCACTTCGGTCGCCAACAGTTTGGTTTGTGCTACGTTTACTACAGTAGCACAGGTGGCCGATGCAGCCCGTAAGCTTGAGATGCTTCAGGAACGAGAAGAGTTTTGTGATGACAGAGCAGTGAAGAGGTATCTTCAATCACCAATTGTAAACCATTCATTTCCATCAGTATTTTCATTTTCATATCATCCTCTGTTCAACTTTATATTTCAGGTAGAAGACTGACGACCGTAAGCCTGCGTCCGTTCAGCA
Organism: Glebionis coronaria; assembly: GCA_025667525.1. Classification (NCBI taxonomy): domain Eukaryota; kingdom Viridiplantae; phylum Streptophyta; class Magnoliopsida; order Asterales; family Asteraceae; genus Glebionis; species Glebionis coronaria. The sequence goes on along the minus strand of CM046876.1, from coordinate 393,870,760 downwards.
GCAAGCATCTAAGGGAAATGGTCAGACCAACGACCGTTCTGGTTCAGAGAGGCGTGGAGGTAATGATAATTACCGTAAGAACGCTAATAACTCGAACAACAACAGGTCCCTACATTAACCTTCTTTCATGTTAAACTATCTTATGTTATGGTACTCTGACACTCAACGACTTTAATTCAGGAACAACAACAACGATAGGGATCAGGGCCGTAGAGGTTCATAGCCTAACCGTTCTACCTCATCTGGTAATTTTTAAACCTTCTATGTATTCATGTTTTTATTCCACGATCACGTCTCATGCATGTAATCCTGAAACAGGCTCTCAGATAACTAGGACGCCAGTTGGAGGATTCACGCATCCTATCTGTCCTACTTGTTCGCACAGACATTCTAGTATTTGTCGCCGAGGTACTGGTGGTTGTTTCAAGTGTGGCCAACAAGGCCATCAACAGAAGGACTGTCGCGAGGGTGAGATAGAAGGCACCTCTGGACATGCCGACTCCATGCCACCTCCTACTTCTGGTCGCGTGTTCACTACTACTAGGGACCAGGCGAACAAGACTTCAAGTACCATCACCAGAAATCTATTTATGAATGGATTGGCAGCATGTGTTCTATTTGATATTGGAGCGACTCATAAAGTCATATCCACTACTTTTGTTGTACGTGTTAGGATTTCCCCTATGTCATTAGATAATACCTTATGCATTACCACGCCACTTAGGGACTCTGTACGAATCACTCAAGTGTACAGAGATCTTCCCCTATAATTTGATGATAAGATCCGTAGAGTTGATGCACTTCCTTTGGACATGTGCAATTTTGACTTGATTTTGGGCATGGACTGGTTATCCAAACACCAGGATATGATTGATTGCCATACTTATCGGGTTATCTTCGGTGATGCTAAATCTCTAGAGTACATACACCGTGGTTTTCTGCCAGGGAGGTCAGTACAAATTATTTCATCCATGGAGGCGTGTGCATTACTATCACACGACTTTCAAGGCTTCATAGTCAATATTCATGACATTACTCCCGAGTCTCCATCAATCCAAGATCAGCCTATTGTGTCAGAATTTCCTGACATATTTCCTGATGAACTTTCGGGCATACCACCTGTTCGTGAAGTCGAGTTTGAAATTGAGCTCATCCCAGGTGTAGAGCCAATTTCCAAAGCTCCTTATCGCATGGCTCCTATAGAGCTTAAAGAACTAAAAGATCACATGCAGGAACTTCTGAAACGAGGTTTCATCCGTCCTAGTGCATCGCCATAGGGTGCACCCAGGGGTTTCGAAAAAGTTGACCCAACCCGAACCCGACCCGAACCCGAACCCGAAATAGCCTATTCGGGTCGGGTTACTCGGGTTCAAAAACATATTCGGGTCAATTCGGGTTGACCCGAGTTCTAGTTAGCCTCGGGTTCGGGTTTATATTTTTTAGCCTTGACCCGACCCGACTTGACCCGAACCCGACCAACCCGACTTGACCCGAGTTTTTTACCACATTTTACCTTGTAAATATACTTAAATAAGTCAATTTTTAATTTTTTTACTTATACTTAGGTTGACCCGAATCCGAGTTGACCCGACCCGAATTAACCCGACCCGAATTGACCCGAACCCGACTGACCCGAGTTCTAATTAGGCTCGGGTTCGGGTTTGATTTTTTTGAGTTCTGACCCGACTAGACCTGGCCCGACTTGACCCGAACCCGGTTGACCCGACCCGATTCCCACCCCTAGGTGCACCGGTACTGTTCGTGAAGAAAAAAGACGGAAGCATGCGTTTGTGTATAGACTATCGTGAGCTGAACAAGATCACGATCAGGAATCGTTATCCTTTGCCGCGAATTGATTACCTTTTTTATCAACTTCAGAGCACCAAGTATTTCTCCAAAATCGATCTAAGGTCCGGCTACCATCAGTTACGGGTCAAGGAGCAGGATATCTCTAAGACTACTTTCCGTACACGTTATGGGCACTACGAGTTCGTAGTCATGCCATTCGTACTCACTAATGCTCCAACTTTCTTCATGGATTTGATGAACTGTGTTTTCCATGAGTTTTTAGACAAGTTTGTTATCGTGTTCATTGATGACATACTGATTTTCTCTAAATCCAAGGAGAAACATGAGGAACACCTTCGTATAGTCTTGCAGATTCTTCATCAGAAGCAGTTGTATGCCAAGTTCTCCAAATGTAAGTTCTGGTTAAGAAAGGTGGCATTTTTGGGCCATATTGTATCTGTAGAGGGGATCACCATGGATCATGCAAAGGTTGAAGCTATCACCAAATGGCCGAGACCTACTTCTGCAACTAAGGTCAGAAGTTTTCTGGGTTTAGCTGGCTACTACCGCAGGTTTGTAGATAACTTTTCACGGTTAGCCTTACCTTTGACTAAGCTGATGAGGAAAGGAGAAAAATTCGTCTGGACGGAAGAGCGAGAGAAGAGCTTTGAAGATCCTAAGCTGAAGTTAGTGACTGCACCTATTCTTACTCTCCCATCTGGCTCAGGTGGATTTCAGATATATACTGACGCTTCAGGAAAGGGTTTAGGTTGCGTTCTCATGCAACATGGAAAGGTTATTGCATACGCATCACGACAGCTGAAACCTTATGAAGAAAACTATCCCACTCACGATTTAGAGCTTGCAGCAGTTGTTTTCACATTGAAGATCTGGAGACATTATGTGTATGGTGAATCATGTGACATATTCACCGATCACAAGATTCTTAAGTACATCTTCACCCAGAAGGAACTAAACATGAGACAGAGGAGATGGATAGAGCTATTAAAGGACTACGACACCAACATTCAGTACCGTCCTGGTAAGGTGAATGTGGTAGAAGATGCTCTAAGCAGAAGGTCGGGTATGTTTGCTGGCATCTGGATTGCAAAGGAGATTATCCGTGACCTAAAGATGACTGATATTGAGTTTTGTGTATGAGGACAGCACGGTTACTGGGCGAATCTTAGAGTGGAACTAGACTTACATTCTAGGATCAAGAAAGCTTAGAAAGACGATGGTGAGATTTGGGCTATCATTCATAACCTTGATCAGCAGACGGAGTTTCGTCTTGATAATGATGGTATCTTATGGCAGGGCACTAGACTAGTGGTTTCTGATGACTCTACACTCAAGAAAGCTGTGCTGACTGAAGCTCACAGCTCTCCCTTTACTATACATCCTGGTTCTACCAAGATGTACCACGACATCAAGCAACATTTTTGGTGGAGTGATATGAAGCAGGTTGTTGCCACCTTCGTTTCTAAGTGTATGATCTACCAACAGCTTAAGATCGAACACCAGAGAGCTAGTGATTTACTACAACCATTAGATATTCCAGCATGGAAGTGGGACAAAATCGCCATGGATTTTGTTACTGGTCTTCCTGTGACTCATAGGAAGAACGACGCCATCTAGGTTATTGTCGATAGGTTGACTAAATCTGCTCATTTTCTGCCGATTCGTAAGGAGCATCCGGTCAGCAAATTAGCAGACACTTTTCAGAAGCAGAACATGAGACTGCATGGTACTCCATCAGAAGTCATCTCTGGCAGGGATCCCCATTTCACATCACGTTTCTAGCAGAGTCTGTAGAAAGCTTGGGGCACCATACTTAAGCTCAACACTTCCTTTCATCCTCAGACCGACGGACAGTCGGAACGTACCATTCAGACATTGGAGGACATGTTGCGGGCGTGTGCTCTAGAGTGGTCAGGAAACTGGGATAATTATATATTTCTAGTGGAATTTGCATACAACACAAGCTAGCACGGTAGCATCAAGTGTGCTCCTTTTGAGATGTTGTATGGTAGGAAGTGTTGTTGATCCCTTTGGTTGGATCTATATTCTGTTAAGAATTAGTATAATAGTTTGTAATCAAACTAAAACACTTTGAGCACTCTTACTAACACTAAATAAGTTATGCAGAATCTAACTTATAAAGCACAGAAGAACATAATTACTTTTAACTATTCGATTCTCTTATTAATCGACTTGTATGAGGTACATGAAAGACATTGTACCTATGTTCCTTTTATAAAGTAAGGAACCTTAGAAACCTTAGAATATTCTATAAAGATAACTATATCACAGACGATATATTATTAATATTCTAACTATTTAGATATATCTCATAAGATATACTCTAACTATAACTATGACATATCTTATACAAAGATATATTCGTCTTAATCATCATAGCAGTACTTACTTTATAAGTAGCAGTACTTACTATGTACCGTGTTAACACTAATGGTACTTACATAACACTAACAGTACTTGGAATATACTAACGGTACTTGTCACACCCCAACATGGCGGAATATGGGGCGCGACGCATGGATATCATCACAACAATAGCGTGCCCATAGAGAGAACTATATGAATTAGAAATGTCATAAAAGGTGACATAAATGTCATGACAATATCTCATCAATGCAGGAGTCTAGGTAAGTAGGTAACAGTCCTACCTCTTACCCAAGACAAACAAATAACACAAACAAATCAACATATAGGTTCATAGTATCACTTATTGAAACAAACAGAAAAATAAACTAAGAAGGAACGGGGATTTCCTTCTAAATCCATTCCTACGCGACTCCAATCCTAGCTACATATGTTCTCACGCTTAACCACTTTATCACCTGAAAGAGACACTAAAACACGTCAACATAATGTTGGTGAGAGTCATAGGTTTAGACTCCAACCGAAAAAAAATTATAATAAGCTGTGAACAACCATAAACCACTAAACATATGGACAGTGTGCTACAAGTATGCATTAATAACTAACATTCAAGATCAATCATTCCAAACCAAATCCAAGGCTCCCAGCCTTACCAAACATCATGGTACCATAGGCGTCCATACACCTATGTACCAATCCCAAGGCCCCGCCTTGTCATTATCCATTGGTCCCATAGATGCTCACACATCTATGTACCTCCCCAAGGACCCGCCTTGTCAACATCCCCTTGGTACCAAGTCAAACCACAATAACTGAGACGGTACGTGTCCCCCGATCCAAATCATGAACACAATCAAGAATCACATAGCAATTAATCACATAAGTGTACACACAAGTCCATTACCAATCATAAAACATTCAGAGCATAAGTTATAAAACCAAACAGTGTCTCTTCCATCCATCTGGAAGTCAAAATCATTAAAAGATATGGGACTATGAAACTCACCTGATTGAGCTTCTTCAAAATTCCGCGCACTAGCAAAAAGCTAACAAACAAAAGCACACAATCAAAACATGAACCAAACACTAAGATGGCTCATCAACCCATGATGGACATCTAACCTTCTCCCATATATATACCTCATTTATATGCTCTAAGCATCTCATTACACCCCTCTATAAAGCCCTTAACTTAGTTTACTTCATAACCCGTCTTGTTAACATTTAACCCAAAACAGTCCCGGTTTTTAGGTCTCCAAACTATAAGCCAAACGCCCACCTAACCATACCCATGATCTCTGTAAAGGAAACCCTATGCCCTTACATATGTTATCTAACTCCTCCTTTTTGACCCAACCTTAAAGCTACTGTTAAGGCCCCGATATATATATATATATATATATATATATATATATATATATATATATATATATATATATATATATATATATATATATATATATATATATATATATATATATATATATATATATATATATATATATATATATATATATATATATATATATATATATATATATATATATATATATATATATATATATATATATATATATATATATATATATATATATATATATATATATATATACTTCTGCCTGTCCGCATTTTACCGATTTTGAACATAGAAAATGTTTGTTATGATTAGGGGGTCTTACCCTAACCCATTTTCTTAGCCCTCCTCCAGGCCTATTATTTAATATATAAACCAACTCCCATGCTCATTATAGGGTTCAAATGTACATCTAAGTACCTCAATCACCTTAAAACATTAAAATAAACCCGACTGATTTCAAAACTGTTTTGACCTCTGACTGTTGTAACCTGTTTTTGATCCACCTTCCGACCTCCAATTTAGTTCTCGTTTCTTGAATTTGAAAGCCAACTCTGTTACCTTTCCAGGGATACTTGGATCGCAAAATAATAGTTTGTAGAACTCTAGATATGATCAAAACAATTGACCTAAAATTCTGCCCAGTTTTTAAAAAACGAATTTAACATAATTAGTCTAATTAATTACCCATAACTTGTTTAATTATAACCCCTAAATAATCTAATCATTATTATATCATTAAAACTCATATTTTAATTTAGACATAATCATAGATCCATCATGTATTGATTTATAAATGCATAATAACAATTTAATTAAAAAGGGATTGAAGATTTTACCTTAAAAATAATGGAAGATCTTTATCTTTGTAACCCTAATTGGCCACCATTGTTAAAATTCGACTATGAGATGTTATGGGGGTGAAAAATCTGGTTATTTTGGTTATGGGGTGGGTTTGGTTAAGTCCTAAAGGCCCCTTAATCCCATTACAAGTCCATTGGGCCTGTTTTTGGGCTTTTTGGTTATTTTCTTCGTTCCTTTTCTTTTGGCTGCCCAAACCAAGCCCAAAGCACCTAAGAATCTGGGTTTTAACCTTAGTTTATCACTTATATCATTCTTAAACTAAACCTCACATTCGGGTTACTTCCGGACCAAAACCCGAAAGCCTTACGTTGATTTTTTCGACTTTCTACGCGATTTCTGAACTAACCGTCATTTCCAAAAGTTTCTAATTATGGAAACTATCTCTAAAACTTATCCTAAACATATAATATATACTTATACATACATACAAAATACGATACGTACACGAGGCCTTGTAAAAACGATATCCGAACTTTCCCGCAGTTCATTTCTGAACTTATTTCATTTCATTTCATTTCCAACCCGTACCAAGATTTACAAATCATGTACCTCATTTCATCCATTCTCATCCCCAAAATTACACATATAAACACATAAAACACATAAAACACATAAATCACATAAATTAACCTTAAAATAAGACCAAGTGACGAACCTCAAAACCACGGTTGTCACATCACTCCCTCCTAATAGAAATCTCGTCCCGAGATTTACTCCTTAGGATCGTCATTATCAATTAGCTGAGGATACTTGCTCCTCATAAATCCTTCCCGTTCCCACGTGAACTCTAGTCCATGTTCCAAATTCCATCTACCCATAACTACGGTATATTACCTTTTTTATCCAACGTCCTAGCTTCACGACCCAAAATCTCTATCGGCTCTTCGATAAAACGAAGACTCGTATCCATACTAATATCATCTAACGGTACTTGCAAGTCAGTTCTTGCTAAGCATTTCCTCAAGTTTGATACATGAAATACGTCATGCACACTACTCAATTCCTCCTGTAATCTCAACCTATACGCCACTAGCCCAATCCTTTCAAGGATTTCAAATGGACCCACAAATCTAGGTGCTAACTTCACTTTTCTTTCCAAATCGCATCACCCCTTTCCATGGTGAAACCTTTAGCATAACTTTATCTCAAATCTCAACGGCTTACGCCTATTGTCCGTATAGCTCTCTTGTCGGTTCTTTACTATTTTCAACCTCTACATAGTCACTGCCACCAACTCCATAGTTTTCCGATCCACCTCCGGTCTAGTACGTTGGCCGCTTCTAACTTCATCCCACTGTAACGGTGATCCACCTCATCTCCTATGAATTAACTCCAGCAGTTTCTACTACAATTCCTATCACCATACCTAACGGCTTCTATCCTCTACGGATTTTCCATCATTCAGAAGTTCTCCCAACCTTAAACACATCCAATGGTATATGCAGGATTGCATAACCAAAAGCTTCCCAAAATATTCACAAGAAACATGTCATAACCACCACCTCATCCTTGCTTTCCCATGCTTGGCACCAAGTAACTAACCATCCTTTATACTAACATGTGTTACACCTTTTCTCTAGGTGGACGTTCCATTGTTCGTGACTACTAACCTCTTGCTCTAACGGTTTTTCTTCAATATCACCCCACTATCTTCACAACCTCTTGCTCCCTCGAATCATTCTTCCTCCATACTACTTTTCGCTTGTCTCTCCACAATCTTAATTTCCATACCATCTTATATCCCGTCTTCAGCCTATAATTTAGGTGTTTCCTCCTTTATTCCTTACATCCTCATCAATGGGGAATATGCCCCTCTCACCGGTGACTCTCTCTTTGTAGGAGAATTCTTCCTAATATAATGCGTTCTCCAACTATCTCTAAATCTCACGCCAATGCTCTATGCGTCGTTCTCAATTACCCCTATAGTATGCTCATACCAAACATTAGTCTATCAACAGTATACTACGCTTGCTTCCCATTGTTTCTTCCCTTGCCATAATCCTTCATAAGGCATTCCATACATATTAGGCTAACTTTTACGCAAAACCCTCTATTCCATCACATCCGTACGCAATCCTTCCAACTTCTCAACTACGTGACTTCTCATTCCTCTTGAAATATGAGATGAATTAGTCAGTCTATCGACTATCACCCATCTCTCGTCGTACTTATTCCTCCACCCCATTATGTATCCCTTTCACCAACTTCGTCCTTACATCGCCCTTTCTAAGCTACTCCTATCTATGTAGGAAGTATAGTCTACGTCCCTTTTCTCCATATGATTGTCCAAGCCACGCAACATACATGTTGACGCGTTCTCTGCTTTAGACAACTCAACTCGTGCAACCTACATCCTTCATCCAAACCACCCTAATACGTCATCCATATAGTTCAAGTTCGTCTCAGCTTCACTTCATTCTTCTTATTCCATGTCTCATCAACCATGCTTGCCTTTACCAGATGGTACTTGGCCTTGCAATTTTCTTTCATCACTTAACTCCACCCATCACCTTTGCCAAATGTTCAATCAAGAGGATTGAATATGTGTTGGAGACGTTCATGATCCGTATAGATCATTCTCTACGTATCGTACACCAAATGCCTCTAGCATTCTAGGCACATCTAACAGTCCAGCTCTACTGACTAAGTCTTATCTAGTTCTTCTAAATCTTCAGTTCATGCAACGTATAAGCAATCGCCTTTCTTTGTCGTTCTCGTATACATCCAAATCCTTGCTCCACGTATCATCATGCTTCGCGAATTCATCCAGTCCTTCCGATAATTCCAAGATCTGCTCATTATCCAATCCACCTCTTCAGCCTCCAAAACGCTTCCTCACCCTTCTTCACTTTGCCCCTTGTTGGTTCCACGATATGCCATCATCTCTGACTACTCGTCCTGGCCAACTTAATCCTAAAACTCACACTTGAAAATCTCACGTATAATTCCCTTTCCTAACAACTACAAAACCAACTCATAATTCGCCTCACTCTCCTTCTTAGATTTGAGTAGATCAGGATGTCTTCGATGCTCCCGATGACAACTCGTTTATATATTGTCATGCACCCCCGGTTCATTGACTCCATGAAAACTGCTAGCGCCTCGGCGAAGCCAAAATCATAACCGTAAACCCAAAGCGTTCATACAACATCCTTAGCAGTTTCAACTACGTCCTCCTTGCACCCTCTCTTAGAAGCAATACGAATAAATTTCTACCTCGTTCTACTCGCGAAAATCTACACGTATTCTAAAAGACCAATACTTCCTCTTATTAGACCACTCAACCGCTTTTCACAGCCAATCTACTACTAAGCAACTCAAATTTTACCTTGCATCCGTTGCAATTTCTAACAACTCTTGCTCTTAAAATCATTCCATCAACAATTTCCTTGGAAAGGCACTAACTACAACTCCTCTCACTTCTCCTACTTGCTCTATTTATGGTTCTACCACACAGTAATAGGCAAACCTACTAAATCTCAGGAAATTTTTGAAAAACTTACATGCCTTACGAACAATCATTAATACATTTGAGGTATTATATCCCCTTCCAACACTCTCTATGGCGCGTTACTTGTGCCAATATCCGTACATTATACAAATCTCTATTCATCTACCTTGGCACTCCTAAGAGACCTCATAATAGGTGTGTAAACACCTATCCTTTTTACCACTTAATTACAATAATAACCGAGCCAAAACGTGTATTTTATGTCTTTTATGTCGGAATTATGCGTGGTTTGTGTTTTTGTTGTGATTTTGGACGAAATGGTGAAAAGTGGAGAAAACACGGACATTCACGGGCATTTACGGACTTTTATTGAAGAAAAAGATGAAAGACGAAGTCAAGAAGTCAAGAGTGCAAAAAGAACGGAAGTCCAAGACCAATTCTGAAGATTTATCGAAGAAAAAGTCAAAAGACGGAAGTTTACTTAAAGCCGAGGAACTCAAGTCTTATTTATCGAAGAATTAAAAGACGAGTCCAAAGAGATCCCGAGCCAAAAGTCATCAAAGTCCAAGATTAACAAAGAGATTAAGAAGGAAGGACTTAATGGCGCAATTAAGAAGAAAGGAAGGAGGGGAGGAAGCTGCCTCTAACCACCCTCCTAATCTCCTATATATACCTCTCATTTTCATTTCATTAAGTTTTGTTGGCTAACTTGACAAATTATCTCTTCCACTTTTATTTTATGCACCTTTAATTACTTGTCATTTTCATTACATGTCTTGCACCTTATTTACCATTTAATTTCAAGTAAGTTTTTCTTTTAATTCTCGCACCTTTACTTGATCTTGTTGATCTCATTCTACCTTTCTTTAATCTTTGATTTATATGCTTTTTGTCTTGTTTATTTGTTTAAAGATTACATTTTTATGCTTGTGATTGTTTTAAATCATTTATTTTCATAGCTTATTTTGTTTATTTTCAAGTTTATCAAGTTTTTATAAAAGTTATTTTTATATAGAAGTTTGTTTTTCGTAAAGCTTATCCTTTTCGTGTTTTAAAAGTCTTTAAATTTCTGTTTATTAGCTTTTTCTTAATCGGTTTGCCTTAGGATTTTCGTGGTTTGCTTATTAGAGTTATAGCTTATTTTTCTAGCTTATTTTGTGTACTTTCCTTCGTATTCCGATTGGTGAGATCGGAAAGGGGTTTATATATTCTGACCATAGCTACATTGCTTGGTCGGAAAAGGGTTTTGACATTCCTTTTGGTATTCCGATTGGGGGTTCTTGGTATTCCGATCAGGGTTGGTTTGAGTATTCCGATTAGGAAAAGTGACAGCATTCCGATTAGTGCTCATCCCTCATTCCGATTGAGGTGTTGGATTGGCATTCCGATCAGGGTAAGTGACGTTATTCCTATCAAGGGTTCCAATCAGCATTCCGACCGAGTCCCACTCCATATTCCGACGGGATCAACATTCCGACCAGGGAGGTTTACAACATTCCGATCTGGGTGTCTTGAGATATTCCGATCAGGGTAAGTGACAGGTATTCCGATCAGAATCTTCCGAGCGACATTCTGACAGGTTTGGTGATATTCCGATGTGGTATGATCGGAATGTATATTCCGATTGGGGATTTCTTTTAGTGTTTTGCCTTGTTTAATTTTTACGTTCTCATTTTAATACTTTGCTATATTTTAATTCTCGTCACGCTTTAATTTTTAGTCATTTAATTATTTTATTTTTCAAAAGTTTTTAAATATCGCACCACTTTCTTTTAATTAGACTTAGATTAATTTTTAACGCCTTTTAATTTTAACGCATTTTACTTTAACGTCATTTACTTTAATTATTTGCACTTTTTTATTATACTACAACGACAACTATTTGTTTCACCAAAGACAGCTGAGTCGCACATTAAACTCCTTTTTCAATTCGAAGAGATTGGTACAACGATAATTTTTAATAACTAGTTAGTAAAAACTAGTTATTAAACTAGTTATTAAAAACTAGTTATTAAATGGCGCAATCGGTCCTCCTCGTCCAAACATTGTAGGTTGACAAAGCTCATCCATGAAGATCGGGCTGTGGAAGAACATTGTTGTTATTATTGAGGTGCGGTGGATTATTGTTGTTATTAACACCTGACATACTTAAATATTCTTGAGTCTCGGGCTCTTGATAATTAGAAGATCTAGTACGCATACACCTGAAAATGCAAAAGAAAAAGAAACCAAACACAAAGACAATATATATACACAATAAAGATAAAATCTTTTTGGATTTTTGAAATTTTTAATTTTTATGGATTTTTATCAATTTTAATTTTTATGGTTTTTTTGAGTTTTTTATGCAAGAAAAATAACGCTCACAAGTGAACGAATCCCAAAAAAGCAACGCGTCTTTCACAGAAAACCGTTAATCTTTACGAAAAGAGCCGGCAGTGGCGCCATTTAATAACTAGTTTTTACTCAGGTTAAAAATTATCGTTGTACCAATCTCTTCGAATTGAAAAAGGAGTTTAATGTGCGACTCAGCTGTCTTTGGTGAAACAAATAGTTGTCGTTGTAGTATAATTAAAAAGTGCAAAGAATTAAAGTAAATGACGTTAAAGTAAAATGCGTTAAAATTAAAAGGCGTTAAAAATTAATCTAAGTCTAATTAAAAGAAAGTGGTGCGATAGTTATAAACTTTTGAAAACTAAAATAATTAAATGACTAAAAATTAAAGCGTGACGAGAATTAAAATATAGCAAAGTATTAAAATGAGAACGTAAAAATTAAACAAGGCAAAACACTAAAAGAAATCCCCAATCGGAATATACATTCCGATCATACCACATCGGAATATCACCAAACCTGTCGGAATGTCGCTCGGAAGATTCTGATCGGAATACCTGTCACTTACCCTGATCGGAATATCTCAAGACACCCAGATCGGAATGTTGTAAACCTCCCTGGTCGGAATGTTGATCCCGTCGGAATATGGAGTGGGACTCGGTCGGAATGCTGATTGGAACCCTTGATAGGAATAATGATGTTGGAGTTTTGCAACCCTTTAGGAAAAGAGAGCAATTAAATAGGGCAAGTGTGCACGACGATTTAGGAAAACCGTGTGTGAATGACCCTAGGTGAGTTCGTTCTCGAGGAGGCTAGTGCGTTGTGTTGAGAGTTGATATATGATGTTTGTGATTATGATCAAGAAGAAAAGAAATGAGAAAGGAAAGAAAAGACGGTTACGAAAACTAATTAAACTACGACGAAAAAGGCGTAAACGTAAAACCGTAAAAAACGACAAAAATAAAAAATTTCAACCTAAAAATTAATTATAAGCTAAAACAAGTCTAAAATAATATAAATAAGGAATAAAATCCAATAAAAATATTTTAAAACCTTTTATTAATTAAATATTCAATTTTAAATGCTAATTAAAGCCCTAAAATTAAATATAATTAATCAAAATGTCCAAAATATGATTTTATTGAACAAATAACTTACTTATATTATTTAACAACTAAAAAGTATTTTTTATAATTTTTAAATACTATTTTTCTATTTTTTAATTACTAAAAACTATTTTAAAATTAAAATAATTATAAAAAATAATTTAATAATGCTAAAAATAATCTACCAATTTTAAAAATCCTATTTTACTCTAATGAACAGTAGAAAAATGAAAAATCTTGAAAAATATTAAATTTCCCACTAAATGACAAAACTAGTTTAATTAAAACCCTAATTAACTTAGATTAATTCTAAAAATTAATAAAAAGATGAACAGTAAAATACTTTTTAACCAAAAACCTTAAAATATTATTCTAAGTTCAGAAAAATTGATTAAACCTAAAAATATTACTTTTTGGCACTAAATGACAAAAACAGAAACTTTAAAGTTAATTAAAAATAGCTAATTAACCTAAAAATTACTAAATGAACAGTACATAAAAATTTAATTAATCAGAAAAATCCTAAATTAAATAAGAAAAATAATAAAACAAGTTTGAAGTCCTAATTCCACTATTTAAGCACTAAAGACAAAATTATGAAATCTGATAGTGACCTTTTCTTTGTTTTCTGTCTTTTAGCTAAGCAGTGGCAACCAATGAACTACCAGTGGGAAAGGAGTTCCCACTGCTAGTGTATACTTTTGTTCAGTTGAGTATTAAGCTTAGGAAAGCTTATTTGAAAGCTTATTTTGGACAAAAAAGGCACCCTTATACTCCTTTGAGTATAAGGAGTCAACAAACACACAAAAATAAGCAGCAAATAATCAACAATTAGCACAAAACCATACAATCAAAGCTAAACATGGCATTTTCAAGTTGTTGTGACAAATGATAGGTCTGTGGACTTTTTTGCTTAACAGATTGCACACAAATGAGTTTCAATCTCCCTTATTATGCATACAATAGCACCAATGGATACACAAGCAAACTCAAGCCCTAGAATGATCTATAACTTAACAGATTATGGAATTTGAAGCACAAAAATCATCAAAATAGGCAGAAATAGACATATGCAGATTTTAGCTATGCTATTTCACTTTTAACACTTGTAACTTGATCCAAATTTCACCAATCTTAAACAAAACCTTCACACAAACTTACTCAACCCTACTCATTCCATCTAACACGTTTTAACTTCAAAATCTAACAAACTTTTCAAAAATTAAAAGCAGATCCAAACACACCCTTAAAAATTGAAATCAACAATTTCTCAAACAAAGACTTTTAAAAACTACTCAAACTGATTTTTATAACATCTAACATGCATACAAACACATGAGAACATAAATCAACAGCTTAAACACACAATCTAAGCAGATTCATGCAATATCACCAAACTTCACTTTTTCTGAGATTTCAAAAAGGAAATGGGTAGTTACCTTAGAACCCTACATCCAGGGTTCTAGTGGATATAAATCCACCTCCAAATACACCCGGGTGTATGCTGAACATTGATCAACAACAGGTCAAACCTGAAAAATCAAAAAAAAAAAACAGCACAAGAACAAGGTATATGATATATTCTATTTCTTTCTTACTTTCTTAAAAATCTTTTTAAAACCTTTCAAAACTTCTCAATGATAACCTTCAAAGCATTAATACAATAATTTGAAGCTGGAAATACCAAATCTTGACCCAAGTTCTTACCAAGAACTTGCTCAAATCAGAAACTTAAAAACCTTTTTTTGAAAACTTTTTAAAACACAAACTTTGAAGAAAGATGAACAAACTTTAAAACTTAAAATGCTGGAAAGTAAATGGATCACAGTTTCATGTAGGTAAAAAAAACTTTTTCATTAATTTAAAGAAAATAAAAATTACATAGAAACTGGAACAAGAAACTATGAGCTAAACCCTAACGCCTTTTATAGGCTTACAATGAAAATTCTAGAAAGTAAAACCCTAATGGTTAACTCCCAAATTTGCCCTTGGATATCCTCAGCATATTCCCTTCTTGATTTTGAATTTTCTAGTCAACTTGAGCCATGTGAATGAGTAAGATGGAATCATGTGAATGCCAGTGAGGTACATTTGATCTTGAACGTTTATTTTCACCTTTGGGGACACGAAATTGACTGGGGGCGTTGATTTGCTGTCAAGCCTTGTCTTGGAGTAGCAGGGGAGCCACGTGGAGGTCCCACAAGTTGAAGGTGATGGGTTTTGGGATGTGGGTTGTGATTAACTTGTCATTAATCAGCAATCTGGAAACAATTAGTACTTTCCCCTTTGATTTGAGAAAGATAGAATTTTAGGGTTTATGGTGATGAGGGGATTAGCAGGAAAAGGTTTAATCCGTTTGGGGTTAAGTAAGTTTAAAATATGTGTTTACCCCTATTATTTTAACTGATTAAATAAATCAGTTTTAAACATAGAAGGTGGAAGTTGACGTGGAGGTTTGGGGTAATCTGATTGGTGGGTTTATTAAGTGGGGTGAGGTGGCATAGGGTGATAGGTGGAAATAGGTTTTGTTGTCTGGTCAATAAAGGCCCCCCAATTACCTTTGTCTTTGCACTTTGTAACAAATAGCCAAAACTTCCAATCCCCTTTGTTTTAAGTTTCACCAAGTTGTCATTTATGGCACAATGCATTTGTAATCTTGAAACAAGGACCATTTATACAATTTCTTCATTTTCCAAGGACTGAATTTGCCATATTTTCATTCTTCAAGGCTTTGACTTTTTGGTTGACTTCTTGAAGGACCATTTTTGACAATTTAGATTTGATGAGGGACTAAATTTGCCAATTCTTCAAAGTTAAGGGTCTTTTTTGTAATTTTGACAAACTTTAGGGACCAAACTTGTAATTATGAAGATACAAGGGTATAAAGTGTCAATTCTTCAAACTTGGAGGACAAATCTTCAATATTCTTCAAATCTTCAAGGGTTTTCTTTGGAAAATTCCTCACTAGGGCTTGGTTCATCGTGCGGCTTCGTTTCCCGTGTTCGTTTTTGCGTGATTCTTGTAATCTTTTGTCATTTTCTCAATATCCGTACCTAAAATACACAAGCAACAAACACAAGCATATATTTGGGTATTTTGATGATATTTAATGCATTTTAAGTCCAAAAAGAACGATGAGACCATGTATAAAAGCCGTCTCATCACTCCCCCATACTAAACCATTGTCGTGCCCTCACGCAATGCTAGAATAAAGTATCGTAGCATCTCCAAAATTTATTTTATTCACTTTATTGGAATGATAAACTACACTACTACTATTACTACTACTTGTGTTATAGACATAATGTATGATTTTCATCGCAAAATGGGACGTTTAGGTTCATAGAATAAGAACACGTGAATGCTTCGTTAGAAATAATTTCGTCGTCCTTGATTTTCACTTCAATTCCATGCCAAGCGTGCAACGAGATCATTGTCATTATAAGTTAGTAATGCTAACACTACTCATATGCCCTAATCACGTACTTATTCTCCCATTATTCCTAAGTTGTATCTCTTATATTTTATTTTGTCTTGAATGTTTCACGAGGATACATTGTTTGACTTATGTGATAGTAGAGATTTAGGTCTAAAAATAGAGTCCTAACGGTGTAACTAAGACCATCAAATCAATAACCCCTCCTAATAGACAACGATGTTAAAAAATTAAGTTGACAAGAAGAATCGATAAACACGGTTTTATAACGGTTTTGAACATGAGACTTATTACCAAGACTTTTATATGCCCCCTAACGGAAGGGCCTTATTATCTTTGGTTTACCTCCATCTTTTATTCAACTTCGCCATGAAGCTTTTATTATGACTTCGGTCTTGCCTTGCCTTTTATTATCCGCCTCATCGGTGGTTTTATTAGCCAAAGACGTATATCCTCACGCTAAAGCGAATTTTGGATCTTTAAAGCTTCGAAGATTAAGGCTTGATTCACTTCAATTTTGCATAGATTTTAGGCCTTGTGGGGCTTCAAATTGTTTGCTTGATTTAAGTGAGCACTTGAAATCTTATTATTGGGTGAAGCTTTCGATTATTAGGGTGCCAATACTTCAAAACCGTGACGCTGGCGATATCTTAATGTCTTCCCAATTTAATTACACGGAAGCTACTAGAAAAGACTAGAAACCCAACAATCCTAACTAAACCGCTAAGTCAATATTTATTAAGCAAAAAATATTTACATGCGAAGGGAGAATAAGCAAACAACGAGAACACAAGAGTTTTTGAAAGAATACGAGTACTCTACGTTTAGCATAGTAACTTATAATTAACTCTATCATTTCTCGTCCTCATTTAAGAGACTTAGCCTAATGTGTAGTTAAGGAATCAAAGCTAAGTGCTCAACACGCACGGTCGAGTCAAAAATTACTCTTATTCTCGCCATCGGAAAACCTACATTCGTGTCTTAAACACTTATGAAATATGAGAAAAAATTTAAAATTTGGCCATTTTTAGCCTTATTTTGCAACAAAACGATAAACAAAAAGATAAACTTTGGAAAGCGTGAAGGTTTGGCAAGGCAAGTATCTATTCACCCCCCCATACTAAAGTTAAACATTGTCCTCAATGTTTCGAGTCTAGGGGTGCAAACACCCCCATACTAGAGACGTAGTCGAATGCCTAATCTAGCATGGAAAGGGTGTAACCATTAAATTTAAAGCCTTTTATGAAGTGTGCTATAAACCTAAGGTTAGAACATCAAAGGATACATCATTTGGATATCGAGAAATTCTTCAAAGCAAACGATCGAGTGCTCACGTAAAACGAACACGAGAGGCTCCAATCGTGAAGATCATGATCTAAAAACCACAATGCACAAACAACCACGGAACAAAGGTTGGAAGGGCACGAATCCCCACACGTAAGCTACATTAGACTAAGAAAGCGATAATATGTACATAGGATAAGCATGGGACTCCCCCACGAGGCACCTCGTTTTTGATTACCGAGTCATGAGCTCGACTCGATCCCCTCAATACTAATTATCATTGGGGAAGGTGACTTGGTCGAGGTAGTTCAAAGATGGAACTTCCCCACCAAAGTAGTGCTTCAACCTATGTCCATTCACCTTGAAGTTAGGACCATCATCTTGAGCTAGCTCGATGGTCCCATAAGGAAATACTTGCGTCACGGTGAATGGACCGGACCAACGGGATTTCAATTTACCGGAAAATATTTTCAATCTTGAATTAAAAAGTAAAACTTGATCCCCAATGTTAAAAACCCGGTTTTTAATTTTTGAATCATGCAACTTTTTAGTTTTCTCTTTGTAAATCAATGAATTTTCATAAGCAATATCCCTTAATTCATCCAATTCATTTAATTGCATTTTCCGGTGTTTTCCCGCGGTCTCCATATCATCATTACAATGCTTTAGGGCCCAATAAGCCTTGTGTTCTAACTCGATAGGCAAATGACAATTCTTTCCATACACAAGCTTATAGGGAGTGCACCCAATGGGCGTCTTATGAGCGGTCCTAAAGGCCCATAAAGCATCGTCTAACTTATCCGACCAAGATTGTCGGTTTTCCCCCACGGATCTCTCCAAGATCCTCTTCAATGCTCGGTTTGAAACCTCGACTTGCCCACTCGTTTGTGGGTGATAAGCCGTAGAAAGACGATGTGTAACCCCATATTTCCTTAGAACCCTTTCAAATTGGTCGTTACAAAAATGGGTTCCACGATCGCTTATGATCGCACGAGGGGTTCCAAACCGAGCAAACAAACTTTTCAAGAACTTAACTACCACACGAGCATCATTGGTGGGCAAGGCCTTCGCCTCCACCCACTTAGAAAGGTAGTCAACCGCAACAAGAATATACTTATTACCACGAGATGATGGGAACGGCCCCATAAAGTCTATGCCCCAAACGTCAAAGATCTCACATACTTGAATGATATTTTGTGGCATTTCATCTTTTTGTGAGGCTTTTCCTTGTCGTTGGCATGAATCACAAGACTTCACAAGATCTTGTGCATCTCGGTAAATAGTAGGCCAAAAGAAGCCAGCATCAAACACCTTTTTAGCCGTGAGATTAGCACCGTGGTGACCACCCGTGGGTCCCTCATGGCAAGCTCTAAGGATGTTAGAAGCTTCGGTACCAAATACACAACGGCGGATGATTTGATCCGCACAAGTTCGAAACAAGTAAGGGTCGTTCCAAAAATAGAACTTGACATCACGAAAGAATTTTCGTTTTTCTTGAGTCGTCATACCCTTAATGATGAAGTTACCCGCATGGTAATTTGCAAAATCCGCAAACCATGGGGTAGTAGAATCAAGTTTGGAATTTACTACACCAAGTGTCTCGAGTGGAAATGTTTCGGTGATTTCCTTAGGCTCGTAAACACTTTGGTGAGGATCTTCCAAACGAGAGAGATGATCGGCCGCTAGATTCTCGGCTCCTTTTTTGTCAACGATTTTGTGATCAAATTCTTGAAGGAGGAGAATCCAACGAAGTAATCTCGGCTTTGCATCTTGTTTAGCCATGAGATACTTGATAGCCGAATGGTCCGTATACACTATGCATTTCGTCAAGACGAGGTAAGGTCGGAATTTCTCAAATGCATACACCACGGCAAGGAACTCCTTTTCCGTTGTAGTGTATTTAAGTTGAGCCTCGGTCATCATTTTGCTAGCATAGTGTATAGGCAAGAAGTGCTTATCATGACGTTGCCCCAAAACGGCCCCAATAGCGTAATCACTTGCATCACACATAAGCTCAAAGGGGAGGTTCCAATTTGGAGCAACAAGAATGGGGGCTTCGGTAAGTTTCCTCTTAAGGATCTCAAAGGCTCGTACACAATCTTCGTCAAAGACAAAACGTGCTTCTTTTTCAAGAAGATGTGTAATGGGTCGAGAAATCTTCGAGAAATCCTTGATGAATCGTCGATAAAAGCCCGCGTGGCCTAGGAAACTCCTAACTCCCTTGACGGTTTTGGGATGAGGTAATTTGGCGATGACGTCTACCTTAGCTTGATCTACCTCAATCCCCGCTTTCGAGACCTTGTGCCCTAAGACGATTCCACTTCTAACCATAAAATGACACTTCTCCCAATTGAGCACAAGGTTGGTTTCCTCACAACGTTTTAACATTCTCTCAAGGTTCGACAAACACGAAGTAAAGGAATCACCAAACACGGAAAAGTCATCCATGAAGACTTCCATCGTCTTCTCGATCATATCATGAAAAATAGCCATCATGCATCGTTGAAAAGTTCCCGGTGCATTACAAAGTCCGAATGGCATTCTACGATAAGCAAACGTTCCATATGGACACGTAAACGTAGTTTTTTCTTGATCACGAGGATCGATGGGAATTTGGAAGTAACCGGAAAAACCATCTAAAAAGCAATAGAAATCGTTTCCCGCAAGACGCTCCAACATTTGGTCCATGAAGGGCAAGGGAAAATGGTCTTTTCGAGTGGCTTCATTTAACTTACGATAGTCAATGCACACTCTCCATCCGGTCACGAGTCTAGTGGGAATCAACTCGTTGGCATCGTTTGGCACAACGGTCATCCCTCCCTTTTTAGGGACACAATGAATAGGACTCACCCAAGGGCTATCGGAAATAGGGTAAATCATTCCCGCGTCAAGGAGTTTAAGGACCTCCTTTTTGATGACGTCGTGAATTTTGGGGTTTACCCTTCTTTGACTTTGGATTGTTGGTTTGAAATCCTCCTCCATTAAGATTTTGTGTGTACAAAACTTGGGATCGATTCCCTTAATGTCGGATAACTTCCACGCAATCGCCCCTTTGTGATCCTTAAGAACATCGACAAGTGCGGTTTTCTCATCATCCGAAAGTTCCTTCGCAATAATAACCGGCAACTTGTCGTCCTCCTCCAAATAGACATATTCGAGGTGAGGAGGTAAATCTTTCAACTCGAGGATAGGTGGTTCCTCAAGTGAAGATTTGGGCTCGCTACTCATAACCTCCTCGGGTGGAGGAAATGGGAAATCGTTGAGAAAATCCTTGATAATCGAGAAGTCCTCATAGTTGTCGAGGTCTTCGTCACAAGTACGTGGAACATCGAATTCTTCCAACGTAAAACCACCACCTTCGAAAGGAGTGAAGGTTGGTGTCGAATTATCAAGAATTGGATCTAACATAGTGGGATTGCCACTAGTTCCTTCATCACCAAACCCTAAAACTTCTTGTGAAAATTCCTCGCAAACCACGTCGATCATATCAACGAGGTTTATGGTTGCAACGGAATAAACATGAGAAAGTTGAGAATTTTGAGTTGCGTTTATAACAAGTTCCTCGTCGTTGAAACGTAAGGTGATCTTTCTAGCATGCACATCAATCAAAGCCATAGACGTATCTAAAAACGAACGACCTAAAATAAGAGGAACTTGAGGATCCGTGGGGATGTCAACAACAATAAAGTCTACGGGATAGTAGAACTTCCCCACTTTCACAAAAACGTCTTCCGCCAAACCACATGCAAGAATCGTGGAATGGTCGGCCAACTCAATAGACATTCGTGAAGGAGTAAGATTAGGAAGATTGAGCGACTTGTAGATTGCAAGTGGCATCAAGTTAATGCTAGCACCAAGATCGGCCAAGGCATAGCATTCTTCCATATCTTGAATTGCACAAGGGATCAAAAATTTACCGGGATCACCGACTTTTTGAGGTATGCGATTAAGATAAACCGACGAACAACTAGACTTTTGGTGTAATTTTTCCTTGTTGTTCAACATACTCTTAAAGTTAGCGGCAAATCGAGGCATCATGACCAAGGCATCGGTGAAACTCACATTAAAGTGCAAATCACGAAACATTTTCATAAAAAGCTCAAATTGATAGTTGTCACGCTCTTGTCGTTTCTCCTTCCTAAGTCTCGATGGGTAAGGCAAGGGTGGTGTGGGTTGGGGCATAGGCATAGCCTTTGGAATCTCGGGTTCCAAAATAGGTGATGGGTCAACCGTAGGTGTGGCATGAGCGGTACTTTGTGGGCTTGAAATATGCTCCTTTTCGACCACCACCTCGGGTTCTTCCTCAATTTCCTCCACCGTTGGAGTAATTGGTTGAGGAGTCGGTTCTTTAAGTGTCTTACCACTACGTGTGGTAATCACTTTCATCTCTCCCTTCGGGTTTGAAACGGTGTTACTAGGCAAACTACCCGAAGTAGAGGCTTTGTTTCCCATTACGGCTTCTAAAATTGCATTAAGCTTAACATCAAAATTATTAAACTTCACATCTTGAATAGCGGCTTTTTGGTCAATTCTTTGTTCAAGCCTAGCATGACTTTGCTCTATCTTGTTGTTTTGACCTCGAATTTGGTTAGCAAAATCATTTTTCAATTCATTCCTCATGGCTAGATTTTCCTTAATGAAATTAGCTAACTCCTTTGCGTTCTTAGCCGTCTCCTTAGCTTGATTAGCCATTTGCTCTTGAATGTTTTCCACAATCTTATCATTTGAAGTAGTGTAATTCAAAAAGTCTATTGGAAGTTCTTTGTTATTTTGAAGACCTTGACTTGCATTTTGAAAATTACGGTTTTGATTTTGGTTTTGCAATTGGCTATTACTACTACTCCCTTGATTCCCATAGTTGTTATTACCCTTATAATTGTTCCTTTGATTGCTTTGGTAACCAACTTGATTGTTTCGATAATTGTTAGCATTTTGATTTGGTGAAAAACCCGGTGGAGTCAATTGATTAGTGCGAGGAACTTGACCGTTTTGGTTATAAGTTCCCGCGGCCGCGAAGGCACTCGAAGTGTTACCACCGTTGGTAATGCACTCGGAATAATCGTGAGCTCCACCACAATACATACAAGAAACCTCAACCGCTTTAATCGTAGCGGGAGCGGGTTGTTCACCAACTTTAAACTCAACTAACAAGCCTTTCACTATATCAAAATTTTTATTCTCCAAATTAGCCTCGACTTGGCAAGCATCAACGGTGTGTGACAAACTAGGTGAAGATGAAGACGAAGCCTTACGAACACTCGACGTGCTACGAGGACTATACACCTTAGACCTATTCTCAATAATTACCAATGCTTCCTCGACCGTCTTACACAAGAAATTACCACCCGCGGCGGCATTAAGATAATCACGCTCATGATCGTTCAAGCCATTGTAAAACGTGTCTATTTGATGCAAGTCGGAAAAACCATGATGAGGACATTCGTGCAACATTTCCTTAAACCTATTCCAAGCCGTTGAAAAACTCTCATTAAACTCTTGCGAAAACTTTGAAATCTCGTTTTTCAAGTGCGTAGTCTTAGAGGGCGGAAAAAATTGGTTCACGAATTTTGAAACGAGATCCTTCCACGTCAATATAGAATTGGGTGGCTCTTTCTCTAACCAAATTTTTGCGGGCCCCGCTAAGGAATACGGAAAAAGCATCATCTTAATCGAGTCGTTTGAGACGTCCTTAAACTTGCATGTGGCGGTGAGACGATTAAATTGGCGAATGTGGTTATGCGGGTTGTCCTTTTCGTCCCCTCGAAACTTGTTGTTTTGAATCATGGACAACAAACCCGTCTTAACCTCAAAATTCTCCGCAAGGATAGCGGGAATCACAATCGCTTCTCCATAACCCTCGGTGGGTGCTTGAAGCAACTCCATCATAGTTCTATTAGCCATGGGTGCTTCTTTCACTACAATGGGTTCGTCAATAGGAGAGTCCTCACTAGTAGGAGTGAGTGATTTGTTTCTTCGTTTACGAGCACGTCTAGCTTTAGAGCGAGTTTGCATAAACGTCACGTACAACGAGAAGGCGAGCAAAGAAGATTCTTTTTGGTGTTTTTACTTTTTCAATTTTTTTGTGGTTTTTGATTGTTTTTAACTTTTTTGGATTTTTTTGGAATGTATTAAGTAGACCAAAATCTACAAATCTCCTCCTTAATCAAATCTCTTGATTAAAGAAGCCTCAAGGAATGAAAACGAACACGTGAAGTGAACGCCTTCGATGACTTTAGAACGATGGTGGAACACCAAATCGTTCAAGAGGGTTTAATCAATTGAAACCTAGAAAATATATATGATACGTAAGTAATACTTTGGGCGGCAAAACCCTCGATTCACTCTCAAAATCAAATACGCACAAGCAAGCGGAGGAAACGAGGCGGCGCGAAGCACTTAAGAGCCTTTTTCCTTTAGGTCGTGAAATACAACCGCCTTATACCCACCTTATAGTTTGTATTATCAAAATCAAGCTTCACGAAAGTATTTATCTATTTTTGCCTTTTTCTTTGGTTTGAGATTCGAATACAATGATCGAGTGATGAAATCCCGAATCAAGGTTGTGATTGCTCACGTATTTGGAGTACTTGTAAATTTATTGTTCTACGTATACAATATAGTAATAATATTCACACAAAAATCGAAAAACGATAATACGTATTAATAGAGTGCTATTAATACAAATACTTTTATGGCTAATATAGAAAACAACAATGGTTCAACCAAAACACAACACGCCTCCCCGGCAGCGGCGCCAAAATGATGTTGGAGTTTTGCAACCCTTTAGGAAAAGAGAGCAATTAAATAGGGCAAGTGTGCACGACGATTTAGGAAAACCGTGTGTGAATGACCCTAGGTGAGTTCGTTCTCGAGGAGGCTAGTGCGTTGTGTTGAGAGTTGATATATGATGTTTGTGATTATGATCAAGAAGAAAAGAAATGAGAAAGGAAAGAAAAGACGGTTACGAAAACTAATTAAACTACGACGAAAAAGGCGTAAACGTAAAACCGTAAAAAACGACAAAAATAAAAAATTTCAACCTAAAAATTAATTATAAGCTAAAACAAGTCTAAAATAATATAAATAAGGAATAAAATCCAATAAAAATATTTTAAAACCTTTTATTAATTAAATATTCAATTTTAAATGCTAATTAAAGCCCTAAAATTAAATATAATTAATCAAAATGTCCAAAATATGATTTTATTGAACAAATAACTTACTTATATTATTTAACAACTACAAAGTATTTTTTATAATTTTTAAATACTATTTTTCTATTTTTTAATTACTAAAAACTATTTTAAAATTAAAATAATTATAAAAAATAATTTAATAATGCTAAAAATAATCTACCAATTTTAAAAATCCTATTTTACTCTAATGAACAGTAGAAAAATGAAAAATCTTGAAAAATATTAAATTTCCCACTAAATGACAAAACTAGTTTAATTAAAACCCTAATTAACTTAGATTAATTCTAAAAATTAATAAAAAGATGAACAGTAAAATACTTTTTAACCAAAAACCTTAAAATATTATTCTAAGTTCAGAAAAATTGATTAAACCTAAAAATATTACTTTTTGGCACTAAAAGACAAAAACAGAAACTTTAAAGTTAATTAAAAATAGCTAATTAACCTAAAAATTACTAAATGAACAGTACATAAAAATTTAATTAATCAGAAAAATCCTAAATTAAATAAGAAAAATAATAAAACAAGTTTGAAGTCCTAATTCCACTATTTAAGCACTAAAGACAAAATTATGAAATCTGATAGTGACCTTTTCTTTGTTTTCTGTCTTTTAGCTAAGCAGTGGCAACCAGTGAACTACCAGTGGGAAAGGAGTTCCCACTGCTAGTGTATACTTTTGTTCAGTTGAGTATTAAGCTTAGGAAAGCTTATTTGAAAGCTTATTTTGGACAAAAAAGGCACCCTTATACTCTTTTGAGTATAAGGAGTCAACAAACACACAAAAATAAGCAGCAAATAATCAACAATTAGCACAAAACCATACAATCAAAGCTAAACATGGCATTTTCAAGTTGCTGTGACAAATGATAGGTCTGTGGACTTTTTTGCTTAACAGATTGCACACAAATGAGTTTCAATCTTCCTTATTATGCGTACAATAGCACCAATGGATACACAAGCAAACTCAAGCCCTAGAATGATCTATAACTTAACAGATTATGGAATTTGAAGCACAAAAATCATCAAAATAGGCAGAAATAGACATATGCAGATTTTAGCTATGCTATTTCACTTTTAACACTTGTAACTTGATCCAAATTTCACCAATCTTAAACAAACCCTTCACACAAACTTACTCAACCCTACTCATCCCATCTAACACGTTTTAACTTCAAAATCTAACAAACTTTTCAAAAATTAAAAGCAGATCCAAACACACCCTTAAAAATTGAAATCAACAATTTCTCAAACAAAGACTTTTAAAAACTACTCAAAGTGATTTTTATAACATCTAACATGCATACAAACACATGAGAACATAAATCAACAGCTTAAACACACAATCTAAGCAGATTCATGCAATATCACCAAACTTCACTTTTTCTAAGATTTCAAAAAGGAAATGGGTAGTTACCTTAGAACCCTACATCCAGGGTTCTAGTGGATGTAAATCCACCTCCAAATACACCCGGGTGTATGTTGAACATTGATCAACAACAGGTCAAACCTGAAAAATCAAAAAAAAAAAAAACAACACAAGAACAAGGTATATGATATATTCTATTTCTTTCTTACTTTCTTAAAAATCTTTTTAAAACCTTTCAAAACTTCTCAATGATAACCTTCAAAGCATTAACACAATAATTTGAAGCTGGAAATACCAAATCTTGACACAAGTTCTTACCAAGAACTTGCTCAAATCAGAAACTTAAAAACCTTTTTTTGAAAACTTTTTAAAACACAAACTTTGAAGAAAGATGAACAAACTTTAAAACTTAAAATGCTGGAAAGTAAATGGATCACAGTTTCATGTAGGTAAAAAAAACTTTTTCATTAATTTAAAGAAAATAAAAATTACATAGAAACTGGAACAAGAAACTATGAGCTAAACCCTAACGCCTTTTATAGGCTTACAATGAAAATTCTAGAAAGTAAAACCCTAATGGTTAACTCCCAAATTTGCCCTTGGATATCCTCAGCATATTCCCTTCTTGATTTTGAATTTTCTAGTCAACTTGAGCCATGTGAATGAGTAAGATGGAATCATGTGAATGCCAGTGAGGTACATTTGATCTTGAACGTTTATTTTCACCTTTGGGGACACGAAATTGACTGGGGGCGTTGATTTGCTGTCAAGCCTTGTCTTGGAGTAGCAGGGGAGCCACGTGGAGGTCCCACAAGTTGAAGGTGATGGGTTTTGGGATGTGGGTTGTGATTAACTTGTCATTAATCAGCAATCTGGAAACAATTAGTACTTTCCCCTTTGATTTGAGAAAGATAGAATTTTAGGGTTTATGGTGATGAGGGGATTAACAGGAAAAGGTTTAATCCGTTTGGGGTTAAGTAAGTTTAAAATATGTGTTTACCCCCATTATTTAAACTGATTAAATAAATCAGTTTTAAACATAGAAGGTGGAAGTTGACGTGGAGGTTTGGGGTAATCTGATTGGTGGGTTTATTAAGTGGGGTGAGGTGGCATAGGGTGATAGGTGGAAATAGGTTTTGTTGTCTGGTCAATAAAGGCCCCCCAATTCCCTTTGACTTCTCACTTTGTAACAAATAGCCAAAACTTCCAATCCCCTTTGTTTTAAGTTTCACCAAGTTGTCATTTATGGCACAATGCATTTGTAATCTTGAAACAAGGACCATTTATACAATTTCTTCATTTTCCAAGGACTGAATTTGCCATATTTTCATTTTTCAAGGCTTTGACTTTTTGGTTGACTTCTTGAAGGACCATTTTTGACAATTTAGATTTGATGAGGGACTAAATTTGCCAATTCTTCAAAGTTAAGGGTCCTTTTTGTAATTTTGACAAACTTTAGGGACCAAACTTGTAATTATGAAGATACAAGGGTATAAAGTGTCAATTCTTCAAACTTGGAGGACAAATCTTCAATATTCTTCAAATCTTCAAGGGTTTTCTTTGGAAAATTCCTCACTAGGGCTTGGTTCATCGTGCGGCTTCGTTTCCCGTGTTCGTTTTTGCGTGATTCTTGTAATCTTTTGTCATTTTCTCAATATCCGTACCTAAAATACACAAGCAACAAACACAAGCATATATTTGGGTATTTTGATGATATTTAATGCATTTTAAGTCCAAAAAGAACGATGAGACCATGTATAAAAGCCGTCTCATCAAATAACGTCACTTACCCTGATCGGAATGCCAATCCAACACCTCGACAAGTTCATTACAATCACCCAAAGCATGAAGTTGGCTGGTGCCACAATGGATGAACTTCGCCTACAACTCTTTCCACATACTTTATTACATCATGCCGAGAAATGGTTTGATCGTCTCCCGAAGAATTCAATTCACACTTGGGATGATATGACTCAACGCTTTTTGTCGCGCTACTTTCCACCATCCATGGTCACGAGCCTTCGCAATCAGATCAGCGGTTTCATGCAAGATCCCAATGAATCTCTTTTTGATGCTTGGGAGAGATATAATGTCTTGATCGATAACTGTCCAAACCACAACATGCTCCCTGTGACCTTAATTGATACTTTCTACAACGGTTTGACTTTTCGAGATCGTGATACGATTAATGCAGCCGCCGGTGGCACATTCATGAAAAGGAGACCCGAGGAGTGTAGAGAGCTTATTGAGAACATGACTACTCACCACAAAAACTGGGATTCCTCTGCTTCTTCAAGAAACAACCCGAGAGTCAATGTTTCCTCCACTTCAGCAAACCCTGATATGACCGAACTCACACGCGTGTTGACCGAAATGAGCAGAAGTATGCAACTCTTGGCTTCAAACCAACAACAACAAGTTAAAGCTGTTGCTACTCCTTGTGAAACATGCGGCGGTCCTCACTCATACACCGATTGTCCTTCTACACAAGGAAATCCGGAAAATGTGTATGCAGCTTATGGTAATTATTCACCGGAAAATTACCAAGCTCGACAACAAGGGGATAGAAATCTGCTGAGTTACCGATCCAACAATTACCTTTCACCCGGTTTTTCTCCTCAAAACCAAAACCCCGCCAACAACTACACTAGAAGCAACCAAATCCCACCAAGAGCTTCTAATCCTTATCACCCACCCGCTCAACAACTCCCACCCATTAACCCTGATGTTGACACCATCATGAGAACCCACGGTGAGCAAATCAAGAACCTGCAGAGCCAAATTATCAATCTGAAAGGAGATATTACCAAGCAAGGAAATGAGATTAGATCCGAACTTCGAGATAATCTTCAATCCTCCATCAGCACTCAAGCGAATGATATAAAGAATATGCTGGCTAGTTTCTTGCCCCCTGCTCAACCTTCTACTTCAAGTTCTCTACCTTCAAACACCGTCACTAATCCGCGAGCCAATGTGAGTGCTATTACTACTCGTAGTGGAATTACCATTGTCGATCCACCAATCCCACCCCCATCATCTACACCTCCTCCACCACCATTTATCCCAACTCCTCCTACACCTAGTATTAGTGCACCATTCCCGTCTCCGCCTCGTCATGACGATGTACCTAGGAAGGACCCTTCAACATCTCAACCTTTAACTGCTACGCCTTCACCTTCACCACCAAAGCCAATATCCCATATCCTTCTCGTTTAGGCAAGACCAAAATGCTAACCAAGGATGACTCTGAAGTGACACGCTATGTGAAGATGATTTCTCAAATGAACTTCAACATTAGCTTTCTTGAAGCACTTGTCCACATGCCCAAATTTGTTAAAGCATTTAAGGAATTGCTTAACAAGAAGGAGAAGCTGATTGAACTCGCCAACACACGCTTAAACAAAAACTGCTCTGCAGTTATTCTTAAAAAACTTCCGGAAAAGCTTGGAGATCCCGGTTGCTTTGTGTTGCCTTGCGTGTTCAACAAAACTAAAGAGTTTACTGGCCTTGCTGATCTCGGGGCTAGTATTAATTTGATGCCTTTGAGTGTTTGGAAAACACTATCATTGCCCGACCTCACTCCAACAAAGATGACTCTTGAACTTGCAAATCGCACTCTCGCTTACCCCGTTGGTATTGCCGAAGACGTGTTTATTAAAGTTGGCACATTTACTTTCCCGGTTGACTTTGTGGTTGTTGATTATGAAATGGACCCTCGTATTCCTTTAATACTTGGTCAGCCATTCTTGAGAACCGGACGAGCTTTAGTGGATGTGGCCGAAGGTGAGTTAATCTTAAGAGTCGGGGATGATGCACAAGTTTTCAAAATGGGGAAGCTTACAGGCAAATCCTTTGGAGGCCGAGAATCAGTGAATATGATTAATGTGCATGATGACTTTGTCGTCTACAACAATCCTCTATTCGATTCTTGCATCGATAATCCACTCTTTCATGATGATGTGGATGATTCTCGCCCCACTTTGGAACCTTCTCCCATTTATGATTCTCCACCGGTCTTTGATGCTTATGATGATGATTCTAGCTCATATTCGGATGATTATGATGACCTTACTTCTGAGTATCCCGAGCTGCCCACGTATGATGATTTTGATGAGGCTGATACTCTTTCGAGCGATTCTTCACATGATGAAGATCCTCCGCTATCACTCGATCCTACTTTGGACGATTACTCATTTGAGGAAGACTTCTCTGAATTTCTCAACACTTACTTCCCTCATGAGAGTGATGCACCTCCTTTGGACTTTGAAGATTATCGTCTTGATCCTACTTTGGATTTGAAGCACTAATACTTGGTTTTTACACCTCGTATCAAAATGCGTAGTCCCAAGTCTTTTCGAATTGACTATTGGTTAAAAGTGCGACTCAATCGTCTTTTGGTGAATCAAGAGAATGGTTTGGTTGATTTTCTATTTTAAACCATTAGCAAGTAATTAAAGTGTCGTTGAGTAAAATGGAAGAATAAAGATTAATACTAAAATGACGAGTAAAAATAAATGCTTATAAACTTTAAGGCAAAATTAGCACACTAAATAAAACTAACACTTAGAAATTTATGTAAAACAATACACTAAATAAGCCTAATCGGAATATCACAAATAATCACTCAATTGGAATGAGCCCAAAAAGGTGTCTCGATTGGAATGTATTCCGATCGGTTGATCGGAAAGTTGGTAGCGACCTGCGATCGGAATATGTAACAAAAAGGGGCAATCGGAATGTTACTCAAGGTCCCAATCGGAATAATTGAACATACACAATCGGAATATACAAAAATTGCCAGATCAGAATGCTAAACCCTATTCCAATCAAGAGTGATCGGAATATATGGATGCAAATCTGAATGTGGAGAAACCCTTTTCCGATTAGCGAATCGGAAAAAGGGGAAGGCTGCTCGGAATGTTCTAATCGGAAAGGGGTTTAATCCCTTTCCGAAATCTGTGGGATTCGCTTACAAGGCAAGGAAATAAGCTATTATAATGAGCTTATTCCCAAAACTAGAACGAATCAAACTAAACGGATCAAATAAGCACTTGTATCAACTTATCTAACTCGAAAATAAACAAACTTTTGGATCAAACAATAAAAACATGAACTTTTTAAGGAAAACTTTTATAAGTAAATAAGCTAATCATAAAAATAAGCCAATAAGCACAAAAGTCTCAAAGCTTATTTGCATGAAAACTTAGGTAATGATCAAAAGATTAACTTTCAAGCACGAAATCATTAAGAACAACACGGATCATATGATAATCGCACCAAAATCAATCTAAAATCAAAGAAAGGTAGAAAGAGACTAAGGATTAAAAGCTTAAAATAGAACTTGATTAATGAAATAAGCAATACATAAGTGATTAATCTTGAAAGATTAAAAGAAAAGATGAAATTTAGTGAGAGAAAGTTTAAGACTTTCTCTCTCTAAAACTATAAAGAAAAGTAAAAAAATAAAAACTAGCTAATACTAACTAACCACCCTCCTAATGACTATTAGGAGGGTATTTATAGGGAAGGTGGAAGGAGTGCATGTGTTGCATCTTCTTTCTTGCTTTCTTCACGTCTTCTCGACTCGACTTTAATTCTTTGTCTTTTCTCGATGTCGTCTCGGGATTTGAACTTGTCTTTTAATTTTCTTCTTCTATTAGACTTAAGTTCTTTGACTTCGTTAAACTTCCGTCTTTAGACTTTTTCTTCGATAAATCTTCAGAATAGGCCTTGGACTTCCGTTCTTTTTGCACTCTTGATCTTTTGACTTCGTCTTTTCCCGTTTTCTTCGATAAAAGCCCGTGAAAGCCCGTGTTTTCTTCCTTTTTCATATTTTGGTCCTAAAACACAATAAAAACACAAACCACGCATAATTCCGACTTTTACGACATAAATCACACGTTTTGGTCATGTTATTATTGGAAATAAGTGGTAAAAGGATAAGTGTTTTCACAATTATTAAGCACATTCTTTCAAAGGAGAAGAAACCGGTCGACACCAATATCCGCAGCACATATGATTTAACACCTCTTTGTCCCACTTCTGAGGACGAGGTTGTGCTTCTTCGCGGATCTTCTTCCAATTCTGCTACACCTGAGTGCTATTTTCCCCTAAAGGAAAAGGTGTTCGACCCCGGTATTGATATTCTTCAGCCATCTCAGTATCCACCTGATGAAATAAAAGGAAATATCTTTGGAACTTATGGAAATCTACTTGCACCACTTCACCCTTGCTTCTACCGTGCTCCATCGCTGCTTAAGGGAACCTTGCCTACTCTTCTTTGGCTTGCTTTGTTCGCCTTAAGCCTCTGCTATATGATGGACGAAAACTATGTTTTTGATCATAGTGGATATGTTTCATTCTTCTTCCTCTGCTAATCAAGGTCGAGTCAGGCTCACCACTCGGTTAACAAAAACCAAGCGCTTCTTGGGAGGCAACCCATGCATCTATCTTTTCGCTTTCTTTATCATAAGTGTAGGGGGAGACCCGTTTGTTTGCTTTCCTCTCCTCACTTCTTAATCAGGATTCGAGCGCTCATTGATCCACTCTTGATGATTCTTGACGACCCGTGATTCCGTGTCCACTTCTTCCCGGTTCTATCCTAAACTCTTTTCGATTCACTATTTTATATTTTCTCAATATTAAAATAGGAATATCTTTAGTTGTCTTTCCCTTAGCGAGATTTAAACAACGTGCACAATGTCCTAAGTGTAGGGGAGTTTACTCCCACATGCTTAAACATTGAGAACAATGTTTATCTTAAGTGTAGGGGGACTTCTATCGAAGTTAAGTGGCCTTTTCCTTGTATTTGTCCTCATTTTAACCGGAAAATCAATTTTTCGACATTTTTCAAAATTTTTGATCTATTTTGGCCTATTAGTTTTTCCCTTTGCATATTTATTTTCTTTCCTTGCTAGAATAAATGTTTAATAAAGTGGTTTTAATTTTCAAACGTTGTGAATCTTTTGACTCAACCCGAGTTTACTTGTCTAAGTTTACTCTAGCTAGTATCCTTAACGTGTTTAAGTCAAGTTTGCTAGGCTTTTATATATTGAGCTTTAAAACGCGAAAGTCTTAACTCTCACGGGTTAAGAACAAGAACTTTTCGCAAGTTCCTATAATTGATCCTAGAGAGTCGTTTGTCAAGGGAACTTTAAAACGCGATTTCTAAACTTGAAAAAGTCTAAGAATTTGCAAGATCCTATAGGCGACTCGAAAACCCAAAACTTTGATTTAATAGGCTAAGCATCCGCGAGTCTCATTCCTTGAGATTTTAAACTGTGGAGAACGAGAGATGATAGAGTCAATTATAAGTTTGGTATTCTTTCGTGAATTTATGTGAGTTAATTATAAGCCTATTCTCCCATCGCCGGCTAATAAATTTATCTGCAATAAATAAGGTTGTACGATTTGAAAAGTTACTTAGCTTCTAGCCCAAGATCGTTTAAAAGTTGCTCGGTATGGATTAGAGTTAATAGCCAAGGCATAACTTATTGAAGCGGGATGCGAAGATTGGTGAGTCCGAAAAGGCCCTAACAAGGCATGAGGGCTATATTTTGTTGCTAAAGATCCAAAGTGATGTGAAGAATCATTTATCGAAAATCAATATTAGGATCGAGACACACGACGAAAAGCAAAAACTCCCAAAAAATCATGGAGAAGTGTATCCGAAAAGACCCTAGCAAGGTATGAGGATAAATAGATCCAAGTCATAAAAGGAGGCGGATCGTTATATATCAAAGTCCAAAATAAAGATTGGAGAAAAATGAAGAAGTCGTGGTCCAAGTATGAATCTCTCAAAACTTCAAGTGAAGAAATTCCATTAAGAAGAGATGACCATAATTTCATGAACGTCTCTCAAGGTTTGAAGTATGAAGTCGCTGCCAAATATCGGTCCGAGAAAGGTCTCAAATCGCGAAACGAGTTATGCCAAGATATGAACTTTATGAGGTCCCGAGAAGCAGTTTTAAAAGATTTTGTCCTCTAGCTAACTATTGATTAAATCGTTCACTTTATTTTCGGACTAAATAACTATCGAAATAAGTCAAACAATGCATCTTCGTGATCATTAAAGACAACAATAAAATATAAGAGATACCCCTAGGAATAAGGGAGTCTAAGTGAATAATTGGCCCACATGAGTTCGTGTTAGTTTACTAACTTATAATAACAATGATCTCGTTTTTAAGCTTGGTTTGGAGAAAGTGAAAACTTGAGGATGATGATCATTCACAACATTTCCAAAACCCAAGGTATGCTTTTTGATTTCTTTACTTTTAATGTTTATAATTTTCTTTCTCTTTAAAAAAGGCCAACGTGGATTGATTATGATGAAAAATGTAAACGTGCTTTGTAACTAATGCATTGCATGAGGACATTGCAATGGTCAAGTGTAGGGGATTTGATAGGTGTGTAAACACCCATCCTTTTTACCACTTAATTACAATAATAACCGAGCCAAAACGTGTATTTTATGTCTTTTATGTCGGAATTATGCGTGGTTTGTGTTTTTGTTGTGATTTAGGACGAAATGGTGAAAAGTGGAGAAAACACGGACATTCACGGGCATTTACGGACTTTTATTGAAGAAAAAGATGAAAGACGAAGTCAAGAAGTCAAGAGTGTAAAAAGAACGGAAGTCCAAGACCAATTCTGAAGATTTATCGAAGAAAAAGTCAAAAGATGGAAGTTTACTTAAAGCCGAGGAACTCAAGTCTTATTTATCGAAGAATTAAAAGACGAGTCCAAAGAGATCCCGAGCCAAAAGTCATCAAAGTCCAAGATTAACAAAGAGATTAAGAAGGAAGGACTTAATGGCGCAATTAAGAAGAAAGGAAGGAGGGGAGGAAGCTTCCTCTAACCACCCTCCTAATCTCCTATATATACCTCTCATTTTCATTTCATTAAGTTTTGTTGGCTAACTTGAAAAATTAGCTCTTCCACTTTTATTTTATGCACCTTTAATTACTTGTCATTTTCATTACATGTCTTGCACCTTATTTACCATTTAATTTCAAGTAAGTTTTTCTTTTAATTCTCGCACCTTTACTTTATCTTGTTGATCTCATTCTACCTTTCTTTAATCTTTGATTTATATGCTTTTTTTCTTGTTTATTTGTTTAAAGATTACATTTTTATGCTTGTGATTGTTTTAAATCATTTATTTTCATAGCTTATTTTGTTTATTTTCAAGTTTATAAAGTTTTTATAAAAGTTATTTTTATATAGAAGTTTGTTTTTCGTAAAGCTTATCCTTTTCGTGTTTTAAAAGTCTTTAAATTTCTGTTTATTAGCTCTTTCTTAATCGGTTTGCCTTAGGATTTTTGTGGTTTGCTTATTAGAGTTATAGCTTATTTTTCTAGCTTATTTTGTGTACTTTCCTTCGTATTCCGATTGGTGAGATCGGAAAGGGGTTTATATATTCCGACCATAGCTACATTGCTTGGTCGTAAAAGGGTTTTGACATTCCTTTTGGTATTCCAATTGGGGGTTCTTGGTATTCCGATCAGGGTTGGTTTGAGTATTCCGATTAGGAAAAGTGACAGCATTCCGATTAGTGCTCATCCCTCATTCCGATTGAGGTGTTGGATTGGCATTCCGATCAGGGTAAGTGACGTTATTCCGATCAAGGGTTCCAATCAGCATTCCGACCGAGTCCCACTCCATATTCTGACGGGATCAACATTTCGACCAGGGAGGTTTACAACATTCCGATCTGGGTGTCTTCAGATATTCCGATCAGGGTAAGTGACAGGTATTCCGATCAGAATCTTCCGAGCGACATTCCGACATGTTTGGTGATATTCCGATGTGGTATGATCGGAATGTATATTCCGATTGGGGATTTCTTTTAGTGTTTTGCCTTGTTTAATTTTTACGTTCTCATTTTAATACTTTGCTATATTTTAATTCTCGTCACGCTTTAATTTTTAGTCATTTAATTATTTTATTTTTCAAAAGTTTTTAAATATCGCACCACTTTCTTTTAATTAGACTTAGATTTATTTCAACGCCATTTTAATTTTAAGCCTTTTACTTTAATTGTTTTGCACTTTCAATTTACTACAACGACAAACTTTTTGTTTCACCAAAGAACGACTGAGTCACAAATAGAACCTAGATCAATTCGATTAGACCAACACAACGAACTTAATTTTTATACGGGCCAAAAAGGCAGTTATTACCTCATGACCACATTAGTTCGTCTACGAACTTTTAACTCTTTCATCCCCACTAAGGGCATTCTAGACCATTCTCTCAAGGCCACGTACTTAATCGTGTAGGCGCGACCAAGTCTTTCATATGTCTACCTCAACGCTCCCAATCAATACGAACCCAAAACTACATCCTGAATCCACTAGATACGATCAACGAATCAAACCCACGGATAACTAACGACATTTCACGTGCAGGAGTTAAAACAGACCAAAACCACGAAAACTCAAAAGGAAAACTCAAACATGTACCAATTCAAATGACTCATTACAACGAAAAATGATCCAAGAAACACTTAATGGCAACCAAAACATCTTATGCCCCGCGACATATTATTTAAACCGTGCACAAGATCGACTTTTCCAAAAGAATAATTTTTTTCTTTCCTCACCACATCTATGTGACTCAAACAATCTACAAACAACCTTCTAGACGATCTCAAAACTCAAGTCCAAGACTAGGTATCCCGTGCATCCCAAATCATAAAAAGAACTACTATTCAAAACTCAACCTTGAACCCGTCACTTGTACCAAAATTTCGATCAAGCTACTGACACCCCATGACTATACATACCAAATATTTGAGAAGTACATTCCGAGTACATAATTTTAGGCTTTTGAATCACCCAAAAAGCTTTAAAAACGAACAAGTCATGACCAAAACAGTTTTATACTAGTTGTTTTTAAAAAAAACTAAAGAATACTCTTAGTAATTAACGTAATCCTTTTTAAATGAAAAGACAAATAAATGTATGTGAAATTTTCATGGACTTTGTTTAGTCTTGCATAAATAATTATAAATGACATATATTGATTATGCTCACTTATATAAACTATTTAAGTAGAAAGAAATTTTATTTCGCTTTATTTTAAATAAAGTCTTTTAGAATTTGAAATAAATAAGTGTTGATTAAAAAACATCTTATGTTACATCTTGTTTCAAACATGACTCCAACACCTTACCCTTATTTTACCGAATACAACCAACTATCTAACTCTATAGTAGATTTCCAAGTCCCCTTTTTTTCAATATATACCGACCAAAAGAAATGTAAGACCCAACACAAAAGATTTCATTATCTCAAAAGAAGTCCCAAGTTATTTCAAGAGACTCAAAACCAAGAACACCATTTTAAAACGTACACGTGAAATACGAAACTCAAAGAATACGCTAACACATAACACATATATCCATCTACTCACATAAGCTCATAACCACATAAACAATAAAGTCTAAAACTCCATCCATTAAAATAACATAGTCAAACTCTTGAAATACATAAATCCATAGTCTAGCTAAAACAGCATAGACTAAATCCAAAACGAAAACATAATCAGTTATAAGTCATGTCGCCCATAAGAGTGGAAACAGCTTAAAATCCTTCATATCCACCTACTCCTAATAACTCGAACCACTACATGATTCTTAGGGAACATGACTTAACATCAAAAGAAAAATACTATACCTCAGGTACATAAAATAACCCAACAAAAGATAGAAACTACCATGTATCAAATTATGTATTATAATGTACAATTTAAGCAATATACGACAATGACTAGCGTGGATGATTATGGTTCAACCAGCACTAGTCACACCCCGAAAAGAAAATAACATGTGGCTAAGTATGAACTACTATGGTTCAACCCATACAAGTCAAAACTTAACAAACATCGCAAGTAAAAACCAATAGCATCCAAAAAACTTTAATTAATATTAAATGCACACATACTCCTATGACGCCTATATGCAGGGACCCTTAAGCTATTGATTAGGTTACTAGACTAGGCAACCTAATTCTCGATAACCATTGGCTGTGATACCATTATGTCACACCCCAACATGGCAGAATATGGGGCGTGACGCATGGATATCATCACAACAATAGCGTGTCCATAGAGAGAACTATATGAATTAGAAATGTCATAAAAGGTGACACAAATGTCATGACAATATCTCATCAATGCAGGAGTCTAGGTAAGTAGGCAACAGTCCTACCTCTTACCCAAGACAAACAAATAACACAAACAAATCAACATATAGGTTCATAGTATCACTTATGGAAACAAACATAAAAATAAACTAAGAAGGAACGGGGATCTCCTTCTAAATGTATTCCTACGCAACTCCAATCCTAGCCACATATGTTCTCACGCTTAACCACTTTATCACCTGAAAGAGACACTAAAACACGTCAACATAATGTTGGTGAGAGTCATAGGTTTAGACTCCAACCGAAAATAAATTATAATAAGCTATGAACAACCATAAACCACTAAACATATGGAAAATGTGCTACAAGTATGCATTAACAACTAACATTCAAGATCAATCATTCCAAACCAAATCCAAGGCTCCCAGCCTTACCAAACACCATGGTACCATAGGCGCCCATACACCTATGTACCAATCCCAAGGCCCCGCCTTGTCATTATCCATTGGTCCCATAGATGCTCACACATCTATGTACCTCCCCAAGGCCCCGCCTTGTCAACATCCCCTTGGTACCAAGTCAAAGCACAATAACTGAGACGGTACGCGTCCCCCGATCCAAATCATAAACACAATCAAGAATCACATAGCAATTAATCACATAAGTGTACACACAAGTCCATTACCAATCATAAAACATTCACAACATAAGTTATAAACCAAACAGTGTCTCTTCCATCCCATCTGGAAGTCAAAATCATTAAAAGATATGGGACTATGAAACTCACCGGATTGAGCTTCTCCAAAAATCCGCGCACTAGCAAAAAGCTAACAAACAAAAGCACACAATCAAAACATGAAACAAACACTAAGATGGCTCATCAACACATGATGGACATCTAACCTTCTCCTATATATATACCTCATTTATATGCTCTAAGCATCGTATTACACCCCCTCTGTTGGGTCAAAAGTTGATGAGTCAAATCACTATGGAAACAAGAATGACCAAATATGGCATTAGGAGAAACTTCAAGCTGGTGGGCAAAATACAAGAAAGTTTCCCCTGCTACAAAACTTTCCACTGCTGTGAACACTCTCCTAACATGTACTAAAAACATGGAGATTTGGTCAAGTAGTGATAAGAATGAATAATTCTGTTTTGATTTAGTCATTATTATCTTATTTAGTTTCCATGTATCCCTGGGTTCCTTAAGTTATAAAAGGAACACCAGACCGTAGGTTTTATTCATTCATTCATACTACTCAAATGTAACCTGCAGAGTCTTTGATCTCTAGGCATGGGATTCAATGTATACATGCCTAGAGTGGTTTGTGTTAATCATCAATAATACAAACCCTTTGGGAATTATTCGTCTCTTAATCATCTTGTTCATGATTATCATTCAATTCCGCTATGTTAATTCATATGAATGTTCATCATCCTAGATAAAGTGGTTTTTACTATTTGAGTCTAAAGATCTTGGATTCAACAAGTGATATCAGAGCGGGTGGCTCGATATCTAGGAGAATCAAGTTGTTTAATTTTGTTGCTGTGAAGATTTAGGGTTTATGATAAAACCCTGGTATATTGCTCCTTGAAGCCGTTTTGTGAAGGTTTTTGTTCATTGCTAATAACGTCTGATGTTTGTGATTTGGAGTAGTCTTACTCTTTTGGTGGCGTAATTTACTCACATTCATTATTTCTAATGAATTGAGAATAAATTAATCAATGACAGAAACATGAACAAAGGATTGGTATTGGGCAACTTTCGTTATAATTCGTGTGATTAATGGTCCCACGTGAGGTGAAATAAATTGTGTTCACACGAATGACTTTGGCAAATGTTTTGTTCACACGGTTTAACCAAGGAATGAAAAGGTGGAGTTATTAATTGACGCAAAGTTGGTCCACATGGTGATTGAAGTTCATTATTTCGCTTTATTTTAAATAAAGTCTTTTAGAATTTGAAATAAATAAGTGTTGATTAAAAAAAATCTTATGTTACATCTTGTTTCAAACATGACTCCAACACCTTACCCTTATTTTACCGAATACAACCAACTATCTAACTCTATAGTAGATTTCCAAGTCCCCTTTTTTCAATATATACCGACCAAAAGAAATGTAAGACCCAACACAAAAGATTTCATTATCTCAAAAGAAATCCCAAGTTATTTCAAGAGACTTAAAACCAAGAACACCATTTTAAAACGTACACGTGAAATACGAAACTTAAAGAATACGCTAACACATAACACATATATCCATCTACTCACATAAGCTCATAACCACATAAACAATAAAGTCTAAAACTCCATCCATTAAAATAACATAGTCAAACTCTTGAAATACATAAATCCATAGTCTAGCTAAAACAACATAGACTAAATCCAAAACGAAAACATAATCAGTTATAAGTCATGTCGCCCATAAGAGTGGAAACAGCTTAAAATCCTTCATATCCACCTACTCCTAATAACTCGAACCACCACATGATTCTTAGGGAACATGACTTAACATCAAAAGAAAAATACTATACCTCAGGTACATAAAATAACCCAACAAAAGATAGAAACTACCATGTATCAAATTATGTATTATAATGTACAATTTAAGCAATATACGACAATGACTAGCGTGGATGATTATGGTTCAACCAGCACTAGTCACACCCCGAAAAGAAAATAACATGTGGCTAAGTATGAACTACTATGGTTCAACCCATACAAGTCAAAACTTAACAAACATCGCAAGTAAAAACCAATAGCATCCAAAAAACTTTAATTAATATTAAATGCACACATACTCCTATGACGCCTATATGCAGGGACCCTTAAGCTATAGATTAGGTTACTAGACTAGGCAACCTAATTCTCGATAACCATTGGCTGTGATACCATTATGTCACACCCCAACATGGTAGAATATGGGGCGTGACGCATGGATATCATCACAACAATAGCGTGTCCATAGAGAGAACTATATGAATTAGAAATGTCATAAAAGGTGACACAAATGTCATGACAATATCTCATCAATGCAGGAGTCTAGGTAAGTAGGCAACAGTCCTACCTCTTACCCAAGACAAACAAATAACACAAACAAATCAACATATAGGTTCATAGTATCACTTATTGAAACAAACATAAAAATAAACTAAGAAGGAACGGGGATCTCCTTCTAAATGTATTCCTACGCGACTCCAATCCTAGCCACATATGTTCTCACGCTTAACCACTTTATCACCTGAAAGAGACACTAAAACACGTCAACATAATGTTGGTGAGAGTCATAGGTTTAGACTCCAACCGAAAATAAATTATAATAAGCTGTGAACAACCATAAACCACTAAACATATGGAAAATGTGCTACAAGTATGCATTAACAACTAACATTCAAGATCAATCATTCCAAACCAAATCCAAGGCTCCCAGCCTTACCAAACACCATGGTACCATAGGCGCCCATACACCTATGTACCAATCCCAAGGCCCCGCCTTGTCATTATCCATTGGTCCCATAGATGCTCACACATCTATGTACCTCCCCAAGGCCCCGCCTTGTTAACATCCCCTTGGTACCAAGTCAAAGCACAATAACTGAGACGGTACGCGTCCCCCGATCCAAATCATAAACACAATCAAGAATCACATAGCAATTAATCACATAAGTGTACACACAAGTCCATTACCAATCATAAAACATTCACAACATAAGTTATAAAACCAAACAATGTCTCTTCCATCCCATCTGGAAGTCAAAATCATTAAAAGATATGGGACTATGAAACTCACCGGATTGAGCTTCTCCAAAAATCCGCGCACTAGCAAAAAGCTAACAAACAAAAGCACACAATCAAAACATGAAACAAACACTAAGATGGCTCATCAACACATGATGGGTATCTAACCTTCTCCCATATATATACCTCATTTATATGCTCTAAGCATCGTATTACACCCCCTCTGTTGGGTCAAAAGTTGATGAGTCAAATCACTATGGAAACAAGAAGGACCAAATATGGCATTAGGAGAAACTTCAAGCTGGTGGGCAAAATACAAGAAAGTTTCCCCTGCTACAAAACTTTCCACTGCTGTGAAGATTCCCCTAACATGTACTAAAAACATGGAGATTTGGTCAAGTAGTGATAAGAATGAATAATTCTGTTTTGATTTAGTCATTATTATCTTATTTAGTTTCCATGTATCCCTGGGTTCCTTAAGTTATAAAAGGAACACCAGACCGTAGGTTTTATTCATTCATTCATACTACTCAAATGTAACCTACAGAGTCTTTGATCTCTAGGCATGGGATTCAATGTATACATGCCTAGAGTGGTTTGTGTTAATCATCAATAATACAAACCCTTTGGGAATTATTCGTCTCTTAAACATCTTGTTCATGATTATCATTCAATTCCGCTATGTTAATTCATATGAATGTTCATCATCCTAGATAAAATGGTTTTTACTATTTGAGTCTAAAGATCTTGGATTCAACAAGTGATATCAGAGCGGGTGGCTCGATATCTAGGAGAATCAAGATGTTTAATCTTGTGAAGATTTAGGGTTTATGATAAAACCCTGGTATATTGCTCCTTGAAGCCGTTTTGTGAAGGTTTTTGTTCATTGCTAATAACGTCTGATGTTTGTGATTTGGAGTAGTCTTACTCTTTTGGTGGCGTAATTTACTCACATTCATTATTTCTAATGAATTGAGAATAAATTAATCAATGACAGAAACATGAACAAAGGATTGGTATTGGGCAACTTTCGTTATAATTCGTGTGATTAATGGTCCCACGTGAGGTGAAATAAATTGTGTTCACACGAATGACTTTGGCAAATGTTTTGTTCACACGGTTTAACCAAGGAATGAAAAGGTGGAGTTATTAATTGACGCAAAGTTGGTCCACATGGTGATTGAAGTTCATAATTGTTCACGTGGGATGTGTAGCTTAGAAACAGCAAGTATAATGGGTCATGTGATTTGTTTTGTGGTCCCAGGTTATAAATTTTGTCTCG
This sequence comes from Glebionis coronaria, assembly GCA_025667525.1. Classification (NCBI taxonomy): domain Eukaryota; kingdom Viridiplantae; phylum Streptophyta; class Magnoliopsida; order Asterales; family Asteraceae; genus Glebionis; species Glebionis coronaria. The sequence goes on along the minus strand of CM046876.1, from coordinate 393,826,998 downwards.
TGAAGGATTTTTAGTTTTTTTATTATTCGAAGTCATGATCCATGATTAGAATAAAACCTAACTGAAAGTTGAGATGTGGATACAACAAGGATTTTGGCGAGTGAACAGGTGAAAGCAGAAAACAAATTCTCACAGTAGGGTATATTTTTATTGCTATGTTTTTGTTTTTTATATCCCCTGTTATAAATTCATTCCTACTTTGTGTGGGTTTGGCACAATTAATAACAAAAACAGTGGCATTAAAAGTTCCCCTTGCTTTTGAAAAGGTTTCCCCTGCTTTCATTAAAAGTCCACCTGCTACGATCCCCTTGCCTTCAATAGTTCCCCCTGCTTTCATTTATAGATTCCCATTATTTTTGAAAGTTCCCCCTGCTGTCAGATCTGAGTTTTTGGATAGCAGTATTTTGGCGTTTGGTATATTCACAGCAACTGGTCTTAAAGGTATAAATGCTTGTTTTAATTTTATTAATTGCAAAGAAAAGTTCTTATTAGTTATTTGAAGACGAAGTAGATCTTAGCGGGTATGTGTTTTATGCTTAAACACCTAGTTACGAAGTGGTACAAGATCTACGAATGTGTGATTTTTCTTATGGTACTCTATGCACATATTTTCTATCACTTGAAGGAGTTACATTATCATGCTCAGTGTCTCATAAGTAAATGAGGATCTTTGTACGCAATGACTCTTCGTTGCGTGGTTAGTGTAAGATATAGAACGCAAGTTCGAGTTATTCTACTTCATCGTCAAGTAAGTTATAATTCATATTCTCCATATGTGATCATTACATAAAGCCTACTGAATTAGAAGATTCATAAATGACTAGCACACCTTAAGGGGAAGCTCATTTGATAAAGTGTTAGTCATTCACATATGACATCAAGGTGAAGATTTTTGCTACTTCTCATTAGTATTACTACAACTAGTGTGAGTATCTACTGCTCAAAATCATTTTTTATTAGGGCTGCTTCCGTATGTGCTTCATGGAGGGTATTTTGAAAGGTGGAATGCTTGGGTTAGAAGTATGGTATTGGTTGGTAGTAGTTAAAAATCAAGGTTGTTCATATAGAAGACCCCTATTTGATCATGTCAAAAAGGGGAAGTTGTCTACAGAGAATGTTCAGCCTGTTGATCTTTGATGTTGTATGCTTAAGGGGAAGTGTTTTGACATCATCAACTAGGGGAAGATTGTTGGGTCAAAAGTTGATGAGTCAAATCACTATGGAAACAAGAAGGACCAAATATGGCATTAGGAGAAACTTCAAGCTGGTGGATAAAATACAAGAAAGTTTCCCCTGCTACAAAAATTTCCACTGCTCTGAAGATTCCCCTGCCATGTACTAAAAACATATAGATTTGGTCAAGTAGTGATAAGAATGAATAATTCTGTTTTGATTTAGTCATTATTATCTTATTTAGTTTCCATGTATCCCTGGGTTCCTTAAGTTATAAAAGGAACACCAGACCGTAGGTTTATTCATTCATTCATACTACTCAAATGTAACCTACAGAGTCTTTGATCTCTAGGCATGGGATTCAATGTATACATGCCTAGAGTGGTTTGTGTTAATCATCAATAATACAAACCCTTTGGGAATTATTCGTCTCTTAAACATCTTGTTCATGATTATCATTCAAATCCGCTATGTTAATTCATATGAATGTTCATCATCCTAGATAAAATGGTTTTTACTATTTGAGTCTAAAGATCTTGGATTCAACAAGTGGTATCAGAGCGGGTGGCTCGATATCTAGGAGAATCAAGATGTTTAGTTTTGTTGCTGTGAAGATTTAGGGTTTATGTTAAAACCCTGGTTTATTGCTCCTTGAAGCCGTTTTGTGAAGGTTTTTGTTCATTGCTAATAACGTCTGTTGTTTGTGATTTGGAGTAGTCTTACTCTTTTGGTGGTGTAATTTACTCACATTACTTCTAATGAGTTGAGAATGAATTAATCAATGACAGAAACATGAACAAAGGATTGGTATTGGGCAACTTTTATTATAATTTGTATGATTAATGGTCCCACGTGAGGTGAAATAAATTGTGTTCACACGAATGACTTTGGAAAATGTTGTGTTCACACGGTTTAACCAAGGAATGAAAAGGTGGAGTTATTAATTGATGCAAAGTTGGTCCACATGGTGATTGAAGTTCATAATTGTTGACGTGGGATGTGTAGCTTAGGAACAACAAGTATAATGGGTCATGTGATTTGTTTTGTGGTCCCAGGTTATAAATTTTGTCTTGTGAAGGATTTTTAGTTTTTTTATTATTCGAAGTCATGATCCATGATTAGAATAAAACCTAACTGAAAGTTGAGATGTGGATACAGCAAGGATTTTGGCGAGTGAACAGGTGAAAGCAAAAAACAAATTCTCACAGTAGGGTATATTTTTATTGCTATGTTTTTGTTATTTATTTCCCTTGTTGTAAAGGAAACCCTATGCCCTTACATATGTTAGCTAACTCCTCCCTTTTGCCCCAACCTTAAAGCTACTGTTAAGGCCCCGATATATATATATATATATATATATATATATATATATATATATATATATATATATATATATATATATATATATATATATATATATATATATATATATATATATATATATATATATATATATATATATATATATATATATATATATATATATATATATATATATATATATATATATATATATATATATATACTTCTACCTATCCGCATTTTACCGATTTGAACATAGAAAAAGTTTGTTATGATTAGGGGGTCTTACCCTAACCCATTTGCTTAGCCCTCCTCCAAGCCTCTTATTTAATATATAAACCAACTCCCATGCTCATTAGAAGGTTCAAATGTACATCTATGTACCTCAATCACCTTAAAACATTAAAGTAAACCTGACTGATTTCAAAACTGTTTTGACTTCCGACTGTTGTAACCTGTTTTTGACCCACCTCCCGACCTCCAATTTAGTTCTCGTTTCTTGCATTTGAAATCCAACTCAATTACCTTTCCAGGGTTACTTGGATCGCAAAATAAGAGTTTGTAGAACTCTAGATATGATCAAAACAATTGACCTAAAATTCTGCCAAGTTTTTAAAAAACGAATTTAACATAATTAGTCTAATTAATTACCCATAACTTGTTTAATTATAAACCCTAAATAATCTAATCAGTATTATATCATTAAAACTCAGATTTAATTTAGACATAATCATATATCCATCATGTATTGATTTATAAATGCATAATAACAATTTAATTAAAAAGGGATTGAAGATTTTACCTTAAAAATAATGGAAGATCTTTATCTTTGAAACCCTAATTGGTCACCATTGTTAAAATTAGACTCTGAGATGTTAAGGGCGTGAAAAATCTGGTTTTTTTGGTTATGGGGTGAGTTTGGTTAAGTCCTAAAGGCCCCTTAATCCCATTACAAGTCCATTGGGCCTGTTTTTGGGCTTTTTGGTTATTTTCTTCCTTCCTTTTCTTTTGGCTGCCCAAACCAAGCCCAAAGCACCTAAGAATCTGGGTTTTAACCTTATTTTATCACTTATATCATTCTTAAAATAAACCTCACATTCGGGTTACTTCCGGACCAAAACCAGAAAGCCTTACGTTGATTTTTTCGACTTTCTACGCGATTTCCGAACTAACCGTCATTTCCAAAAGTTTCTAATTATGGTAACTATCTATAAAACTTATCCTAAACATATAATATATACTTATACATACATACAACATACGATACGTACACGAGGCCTTGTAAAAACGATATCTGAACTTTCCCGCAGTTCATTTCTGAACTTATTTCATTTCATTTCATTTCCAACCCGTACCAAGATTTACAAATCATGTACCTCATTTCGTCCATTCTCATCCCCAAAATCACACATATAAACACATAAATCACATAAAACACATAAATTAACCTTAAAATAAGACCAAGTGACGAACCTCAAAACCACGGTTGTCACAGTACTTGACACTTAACAAATAATTCCCAACAATCCTCCCCTAAACAAGAAATGGTAACTTGTTGTCTTCTTGTTTCTCTTGTACTGGATGTATTAAAAATACATGTCTTCAGTCTTTCCTTCATCCTTGGATTGAACTTGGTTATTTGTATTTGTATCCAACTGAATGTAGCCAAACACTTTAAATGTAGATCTTCTTCTTATAAGATAATCTTCAAACATTATGAGCATCATCTTTGTCTTTAAACTTGTTGGGAATAAATTAAGGCCAGATCACTTGAGCGCTGACAAGAGTAAAACAAGCGTTGACAAGAACAAAACAAGCGCTGACAGGTCAAGCGTTGACAAGATAAAGTCAAGCGTTGACACATTGAAGACAAGCACTGATGGGGAGATATACTCTACGCCTTTATTGTATTCTAGATTACTTCTAGTAAAGATAGGAACAACAATGTATTTTCTATATTTATCTTTACCTAGAATAGCTGATATGTAGATTATTGTACAAGGCTTCTTATGTCTATAAAAGAAGACCTTTAGGTTAATGTTTGATTTAAGTTTTTCATTCGTAAACTACTTTCATTGTAAGCAAGTTTGATATCATTAATCAAAGTGAAAGTTTGTTTATATCATTGTGTGTTCTTGTTTAAGTGTTAAATTCCGCATAACACTTAGATTATCATAAGCATATACAAAGGTTTATCTAAGTGTATTACTTGATCTAATCTCGTATAGATAAAGCTAAATCGATCTAAGTTTGGGATCAATAAGTGGTATCAGAGCTTGTTGAGGAACTTTTGATCTTAAAGAACACAAGAACCCTAAAAATCACCAAAACCCTAATTTTCTCAAAAAACCCTAACAACATCATGTCTGAAGCAATAACCTCCTCCTCCTCATCTTTACCAAACATCAAGATTCCCATGCTTGATGCAACCAACTTTGATTTGTGGAAATTCAACTTTGAGCAATATCTGGGAATCTATGACTACACACTCTGGGAGGTTATTGAATATGGAAACACATTCGATAAAGCCCAAAAGATTGCTAATGTTATTGCTCAAAGATCAGCTGTTGCTGGATGTTCTGAAGAGGATAAGAAAGAAAAACCTGGAGATGGTAGAGCTGTGGCTGCTGAAGACATAGCAAAGAAAAGGGTCGACATGAAAGCCCTAAATATTCTGAAAGTCTCTTTCGGACAAGAGAACCAGCATAAATATAGAGGCTATGAATCTACTAAAAACCTTTGGCAAGCTCTTGAAGTTGCATATGGTGGCAATGCAGACACTAAGGAAGAGAAGAAAAAGCAACTCATGCATGATTATGTTGTCTTCAAGGCTCAACCCAATGAGAAACTGAGTAGTGTGAGAAGAAGATTGCTTGATATTACAAGCAAGTTGTCCTTCATGGGGACACAACTTGGTGATGTTGATATTAATGCTACCTTTCTTAAAAGTCTTGGTGAGGCATGGAAGATTGAGGCAAGATCTATTCTTGCCAACAATACTTACAAGAGTTCCTCGTTTGATGACATCTACAACAAACTAAGGCTGTTGGAAGATGAAACTCTTTTAGAGCATGGAAGCAAGTCTACCACCAGTAACATGGCCTTCTTCTCTCATAGTGAAGGTCAATTCAATCAGAACGACTCTTACATGCATCCAGTTACTGGATCATCATATGTCAGCGCTGGAACAAGTCCTGTCAACGTCTCCTATTCAGACGCTGACACATTCAAGAGTGACTCCCCAAGAGTTAAACCTGCTGGTTTAGATTTGGATACTGTATGTGCTTATATTGCTTCTTTGCCCAATGGTTCAGTGATTACATATGAGGACCTTGAGCAGATAAGTGATGAGCACTTGGAAGAGATGGACATTAAGTGGAACATGGCTCTTGCTAGTATAAGAGCAAATAGGTGGAACAGAAGGTTTAAGAAGAAGATGACCTTCAATGCTAAAGATACAGCTGGATTTGATAAATCCAAAGTTGAATGCTACAACTGTCATCGTATGGGGCACTTCATGAGGGAATGCAGATCTCCTAGAAGATCTGATGCTGGTAAACCCTCAAGTCAAGTTGTTAAAGCTCAGGATTCCAAAGCCATGGTTGCAGTTCAAGGAATTGATGGTATGGGATGGGATTGGAGCTTTCTGGCTAAGAATGTTGAAGAGGATAAAGCTTTGGTTGCTGAGGTTGAAGAAGAAGAGCATGTTGAATATGCTCTTATGGCACACTCCTCCTCTTCATCTGATAAAGAGGTATACAATTATGCTTTTTGTAGTACAGGTTGTAGGTTAAACACTGAGAAACTTAACAAAGAAGTGTTAAGATTAATGAGTGATGTGAGTACTGAAAAGTGCAAACTGTCTAATTACCAAGTAGCTCTCACTCAAACTGAGAAAACCGTTTCTGAATACAAGAAAATGGAAATTGACTTAAAAGATAAAATTAATATCTTAAAACATGAGTTAGATGCTAGTATGGATATTAGAAACATCGTGGAAAGGGTTAATGGTGAATTACAAGCTAAATTAGATGAGGCCATTAAGAATAAAGACAACGTTGGCCTTAAAATTCAAAGATTTGATAGAGCCACTCAAACCCTAGGAGACGGTGTGGGTAAACAAAGGGATCCTAAGGACATGACTGGGATTGGGATGAATGATTACTCTTTGGTTCCACCACCAGCTGGTGACTTCTATGGTGTCCAACAAAAGGACCTATCTTGGACTGGTTTGCCAGAATTTCAAGAGGAGGAATTCATTCCTCCACCAAGAGTTGTCACTCCAGTTGAAGAGTACCAACAAAAGTTGACTGACCTGAATGAATGGAAGAAAGCTAACCCTACTTTGTTTGTTAAGGGTGGCTTGCTATGTGAAAGTCCCAATGAGTCAACTCCCATTAAGGTTACAAACCCAGTCACTGGTAAAGCTGTTGACCTAGGCTCAAACACTGATAGAAAACCTAGCATTAAACATGCAGAGATGTATAGGAATACTAGGTCACCCAAGAGCCAAGTTAGCAATAATGGAACAGGCTTCTTCTCTTCTAGACCTAAGGTTGTGTCTAGAAAAGCTTGTTACACTTGTGGTAGCTTTTCATACTTGGTTACCAAGTGTGTCAACGCTCCCAAAGCCAGCGCTGACAGGAACAATTTTAGCGCTGACAGGAACAAAGTCAACGTTGTTAGGAAGTCAAACGTTGTCAGACCCAAACCTTGTGTGCAGCAAAGTCCACAAGTGATTAGACCTGCCCCATTCTTTACTAGAGGGTCTAACACTCATGGACAAAGACCATTTAAAAAGACAAACACCTGGTCTAATAGGCAATGGGTTTCTGTAGCAAACCCTAGGTTCAACGCTGACAAGGGTAATTTCAGCGTTGACAAGACCAATTCCAACGCTGACAGAAACGTGACCAGACCTAAATATTTGCAACCACAGGGTAAGAGGTCTAAAGCTTCTTCAAGCTTAACATGGAGACCCAAGAAAGATCAAAACCCTAATGATAATGGGATTTCAGTGACCTGCAACAGATTTAATTACATTTCAAAGGTCATTACAAAACCTATTGGGGTTAACTGGGTATTTCATCCTAAGAAGGATGAGAATGGGGTTGTTGTGAGAACTAAGTCTGTTCTTATTGAACAACCAGATGAATCCAAGTCTTTTGTGACTTGGGTTCCCAAAGAAAACTAATTTGTTTTCTTTATGTGCGGGGCATTCAAAGACAGGTCAATGATTATGGATATTGGGATAGTGGATGCTCAAGGCACATGACAGGGAAGGAAGACTATTTGACGAACTTCACTCCCATTAAAGATGGTGATAAGGTTTACTTTGGAGGCGGATATGGTACTATCACAGGCAAAGGAACCCTTCTCACCAAGAATTTGCGTTTTGAGAACGTATTTCTGGTAAAAGAACTTGATTACAACCTTTTTAGTGTATCACAAGTTTGTGATAATCAAAATAAAGTTCTGTTTACTGATACTGAGTGTTTGGTGTTAAGCAAGGATTTTAAGATCCCTGATGAGAAATATATTGAGTATAGAACACCTAGGCATAAGGACATATATAATGTGAATTTGAATGGGATTAAAATGAATAATAATATGTCTTGTTTTTATGCTAAAGCTTCAGTAGATGAGAGTAATTTGTGGCACAGGAGACTAGGGCACATAAATTTTAAAAATATAAATAGGCTTGTGAGACTTGGTTTGGTTGATGGTTTGCCTGAGAAGGCCTTCCACAATGACCACTCTTGTGTTGCATGTCTTAAAGGCAAGCAGCACAAGGTCTCATTCAAGTCCAAAAAGGTGCATACTAGTTCTAGACCTCTTCATATGCTACACATGGACCTCTTTGGTCCAACCAATATAGAAAGTTTGAATTGTAAGTCATATTGCTTTGTCATCACAGATGACTTTTCTAGGTTTACTTGGACATTCTTTCTAGCTATGAAGAGTGACACAGCTGATATTCTAATTGATTTTATCACTCAGATTGAAAAGAGGTCTGGCAATGAAGTTAAAAAGCTTAGGAGTGATAATGGTGGTGAATTTAGGAATAAGAAGCTAGATGATTTCTGTGCCAGGAAAGGAATTACTAGGAAATTTAGTATTGCTAAAACCCCACAATAAAATGGGGTTGCTGAGAGGAAAAATAGAACCCTAATTGAAGCAGCCAGAACAATGTTGGCTGATGCTCATTTTCCTATAGCCTTTTGGGCTGAGGCTGTTAATATAGCTTGCTATGTTCAAAATAGAGCATTAGTTAACAAAATTCAGAACAAAACACCTTATAAGTTACTTTGTGGTAGAAAACCTAATATTGTTTTTCTCAGACCTTTTGGTTGTCATGTAGTAGTTTTAGATACTAGTGATGCCTTAGGGAAATTTAGTGCAAAAGGTGATGAGGGCTACTTCATGGGGTATTCAGTGCAAAGCAAGGCATATAGGGTTTATCTTAAAGAGGAAAAACGTATACTTGAAAGAGTACATGTTAGGTTTTTAGAGAATAAACCTAGTGATCCTGAAAGTGGTCCTAATTGGTTGTTTGACTTGGAACCTCTATCTAGAACTTTAAATTATATGCCTGTCACTAATCTAGACATTGTGAAGGTAACTTCAAATGTTATGGAGGAACAAGTTGTTGATGTTTCAGGTACTCAGGTTCATGAAAAGGTTGGATCACAAGCAGAAAAGACATCTCCTATCCAAGAATATGTTACAATTCCCATTTGGACAGATGCTTTTGCTGCTGCTGCTGCTGCTACTGGTAAAGATAATGGTGGTCTCCAAGCACCACCCGATACAAACATGCATGGTCCTTCAGGCGCTAACAAAGGCAAATCTAGCGCTGACAAGACCAATTCAGACGTTGATGGTTCAGACGTTGACAACAACAGTTCAAGCGTTGTTAGCCCAAGCGCTGACAAACAAGATTCAGGCGTTGACAACAATTCTGCACATCTTTTCTCTTCCATTTTTGAACAAGGTGAACCTTCCAATATATATGAAGAGGTTCATCCTCATGTTGATGCAAGAGAGTCTGATGAAGAAGATATTGGCAACATGGAGCATGAGGTGAGGACACCAGACTTTTTGAAGGAGGAGTTCTCACTTCCACAATGAAGAATCACCCCACTTCTCAGATCATTGGTGATATTATGACTCCATTTCAGACTAGAAGATCTCATCAAGGTCTTGGTGGGTTTATTGCCAATATACACAAGAAGGTTGATACCCCTCTTGTGCAAGCATGTTTGTTTGCCTGTTTTCTGTCACAACAGGAACCCAAGAAAATATTTGATGCTCTCAAAGAACCAAGTTGGGTGGAAGCAATGCAAGATGAGCTTCACCAATTTGCAATTCAGGATGTTTGGGAACTGGTTGATTGTCCCAGATATGTCAGACCTATAGGGACAAGATGGGTTCTAAGGAACAAGAGAGATGAAAGAGGCATTATGGTCAGAAACAAGGCAAGGTTAGTGGCTCAGGGATATACACAAGAGGAGGGGATAGACTATGAGGATGTCTTTGCACCAGTTGTAAGGATTGAAGCTATAAGGATTTTTCTAGCCTATGCATCCTGCATGGGCTTCACTGTTTATCAAATGGATGTCAAGAGTGCCTTCCTCTATGGAACCATTGTTGAGGAAGTATATGTGATGCAACCACCTGGTTTTGAGGATCCAGAGAATCCAGACAAAGTGTATAGAGTCAAAAAGGCTATGTATGGCCTTCATCAAGCCCCTAGAGCATGGTATGGTACTTTGTCTACCTATTTGGTGGACAATGGATTCAAGAGGGGCACCATAGATCAGACACTGTTTACAAAGAAGAAAGGCAAGGATGTGTTGCTTGTCCAGGTCTATGTTGATGATATCATTTTTGGGTCTACTGATCCAAAGATGAGTGAGGATTTCTCCAAGCTTATGACAGACAAACTCAAGATGAGTGCTATGGGGGAGATGAACTTCTTTCTTGGTTTACAAGTTCAGCAGAAAGAAGATGGTATCTTCATCTCCCAGGATAAATATGTGGCTGAGATCTTGAAGAAGTTTGGCTTTTCTCCACATGAAAGGAAGGGTATGGAGGAATCTTCCAAAGGGGAGGAAGATCCAATAAATCTGAGTGATAAGGGAAGCCATGATGGTCAATCAATGGTTGTTGCTGAGGCCCTTACAACTTTGAAGAAACAAACAGGTTTTGATACGTCTTTAGTCTCTCCTATCAACTTGAATTTATCATTTACAACCATGTTGAAGGAGGTTACAAAAGGCGCTGAGGCAGGATATTTAGGCGTTGACAAGGAGAATTTGGACGCTGACAGAAATATTTTGGGCGCTGATAGAACAAAATTGGGCGTTGACAGACCTGCACATGAGGGTGATGTATCCCAGTTATCATCCATCATCAAGGAGGTTTCTGCACAGGTATCACCATCTACCTTACCAACCATTGCACCATCAGATAAGGGTAAGGGAATTATGGTAGAAGAGATTGTTCCAAAGGATGTAGCTCAAGTTGAATTTCATAGAAGATTGGCTACACAAATCATGGAACAAGATATAAAGGAGGTGAAAGAGTCACCATTTGTTGTGACTTCAGAATAAGGAAGTGATGGAGCTAGCTCAGACTCAAGTGTGATGATTATAGAACCAGAAAGACTTGAGTATGGAGATGAGTTGGCTAAGGAGAAGTTGAGAGAGTTGAAATTGCAGGTTGACTTTGACATGCCAGAGGTGGTTCAAATGTACAATGCTTGGGAAGAAAGATGTATGGAGAATCCAGACTTGACCATTTCAGATCAAATATGGGGTTTGGAGATTCTTCTCAAAGTTCAGAAGGATTGCCAGGTAATATTGAAACACAAGGCAAGCAATATTCTCTCAGAGTTGAAAAGGGATAGAAGGGAGCTATACTGCATGTTGCTCAGATGTCATGGAGTTGGATGGACTTACCAGAAATTAAGGGCATTGACATTTGATGAGTTGGAATGCAAGGCTTATCCCATTTGGGTGAGAGTACAGGAAGCAAACACTCTCAGACTTCTTTCTGATGAAATAAAGGAAGAACTTGCAGAAGAAATGGAGCTTAAGAAAGCTATGTTTGTTCCCAGGCCAGTGAAAAAGGGAATTTCTCTTGAGTTTCCCAAATATATGGATCCACTATATCCAAGTGAAGCTTTCATCAGAAAGAGCCTCAAGCTCTCACCATTAGAAGCTTCAGATATGGTGCAAGTGTTACCATTAGATTCCAGGAACCCAATTATGAGCTATGAAGAAGATGAATGTGGGTTTTGGAAGATTGGCAGATATGGTAAAGAGGTACATACTTTTACCACTCTCATATCTTTGTTTGCAAGTTGTGATAGAGAAGACTTGGTTGATCTATGGAGGTTGCTAGAGACCAAGTATGAGGCTGAAGCACCAACTTCAGCTAATGGAATAAAACTGTGGTCCACATTCAAAAGAATGTGTGGACCAAGAGATGAGGATCTTGCTATTTGGAAGGATCTTGAAGATGACCTCAGTGGTCTTCAATGGAGATTATATTCAGCTGCTGGTGTTTACCATTTGAGTTCTACAAAGTTTGCTGAGTATCTACTTGTGGATGGTCAGTATTTTATATCCAATGCTATTTTGGAGAAGATGAAGGACACTTAGCTGGAGATTGATTATTTAAGTGACGTGGCAAAAGATTTGATCAGATTTATTCATTTCCAATATGATAAAGTTTGTAAGATTCCTCCTAGTCCTTAATGCTTATTCAGAAACTTGATCATAAGAGTGGATATCAAGTTTAGGGGAGGATTGTTGGGAATAAATTAAGGCCAGATCACTTGAGCGCTGACAAGAGTAAAACAAGCGTTGACAAGAACAAAACAAGCGCTGACAGCTCAAGCGTTGACAAGATAAAGTCAAGCGTTGACACATTGAAGACAAGCACTGATGGGGAGATATACTCTACGCGTTTATTGTATTCTAGATTACTTCTAGTAAAGATAGGAACAACAATGTATTTTCTATATTTATCTTTATCTAGAATAGCTGATATGTAGATTATTGTACAAGGCTTCTTATGTCTATAAAAGAAGACCTTTAGGTTAATGTTTGATATAAGTTTTTCATTCGTAAACTACTTTCATTGTAAGCAAGTTTGATATCATTAATCAAAGTGAAAGTTTGTTTATATCATTGTGTGTTCTTGTTTAAGTGTTAAATTCCGCATAACACTTAGATTATCATAAGCATATACGAAGGTTTCTCTAAGTGTATTACTTGATCTAATCTCGTATACATAAAGCTAAATCGATCTAAGTTTGGGATCAACAAAACTATGATCTTCTTGTGTCTTTTCATTCATCTTTGCAGCATTAGTATTTGTCTTCTTGAGTTTAGTCCTTGAACTGTTGATCATAAATCTTCCACTTGATTTGATGATAACAAAACCTTCTAAGTATTATATCTTTTAATACTTCTTTGTCTGCAATCTTCATACCTGAAATAAATCAGTTAACAACAAAACACCAATCTGTATTGGCTTCATGATTTTTAGCAAATCACCAGCTATCAACGGATTTGATACATTCTTTACCAGTTAGCCGTACACTCTGGAATTGCCAATACTTTATTCACAAAGAATAAGGTGTAATGAAAACCTTACAATTTTTGGTAAATTGTCAACCATCAACGGATTTGATGAAGTCTTTGCCTAGTACCGTTTGTCTAGGACTAGCCAACTCTTTTTCTCGAAACAAGGTGAGTTAGAACCATATAGTTTTAGCAAACTATCAGCTTTCAACAGATTTGATAAGTCTTTACCACAAACAGTTTGCTTATGGACTAGCCAGTTCTTATGTGTGTTAGACATGGTGAACTGAGAACCATTTGTGAAGTGTGACTGAAAGTCAAACACTTAAGATTCTTTCTCAGCTTCTTCCTCATCTTTCAAATCCTTGATTTGTTGTTTAACCATTCTGATCAACTCCAAAGCATCAGCAAATTCTTCTGTAACTTCCAATTGTTGTTCTAACATCCTTTCCAACAATTTCCTTTTGAAGGGGTAAGTCTTCTCTTGCAACATATAATATGTAACATCATCTATATCCAAAATATGCAATCCACATGACCTATAATATCTCCAGTAACTAGGAACTTGATCCTCTAATACCTTCAGCATTTCTTGATCACATTTGTGTGGCTCATACATAAAGAGAAATTCCCTATATAATAGTGATATTTCAGTTTTACCTGCACTGGCTTCTTCAACTAACCTTACAAGATCTTGGATATCTTGTCTATCAAGAATGTGAAGAATATCTTCCAAAAGTCTGAATATCCTTTTTGTGCCATCAGATCTCTGAATTCCATGAGCTTCAAGTCCTTGATCTGTAGAGTAAATCCACTTAACAATGGATTCTCTTTTTCCAAATATCTTTGTATCAATACATTGAACTTCAAATTTAACAATCTTCAAGTACTTCCTTAAGCTCTCATCATCATCACTATCTTCTGCTATAGTTTTAGCTCTCTTAGCTTTCTTCTTTATCTTTGCTGATCTTTTCCTTTTAACACTCTTGGAAATTACTTCAAGTTCTGTTGAACCTTCTTCCAAGCTTGTATGTATTGTTTCCTCAGTATGTAATGTTGTATGTACTGTTGACTGTGTATGTACTGCTTGTACATTTTCAGTCTGAGCAATACCTTGAGTTTCAACTCCTTTATTCATCCTTTGAGTAGTCTCTTCCTCCCTTGAACTTACTTTCTCCTTTCTATTCTTCCTCACATAAGTGGTCTTGATAGGTGGAGATGTTCTTGTAGGTTCAGCAGTACTTGGCTCAATTCTAGGAGTACTACCAAATTGTCTTTGTTGTTGTAGACGTTTCTTGAATTCTTCAACAGCTTTCTTGTCTGCTTCAGATCCAATCTCAACAAAATTCAATTCAGTCCTCTTACTTTGCTCATACAAAGTCTTAATTTCTTCAAAATTCTTCTTGACCAGCTGAATATGAGTAAATCCTTTCACTTTCTTTAGAAATTTCATCATTTGATTTCTAATCTGCATAGTAGTTGGAGGCTTAATCCTTTCTTTCCTTCTCTTTTTAGCAAAGAATCTTTGTTGCTCCCTTAAAAGATCATCAATCAATCTTGATTTCTCTTCTTCATCATATGCATCTTTTTCTTCAGCTATCAATGAGTCTGTAAGAAGCTCACTTGCATGTATCTCAGCTTGAATCATGTCATACTCTTGTATGTTCCATTCTTGCTGTATCCTTTTAGCTTCTAACAAATTTTGCTTTGCTGCAAGTTCTTCCTGCAATTCATCTTCACGAATTTTTGCTTGCATTCTATAAGCAAATTCCTCATCATAGTCTATTTGATTAAATCTGTACATGACTTTGTTTATATCATCATCTGAATCACTTTCATCTTCAGATTCTGACAATTCTCCTTATCTTTTGGATTTATCTTAGGTAGCTTCTTCTTCAGTTTGGCAGCTACTTCTTCATTAGCTAACTGTTGAATGACTATACCTTTTGTAGGGTGTGAAGCTTGTACTTTCTTACCTTGAATTTGATCCTTTGTGGCAAGAACTTCTTGTTGTGTCTTTTTCTCCACTTCTGCTTGTTTAGTCTTCTCAACTAAACTCTTCTTTAGATCAAGCAACAATTGGGCTAAAGTCTCATTTTCTCCAAATGAAATTTGACTTTCTAGTGAAGTATGATCACCAGCGGTACTTGCAATTGGCTTAGGAGTACTTGCATTTGGCTTAGCAGTACTTGGGTCTTCAACAATGTCAGTAGTACTTGCAGTCGGCTTAGCAGTACTTGGATCTTCAACAAAGTTGACTTCACCAGTATTAGACACACTTGTTTCTTCAATCACTTGTGTATCCCCAGATGCTTTATCTTCCATAGAAGCCAATCATATCAACTTGCACTTCTTCAGTCTTATCTGATTTATTGCTTTGTGGTGATGGATCAGGAAACTAATTAGAAATTTCCTCCAACTTCTCATAGAAAGCACTCCAATTAGCTTGAGGTGGTGATTGGACTGATGGTTCTGGCTGAATTGCCAATTTTTCTGCAACTTGTGGCTCATCTGGTTGATTTACCAACTTTTCTTGAACTTGTTCTTGAACTTGTTCTTGAACTTGTGGTTCCTATGGAGTAGGTTGTGGGTCTTGCTGTTGAATCTCAATATCTGAAGGTCCATCCACACCAGTCTCTAAACCAGTTCCATCTTTAAAAGTCCTCATGACATCTTCATCTAATTCAAAATTGATGTCATTTCCAGAGATCCTTGTTTGATTATCAGAAGAAGGTTGTTGTTCATCATTATTCCTTCCCTGTTCTTCATTATTCCTCCCCTGTTTGGTTGCATTCAGTTGCCTTTTCTTGTGGTTTTTGAGTCTTTGCTTCTTGATTGCAGATTTCTGAATAGATCTATATTACCTCATCCAAGATGACACTTTGTTCCTTAACTTGAGCAGGCTAGCTTCTAATTCAGCAATTTTCTTGTCTTGAACAAGCTTATCTTTCTGCAATACCTGTACCTGTTGGGACAAACTTGTACACAAAGCAGTTAAATTTGCAACATCCACCACCTCTGGTGCTTGTTCTTGTGGTGAACCACTAGCAGCAATAGAAGCAACAGGTGTGCGGATCATCTCATCAGTGTTTGGTGGCATACCAACATTGTGAGAAGAAGATTATGAATCTTCTAGAGAGTGGGAGCTCTGGTGAGAAGGAGTTTGCTGAGAAGCACTAGCATTGCTAGGTTCCTCACCTTCTTGATTAGCAGGTTGGGCTAACATATGAGCAAACAATGGTGTTACTGTTCCTGTAAAGGCATTGCCTTGTTTAGTCAAGAAAGAGAAAGTTCTCTTTGTGAATGAAGGAACATCCCATGTATCAGTTAAAGCTGGTAGGTTAGGTATTTGGTCACTAACTAAAGCCTGAATGAATCTAGGATACATTAAAAACTTCTTAGTCCCTTCCAAATCCCTATTCATGCCTTCAAAAATTAATTTTGAAAAATTAAAAACCCTGTTATTTGCTAGACAAATACCAGCAGATGCCTATACAGTAGGTATTTGATCAAAAGATGTACTTTTTGAACTCAAACAGTGAATAATAGCATGAAAAAACAATTTCCATTGAGGTGAAAATAATGCTTTAAAGAAAGTAAGACTTTCCCTACCACCCCCATAGCCCATGGCTGCAAGGCCATCATGAATCTCTGTATTATTAAGCATACTAAGTCCATTTTCATCATTAAGTCTCAAACTTGCTCGTAGCAGTACCTCAATGACATACATATTCCTATGATTAACCCTAGCCTTAATGCAAGGCTGATCAAAACGAGTACCTAAAACAGCAGTATCCCAAAATTGTTCAACAATGGGTATAGAGACAACTGGACTTACAGTGAGTGCGAAGCGAATATGACTTCGAGAAAGGAAACCAAGCATCTCATGGAAACCAAGAGAGTCATCATTCGTAGCAAGATTCGCAACCAAATTATGCTTAAAGAGTACTTGTAAAGAAGCCATTATTATTTTTGATGATCGAAAGATTAGAGAGAAGGTTATAGAATCAAGAGAGAAAAATAAAAGATGAGGTGAATTAATTGTGTAATTGGGGTAAGTATTTAAGTAAATAACAAACCCAAGCGCGAAGAAACCGCCAAATTTACAAAAGAGACCCTTAACGGTACAACGGACATGTAGCGGTACATGGAACATAAGCGGTACTTGGTTTTGTGCTAGCGGTACTTGAAGTGACAACGGTACCTCACAATTTTGACCAGCTCATGCTTTCCACTAGACATGTAACCTATTTTATCTTTTTCTATAAACCTGCAATAACATCAAAAACACAAAACATAGACTATACAATAAAATTTATATAAAACTTGTACAGCTATTACATCCCCTCAACATATGCAGCATGTTATTGGTTGAGCATACCAATGTGTGTCACCAGGAATTCGAATCTCTTAGCATCAAATGCCTTGGTCAACAAATCAGCTACATTGTTGTCTGTATGAATCTTCAAGACTTGAATAAGCTTTTTGTCATAAGCATCTCTTATAAAGTGATGTCTTATTTCAATATGCTTAGTCTTGGAGTGAAATACTGGATTCTTGACAATGCATATAGTATTTTCATTATCAATGTAAATCTTGGTGTTCATGAAATTGAACCTGTAGTCCAACAATTGATTTTTAATCCAAAGTACTTGTCCACAGCAATGAGCAGCAGCTACATATTCAGCTTCAGTTGTAGAAGTAGCAACAATGGTTTGCTTCTTACACTGCCATGATGTGAGTCTTCTGCCTAGGAATTGATAACCTCCTATTGTGGAGTTCCTATCATGATTTGCTCCAGCATAATCACTATCTGAGTAAGCTTCCAATTCAAAGGTGGAATCTCTAGGATACCATAATCCTAAATTAGGTTGACTTTTAAGATATTTAAAAATCTTCTTCACAACATATAGATGTGACACCTTTGGATGAACTTGGAATCTTAAACAGGCACACACAGCAAACATTATATCTGGTCTTAAAGCAGTAAGATACATCAATGAACCAATCATTGACCTATAGAGATGAATATCAACATCTTCTCCATGTTCATCTTTTGATAAAGATTTCTTGGCTTCAAAAGGTGTGCTTGTACTCCTTGTATCCATACATGAAAATTTCTTTAAGATTTCAGCAACATATTTATCTTGGCTGATAAATATTCCATCTTTCCTTTGTTTGACTTGTAGTCCCAAAAAGAAAGTTAGTTCTCCCATAGAACTCATTTGAAATATTCCTTTCATCAAAGCTTCAAACTCTTCACACCATGTCTTCTTGGTAGAACCAAAAATGATGTCATCAACATAGACTTGAACTAGAATGATGTCTTTGGCATTTTTCTTGATGAACAAAGTTTTGTCAATGGTTCCTCTCCTATATTCATGTTCTAGCAGAAAGTTGGATAAAGTTGCATACCAGGCTCTTGGAGCTTGATGCAGACAAAGTGCTTTGATAACTTTGTAGACTCTATTGGGGAATTTAGGATCTACAAAACCTGGAGGTTGTGAGACATATATCTCCTCTGAAATAGTACCATATAGAAAGGCACTTTTCACATCCATTTGATAGACTATAAATCCCATATATGATGCAAAGGCCAAAAATAACCTAATGGCTTCTATCCTTTCCACTGGTGCAAAAACCTCATCATAGTCTATCCCTTCTTCCTGTATGTAGCCTTGAGCAACAAGTCTTGCCTTCTTTCTCACAACAACCCCTCTTTCATCCTTCTTGTTCCTGAAGACCCATCTTGTACCAATGACTCTTTTACCTGAGGGAAGATCCACAAGAATCCAAACCTTTTGTAGCTCAAATTGTGTTAATTCTTCTTGCATGGCATCTACCCAACTTTCTTTATCAAGAGCCTGAGAGATATTTTTGGGCTCTACTTGAGATAAGAAACAGGCAAACAAACAATGCTGAGTATCTTTATGATTTGTTCTCGGCTGTTGTTTGACATAACTTACTAGTGCATGAGTTTCAATATTGGTTTGTAGTTGTCTTCTGGTTTGTACAGCAGATTTTGGATCACCAATAATCTGTGTAGCAGGATGGTTGTTGTTGACTTTATGAGTGGGAATAGAACTGACTGGAATTTCTGTTTCCAAATTGTTAAAATCAGTTACTGTACTCTGCTCATCATAGGAAGCTTTGGAGAAGATTCCTTCAGCTGGACTGGCATATAAGTCTTCATCGTCCAATGCTTGCAAAATCTCTTCTAGTGAGTCAGCAGACTTATCAGATTTTGACTTAGCAGTACTTGCAGATGATGTACCGCTAGGTATAGTATGTACTGCTGAGTGTTGTGACTCAAAAGACTCTTCTCCTGAATGCTTATTGGCAGATGTAGCATTCTTTTCTTGATCTTGAAGCCTCTGAAGCTCCTGGGAGGCTTGATCATCATTTGATGGCATGGTTTGCTTCTTGGGAGTTGCAGACATGGGAGTAACAGTAGGCATGTTTGGCACATAGATACGAACATCTTCATCTGATGAAGAAACATCTTCTTGAGTACCTGCATTAGTTGCACTTGACTCCTCACCTGCATTGTTAGTTTGACAATCCTTTTGCAAAGAGTAGTAATCCATGGAGTTGGTTAGATAATCTAAATCAAACATCCAAGCATATCCTATTCCAGAAACATTGGGTTTATTTTCTAAGAAATTGACATGAGCCTTTTCTTCAACTTTCTTAGTTGCCAAATTGTGAACCCTATATGCTTTACTTTGCAATGAATATCCTACAAAATGTCCTGGATCAGACTTTCTATCAAACTTTCCCAAATAATCAAGAGTATTTAGTATGAACACATGACACCCAAAAGGTTTTAAATGACTTATGTTAGGCTTTACATCAATCAAGAGTTCATAAGGTGTTTTGTTTTGAGGCTTAGTTACTAGGACTCTATTTAACACATAACATGCAGTATTGATTGCTTCTGCCCAAAAGGTATTTGGCAAAAGTGAATCAGCCAGCATAGTTCTAGCAGCCTCAATTAATGTCCTATTCTTCCTTTCAGCTACTCCATTCTGCTGTGGAGTTCTAGGATTACTAAATTGCCTCTTAATTCCTTTAGACCTACAGAATTCATTAAAATCAGCATTCTTAAATTATGTTCCATTATCAGTCCTAATGATTAAAACCTTTTTAGTGAACTACTTTTCAACTAAAGTGATAAAATCCTTTAGTAATTCACTTGTTTCACTTTTAAGGGATAAAAAGAAAACCCAATTGAATCTACTATAATCATCAGTTATGACTAGACAAAAGGTCTTATGACTAATGCTTCTAATAGAAACTGGACCAAATAAATCCATATGCAAGAGATGCAAAGGTTTTGTCACAGTGTTTACAGTCTTGGTCTTACAAGAGGCTCTATGTTGTTTTCCTTTTTGACAAGCAACACATGTGAAATCATTTTGAAAATATTTGTTAGGTAGACCTCTAACCAAATTCCTTTTCACCAATCTATTAAGATTCCTGAAATTCACATGACCTAACCTTCTATACCATAAGTTTGACTCATCTAAAGAAGCTTTAGCTAGCAAACATGTAATACCACCTGTTGGAGTAATAGTATGAAGATTAAAGGTGTACATATTTTCTTGTCTGGGTACTTTAAGCAGTATTTGAGATTCCTTGGGCATCTCAAAGTCTTTGGACAACACCAAGCAGCCTTTGGCCTTTGTCTGTGAATAGCACCTTGTTCTTCTTATCACACATTTGTGATACAGAAAAGAGATTAAACTCATTCAATTCTTTTACAAAGAAGACATCTTCAAATTCCAACTTTCTTGTGTTGATTTTCCCTTTGCCAGTGATTCTACCTTTGCTACCCCCAAAGGCTATTGGACCTCCTCTGAATTCTTCAAATTCAGCAAGAAAATCTTTGTTCCCTGTCATGTGTCTTGAGCATCCACTATCTACAATTCCTTTATCTTTTAATTCATCAATGAGATGCCCCTTACTATCTTCATGTGAGAGAGCCATCAATCCAAGCTCTTATTCTTCTTCTTCTTCTGCCCAATTCACCACTCCATCTACAGTAACCAATGCTTTCATTCCTTTAGGACTCCTGCTGTTTCCCCTTGGAAAGCTTTCTGTTATTCCTGGACTGGTTCTATAGCTGTTCTTGGACTTCTGATTGCTAGTCTCAGCTTTATCTCTATTGCATTCTCTTGCAAAGTGTCCATTCCTTCCATAGTTATAGCATTCAACTTTAGACTTGTCATATCCTAATGGCTCATTAGGATCAACAGTCATTTTTCTTCCAGTCTTCTTGAAGAACCTATTAGATCTTACTAACACCATAGCAGCTTGCCATTTAAGATCCATCTCTTCAACATCAGCATCATCCATTTGGAACAAGTCATTGAGAGTTAATCTTGGCATGTTGTCTTGTCCAGCAAAGAATGAGAAGGCGTCATTGTCACTAAACAATGGTGAAGACCTTCCATGTGGATTTTGAGAGATCATAGGACTGCTTTCAATACTTTGTGGGTAAGTACTGCTTGTAAGTCCTCCAGCGGTATTTGTGAAGTATGTACCGCTGCTAGATCCACTAACGGTATTTTGAAAGTAAGTACCGTTGTTCCCATCTGACAGAAAAGCCAAATTAGACTTTGAAGCAGTTGCTGTCTTTACTTCAGTGCCTTTCACATCCATCTCATATGCTCTAAGATTGTTGTAGAGATGATGAAACAGAATTGTTTCCAAATCATCTCTTGTGATGAAGTGCATAGCCATTGATTTCCACTCTAGTGGAACACTTCTTAAGAATTTTAGATTAGCTTCTTCATTAGGGATTACTTGTCCATAAACTGCTAACTGAATAAGCAACTTGCTGAACCTTCCATATCCACCATGTATTCCCTCCATACTGGTAATTGAGAAGTTATAAAATTCTTGCTTAAGAACAATCTTCTTGATTTTCTTAGATTTGTCATTGCCTCTAAATCTAAGTTTTATAGCATCCTACATAGCTTTGGCATCTTTATAATGATGAAATCTTGGTAGAATGTCTTCAGAAAGATCCATAGCCAAAGCAGTTCTGGCTTTTCTTTCTTTGATCTCTGCTTGTATCTGCTCAGCAGTCACAGCAGGTAGAGCATAGCATGTACTGTCTGGCAACCAGTATAACTTCTTTGGTGTGTTCCCATTCTTGATAACTTGCCACACAGTATGATCTGTGTGATTCAAGTAATGTTCCATCTGCATAGCCCAAGTCTCATAATTGTCACCTTTGAGAACTGGGAGTTTAACAGCAGATAGAGTATGAGAAGGTGTTGGTGTAGAGGTAGCTGCATCATTCACGACTTGAGCACCTTGTGCTGGTGTAGGATGCACAACTTGTGGTTGTCCTTGTGGCAGAACAGGATCGGTGTTCTGAACATCATCCAAGTGATCATTAACACCATCTGGTTGAGACATTGAGATTTGGTATGTGTGGAGTGTATGGGTTCGTGTTCTTCTTTTTCAGAGTTTCTCAACACGCTCTAATACCACTTGTTGATCCCTTTGGTTGGATCTATATTCTATTAAGAATTAGTATAATAGTTTGTAATCAAACTAAAACACTTTGAGCACTCTTACTAACACTAAATAAGTTATGCGGAATCTAACTTATAAAGCACAAAAGAACAGAATTACTTTTAACTATTTGATTCTCTTATTAATCCACTTGTATGAGGTACATGAAAGACATTGTACATATGTTCCTTTTATATAGTAAGGAACCCTAGAAACCTTAGAATATTCTATAAAGATAACTATATCACAAACGATATATTATCAATATTCTAACTATTTAGATATATCTCATAAGATATACTCTAACTATAACTATGACATATCTTATACAAAGATATATTCGTCCTAATCATCATAGCAGTATTTACTTTATAAGTAACAGTACTTACTATGTACCGCGTTAACACTAACGGTACTTACATAACACTAACAGTACTTGGAATATACTAACGGTACTTGACACTTAACAAATAATTCCCAACAAGTGTCGCGCCCCAATCTGATGGGATTAGGTGGGCGAACGACTGCTTGAGGGTCCAGAGATGATTGAGGTGACTAATGAGAAGGTCGTTATCGCCAAGGCGAAGCTTCAGGAAGCTCGTGCTCATCAGAAGAGCTATGCTGATAAACGTCATAGAGTTGTATCTTTCAACGTAGGTGACCACGTTTTCCTCAAGGTATCACCTGCACGAGGATTTAAACGTTTTGGAATCAGAGGGAAACTCAGTCCTCACTTCATCGGGCCGTTCGACAACCTAGAACGCGTTGGTGAAGTGTCATATCGTTTAGCGTTACCGCCTCAACTATCATACGTTCACAACGTGTTCCATGTGTCCTTACTCAGAGGATACAACTATCATCCGGTTCATGTTGTCCAGTATCCGCTTGATCAGATTCGAGAGAATCTTTCATATGTCGAAGAACCCGAGAGAGTTCTTGAACGACAAGATCGTGTCATGCGGAGGAAGACGATCCCTTTCGTCAAAATCCTCTAGAGGGATCATCCTGAGTGGGAAGCCACTTGGGAGACGGAGGAGTCTATACGGACTTCTTACCCTCATTTCCAGTTCTAATTCGGGTATGTTTTCTTTCAGTTTATGTTTCTCCAATTCGAGGACGAATTATTCTTTTAGAGGGGAAGAGTTGTAAAACCCGCATTAAAATACCATGAACAGTACACATGAACAGTGAAAATACAAAAATACTGTAAAATAAAAACTTTCCATTTATAATATAACTCACGTGTCACGATATTTAATAACATGTAATTACGTATATATTATAAATGTGTTAAGTACACGACATATAAAAATTACGATAATTAAACATGAACGATCACGTAAATAATCTAACTCGGGAAAACTACGGGTTTCCCCGTGGGCTCCCTTTAGGCCGCGGCTAAGACAAGAGAGAAAGGAGAAGTGGGCTTGGCCCATGACCCAACTAAAACCCATGTTAAGTAAAAACACAGGAAAATATTAAACCTAATTTTAGGTTTACAGAAAAAAGTTCTCATTGCCTCCTTTTTGTCTCTCTTGCCGCCGGCTACATCAAACCAACAAGGACAATCGAACAATTTTGATTATTGATTAATTGTGTGTACGTGATCGTGATCTTAATCTTTTTCCACGTGTTCGGTAAATCAAAAACCTTTTCTTTTCTTTTAATTCTTATTGAATTCATGTTCTTATTTATATAATCATAAAAACAAGATGTTAAAACATGTGGGATTAATTAAACATGGAAAAAGGGGTGTTTGGTTCGTGTTTTGGGTTCAGCCGAGACACCACCGAGAGCCAAGGGGCTCTCGGCTTGTCTTCATCACCACCGCCGAGACCCTCTAAGGGCTCGGGTGGTTTTGGTTCGGACGGCACAAGGGAACCCCGACCGCGAGTCAGGGTTTGGTTTTGTTTTGGACCGAGTGCCAACCGAGACCAATAGGGTCTCGGTGGGGCTTTTTGGTTAACAGTGGGAACTGAACAAACAAGGAACAGTGGAAACCGGTCACAACCGGTGGGAATCGGTTTGAATTGGTGTGAACCGGTGTGAACCGGGCTGCCGTGCTCGGCAGTGGGAACCGAGAGCCACCAGTGGCAACCGGCTAGCCGGTCTAGCCACTGGTAGGGTTGTTTGGCTCGGCTTATATGTGGCCACGGGTTTCGGGCTCGGGTTAATTTTTAAAACACGGTCGGGTTTCGGGAAATATTAAAATCAGAAAATATGTTTAATTAAATTAATTACTAGACTTTTTAATTTAATTAAATTCATGACTTAGGTTAAATATTAAAATTAGTATTTCACGTATAACCTAAAATATTTTACTTAGCTTAATTTAATTAAAACATGTATTTTTAATTAAATTCCTTTAATGTATAGTTTAATTAATTAACTATTTATTTAATTAATAAGCTATAACCATGACTTGTAATTACTAATTAAACTTTACTTGACTTAATAATCCAGCTTATTTTCTAATTATGGAAACTTACTATTTTTTGGAAACTTTCTATTTTTAGGAACTTCCTATTTATGGAAACCTGCTATTTTTAGTTACGTAGTATTACAATACAAGTATTATAATACACCAGAACATGCATAATACACTACACAACATCAATATAACTACAGATAACACAATAAAACACTAAAACATGACAGAATAAGTATAACAGGCTAATAACACATAGAACCAGTAAAACACATGTAATTTATACAAATCATACACGTTCCCATTCTTATGTAGTATTATCCGTCAAGGTGGAGTAGTTTCTTTAGTGTTTCCATTAGCTTCTACTAGACATAAGGTGCGGATTTCCTATCTTTCAGTAAGGACAATCTCTTCCTTTATTAGGATTTCTCGTATGCAGCCAACTATTTTCCCCAGTAGTTACAGATTAAATGCTTATGTTTTATTAGTTACCTTAGTCATATACATGCATGACCAGTTTCACCTAGTTATGGAGGTACCATAACCATAACGCTAGAGGCACCAGTGTTATGACTTTACCACAGCGGAGTGATAGCTCGTGGCGTTCCTTTCAGTTATTTAGCCATTATTATATTATTATTATCATCTGGGGCGTATGGGTGCATCCTAGGTTCAGTTTCAGTCAGGATTTCATGGTGAATGTGGTATGTGCCTTGCATCTTTCACAAGGAGCTGATCCCTCCTACCCATTACCAATTAATTAGAGGCATCCCCTCTAATTTGCATGACGAGGTCACCCTTCCAAGTATTCATGCACGTTGTTGACCTCATGACCTATATTGGCTTTTGGTATATTAAACTAATACAGATTTTTCATAAGTAACATAAGCTATGTTTTCAGAACTAAAACCAGTAAACATGACATACATTTAGGTTTTCTCGGGACTTATTCATTTTTGTTGCAATTCATGCTTTATATGCTTTATATGCTTTCATTCCTTATGTCTTTACGTTATGCTATATATCCGTGCACTAAGCGTTATGCTCGGCCGTTTTCCATTTCCATGTTCCCAAACGGCAGGTACCCAAGATCACAAGTAGGATCTCCAGCGTATGTGCATTAGGATGGAAGTTATCCAGCCTCTTTTACCTTATGCATTTATTCCTACTTTCTCATACTTTACTACTTTTGGACATTGTTTAGTCCTTTCATTTACAGTACTTAATATTGCTTGTGTGTGAGTTACTTAGACTATCGATGTTTGTTTCCGGTATTTCTATTTATGGTCATGAATGTATAGAAATTTGCCTTGCATGCCTTGATGACACGCCATATTTTACTATAGCATTCCATCTTAACAAATGGGGTGTTACACACATTAAGTGATAGTTTACAAATGACTATGATTAGATAGGAGAAAGAAGGCTGAAAGAGATGTCCAAAAAGGGTTAATGAAAATGCAGATTTAATCCACTATTTATAGAAGACAAATCCCAACGACTAGTTGGGGGCGGTTCCTTAGCTACCTAGGCGGTTCCTTATCGATTGCGAATCGCGTAGGCACTTATAGAACCGCGGAGTGTAGACTCTGCTCCTTTTTGTCTTTTAGTGAATTTGAAATATCTGATGTTGTTTAAACCTTCAAAGGATATTCTTATGGCATTTGGAATATGCCATATTCAAATTTACATTTTCATTTTAATAAAACATTTTCTTAAAAATAAAGTTTACTAAAAATCTTTTGTTACATTTGACAAAAGTGAGTTTTAAGGCTAATCACTTTTATGATCACTAAGCATGATTAAGATATGTTAGTGTAATGATTATTATCTTGATGATAGTGTTTGTTAGATAATTCGTTTTATGATTGTGTTTGACAATAAATGTCTTTGTAATTTGTCGTGATGAAAACTAAGAGAGATTAATTAGTACTAACAATGTTTTTAGGCATTGCTTTGCATTAATAGATAGTAATACCCCAAATTAGCTTCCGTTGCTATATGGTAAAATAGGGGTGTTACATTTCTTCCTTACAAGACGTATCCTCCGGCTTTGCGTATTTTATTTTCCACCAAATGTGAGGAGACGATCTTTGACCCCGGTATAAAGGCTTTGCCTTTATGATCGGTTGCTTTGGGCTTTGTGCTTTTCATGTAAGACCCGACTTGACCAAAACCATGATAATCCCTAAATGATCACATTTATAAGGATTCGAGTCGAGCTTTTGACTCGGTTATAAAAACAAGGTTCCTCGTAGGGGAATTCTCATGCTTATCTTTGTAAATATTTTTTCTTTTTAATTAACCTAATGAGGGGATTTGTACCCTTCTAACTCGTTGTTTCCGTGGTTGTTTGTGATTTGTGGTTAATTAAGTCAGTATCGTCACGATTGAAGCACCTCGTGTTCGTTTTACTCGAGCTTCGATCGTTTGCTATAAAGATTTTCTGATATCCAATGATATATCCTTTATTGATCTAACAATAGGTCTTTTAGCATACTTCATAAACGACTTAAGATTAATTGTTAAACCCTTTCCATGCTAGATTAAGCATTCGACTTTTCGTCTCTAGTATGGGGGTATTTTACCCTTAGACTCAAAACATTGAGGAAAATGTTTAACTTTAGTATGGGGGTGAATAGATACTTTCCTTGCTAAACCTTCACGCTATCCAAAGTTTATCGTTTTGTTGCAAATAAGGCGAAAAATTGCCAAGTTTTAAAAAATTTCTCATGTTTTCATAACTCTTTAAGACACGACTATAGATATTCCGATGGCAAGAATAAGAGTAATTTTTTACTCGACCGCACGTGTTAAGCACTTAGCTTCGATTCTTTAACTTTTTAGGCTAAGTCTCTTAAATGAGGACGAGAAATGATAGCGTTAGTTATAAGTTACTATGCTAAACGTAGAATACTCGTATTCTTTCAAAAACTCATTTGTCCTAATTATTTGCTTATTCTCCCCTTGCTTGAATATTTAATTGCTAATAAATATTGATTTAGGGTTTAGTCTTAATTGTTGGTTTCTAATTGATTCTAGTATCTTCCATGTTATTAAACTGGGAAAACATTAAGGTATCGCCAGCGTCACAGTTTTGAAGTATTGGCACCCGAATAATCAAAGGCTTCCCCAATAATAATTTATAAGTTCCTCTTCACCTAAATCAAGCAAAAATTCGAAGCTCACAAGGCCGAAAAATCTATGCGAAAATTGAAAGTGAATGTCTTAAATCTTGAAGCCTTAAAGATCAAAAATTCGTCTTAGCGTGAGGATATACGTCAAGTCATAGTAAACACATCATGGCGAGGTTAAATAAAAGACAAGGGCAAGACCAAAGCCATAATAAACACTTCATGGCAAAGTAAAATAAAAGGTGGCAGTAAACCAATAGAAATTGGTAATAAGTCTCATGTTCAAAATCGTTTTAAAACCGTGTTTATTGATCCTTTTTGTTGGCTTAACTTTTTGACATCGTTGTCTATTAGGAAAGGTTATTAATTCAATGATTTTGGTTACACCGTCTCGTTTCTATTTTTGGACCTTAATCTTTATTCACGCATAAGTAAAAAATGTATCCTCGTGATCATTCAAGACAAAAATAAAATATAAGAGATACAAATTAGGATTAAGGGAGTCCAAGTACGTGATTAGAACATATGAGTAGTGTTAGCATTACTAACTTATAATGACAATGATCTCGTTACACGCTTAGCATGGAATTGGGTGAAAATCAAGGACGACAAATTTATCTCTATGAGGCACTCAAATGTTTTTATTCTATGAACCTAAAATTCCCATTTTGAGATGAAAATCCTACATTATGTCTATAACACACGTAGTAGTAGTTTAGTAAGTTTATGTTTCAATAAAAGTCATAAAATAATGAATTTTAGAAGTGCTACGATACTTTATTCT
This sequence comes from Glebionis coronaria, assembly GCA_025667525.1. Classification (NCBI taxonomy): domain Eukaryota; kingdom Viridiplantae; phylum Streptophyta; class Magnoliopsida; order Asterales; family Asteraceae; genus Glebionis; species Glebionis coronaria. The sequence goes on along the minus strand of CM046876.1, from coordinate 393,798,054 downwards.
AGCATTACGTGAGGGCACGACAAAGGTTTAGTATGGAGGAGTGATGAGACCGCAATTATACATGGTCTCATCGTCCAAATCGGGCTTAAAATGCATAAATATATCATAAAATACCAAAAAATATGCATGTATTCGTTTGTTGTATGTTTTAGGTATGGATACTGAGAAAAAGAAAAAAAAGATCACAAGAATCAATAAAAAACGAATACGAGAAAAGGAGCCACACAATGGATCGGACCCGAGTGTTGAATTTTCCAAAAAGTCCCTCAAGTTTGAAGATTGTACAAGTTTGGTCCCTCAAGAATTGAAGACTTGTCACTTAATACCCTTGTAAATCTCAAATATTACATTTGGGTCCCTTAAGTTTCAAGAAATATCATACTCAGCCCTTCAAGATTGGTCAAGTTACATTTAAAGCCCTTATGAAAAGTTTGATCAAATGATGTGCCATAAATGACAACTTATGCAAATATTTAACAAAGGGAATAAAGATGATTACTGTTGAAACTTCTTATGCATACTTTCTGGAAGCTTAGGGGGTAATTGTGTACAAAGTCAAACCCAAACCCATCACATTACCCACCAAACCCATACCCACAGCCCAAAATTCCCAAACGTGTTGTCTTGTTATTAGTGACATTTCAAAATATTATTAATAATATAAACACCAGGCAACAGTCACTGTTTACAACACCTAGATCAAAACACCCTCATAATCCCATAAACCCTACAAACCAAATCAACTTTAATCAAAGGGTTATGGTTTCCACTTTTCTAGAATGTTAATTAAGGGTTCCCTAAACCTTTTCACATACTCAAACCTTACAGCTCATCACCCATGTGAGCAACCCAATGGCCCCCTGCCCCACAAATGTGCACAATGACAATAGTGAAAGAGAATCAATGGACCTAGACAATTTCTTCTTGTCTACTCTTTGATGAACGACCATGATCCTTTTTCAACAGCTGGCAAACCCACATGGATATGGTAGGGGTCACAAGACACCCCTTTTGACCAAGAGACGAATTCAAACAAGAGGCAATCAAGGAATTCAATAGCTTTAGGGTTTAGTGTTTTTCTTATTTCTAGAAAAATCTTGTAGCTTATATATAAAGAATTAGGTTTTTCTTGTTCCAGATTTTCGCTAGTAAATGTAATTCCTTTTTAATTAATAAAAGTTGGTGTTTTTCTTTTATGAAATTGTAATTCCTTTTTACTACTTGAAAGTTGGTATTTTTCTAAGAAAAATTGAGTTCCATAATTCTTCTTCGTGTTTGAGTTCTTGTTTTGTTCAAAGTAATTCCTTTTTATGATTATATAAAAATCTGGTATTTTGCAAGACTTTGATCCAAAAAATTCAGTTTATGTTTGTTTGTTTGTTCCAAGTTTTGGTTAAGATATTTTAAAGATTTGTGAAAAAATTTTAAGAAAAAAAAAATTACTGTTACCAGGTTACTATTCACCCAGATACTGTTCATTCAGCCTTGGGATTGAGCTTGCTGACAACAAGTTGGTTTTGAGTTGTTTGAATATGGTTCAAGTGTAGGAAGTTAGTTTTGATTCGGTTTAAAGTTTTGAAGAAATTCGCATGTTCTTTGGTTTGGATTGGGTTTCATAAGCTTGGGAAAAGCTGTGGTAAAGTGTATAAGTTTGGTGATAAGCTATTGGGGTTTGGGGCGTTTATACAGTTGGAAAAGGGGTTCTTTGATGCTCATGACAAGCTTGGTTAGATAGCGTAAAGCTTTTGGACCCATTGTGAGTAGCATTTTCTTCTTTTCACCTTTTCTTGCATCTTAAACTGCTTGTGCTTCATTTGCTTAGCTTATATGCTTATTTGTGTGATTACTTGCTTTATTTTGTTGCTTTTATTGATTATTATTGCTTATTGTCTCACGGTCTTGCTTTAATCCTTATATCATATGCTTAATTTCATTTTCTGATTTTTATACTAGTGTTTGGTATAGGCCTAATTTTTGTGGTAGCTTTAGTTTCCTAGTCTGAGTAACATTACGCCACAATATTAAGGTTAGTTATAATATAGTTTACCTTTTATTTTACATTAAATCTCTAAAAGTAAAAAAAAATATGTAATTTAGTTTTTGAGCTACAACATCAATAGGGTAGTAATAATCTTTGTTTGATGATTTTTGTGGCTGTACGTGCTTGATTCTCATGTTATATATGATATAAATAGTTATGTGATAGCTCATCTAGGCTAGAAATAGTTAAGTTTCAAAAATGTGCATCAAATTTGGTCATTTTCGACGAACTTAAGGGCACATAACACCAGCAGCTTGTTCATATTTGATTTGAGGTTTTGAATCATGAAATTTAGGATTTACTTAGTTATGATAGTAAGGTTTATCTGTTTCAAGTCAATTCTAGGATAGGTGTTTATTTATTCAGTTTAATCTAAGGTAGAATCTGGCCAAAAGTTAGTTCTTGTGCACTTAAGCTAGCCCCAACTATCCATCATTGTGATTTTCTGTATTTTATTGATTTATACTTAAATATTGTTTATGTGCTTTTGTTAGTAATTGCTACTATGTTGTTCATTGTTCCCAGCACTTATAAGCCAATTGCTATGAGTGTTTAACTTCCAAAAAGCTTAATAGTCCAAAAAACAAAAACATAAAAAAGGGGGCTGCTAGTAAAGATTGCCATCAAAAACGTCTTGCGTTCCAGTTTATTCGATGTAGTAGTTTTCGAGGAATAGAACCCCTGACCTCATAAGAACAACAGACGCAACACAGAGTAGTACACCATCTGCTCTTTTCGAGATTTCTGTTACTACTACCTTTTCTGTTTCTTTTATACTCTTTTTCATTTCCTAATAAAGAAAAACAAAAATATTACAACAATGCAGGCAGTGGGTTTCGAACCCCAGACCTGATGGACGTAATAAACGCAGCGCCCATCCCTCCAACCATGTGCTCACTTCATCTTTTTGGTTATCAATTCCTTTTACTTTTTTTTATTCCCTTATTTTATTGCGAATTATTTTCATATTGTCAGTCTTATAGCTTATTTCGTTGCTTATTTGTAGCATATTTTTGGGGATTTTATTTTTCTTGTATTATTTATCTAATTACCTACTTTCTGTAATTTTTTAGGATTTTTGAAAAATTATTTAATTAGTTTAAATTGTTTTTAATTCATAGAAAATTATTTAAAAGACAAATTTTAAATTTTCTTTTATCATTTAGAATGTAAGAAAAATAAATTTGTCTCTGTAAAGTTTCAAATTCAATAAATTGTTTAAGTGTCGCGTTTTTACGTTCGTTATAATTTTCGTTTGCTTTCGTTATTATGACTTTTTAGCCCATTTTTGTTTTTAAATTAGTTTTTATTTTAAATTTTAGTTTAATAAGTTTAGTTTTAGTTAAGTTTTCGAAAAAAAAACTATTTAGTCGAATTTTACGACGCGTCGTATGTTCGTACGTTTACGAGTTTTCGTCCATTTTTAGCGTAATCCGTTTTCATTTTCTTTTATTTTCTTCTTTCCAAAAGCGTAATAACTCATCTAAATACGTCTATAGTTTTTTGCTCAAACACCATACCTCCTCGAGAACAAACTCACTTATTCGTCTTTACGGTTTTCCTAAACCGTATCGATTAATACTTACCGTAGTTACTCGTTTTTCCTAAAACGTGTACAAAAAGACTACATCAAATAACATTTGCTTGAGACACTCTAGTTTGGCACGAAAAATCTTGTAACCAAATTGGGTCAATCTTGTGTCGTTTGCCCTTCATAAAGTTCTTCCACAATTTCAGGCCAATTTGGATTGCAAGTCATGGTAAGGAAGATATCTAGTTTCCTAGCATCTTGTACTAAACGTCATGGCATCCAAAAATCATCTACACATGTCACGTCGTCCTCCGATAAAAGAAACCGGCAAGACAATAATTTGCTTGAACCTCTCCAACGTTAACACAATAAATGATTCCTTGATATAAATATGCTCTAATCGTGTATTGGTTTTTTTACAAAACTGCAAGCGTGAAGTCTCTATCTTTATGTATATATCTACCACGAATTGTTGAAATAAGCGGCCTCCAAACATGATTAAGTTAGGATATGGCCGAATCTTGAATTTTTAACTATAATATTCTCGTATGGTAACTGTTTTTCTACTGGTTTTTGTGTTAACTCCTGTGTGCGATGTTTAAAAAATGGTGTAAGGCATACTATAACTATACAATACTATTATCTAATGGTATCAAGCAATAAACTAGTATATAAGTATTATGATAATGTTAGTACCTTCGTTGTTCTCGACGTTGTCATTGTCATCATCAAGCTCTGGTAGTTCCCTTATATCTACCCCTTCCCTTGGTATTCGAGAATGCCATCCAGCCTCACCATTTGGATAAAACAATGGATAAGATAAAGGATCGTAGCAAGCGTAATAAGGTTGTATCTGCTTAGGATAATCAGATTTCTCGTAGACAATAATACTTCTCTTGTATGAAGTGATGTTGTCATTACCTTCCACCCAAATACCAGAAACCTAAGTTATTGGTTATATAAGATAATTGTATAAGAAGAGTTATACAAGTTATATATAAATTAAATAAGATGAAGGATGGTCAGAATAATATTCTTACCTCAGATGTTGTGGGACGATTATAATCTCTTTGATCAACCTCAACTGATGCATTTAATTCGACCCTATACTTGTCAAGCGGGCAAAGGTTACCAAGTGATTGAAATATTTGAACATATGGGTTTATTGCAAGAACACGTGATAACATCGTAACTATCTCTTTATCAAGATTAGGCCATTTTAATCTATGTTCAAATCCAGAATCCGCGTCATAAAAGTACAACTTTAAGTACCTTGGCTCTCCGTCTCTAGGTACCAACTAATCAACTTTATGATATATCCCTCCTTGCACCTGAAAAGTGTACACTCCAGATCCTCTAACGCTATATCTTTTGTCTAAATTTACACCCATCAATGCAAAGGAAAAGTTTGTGTTGTATGCACGTATGTTTTTCTAAACATTTTTCCTAGCTGACATTGCGATGTGAATAGGTTGTGTAGTTCTAGAGGTATGTCTAAGGGCTTCAACGTCGTTTTACCGTTCATGCAACAAAAAGTAGGGAACTCATACTGTATTCGTTTGGCTCCACAAAAAAAACATGGTTGTTGCTCCTTTAACAAACTATGCTCTTTAGGAACGCCATTGTATACAAAATCGTAGCGATCGCCTTCAATCATATTATGTTCTATACGATTTTGGTAATAACGTTTGTTATATTCTCTCCTTTTTGGAAGTTTCGGGTTTTCACTAACATTGGTAGCTACATTCTTTTCTTTTTTACAATTGTAATAATGTTTTCGGTAATCTTTCTTTCTTTGAATCGTTTGTGATACAAAATCATCGGTTCATATATAAGTAATATGTCAATAAATGTAGTAAAAATCTTAAGCATGTATTTTAATCAAGCTTACCATTCATAATTAGGCAGTCCTCTTGTGTATCAGCCACCGGTGTGTGTGCTTTAATGTTAGCATTTGTTCCTACATAGTTATTTGATGTAATATAAAGCATGTATTAGTAAAGTGATACAAAATTTTGTATAAATTCGAAATATGGAAACTATTTTGTACCTAAGATGGTTTCACGTGTCAATCCAGAATAATATTGTGTATGCATTTCCGGTGTGTATGCTTCAAAGTTTGCATTTGTTCCAACATAGTGATAATGTTAATAGACGTACTAAAGATCAAATGAATAATTTATAATTTATTAAATGAAGGTTACCATCCGTATTTTGGTAGTACTGTTAATCAAACTATGGCAATAGTATGCTACCGATATGTTCATTAGCTGGTTATAAAGTAGAAAACATGTATTAGTAAGATGATACAAATGTTTGTACAAATGAAAATAATGGAAATTTTTTTGTACCTAGAACGGTTTCACGTGTCAATCCCGAAATATATTGTGTAGGCCATACGGGTGTCTGTGATTCAATGATAGCACTTGTACCTACAAATGCATAATGTAAATAAATGTAGTAAAGTGCAATTGGCAAATTTATATGACGAATCTTACCCGCAATATTTTGGTAGTACTCTTGATCAAATTGAGGCAATAGTACATTACCAATATTTTGCTCATTAGCTTGTTAAAAATATAATATATGTATTAGCAAGACGATACAAAATATTGTATAAATAGTAATATATTTTTTTTACCTAAGATAGTCTTACATCAAGCCCGAAAGACAACGTGTAGCGCCTGTTGGTGTGTGTGCTTCAATGATAACATTATCTTCTTCCATTTTCTTTTGTGTACGTTTTTGGTAATAACATTTCTGGTACTCTCTTATTTTTGATCTTTTGCGTCTACACTTACATTGGTGGTAACAGAGTTTGAACTGGAAAAATGAGTTGTTTGTAACGGTGAAATATTTTCTTTGTTTTTTGATAGGTTTCGAGGTAACGGTGTTTGTAAGTGGATGTTTCTTTGAGATTTGTTAGTATTTATCATATTGTTTAATGTTCCGAGCGGTACCCTTTTAGGAGAGATGTTTTGGTGAGCACGTGCTTCTACAATTTAGATGTAGTTGGCAATGGTTGGTTTTCCCTTTTTTGTTGCTCGAACATCCTTAGTAGCTCTTGAATTGCGTTTTTCTCTCATAAAATAGAATGATATGAACATGTATTGTTTATGGAAAATTATTAGTGAGAGAATTTCTTTAACATGTGATGGTGACATAGCTCTTTTTTATCACTTTTTAATTTTTTTTATAACCTATTCCATGTTATAGTGTACTTGGTCCCCTTCATTTTTAATTTGACCACTGAGATTCAATATAGAATTTGGTTGCAGACATGTGCTCTCGTGCTAACTACTATTGGTACTTTTTATTTAGTGCGTATTTATTCTTGTTGTGTTCAGGTGTAAACTGTTATGTTGCTGAAAGCACTGTCGAGCGTTGAGTTACTACTCTAGCAACAGAAGCGGCTCATCCGGTTCAAGTCAGTGAAGGATACTTACCATAGGTAAGGTCTTTCAATGTTGGTGTAAAGATTGAGGAGGTGTGCGACGATGTAAGTGTTGAGCCATGTACTTGGCTGACACAATACCCATCTAGCGTTGTTGAACCACAATATAGTACGAGGCACTTATCGGCTCCTGGTGTGTTTTCTTGCGCCAACACCTATGGTCAATTGGTACCCTTTGATTCCCGCCTCAACTATGAGCCTATGGTGAACATGAACCAACCATTCGGGTTTGATGAGCGTCACCGTGTGTTACTTGTGGAGATTGAGGAGTTAAGTATTGTTGTTGGGGACTTGAGGAGGGAAAGGAATGCTGCAGAACGTTGTAATATTGAACTTAACGTGATGTTGGAGGCTCAAGAAATAGATGACAGTCTGTACCGTCTCGAGGTTGATCGTTTGGTGGGTGAAAACAAGGAGTTAAGGGTTTGTATCGATGTGTTGGAGGTTGAGATTTCCCGCATGGTCACTACTGAGATGTCGTGATCGCTATGAATGGTGCTTACTTGTATCCAATTTTTCGTTGCTTCGCACGGCTACTAATTCTGATATGTATGTTTTTAATTCACGTTATGTATTCCTTTAGGTATCTTACCATGGTGTAGCTAGTCGAGGTGCTATTTTTTCTTATGTACCGTTATATATGTATGAATAAAGACGTTGCTTAAAACTACTCGAATGTCTACTTACGTATGGTGAGACATTTCCTTCGTCAAACTTAAAGTGACCCATATCACGTTGCATACTATTGTTTTTAAAAGATATAGTTCCTGCAATGTTCATATACCCAATATAATTGCACAAATTTTGTGTCTTCTGATTTACTTGTTCTTATTTTGGTAAAAATATAGATGTCATATAAATTTGATCTAAACATTAGAGGTTAAGTGTAAAACCCGCTTTAAAATATACCTTAGTATGTTAAATACATGAAATCACGTAGAAAATTAAACAAGACGCATAATTAATATACTACACGAGCCACGAATGTTATTATGTATAGATAGAATATTAATAAAAAACAATAATTATTTACGTATTTAAATGTTACGCATAACATGTATAGAGGTAACTATAAATACTCACGACATCTAAAACACGACTACGCGTAGAAATAACAAAGTAAGAATATATATATATATATATATATATATATATATATATATATATATATATATATATATATATATATATATATATATATATATATATATATATATATATATATATATATATATATATATATATATATATATATATATATATATATATATATATATATATATATATATATATTTGGCATGATCTTAAAACCCTAAAATCCAACAAAAGCAATCGTTCTTTATTTTTTTTCTTGCCATCGCTGTCCACTAAGAAACAAGGATCATCGTGTTTTGCTTAAATCCAAGAACCAAGGTTTGTGTCGTGTGATTATATTCAAACCCTAAACACATCTAGATAACTTTAATATTTGTTTTCTTATGATTTCATTAGTTATTTAATCAAGAAACCATAAAAAGAGTTGATAACATGATTAATAAACGTGGGGTACACAAGATTTAAGGGTGGTGTTTGTTGTTTTCAGCCTACACGCAAGCCGAGACCATTCTATGGTCTCGGTGGGGGTTTAAATCCACCAACAGGGGTGTTTTTAGGCCAATCAGTGGCAACCCTAAAACCCCAAACAGGGGAATTCGTGTAAAACAATGGGAACCGAGACCTTAATAGGTCTCGGTGGTAATTTATTAGGCGGCAGTGGGTAGCATGATCAAACAGCAGGAAACCAATAAAGCCAGTGGGTAGTTATAGGGTAGCAGCAGGAACTAGTACTAGGTCTGGGCATTTCTTGGACGACACTGCAGTATAATATATGGGACATCACTAATTAAACAGGATATTGGACAACACTATGTTAATATGTTGGATAGAACTAAAAAAGTATATATTGGACAACACTGTTTTAGGTTGTTTTGATTGTTTGTTTCGATTAAAGTGCGACCGAGACATGGGTGTCTTGATAGGCTCGGGTACACACATATATGTTTGTAAATCAAGTTAATTTAATTGTTAATTTCATGTTACAATTAAATTATTTATGCAACTTAGGTTATATTTTAGTTAACGAAATTAGTCTAAGTAATTATTGTGTAGTTAAAATAATATCTAGATTAATTACGTAATTATCAAGTTTAAGTAACGTTTTATTAACTTAGACTTATTTTATTATTAATTAATAATCCCAAATATAAACCATGCATTTTATTATTAGTTAATAATTACCATTTTAGCTTAAAGTATTTATTTAATAAACTTTACTAAATGTTCATGAATTATATATATTTTATGCTTATTAACACATAAGAACATGAATTGCACTAATCAGAATACATGCTTTAACATGAATCAATAATACAAGTAAGAACATTTAAGGTAATACAAGAATAAGTAAAACAAGTTAGGGAAACGTCAAGTAAGTAATAATCAGTTAAGTATAGGTTAATAAGATAACTTATACACGTCTATTTTATTATGTAGCACTTGTGAGGTTTGAGTAGGATTCTCCGTGTTCTCTTCGTTCACATTATTGGACACAAGGTACGGATATTCCGTCCTGCAGTATGGACAATTCCCTTTGCATGTTTGATTAGGTTTTCCCGTTGTTATGCCATCTGTTTTCCCTGTAGTCATGTGTCTTAAACACGTCAGGAAATGTTATGTTTATTTTAATTGCCTGAGCTATATACACGCATGCCATGTTTCACCTAGTTACGTAGGTACCATAACCTTTACAATATTTTGGCCTATGTTACTATTATCATGTAGGGCGAATGGGTTCATCCTAGTTACATGTTTTTAGACAGTATTTTCATGGTGAATGTGGTGTGTGTCTTGCATCCTTCACAAGGAGTTGATCCCTCCTACCCAGACCAGTATAATTAGAGGCAGTCCCTCTAATTGCATGACGAGGTCACCCCTCCATGTATTCATGCAAGCTATTATATTCATGACCTCTATGGCTCTTGGGCATTTAAAATATAGTTTTCATGATACAAACTTAATCTTTTCAGAATAAATCAGTTATTACATGTCACTAGGTTTCCCAGGACTTACATTATTCCGCTACATTTTCATCCTTATGTTTCCCTTTCAGTCTTTACTTATGTTTATGTTATTCCATGTCACTGTTATATATCCGCACATTGAGCGTATTGCTCGGTCGTTTCTCTTTCCATGTTCCCAAATGACAGGTACTAAAGAGCAAAGCTAGGAATCAAGAGTACGTGCATGGAATGAGGCGTCAGTCTTCTTTCATTCTTTAATGCATTTTCATACTTTTGCTTTGTTGGACATTGTTTAGTCCTTTTTATTTACTTTCTACTTATGCATTTCGTGTGTGGAGCTTATGTTGGATCTGATGTTTGTTTCTGGATTCTTTATGGTCATTTAATGTTTTAGACATTTACCTTGCATGCTTTGATGATATGCCATAATTATCCTGTGATATTCCATTTATCAAAATGGGGTGTTACAGTTATGGCATCAGAGCCAAGGTTTCGACCTATAGGCTCTTAAAAATTAACCTTTGACTAGTGGGTAGTCATCAACGTCATCTTAGAACTGATAGTCTGTTTTCATGCATTCATTTCATGTATCATTGTTGCAGAAATTTTGACTAAGTAATGGTTGGGACAGGACTGGCCTTATTTATCCGCATGTGCTTAATCATTTTGCTTGATGAACCGACCCATAGGCGTTCACATTAGCTCATGGCTTTTCGTTTTGATGAACCAACCCACAAGCGTTCATCTTCGCTATGTCATTTTATTTTCATGATATTTGCATTTGGCTATGCCTTAATAAACTATTTCCATGCATCATTTCATTATGTTTACCATATGTTCTAATCAGATTAATCATTTCATTTTCATTTTAAACTGTCAGATGGTCATGACAGGCGAACAAGAGCTAGCAACAGCTATCCAAGCAGCACTACCAGCCATGCTTCCCAAATCAGGAACCAAATTTGGGCTGAATACCAGAACGGCCCGAATCAGAACAAAAATCCTCCTCCTCCTATACCGGATACTTTGCACACTTGGCTTGAGAGGTTTAACAAGCATAAGACAAGATCTTTTGACAAGGCTGAGACTTCATCTGATGTAGAAGACTGGATTTTGCATATGGAGAAGATTTTTGATGTTATGGGATGCGGTGTTGTCTACAAGGTAAGGTTGGCTTGCTATTAGTTTGAGGGTGATGCCCTACAATTGTGGAGAGCTTACAAGTTAACTAATGGAGGCGATGATTCGCTAGCTGCATTGACTTGGGATTAGTTCAAGACTTTGTTTTATGCGCAGTTCTTTCCGACTTCTAAGCAGGAAGGACTCAAGAGGGAGTATCACTCCATTCGTCAGACAAATGGAGAGACTAGCACTAAGGTCATGCAGAGGTTTCTTAGGTTGGCTGGATTCTTAGGTGCGGCTGCAGGTACTGCAGAGGAACAAGCCAAGCAATTCCGTTGGGCTATGCACGCCTCTACAGCGGCTCGTTTACTTAGTGCTACTTATGTTAATGTGACACAAGTTAATGATGCAGCACGTAGCTTAGAAATGCTACATGAGTGTGATGACTACGAGGAACAAGCTCGTCCTGAGAAGAGGTATAAACTTCAGCCATCAAGCGTTATCATTTCATTTCAATCTTTATGTTCATTTATACCTTTTCTTATCCAATTACATCTTCAGGCAGAAGGGTGGAGACTGGTCCCAACCGGCTACTCAGCAGAATGCCAACAAGGGCCACGGTCAATCTAACGACCGTTATGGATCTGACAAGAGGCACGGTAATGACAATTACCGTAACAACAATAGCCAGTCCAACAACAACAGGTCCCAAAATTCTTAAACTTTTCTATGATTAAATTGTTGTATGTTTTTACATACTAACATGTCAGCATCATCAACAGGAACTCTGTGAGTGGAAGTGACCAAAATGCTAAGGGTCAGCAGTCTAACAACTCATCTTCATCTGGCTCTCAGGTAGCAAGGGTACCTCCAGGAGGTTACACCTACCCCATCTGCACGACTTATAGTCGTAGACATCTCGGACCATGTCGTAAGTCAGACGGTGTCTGTTACAAGTGTGGACTACCCTGACACATGTTGAAAGATTGCAAGAAGGGAGATACTGCTGGTACTTCTAGTGTTGCTCTTCCTAAGCCACCAGCCTCCGGTCGTGTCTACACTGCCACAAGGGACCAAGCCAATAAGTCTTCACGTACTATCACTGGCATCCTCTTTATGAACGGCCATGTTGCGTGCGTTTTATTCGATACTGGTGCTACTCATTCAGTTATATCCCCTATGTATGCCACTAGTATTAATAAAATCCCTACGCCACTAGAGAATATTTTAAGTATATCTACGCCCATGCGAGACTCTGTACGCATCACCCAGGTGTAAAGAGATCTTCCACTAGAATTCGATGATAAGACTCGCCCAGTAGATGCACTTCCTTTATATATGTGCGAGTTTGATCTCATCTTAGGCATGGATTGGTTATCCAAGCATCATGCTACTATCGCTTGTCATACTTATCGGGTTGTCTTCGGCGATGTTCAAGCGCCAGAGTACGTTCACAATGGTTTTATACCAGGAAAGTCTGTACAAATCATCTCTACATTAGAAGCTCGTGCATTACTATCTCATGGTTGCGAGGGCTTCTTAGCTTCTATTCAGGATATCACTGCCGAAGTTCCATCGATCTAAGATCAACCAATTGTTTCAGAATTTCCTGATGTATTCCCAGAAGAACTTCCAGGTATACCACCTACTCGTGAAGTTGAGTTTGACATCGAGCTCATTCAAGGAGCTCAACTAATCTCTAACGCTCTGTTCTTAAGTTTTTTTAAGGAATGGAAGGGGAAGGGAAAAGAAATCACAAAATTTTTGTGTTCTTAAGTTTTTTTTAGAAGGGAAAGCACAGAACAGGAAGGGGAAAGAAAGGGAAGATATGAGCTTTTAGGTGTAATATTGATCCCTCCCATTTTGGGATGATTAGGAAGGGAAGGAGGTTATTAACAACATAAGTATCTGTTAAATTATATTTATACCCTCCAGTTTTTTATATATAGTTCTCATTTTAATCTAATTATCATTCTACGTTAACTGGGCTGTAAAAAATAGTTACATGAACAAAGGTATCAGTCAGATGGTCACGAAATAAATGTAAAAAATAGGCCATGTTTGTAAAGTCATGTTTGGTTGTGAAAGCATAAAGTTAAAGTTGGATACAGACCTTGAATTGAGATATGATTAAACTAGTAATTACTTAGCATATAACATCTCTCTAGTATGTCTCATATGTCACGTCAATCCTCTTTATAACATGTCTAATTACTTATCTTATAACTAGCATCACTTAATTAATATATCTTTGGTTATCCCTCCCAAACTATTACCGTGAATTGTACGTGACGAGGTTGAAAATACGCCCACAATACCAATCTGAATCATATGCAGTAGGATAATGGACAGTGTTTTTTCTAGGGTGATTTAGTAATTATGTTATGTTCCTTTTCTTTTCTTTCTTAACTAAAACATAAACTCAAGAACATAAATTAGTACATTTCCTTTCTTTATCATATGATCATTTCCCTTCCTCTTCCCACCCTGTCCCCTTCCATTCTTTTAAAAAAACTCGAGAACAGAGCGTAAGGCTCCTTATCGCATGGCTCCCATAGAGCTCAAGGAGTTAAAAGATCAGCTGCAGGAATTACTGGAGCGAGGTTTCATCCGACCAAGTGTATCACCATGGGGTGCACCGGTACTCTTTGTCAAGAAGAAGGATGGCAGTATGCGTCTATGCATTGACTATCGTGAGCTGCATAAGATCACGATTAAGAACCGTTATCCATTACCTAGAATCGATGATCTGTTTGACCAACTTTAGGGTGCCAAACATTTCTCCAAGATTGATTTAAGATCCGGTTATCATCAACTGCGAGTGAAAGAGCAGGATATTCTCAAGACTGCTTTTCGCACCAGATATGGCCATTATGAGTTCATTGTCATGCATTTTGAACTCACTAATGCTCCTGCGGTTTTCATGGACCTTATGAACCACGTCTTCTACGAGTTCTTAGACAAATTTGTTATCGTCTTCATCGATGACATCCTCATATTCTCTAAATCCAAGGAAGAACATGAAGAACATCTACGTATTGTGCTGTAGATTCTTCATCAGAAACAGTTGTATGCCAAATTTTCTAAGTGTGAATTTTGGCTAACCAAGATGGCATTCTTAGGCCACGTGGTCTCCGCAGAAGGGATTACTATAGATCCTATGAAGGTTTAAGCTATCACTAAATGGCCAAGACCGACGTCTGTAACTAAGGTTCGTAGTTTCCTAGGCTTAGCTGGTTATTATCCCAGATTGGTAGAAACTTTTCAAGACTAGCCTTACCTTTGACCAAGTTGATGCGGAAAGGAGAGAAATTCGTTTAGACTGATGAGCGAGAGAAGAGCTTTGAAGAACTCAAGAAGCGGTTAGTATCTACACCTATTCTTACTCTCCCATCTGGTACAGGTGGATTTTAGATATACAGTGATGCTTCGGGTAAAGGATTAGGCTGTGTACTCATGCAACATGGGATAGTGATTGCATACGTATTACGTCAGCTAAAGCCTTATGAGGAAAATTATCCTACACATGACTTGGAGCTAGCAGCAGTAGTCTTTGCACTTAAAATATGGAGACGCTATCTTTATGGTGAATCATGTGATATCTTCACTGATCACAAGAGTCTCAAGTATATTTTTACTCAGAGGGAACTTAACATGAGGCAGAGGAGATGGTTGGAACTACTCAAGGATTATGACATCAATCTTCAGTATCATCCTGGCAAGGCGAATGTAGTGACAGATGCCCTTAGCAGGAAGTCGGGCATTATAAACGGCATGAAAGTACAAGAAGAAATCATATGGGAATTTGAGCGATTAGACATTGAATTCCTGGTACATGGACAACATGGATAATGGGCTAATCTGAGAATTGAGCCAGATTTAATTTCTTAGATTAAGGCAGCTCAGAAGGACGATGGTGAGATATGGGCTATCATTCAGAATCTTGATCGGCAGAGAGAATTTCATGTAGACGGAGAAGGCATCGTATGGCAAGGAACTAAGCTATGTGTTCCGGATTATCAGACTCTCCGAGAAGCTTTATTGACAGAATCTTACAGCTCTCCATTCTTTATTCATCAAGGATCCACCAAAATGTATCATGACATTAAACAACATTTCTGGTGGAGTGGCATGAAACAGGATGTTGCTACTTTCGTATCCAAGTGTCTAACTTGCCAGCAAGTTAAGATCGAGCATCAGCGGGCTAGTGGTTTATTTCAACCATTAGAATTTCCGGCATGGAAGTGGGACAAAATCTCCATGGATTTCGTCACTGACTTCAACTCCTCAGAGCAAACATGATGCTATATGGGTCATAGTTGATCGATAAACCAAGTCAGCTCATATTCTTCCAATTTGCAAGGACTTCTTAGTCAGCAAATTGGTAGATATATTCCTTAAGGATATCATACGACTACATGGAACTCCTTCAGACATCATTTTAGACCGAGATCCTCGTTTCACGTCAAAATTATAGAAAGGTATGCAGAAAGCTTGGGGCACTAAACTTAAGCTTAGCACTACCTTTCATCCTCAGACCGATGGTCAATCGGAACGTACTATTCACACCCTAGAAGACATGTTGTGGCCATGTGCATTGGAATGGTCAAGAAGTTGGGACGACTACATCTGTTTGGTTGAGTTTGCTTACAACAACAGTTGGCATGCAAGTGTTAAGTGTGCAACATTTGAGATGCTTTATGGCAGAAAGTGTCGTGCTCCAATCTGTTGGGATCAAGTTGGAGAACGAATCCTTAAAGGACCAGAAATGATAGAGGTGACCAATGAGAAGGTTGCCATCGCCAAGGCGAATCTACAGGAAGCTCGTGCTCGACAGAAGAGCTATGCTGATAAACATCATAGAGATCTAGCGTTTAATGTTGGCGACTATGTTTTCCTTAAAGTATCACCAGCACGTGGTGTCAACTGTTTTGGACTCAAGGGCAAGCTCATTCCTTGTTTCATTGGACCGTTTGAAATTCTTAAATGTGTCGGTGAAGTATCATATCGTCTAGCTTTACCTCCCCAGCTATCTCATGTGCATGATGTATTCCATGTATCCTTACTCAGAAGTTACAACTACCATCCATTGCAAAAGGTTTAATATCAATTCGAGCATATTTGAGAGGATCTATCATATATCGAAGAACTCAAGAGAGTTCTCGATCGCCAAGAACAAGTCATGAGGAGAAAGACGATTCCATTCGTTAAAATCCTTTGGAGGGATCATTCCGAGCGGGAAGCCACTTGGGAAACGGAGGAGTCTATCCGGACTTCTTACCCTCATTTCCAGTTTTGACTCGGGTATGTCATTTTTAGCTTACACGTCTTTTCAGCTTATATGTCATTTCAGCGTTTAGAATTTCGTCAGCTTATCGTATCTCTAGTTCGAGGACGAATTATTCTTTTAGAGGGGAAGAGTTGTAAAACCCGCTTTAAAATATACCTTAGTATGTTAAATACATGAAATCACATAGAAAATTAAACAAGATGAATAATTAATATACTACACGAGCCACGAATGTTATTATGTATAGATAGTATATTAATCAAAAACGATAATTATTTACGTATTTAAATGTTACGCATAACATGTATAGAGGTAACTATAAATACTCACGACATCTAAAACACGACTACGCGTAGAAATAACAAAGTAAGAAATCTAAAAAAAAGTATATGAGGCTGATTGTTTAGGCGGATATAAAAGGGCCAAGAATGAGCCAAAGCCCATACACAATCCAAGATCGACTAAACAAGCATACTGGGGAAATATATATATATATGTTTTGCATGATCTTAAAACCTGAAAATCCAACAAAAGCAATCGTTCTTTATTTTTTTCTTCTTGCCGTCGTTGTCCACCAAGAAACAAGGACCATCGTGTTTTGCTTAAATCCAAGAACCAATGTTTGTGTCGTGCGATTATATTCAAACCCTAAACACATCTAGGTAACTTTAAATATTTGTTTTCTTATGATTTTGTTAGTTATTTAATCAAGAACCCATAAAAAGAGTTGATAACATGATTAATAAATGTGGGGTACACAAGATTTAAGGGTGGTGTTTGTTGTTTTCAGCCTACACACAAGCCGAGACCATTCTATGGTCTCGCTGGGGGTTTAAATCCACCAACAGGGGTGTTTTTAGGCCAATAAGTGGCAACCCCAAAACCCAAACAGGGGAATTTGTGTAAAACACTGGGAACCGAGACCTTAACAGGTCTCGGTGGTAATTCATTAGGCGACAGTGGGTAGCATTATCAAACATCAGGAAACCAATAAAGCTAGCGGGTGGTTATAGGGTAGCAGCAAGAACTAGTACTAGGTCTGGGCATTTCTTGGATGGCACTACAGTATAATATATGGGACAACACTAATTAAACAGGATATTGGACAGTACTATGTTAATATGTTGGACAGAACTAAAAGAGTATATATTGGACAACACTGTTTTAGGTTGTTTTGATAGTTTGTTTCCTTTAAACTGCGACCGAGACATGGGTGTCTCGGTAGGCTCGGGTACACACGTATATGTTTGTAAATCAAGTTAATTTAATTATTAATTTCATGTTATAATTAAATTATTTATGCAACTTAGGTTATATTTTAGTTAACGGAATTAGTCTAAGTAATTATTGCGTAGTTAAATTAATATCTAGATTAGTTATGTAATTATCAAGTTTAAGTAACGTTTTATTAACTTAGACTTATTTTATTTTTAAATAATAATCCCAAATATAAACCATGCATTTTATTATTAATTAATAATTACCATTTTAGCTTAAAGTATTTAACTTTACTATATGATCATGAATTATATATATTTTATGCTTATTAACACATAAGAACATGAATTGCACTAATCAGAATACATGCTTTAACATGAATCAGTAATACAAGTAAGAACATTTAAGGTAATACAAGAATAAGTAAAACAAGTTAGGGAAACGTCAAGTAATTAATACCAGTTAAGTATAGGTTAATCAGATAACTTATACACGTCTATTTATTATGTAGCACTTACGAGATTTGAGTAGGATTCTCTGCGTTCTCTTCGTTCACATTACTGGACACAAGGTACGGATATTCCGTCCTTCAGTATGGACAATTCCCTTTGCATGTTTGATTAGGTTTTCCCGTTTGCTATGCCACCTGTTTTCCTTATAGTCACGTGTCTTAAACACGTCAGGAAATGTTATGTTTATTTTAATTGCCTGAGCTATATACACGCATGCCATGTTTCACCTAGTTACGGAGGTAACGTATCCATAGCACTGGAGGCACCGGTGTTTTGACTCTTCTGCGATGAGAGTGATTGCTCGCAGCGTCCCTTTATAGTATTTTGGCCTATGTTACTATTATCATGTAGGGCGAATGAGTGCATCCTGGTTACATGTTTTCAAACAGTATTTTCATGGTGAATGTGGTGTGTGCCTTGCATTTTTTACTAGGAGTTGATCTCTCCTACC
The DNA here is from genome assembly GCA_025667525.1 of Glebionis coronaria. Taxonomy (NCBI): domain Eukaryota; kingdom Viridiplantae; phylum Streptophyta; class Magnoliopsida; order Asterales; family Asteraceae; genus Glebionis; species Glebionis coronaria. Next base: position 393,779,376 of record CM046876.1, on the reverse strand, counting down.
CAGACCAGTATAATTAGAGGCAGCCCATCTAAATGTATGACGAGGTCACCCCTCCATGTATTCATGCACGTTGTTATATTCATGACCTATATGGGCTCTTGGGCATTTAAAATACAGTTTTCATGATACAAACTTAATCTTTTTAGAATAAACCAGTTATTAGGTGTCACCAGGTTTCCCAGGACTTACATTATTCCGCTACATTTACATCCTTATGTTTCCCTTTCAGTTTTTACTTATGTTTATGTTATTCCATGTCACTGTTATATATCCGCACACTGAGCGTATTGCTCAGCCGTTTCTCTTTCTAGGTTCCCAAAAGGCAGGTACTAAAGAGCAAAGCTAGGAATCAAGAGTACGTGCATGAAATGAGGCGCCAGTCTTCTTTCGTTCTTTAATGCATTTACATACTTTTGCTTTGTTGGACATTGGTTAGTCCTTTTCCTTTACTTTCTACTTATGCATTTCGTGTGTGAAGCTTATGTTGGATCCGATGTTTGTTTTCGGATTCTTTATGGTCATTTAATGTTTTAGACATTTACCTTGCATGCTTTGATGATATGCCATAATTATCCTGTGATATTCCATCTATCAAAATGGGGTGTTACATTAAGACATGCAACATACATAAATACATGAGTATGAATTGTATGTTTCATCTTCGGATGTAACTATACTAAAGAATAATACTTATATATATTTCTCTATATATGTATTACTATAAGCTATAGCTTATAGTTTATAATCGTATGTTGTTCACGTACCGTTTAATATATGTAAAAGTGAGTGAACTAAACAATATATACTTTATATAAAAGTTAGTTCATAAATAGCTCCTCCTCCAGTCATAGAATTCATCCAAATATATTAGATTTGGTATAGTACGTAGCATGTACTTTAAAGATATTTTATGTGCATAAAAGCTTAGTTTTATGTATAGCAATAATGCATGGAACGTTTTTTGTAACTATGTACCCATGTGTGCAAGATAGGTACTATGGGCACATGTGGTTAAGTTGTTTTTGTTGTAGTTGATGGTTGACTTCAGCCAAATACATATTATTATTATTTTTACTGTATTTTTGAGGTTTCGTTTAATCAGTCTCTTTTGACATGTGACCATGTTGAGTTTATGTAAAAAAGAAACTCTTCTTTTATTGAAGTAGTTGGACATAGAAGTTGTCTCTAACTATTTTTTACACATTTTTTTGTATAAATATGCCTGATTTTTTGTTTATTTATTTGATCGGTTGGTCTCAATTCATTTAAATGACTGTGTCACTTTTTTGTCTTTCATATGTCGACATAGAACTTGATATGGCCTTCTCCATATAGGACCGTTCGAGTGTACACATATTGTCGTAATATGTTTTTTTTACGACGTCCTGGGCGTCGTTTTGTTACTCGCCATTGTCACGAGAGTATGCATTTTTAATGTATATAGTACATTTCTAATGTCGGAATCGTAATGCATCACAATGCATTACTATAGCCATAAGTACTTATTTATTATCTCATATACAAACGAGTTGCACTCGTATATTCATAGCACTTTTATATTCGAGAGTCATTTTTCTTCATTCTCTTGAGAAAGAAAAGACATACACTTGCATGAAAGTTCATTTATTCACATAGGGCGAACATGCTAACTGAAGTGCACGTTGTTCGTCTTTTAGAAACTAAATTTCCGTAGGTTGCTAATATGGCATGTTCGTAGGATGGGGCGGCATTTCATGTCTGCTAAGACATACATTCCGGTACGCTTTGCATCCGTTATTTGGTATGGCCCTTCCCAATTTGGGTCTAGCTTCTTTTGTCCTTCTTGCCTACTGCCTTGTTTCTCTTTAAGACGAAGTCACCAATTTAAAGTTGGTTATGCTTCACTTTGTTGTTGTAATATTTTTCTGTCTGTATTTTGTATCTTGCACTCTGCAATGCGGCTAGCTCTCATCGTTCTTCAAGTAAATCAAGGTTGAGGCGAAGATTGATGTCGTTTATTGTTGAGTCGAAATGTCTGACTCGGTAAGCCGGTAAACCAATTTCCGGTGGTAAAACGGCTTCTGACCCATAGACGAGGCTAAATGGTGTGCATATGTTACTAGCACGAGCAGTTGTTCGGTATGCCCAAAGAACATTTGGTAGCTCTTCGATCTACTGTCCTTTAGCCTTGTTGAGTCTTGTCTTCAAACCCATCAGTATGATTAAATTTGTGACCTTAGTTTGTCCATTTGCTTGTGGGTGGGCCACGGATGTGAAGTTTTGTTTGATCTTAAGTTCCTCACACCATTCTCGAAAAGGATTATTGGCAAACTGTTTCACATTATCGTTGATGATTATTCTCGAAATACCAAAGCGACACACAATGTTGCGCCATACGAATTGTAAGATCTTTTGACCAGTTATTGTTACTACTGGCTCGGCTTCCACCCATTTTGTAAAATAGTCAATTGCGACTATTAGGGATTTGATACGTCCCGGGGCCTCCGGGAATGGTCCTACTATGTCGATTCCCTATTAGTAGAAAGGCTAGGGGCTCGAGATGCTTGTGAGTTCACATTGTGGCAGGCGTATCGTCGGAGCGTGTTGTTGACACTTCTAACATGTTTCGACGATTTTGGTAGCATCCTGCTACATTGTAGGCCAATAATATCCTAGTCGCGCCACTTTTTGGGCGACTGATGTAGTGGTTTCGTACACTTTATTTTAGGAAAAACAAAGTGACAAATGATGCGGGTAAGTATTAAGTATTACGTTTCGTGAAAAACACGAATACTCGTCGTTGAGTTCGTTCTCGAGGAGGTATGGTGTTTGAGCCAACAAACATAGACGATATTTGAATGATTATTACGCTTTTGGAAAGTGAATAAAAGAACAGAGAACAGATGGATTACGCTAAAAATAGACGAAAACGCAACGTACGAACGTAAAACGCGACGAAAAAATTCGACAAAATAAAAAATTATAGAAAATTATAAATAAATCCTAAAAAATGTAAATACGATTGAAAAATAAATAAAACTTTTTTAAACCTTTTATTTTTCAAGATATTCAATTTCAAAGTTCAATTAAACACCTAAAAATCAAAAACTTAAACGAAAAGTCCAAATAAAGATTTTATTACTTGTAAACCTCAAAAACATTATTTAAAAACTAAAAAATATTTTTTAAACTTTTTATTAACTTTTTCTATTTTTAAAAGCCTAAAAACAATTTAAAAAGAAAATAATCCTAATAAATAAAATAATGCACGGAAAAATATAAAATTGAACAAATAAATCCTAAATCTATATTAGAACATAAGAAAAATAAGAAAATTGAAAAAGCAATAGCCAATAAGCTAGAAACGCTAATTAAGGTCACGGCTTATTATATCAAAGGCAAAACAAACCGTGTATAATAACCAAGTGACCCACAGGTTTGACAAGAAAAACCTCATGGTCACTGGTTAACACGCTAAGTCCCCCAACGAGGGGTCGCTTGTTCGAGCCCAGGCCATGGCATGTTTTTATGTTTTATTTTATTTTACTTTTCTTTTGCTTTTCTTGGATAAACAAACAACAATCAACAAACACAAAACTTAACACACTCAAAAGAACCTCGAATTACTCAAATTAAACGCAAAGTTAAGCTCACAAAAACAAGCAGGCACCCTATTTTTTTGGTTTTCTTGTTTTGGGAGTTGATGGTTTTGTTATTTATGCTTTGTTTTGGAGGGTAAGGCACAATATAACCAAAGTAAGCACACACCAACACAAATAAGCTACCAAATAAGCAGATTAGCCACAGATACTCAATAATCTACTAAACAGCCGATATAGAAACAAATTTTAGGCAGATTCTTACAAGGCACTATGAGTTAGGCTCAAATAACATAAAAGGGCTCTCCAAATAACAAATCTTATAATGAACCAACTAATGGGAAACCACAAATCATAGCAACCCTGGCATTAGTAGCTATAAACCTGCAGATGGCAATCAATAAGCAATGGTAGTACCCTTATGTACCTAAAATGAGACAGTGGGCAAACAGTAGGCTGTAAGTGCTTTTTACTTGGATTTGGTGACTTTCTTATTACACAATAAGATACATAAGTTGAAAAAATCTACACCAGTCTATCCTTAAACCTAAAGTAACCTATATGCTATCAACCTTACAAGATTTCAACCAATTTTAACATTAAGCACGCACAATTCCTAACTAATGGAATTTGGTGGTATTTCAAGATCCTTATATGGGAATTTACATGTAACTTTCACCACCACTTCACCACAACAACTCCAATGCCTAAGGATAACATAAAAACATACAACTAACTCAACATCAAAACATGATCAACCTAACATAGAATTCTACCATTAAGCATAACACATGACAAATTTTACATAAACAAGCAAATTGAAAATTTCAAACTAAAACCACCACTTTTAAGCTAAAAACCAACTATCCTAATCCTAATGAGAAGGTGCAGAGTACAGCTAGGTCATATGGTGGGCTTAACTATCCAAATTTTAGCATACCCAAACACCCCTTTAGTTTAAATATTTGATTATTAACAAAGCAGTCCAGCTTAAAACTTCACAAACCAACCTATTACTCAATGATATAGGATCAAAAACATTCCATCAGTAAACATGAGCATCAATTCCATAGATTATCAACAGACAAACAAAATGACATGCGCATTCTTTTTAGAATATTAACGGTGAGGACTTACCTCAAGGGTGTACAATCCACACCCTTGAGAAGTTTGAGATTATGTGCTAGCGTAGAAGCACAACCTTCTCAATACCCTGTTATAAAACACAAACAAGACCAAGGTTAAGAATCAATAACAAGTTCTTGAATCTGTTAACACAATAAACAACTTTCTGATTTTTTCTTTACTTTTCTTTCTTGAAAACCTTTTAACAAACTTTCTTGAAAACTGAAAACCTATTGAAGATTAACTTCGAACAACGCCTTTTAGAAACAATAACACGATTTTTTGTTTTTTAACCTTCTAAATACCAGCTTTTCAAACTCTCTTTGAAAAAGGGATTACTTTTGAAAAATGTGAACTCAAAAACGGATAAACAAGATTGAAACTTAAAATAATCTCAATATAGCTTTTAAAATACAACAAAAAGGAATTACAATTGAAACAAAACACCAACTTTTCTTTATTTTAAAAAGGGATTACATCTATTGAAAAAATTTGGAACAAAAAGCAATAAAACCCTAGCTGCCCTTTATATAGAGGGTCGCAATCTATTCTAGAAACAAAAAGAAGTTCTAAACCCTAAACTATTGATTCCCTAGATTGCCCTTTGAAGGTTTAAATTTCAAACGGGTCAATGCCTCTTGTGATCATGGCAGGACACATGTAAGCTTGCCAGGGTGTTGCTTTTGATCTGAGCCTTCAATCTTGATTTGGAGAACAAGTCATTACATCTTGTTCATTGATGCACTGGCATAACTTGTTTGCTTACGTTTTTAGGTGCAGGGGACCTCATGGGAGGGTCCTATGATGATGGTTGGTAGTTTTTATTCATGTGGGTATGTTCACAAAACGACTAATTAGTGATCTGGAATTTCTGGACGAATATCCCTTTGTTGGTTAACGAGGGATTAGGGTTTGGGTAATTGGTGTTGGAAATACGTTTTACGTATTAGAAAGGATCGGTCACTCCAACAATAGATTAAGTAGTAGCTCGTAGTCTAGTTAACTTAATATTAAACAAACAAGGCCAAGCCAAGCCTACAACATGTGTAGGCCGGCGGCCCATTGTAAGCCTAAGCCCATCTCATGGGCTTAGGTATATAAACCCTCTCCTTAGTTGGAGAGGGTGTGGTTCACGTCATAATTACACATGGTAAAGTGTGTTTTCTTCATACTTTCTATCTCTAAGTCTGTGTGTGTTCTCACCATCTATCTATCTATTTCTCTCTCTAGAATATAAGCAAGATTTTTTATATCCTACAAATGGTATCAAGAGCCAGGGAATTATTATATTGTTTATGTGTTTGTGTTCTTGATTTTTATGTCTTTTTTTATTCAAATCATTCGATCCAAAAAAAAATTTGTGTTTTTTATGGTTTTGTCTTGATACAAATCATCTACATAGTTTGTGGTAGAGATTTGGTATATTTACTTTGGCTAAAAACACAAAAATTTTGGGTGTTTGGATCATATTTTGGCTTAAAATCTCGAATTGGGTGTGTTTTATCCGAGAAAAGTGGAAATTGGGATACTTTTGTACTATTACGACAGAAATTCCATCACAAAGGCTAGGGTTTTCACATTGCGACAGTTATTGCGACCAGTATTGCGACAGCTTATTGCGACCATTATTGCGACAGTTTATTGCGATATGTATTGCGATGGGTATTGCGACAGTTTTCGTGATATTGCGACAGGTGTTATTGCGATAAGTCTTGTGATATTGCGACAAGTATAGTGACATTGCGACAGGTGTTATTGCGATAAGTCTTGTGATATTGCGACAGGTTTAGTAATATTGCGACAGGTGTTATTGCGATAGTCTTGTGATATTGCGACAGGTTAAGTGACATTGCGACATATACTGTTTTGTGATATTCCGAAGATACCAAAAATCGTGAGTTTTTTGTTTGTCTTGGAATTTTTTCTTTTATCGAGAACATATTTTAGGGGATTTCAATATTTTTCTTGACTTCTACACATGACAACAAACACATTTACTTTCTCTTATTGTTCGATCAACTTTTGTAAATCTTAACTTATCGAAATGGAGTTTACTTCACTTACGGATAAGTCCATCCTCTCGGGTACGGATAATCGTCCACCAATGTTGGTAAAGACTATGTACGAGGATTGGGCTTCCCGAATGGAACTTTATATGTTGAACAAAGAGAACGGACATCTCATTTGGACACCGGTGCTCAATGGACCATTGGTATATGGTACTGTGATAGAAGGTACTGTTACTCGTCCCCGCACAACGGGTGAATTAACTGGAGATGCTAAGATTCAAGACAAGTGTGATAAACAAGCTACAAACATCATTCTCCAAGCTCTTCCTCCAGATGTCTACAAACTCATCAGTAAATATAAAGTTGCCAAAGAGTTATGGGATAAGATTCATGTTCTAATGCAAGGCACCTCATTAACTAAACAAGAACGAGAGTGTAAGCTATATGATACGTTTGATAAGTTTGCTTATGTCCCCGGGGAGACTCTCAATGATTACTATTTGAGATTCACTCTATTGATGAATGAGCTCAACATCTATGGTCTGGCAATTCCTACGTTTCAATTAAACACCAAGTATTTGAACACTCTCCATTCTGAATGGAGCAAGTACGTGACGGCTGTTAAATTGGCTAAGGATTTGCATCAAACCAATGTGGATCAACTTTAAGATTTTATTCAACAACAAGAATGCCACGTGATCGAGGCTCGATTTTTAACATCTCAAGTTCATGATCCACTTGCCATGTATGCTTCTCAAAAAATGACTCCACAAAAAAACATGGCTTATACTTATCAACAACCATCATACTTGCAGCAGCCACCACAACACACCTATCAGCAACCACAACAACCATCTTATCAACCACTAATGATGCCACAACAAGCATTTCAACAAAGTGTTCTTCAACAGCCTTATCTACAGCAACCAACACATCAGGCATCACCATCACAAGTTATCGCTTCTCCAATGGGCTATACTCTTCAACAAGGATATTTTCCAATTGAAGCACCACAAGCACAAGCCTTCTACTCCAATGAACTTCCACCAATTCAAGCACCGGTCTTTACTCCAAATGATACGCCTACTGACGTCTTAAACCATCTCACTGCCTACTTGTCAAAACTTGTTGCAACTAGAAGTTTTCCACCAACGAACAATCAGCTCCGCACTTCTTCAAATCCTCGACAACAAGCCACTATTCAAGATGGTCAAGTGACGGTGCAATCCATTCATGAAAGGAAAAATTCATATGGACCCACTACAAGGACTATGAACGCTCAAGTTGTAAATTCTCAAGGTAGTGGAAATGAAGGTCCGCAAAAGGTTGTGACTTGCTACAATTGTCTAGGACAAGGTCATATGGCTAGGGAATGCACTCAGCCAAAAAGGAGAAGGGATGCAACGTGGTTTCATGAGAAGATGTATTCGGTCGATGCTCAATCTAAGGGAAAGATTTTGGATTCAGAGGAATTAGCATTTCTAGCAGACCCAGGGGCAGCTGATAATGAAGGCATTGCAGTCGTTTCTACCTCTAATGCAGCATATCAAGCAAATGATCTTGATGCATATGATTCGGATTGTGATGACATTCACTCAGCCTAAGCTGCTCTCGTTGCTAATCTCTCTCACTACGGTTCTGATGTCGTCAGTAAGGTACCAACCACATCTAATATTGTTCATGATAATCCACATCAAGTTGAGCATGAAAATGACAACCTCTGTAACACCCCACTTTGATAAGTGGACCGTTACGAGTATTTATGGCGTGTCATCAAAGCATAAGGTAAATGTCCTATAACTGACCATAAGGGAATACCAGAATCAAACATCGGTAACCCAAACATAAGCTCAAAACATGAAAAGTAAATATTGAATGAAAAGACTAAACAATGTCCAAAAGTAGAATAATATAAGAGGTGCATAAAGTAAGAATTTTGGATAGCTTCCATCCAAATGCACATGCTCTTAGAATCCTAAGAGCGTCCTGGTGTACCTGCCGTTAGAACATGAAAGGAACTACGGCTGAGCATAACGCTTAGTGAACAGATATAAAGCATGGTAAGAAATACTGAAATGAAGCAGATGATAAAATATTGAAGCTGTAAGACTGATAAGTAAAGTTGCAGCGAAAATCTGTGTATAATCTGAAAAGTCTGATTTATAAATAATTAAGTTGAACTGTTATCTGTTAAATCTGAAAACATGTATTTACTGTATTTTAATTGCCAAGAGCTTATATAGGTCATGTGTTGTAACAACTGTTGCATGAATAACTGGAGGGGTGACCTCGTCATGTTGTAGAGGGGTGACCTCTAAATATTGTAGAGGGGTGACCTCTAAATACTGTGCTGGGTGGAGGGATCAGCTCCAATGTGAAGGATGTAGAGCACACACCACATTCACCTGATAACTGTAAACTGATAAGCCTAGGATGCATCCATACGCCCCACTAATAATACTGATAAAATAGCCAAGCTGAGCTGAGTGAGACGCTGCAGGATATCACTCTCCTACAGGTGAGTCATGACACTGGTGCCTCAAGTTTCATGGTTACGGTACCTCCGTAACTAGTACAACTAACTGGTCATGCTTGTATATAAGGCTCATGCAATATCTTAGTTATTAAAATAATTTCTGATAATTTAACATGTAGTGGGGAAAACATTTGGCTGCAGACGGGAAATCCTAATCATGCATATAAAGGAAGTCCTTACTAAAAGGACGGAAAATCTGTACCTCGTGTCCAGTAATGAAATAAGAACGAAAGCTGAAAGGTCTACTCCGACTCCACGGATACTACATAAATAACGTACGCGAAAATAAGTTGGCTGATGTTTATTTGTTTTACTGATCTTAACTATTTCTCGTTTTATTTATTTTATTCCCGAATTACTGTACTCATATTAACTGATAGTTCCGAGCCTTCTACTATTTCTTTTTAAACATATTAACGTTCTACTATTAATTACTGTACAAAACATATTCTGACGTTACACAAATTCTATATTGGATAACCTGCTTAAAATAGAATGTTTTCAAAATAATTTAATTCCTATAATAAAATTATACCCTTTTACAATTTATAAAACTAATTTTAATTTAATTCATTTAAATATACAATTAAAACATTTATAAAAGTAAGTAATAAAAGGTATAATTTCAAATCTTCATTTTTAATGTTTAAACTATATCCTGAGCCTACCGAGATACCCCTTCTCGGTCGCATAAAACAATTCAACAAAATATATAAAATCTGCCTATATGAATTAGTGACAGAAATCTGTGTCACTAAAAACAGTGTGACTAAAAGCTGATATTAAAATCTGCCATTAAAAAGTGTCACTACTAAACTGTGACAGAATTTTGTGTCACAAAACCGTCGCTAATTTCATTCAAAATTTACTATTTTTCTGTCTAAGAACCTACCCACTGTTTAAGTGTAGGTTCCCACTGTTTGTGTGCCGATTACCACTGATCCTATACTCTGTTCCCACCGTTGGTTTAGGGTACCCACTGTTTGTACACCCAAACACCCCTTTAATGTTTATTCACTGCATGAAAACCCAAGCACCCATGCTGATCATTTGTTCGCTGTTGTCCACCCAAAACAAACAGCCTATACGGCTGTTCATAGAAAATGAACACCAAGACACCTAGTGTGTCTCGGTTTACGTGCAATACCCAAAACCCACACACGTTTCACTGATTTCATGATTACTCCCTTTTTTATTTAAACTGTGACATGAATTGAAAGACAAGAATAATATAATTTACCTTAGACGTGATTAAGGATTGGTTATAACACACCACTTGATAAATTGCTAGATCCCAAAAATCTTTTCTCCTTGGTTTTTTTGTTTACAACCGTCGGCCTCCAAGCAACCCTAGAAACCCTTTTTTTATTACCGATGAGTGAAAAGATATGGGGTAACCCCCCGTTTTTTTATTAAGACATGTATTGGGCTTCAAGGCCCAAATCCTTCCCTTTTTTTATAAACCGGCCCCCTTATTCTTCATTACAAATTTATTTTTTTAATTTTTTTTAACATTTATATTTACTTACGTATGTTCCCGCATTTAATTCTCGCGCTTTTATCTTCTGAAACGTTTCCGAAACGTAACTATCTTTCGTAATACTTTTGAACTTAATAATTATTTTTCTGAATAATTATATGAATACTTTTTAAATAAAACTGCGTATTTAATATTCGACTATTTAAACGAATAGTTTTTAAATTAAACTACGTACTTAATATTCGACTATTTAAATGAATAGTTTTTAAATTAAACTGCGTATTTAATATATGACTATTTAAATACGGGTTTTACAATTCTTCTCCTCTAAAAAAAATAATTCGTCCCCGAATTAAAGATACGACTATACTGGGTTTTACAACCTCGAACGGCATTCGGGAACTAGTAACTCAAATGATGTGGTATCTAATCCAACACATTTGAGTGAACCTCAACCAAATGCTACGACGGGTATGGAATCTTATGATCAACATGATTTGGTAATGGTGCCTAAACATATTATTGATAACATGAATGTGGTCGTCCTACAAATCGTATATTTAAATGCCAATCTAACCGCTGAGCTTGCGTTGTATAAGGAAAAGGTCAAAACTTTTGAAATGGTCCCTCAAGTAGAGAAAATAACTTATTCTGAATTTGACCAATTTCGTTTTGAAAGGATAGAACACTTAAACGAAATAGAATCATTAAGAGTTAATCTTTCCAATGAATCTAAAGAAAAAGAATCGATTGTAAATGATTTTCAAAAACTTAAAAAGTATTTCGAAACTCTCAAGTCTAAAAAGTTTGAATACGAAATTAATGCTACCAAACTTCTTAAATTCAAGGAACAACAGCTTTTAAAACAATACGCTTCCATAGAAAAGATTCATCTTTTTACTAAATCGTTTAAAGAACTTGAACTTAAGCGTCTTCAAGATCTACCACCTAATCCCGGTTACGCAAAACAAGCTCAGGAATATATTCCTTGTCTTTATGATGTGACCCTAATTGGCAAATCAAAAGAAGCACCTCATGTTCGTGATACTAAGGAGACAATATCACTTGCGGAAGAAACTCGATCTAAAATGCTTTCAACATTCCATAAGCTTGATTATGATAAGCATAATAAAGATTAATTTGTTAAAAAGACCCGTATTCGATTACAAAAGGAATTAGCTCAGTAATCAGCTTTTGTGCCCCCAAGTTTGTCAAATGAAAACCTTCCTAGTACGTCTCCTACACTTGTTAAAAAGGATTTAACTAAGTTAATTCCACCGGTAAGTAAGGTTTCAGATAGCTTAAATGCGGTGCACCAACACTTTGCCGATTTTGACAAGGTCATTAAGGAACGTATGACGGCTTCGGCCATAACGGAAGGTGAATGGAATTTTGAGCACCCCAGAGCTGCGTTTCGAGATGAAATTGTTCTGTTTGTAAACAATATTAAAGCTTGTCTTAGCAATATTGATCAGGATTTACTTTTGGAAATAAATGAAGTTAGACGTGTTTTCAATTAAATAGATGATGCTTATGAAAACGGTTTACTTGAAATAGAACGAATTTCACGCCAAAATGATCAGCTTTTGAAGCAAGTGATGTCGCATGATATTATTTTCGTCTGTGTGAATAAAAGTTTTGATAATGATTCTGTTGTGCATAATGTTGAATCTGTGGATAATGTGGTAGATAGTACTTGTCACAATTAAAGCTTCAAGATTCTTATTCTTCGCTTTTAAAACATTTTGATGAGATTAAAAAACATTATATTTCTCTTGAATGTACACAACAATTTATTCAAGAGCTTTTTGAAATGTCATTCAAAGGTGTTAATATAGATGATTCAAATTTTCCAAAGAATTTTCGATTGAATTTACAATCAAAACAGCGTCAGCCAAGTGACAAGGTTGCTAAATCATTGCCGATAGACATGACAAATGTCAGGAGATTAACTGTATGAACGTACTTGAGGCCGCTGAGAATTTTAAACTTGATCTAGATAATCGAGTTTCCAAGATTTTGTCCAAAGTTGATAACTTAAAACAGAAAAATACACAACTATTCGATTCAGTAAAGCCCGCATGTGCTAATACCACTACACAAAATCAATCATTGATTGAACGATTGAATCAAAAGTTGGTGGAAATATCTGATTTGAGGGAACAAATTTGTGATAAAATCTGGCTTTGGCTGAGTTAAAGGAAACACTTGGTACCCTAAAAGGTAAGAATATTGTGGATAACGCAACCACTGTCTCAGCATCGTCCTCTAGTGCAATCAAAAAAGGCACCTCATCTCCGTCACACCACTTAACAAGGTCCCTAGGACTAAACCATCTCAAACATTAGTCACTAAAGATAAGGCAAAATCAAAACCAGCTTCTAATATTCCCGTATTGCCTTCTACAAGAGTAAGCACCACTACTAAGGCTCAAAGATCTAAGCTTAAAATAAACAAGAAGAATGATAGGATCTTGCCCCCATCTAGTAGTCAAGTGAAGAAGAAAGTAGAATCCCACCCTAGGAATGTTATTTCTGTTTTGAATAAAAAGAATCATGTAGCTAAACCTAAAGGCTCTGCGGTTGTGCAGCGTTCTAAGCCTACTGTGAATTCTAATTTGAAATGTTGGAATTGCAATGAATGTATGTTTTCTAGTCATTATGATTCTTGCCTTATTGACCATGTGAATGAGATGAATGCCCGGAAAAATGGTTTAGAATTGAAACCGACAGGGAAAGTGTTAACCCAAGTTGGTTGGATATGGCGCCCCACTGGTAGAACTTTCACTATAGTAGGAAATGCGTGCCCTTTAACTAGGATCACTCCCACTAAAGCGAAGAAAGCGTGCCCTTTAACTAGGAGTATCAAGGCTGCCAAAACACAAGCGTGTCCTTTAACTAGGAACACCAACACTACTATAGGAACCAAGTGCCCTTTAAATAGGTCTACTCCCACTGTAGTGCCCACTAATATTCCAAAACCTCAGAAAGTTGGAACAATAAAACCTGTTATTGGTAAAACTCACATTAAAAAATGCCGGAAATCTAAGGATAACACAAATGTTAGCAATTTTGATAATATTATATCTGTATCTGCTAACACTCTGGAAGTAATAGTTTCCAATGCATTGTCTACTATTGTTGCTGAAAACAGGTGGTCCAAATTGTTCTTTGGTATTTGGACTCTAGTTGCTCCAAGCATATGACCAGAGATCGCTCTCAGCTCAGAAATTTCGTCAGCAAGTTTCTTGGTACGGTTCGATTTGGAAATGATCATATTGCAAAGATAATGGGTTACGATGAATATCATATTAGGAATGTTATAATTTCTAGAGTGTATTATGTGGAAGGTCTTGGTCACAACTTATTTTATGTGGGACAGTTTTGTGATGCAAACCTAGAAGTTGCTTTTCGAGAGCATACATGCTTCATTCATAATTTGGAAGGGGTTGGTTTATTGAAAGGTACTCGAGTGAATAATTTATACACTTTGTCTCTACAAGATATGATGGTCGCTTCTCCCGTGTGTCTTCTCTCCAAAGCATCAAAGACTAAGTCATGGTTATGGCATCGACGGTTATCTCATCTTAACTTTGACGCTATTAATCATTTGGCGAAAAAGGAACTTGTTCGTGGTCTTCCTAAACTTACATTTCACAAGGAACATTTGTGTTCCACGTGTACAATGGGGAAAATCACTAAGAAATCATACAAACCCAAGACTGAAGACACCAACCAAGAGAAACTTTATTTGTTGCATATGGATCTTTGTGGGCCAATGCGTGTTGAAAGTCTTAGTGGTAAAAAGTACATCCTCTTCATTGTCGATGATTACTCTCGTTTTTCATAGATGAAATTTCTTACAACAAAAAATAAGGCACCTAAATTCATCATCGGATTTCTCAAGATGATTCAAGTGCGTCTCAACACTACTGTCTGATGCATTCGTACAGATAATGGAACTGAATTTGTGAATCAAATCTTGTGTAATTATTATGAAGAAGTTGGCATATCTCATGAAACATCCGTTGCTCGCACTCCACAACAAAACGGTGTCGTTGAAAGGGGAAACCGCACACTTATGGAAGCTGCTCGAACGATATTAATTTACGCAAAGGCTCCATTGTTTTTATGGGCAGAAGCAGTATCTACAACAGTTTTCACCCAAAACCGGTCACTAATTCGAAAACGCCATGGTAAAACACCTTATGAGCTTCTACATGGAAAAGTACCAAGTTTATCATATCTTCATGTATTTGGTTCTCTTTGCTATCCAAATAATGATGGTGACAATTTGGGAAAACTTCAACCAAAGGTTGATATTGGTATTTTCATTGGTTATGCACCCACAAAGAAAGCATACCGAATCTACAATCGTAAATCTCGCAAGATCCTCGAAACTATGAATGTTGATTTTGATGAGCTGACGGCTATGGCTTCTGAGCAAAGCAGCTCTGAACCCGCACTTCATGAAATGGGACCCAGTAACATTAGCTCTGGTCTTGTCCCAAACAACCCTACTTCATCATCATTTACACCACCTTCTAGGAATGAATGGGATACGTTGTTTCAATCGTTTTTGATGAATTCTTTACTCCTCTAAGTATTGTTGCTCCAGAACCTGAGGTAATAGCTCCGGTTACCGAAGTTGTAGCTCCAGCAACGGAAGCACAATCAGATACGTCTACACCTACAATTCGTCAAGATATACCTTCAACGAGTAATTCTCAACCAACACACGAATCAACTACCCATGTTATGCCTGTTGATGATGAAGAGGATGATGATGATCACGATTTGGAATTCGCTCAAATGCGTGAACTTCCATTCTTTGGTGTACCAATTCCCGACCCTAATCAAGACGGGTCGTCCACCTTAGAGGAAGTTCCTACTACGGTCTACTCCAATCCACGAATTCGTGAACATGACAGCAAGTGAACAAAGGATCATCCTACAGATTCTATTATTGGTGACCCTAATCCTCCGGTATCCACACGAAGTCAGCTACAAGAAAGTGCAATGTTTTGTCATTTTGACGCTTTTCTCAGTGAAGTTGAACCTAAGACGTGGCAACAAGCATTTACCCAATCTTGTTGGATAGAAGCTATGCAAGAAGAACTTAATGAATTTTTACGTCTTGATGTATGGGAACTTGTTCCATACCCGGATCAAGTGAAGTTACTCACTTTGAAATGGGTTTACAAGGTGAAACTCGACGAGTTAGGCGGAATATTGAAGAACAAGGCTCGACTAGTAGCTCGTGGGTACAAACAATTATTGGGCATCGACTTTATGGAATCCTTTGCATCCGTTGCCCGTTTGGAA
The DNA here is from genome assembly GCA_025667525.1 of Glebionis coronaria. Classification (NCBI taxonomy): domain Eukaryota; kingdom Viridiplantae; phylum Streptophyta; class Magnoliopsida; order Asterales; family Asteraceae; genus Glebionis; species Glebionis coronaria. The sequence continues at coordinate 393,763,324 of CM046876.1, read as the reverse complement.
GCTATTAGACTATTCCTTGCTTATGTAGCCCACATGAATATTATCGTCTATCAAATGGATGTGAAGACGGCATTTCTCAAAGGTGAAATCAAGGAAGAGGTCTATGTTCAACAGCCGGATGGTTTTGTGAACTCTAAATATCCTAATCACGTGTACAAGCTTAATAAGGCTCTCTATGGGTTGAAGCAAGCTCCACGCGCGTGGTATGATCTATTGTCACAATATCTCATTACGCAAGTCTTCGCTAAAGGCTAGGTGGATCCCACGTTGTTCATTCAAAAACGAGGTAAAGATATGATTATGGTACAAACATATGTTGATGATATTATATTTGTCGCCTCGACCCAAACCTTATCGGATGAGTTTGGGACACTCGTGTCTTCCAAGTTTAAGATGTCAATGATGGGCAAGGTATCATTCTTCTTAGGTCTTCAGATATCTCAGAGTCCTAGAGGAATCTTTATCAATCAATCCAAGTATGCCCTTGAATCGCTTAAGAAATATAAGATGGAATCTTGCGACCCCGTGGATACTCCAATGGTGGAACGAACTAAGCTAGATGTAGATCCACATGGGATTGGTGTTGATCCGACACTTTATCGTGGAATGATCGGTACCCTTCTGTATATCATAGCTAGTCGACCTGATCTTTAATTTGCCATATGTATGTGTGCTCGGTATCAAACTAGGCCTACTGAGTTACACTTAGCTACTGTTAAATGAATCTTTCGATATATTAAAGGAACCATTATTCGGGGACTTTGGTATTCGAAGGACTCTTCGATTGCAATTATGGCATATGCATATGCGGATCACGCGGGATGTCAAGATACAAGGCGTAGCACAAGTGGAACTTTGCAACTACTAGAAGATCGACTAATCAGCTGGGCATCTAAAAGGCAGAAAAGCGCTACAATTTCAAGTACGGAAGCAGAATACATAGCTATGTCCGGTTGTGTGCTCAAATTCTTTGGATGAGATCACAATTAACCGACTATGGTCTAGGTTTCAACAAAATTCCAATGTACTGCGACAACAAAAGTGTAATTGCCTTATGCTGCAACAATGTTCAATTCTCCTGGACGAAGCATATTGACATTCACTACCACTTTATCAAGGAGCAAGTGGAAAATGGAGTGATCGAGCTTTACTTTGTCCAATCTGAGTATCAATTGGGGGATATTGAATTTTTGGCCGACAAGCTAGGATTGAGAACTTTCTCGCCCGAGACTCTTAAGGAACTGGCAGATGAAGCGAAAGAATAGTGGTGGTAAACTATTTTCCGTATCCTTGGTGATCATCTTTATATATTGTTTATATTTTTATCCATAAAAACAAAATACAAAAATATAAAACTATATAAAAACCATAAAAATTGAAAAATTCAGAAAAATCCAAAAATATTTTTACTTTATTTTTCAAAGGCATGTCTTTTGGTACGATAATATGTACGGCCTTATAAATGTTGATTAATATTGACACGGCGCCATAAATAGAGTTCGTACAAAAGTTGTAAATAGTTCATAAAACATGCCTAAATGGCTTGTAGTTATTTCTGATTGCAACCCGCTTTTCATATTAAAGTCAAGTATTTCTTATGAAAGCTTTGGCTAAACAATGGGAATTAATTTTCTCGGACATGGTTTACTTTATAACCTTGTAAGGGATTATGTTTGCATAATAACACAATCTAACACGAATTTATGTACGCATCAATGCAATTATTTGTTAAAACGAGAGAAATCTTGTTTTATGAAGTTATCATCTCTACAACCTTAGCAATTTACAACTGGTATCTACATACTCGACGATGCGACTACTTAAACGATGACTACAGCTCTTTCGATAGAACACGGGTCAACAATTGAGGGGGAGAAATTGTCAAGCATTCAGAATCTTCGATGCCGAACGTGCCAAGTTCACAAATTGGTGTCAAGACAAAAATACCAATCGTACATGTGGTGTCAAGAGATGACTTCAGACGTGACGAGGCGACCAACATTTGCCGACAAGAACCATTTGATCTTATCATATGATGTTCTCATCAATCAGGTCCAACCTTGTCAATTTACTCTTATATGGTGAATTTGTGATCATTTTACTAATCGGTATCATATCTCAACATTTGGTATCATGAAGATAAAACGGACTTGCATTTTTCTTCCCAAAAACTTTGTTAAAACTTCATAAAATCAATTGATATCAAAAATATCGGTTGGGTTAATATTTTAATATGGGGGAGAAAATGTGATTTAATATGGGAAATGATTAATCACAAATGGTTTGACTTAACGTGATAGTTCATCCCAGCATGTGCGAAACATTTTCGAATATCGCGGCATATGTTAAGGGGGAGTAAAATGGATTTTCATGGTGACATATACTTACCCGCAACCCATTTATTTCATGACGATGAAGATTGTGGTGACATAAGGATGGTAGGATAGGTTAAGTCCAATGATTCTTCCAAAACCGGAGGAATCTTCCCAAGTACATTCCATAGCTAGAAATAGTAGTCCTTAGGAAAGATGGGGAAAGATTGTGAATGTAGCTGAATGTCGACCAATTACTTAAGTTAGCACTGGAACAATCACAACAAGGTGCTAGTTATGACGTATTAGTAAGCATTGAAGGGATTGAAGAATGAAAAAGAATTGTAAAGATAAAGAGTCTAAAGAAAGAATCCCTCCTTAAAACTTAGGCAGAAACCAGGTCAACACATATGCTATTGAGATCATTTTTAATGATGCTTGATATTGAAGATAGACATCATGGACCCAGTGATGCAATGCACAACCCATCCCAACTAACTCAGATATCTTTTAAAAGGTATTTTTTTTATTCACGCAGAGACAACGCATTATCTATCAATTTATTCACTCTAAATATATTGATATTGAAAAGGTGGCACTCCTCTCCAGCCTTCGATTACTAAAATCCAAAATGCACGATCGAGTCTAAAGCCATTTGAGATCATCAAATATCTCATTAGGACACACTTCCATATTTCCTTGCTTCTTCACACAATGTGATGAGTAAGAAAGATATTAAGAGTCCTACGCAAAATCTTCATGATCTCGCCTGAACATCCGAGTAATACGCAAGTATTTACAATGAAGATGGAAATCCTTCTTGAGCGAACATTAAAAAGCTCATGGTAGGTGACTTGTGCGATTCAATATGAATCAAACTTGTGATAACTGGAAAGCAACAGTGGTTTAATTCTTAACTGAATTTAAACACGTTCCAGGCCTCTACGCAATATCTCAGTGATCTTGCCAGAACACTCAGAGTGACACCTTAGTGTTCACAGTGATGAGTGGAAATCCTTCTAGTGTTAACCTCAAACAGCACTTGGTAGGTAACTTGCAAGATTCAATATGAATCGAGCTCGTGACAACTGGAAAGCAACGATGGTGCGATTATTTAATGAATCAAACTTGTTCCAGGAATCCGAATTGACGGCTTCAATCATGCGGATAATTTTATCCAAGTGATTCACTCTTTACGTTCACAGTCAGCATTGGACGATCGAGTAAAGAGAACGGGTTTACCCGCGAAATCTTGTCAAGGAGATTTTTAATTAAATCCACCTGCCACAAGTACGATATTTAATATCGTGCAACGGTCTTCACCGACTGGAGGTAAAATGCTACCGGATTAGAATGAAATGTTCAAAGCCATTTCGTTCGTGTCTACTTATGTTACTACATTTGAAGACGATGGCGTTGCGGAATTCGATAAGAAGTCATCCCCGCATGCTTATACTTTATGCACTTAATACTTCATCTAATTCAAGAAAGCCTAAAAGTCAAGTCTTCCGCTGTATCGAACTCTAAAGCTTTCAAGAATTACGAAGGTATAAGTATGTAGGACATGAAGTCACGAAGAGGCGGATATCACAAGTGATGGATGCACAAGATCAAGGCAAGAGATTAATGCTCAAGATTGATATCAAAGATGACATCAACATGTTCACCAGAAAAGAAAAAGAAAAGAAAGACGAAGACTACGAGCTCAAGAAAAGCATAGTATGCTAGGTTTATTTTATTATTGTAAGTCGGGTAACGCCCTTGTTTGGAGTGACCTCCCTTAGGGGAAGATTGTTGGAAATACGTTTTATGTATTAGAAAGGATCGGTCACTCCAATAATAGATAAAGTAGTAGCTCCTAGTCTAGTTAACTTAATATTAAACAAACAAGGCCAAGCCAAGCCTACAACATGTGTAGGTCGGCGGCCCATTGTAAGCCCAAGCCCATCTCATGGGCTTGGGTATATAAACCCTCTCCTTAGTTGGAGAGGGTGTGGTTCACTTCGTAATTACATAAAGTAAAATGTGTTTTCTTCATACTTTCTCTCTCTAAGTGTGTGTGTTCTCACCATCTATCTATCTCTTTCTCTCTCTAGAATATAAGCAAGATTTATAATATCCTACAATTGGGGTTATCAAACAGTGGATGTAGATCTTAATTAGGGGGTTTCTTAAGTGTTTACCACCTAGAAAAACAATATTAAATCAGTTTTAAAAATGCTTTAATATATATTTAGGGGTTAAGTGGAATGATGAGGTGTACAGGGTCGGTTTGGGTAGTGGGTTGGGTATGGATCCGGGTTTGGGTAGTTGGGTGGGTTTAGGTGACGTGGAAGAAGGGGATTGGTGGGTTTGTTCGGTATAGGTTTCCGGGTTTGGGTAGTTGGGTGGGTTTAGGTGACGTGGAAGAAGGGGATTGGTGGGTTTGTTCGGTATAGGTTTTTGTATTTGGCAATAGAGGCCCCTTGTAAAACCCGCATTAAAAAACTATGAACAGTACACGTGAACAGTAACTTACGAAAACACGGTAAAATTTAAACTTTCCATTTATAATATTAATACACGTGTCACGACAATAAATAACAAACAATCATGAATATTATAAATGTGACACGATCACGAATACCAAAATCACGAATAATAAATCGCGAACACACACGCTAATTATTTTAAACACGGAAAAGCTACGGGTTACCCTTAGTGGGCCCCATATGCCGCGGCAAGACAAAGAAGGAGGCCAAGTGGGCCTTTTGACCCAAAACCAATTTTAATAAAAACATCAGGAGAAACCTTTCATTATTTTAGGTTTATAGAAAAAGTTTTTATCTCCTCCTTGTCCTCTCTTGTTGCCGCCGGCCTACATCAAAGAAAAGGGAGAACTGGACGATTTTTGTCACTTGTTTTTATTGTCCGTGATCATCTTTTCGTTCTACACGCGTTGGTATAATCAAACCCTTTTCTTTTCTTTTTAATTCTTTTGATTTCATGTTAATTATTTAATTAATCATCAAGAACACAAATAAAAACATGTAATGGATTAATTAAATACATAGGACGGGTTTGGTTTGTGGTTTGTGGTTTGTGGTTCGGCCGAGACACCGAGACCCCCAAAGGGGTGCTCGGCTTGCGTGTAACACCACCGAGACCACTTAAGGTCTTGGCTTGGTTGGCTTTGGGCTCGGCGCAGGAAAGAAACCCCCGACCGAAGGTCGGAGCGTTTTTGTTGGGCTTTTGGATGAGGCTGAGGCACCACCGAGACCCACTAGGGGCTCTGTTGGTTTTTGTTGTTCAGACCCGAGACCAAAGGGACCCCGACTTCAAGTCGGGGTATGTTTACATTTTTGTTAGATTAAGTAGTGTCAACCGAGACCCCTCTAAGGTCTCGGTGGGACTTTTATATAGCTTATTTGGTTCGGCTTATATTAAACACGGTCTCGGGATTCGGGTTTTCATTAAAACTATTTTTATAAGTCATGTTATATTAAACTTTAGGTTAATTAATTTATTTAAATTAATTCATGTATAACCTAAGGTATTTAAACTTAGTCATGTTAATTATAACATGTATTTAATAAAAATCATATAACGTATAGTTTAATTAAATTAACCAGTTATTTAATTATTAAGCTATAACCATGACTTGTATTGTACTGATTTAACTTCACTTATTATTTATAATTCAGCTTAATTCTAATTATGGAAACTTACTATTATTGGAAACTTCTATTTTTGGAAACTTCCTATTTATGGAAACCTGCTTTTTTTAGAAAGTTACTTAGTATTACAATACATGTATCATAATACACTAATACATGAATAATACTCAACAGAACATCATAATAACTACAGTTAAACACAGTAAACAGTAAAACATGACAGAATACTTATAACAAGCTAATAACACACGAAACCAGTAAAACACATGTAATCCAGACAACGTATATACGTCCATGTTTCCTATGTAGTGTTATCCGTCGAGGCGGATTAGTATTCATCGTTTTCGTTAGCTTCTACTGGACATAAGGTACGGATTTCCCGTCCTTCAGTAAGGACAATCTCATCCTTCATTAGGATTTCCCGTATGCAGCCAACTGTTTTCCCCAATAGTTACAGATTAAATGCTTATGTTTATTAGTTACCTTAGCCATATACATGCATGACTAGTTTCACTTAGTTATGGAGGTACCGGAACCATAACACTAGAGGCACTAGTGTTATGACTTCACCATGGCGGAGTGATAGCTCGTGCCGTCCCTTTCAGTTATTTGGCCATTATATTATTATATTATCATGTGGGGCGTATGGGTGCATTCTAGTTACATGTTTCAGTCAGGATTTCATGGTGAATGTGGTGTGTGCCTTGCATCCTTCACAAGGAGTTGATCCCTCCTACCCACTTACCAGTTAATTAGAGGCATCCCCTCTAATTTGTATGACGAGGTCACCCCTCTAAGTATTCATGCACGTTGTTGACCTTGATGTAGTGTTTTTACTACTCTTTAGGAAAAGAGCGTAAAAGCGGCAAGTATTAAGTGTCGGTTTAGGAAAACCAAGCACTAATGACCAATAAAGTTCAAGTTCGTTTCCCAAGGAGGCAAGTGCGTTCTGTTAAGAGATGATTAACGGTTTGTGATTATATTGATGAGAAATGAAAAGAAGAAAAGAGATTAGAAGAGAATGACGGTTACAATTATGAATTAAACTAAGACGAATAGTCGTGCATGTAAAACCGTAAAAAGTGACAAAATCAAAAATTTACCGTAAAAATTCCTAGAAAATTGCAATAAATCCTAAAAAATATAATTAAAGTTTATAAAAAATTAAAAATCACCCAAACCTTTTATTTAATAATGATTTTTTATGCTAATTAAAACCCAAAAAATCAGTTTACTTAACAAAAAGCCCAAAATGAGATTTTGCACTTGTAAACCTCTAAAATGACTTAACTAAATTTAAAACTATTTTTGAAAATTTTAAAATTAATTAAAACTATTTAAAAACAATTAAAAACTATTAAAACTTAAAATAATTCTAAAAATTAATCTAATGACAATAAAAATATTCTAAAAATTGTAAAATTCCTAACTTAATGTATTTGAACTAAGAAAAATGAAAAAAACTTGAAAAATCTAAATTTTAATTTTTAATAATAAAATAATAGTAAAATATTATAAAAATCCAAAATTTATAAAGAATTCTAAAAAGTTGCAAACTAGTTTATTTTAACCTAAATAACACAGAAATGAAGTTGAAATTACAAAAATACCCCTATTGGGCCTTGAAATTGGCTAAAAGTCCAAACAGTCCCTTAATGGGCTCAAATAGGCCCAATAAGAAAAATGTTGTCCAAATAAGCCCAAAAGCTCCTATCTGACTTAAAATTTTATTTAAGAACAAAACTCTGAAGGCCCAAAAGCTGAAAATGTGTTTAAGCTAGCTTATTTCAAAGCAGCTTTTTCTTAATGGGCTTTTTGGCCCATTAAGCTATAAGCTGATGCCATAAGCTAAAATTTGACACACAAGCTTCTTTTGAGTTACTTAAGAGATCTGTAAAAAGAAAATTAGAAAAAGCACAAGAAATAAGCCTGAAATAAGCCAAGACTCTCTTCACAAAACGACAAAATAGTCGTTTTTGAGTTCTAGACTACCTCAAGTGCTGATTCAACTTTCAAAAGCTTTTAAATGACTTAATTAAACTAAATAATCAAAAAGTTTTCAAATAAGCACAAGAAATAAGCCAGAATAAGCAGATAAGCACTTGTTTAAAAGTCAACTTAATGAGTTTTCTAGTAAAAAGTCAAAGTCAATGTCTAATAAGCTCCAGATCAAATAAATGGGTCAAATGAGGAAGATCTATTACAAAAAATAAGTTGTTGCAAGTCTGGATAAGCCAATTTGGCTTATTAATAAGCTGAATGACAAATTACACTAGTAGGGGCTAGTTTTGGAGGTTGAGCAGTGGGAACTTTTCCCCCTGCTTGACCTTTTTGACTTTTTGTCTTCTATGACTTTTTGTTGTATTCAAGTTACAAACAAGGCACCCTTGTAATCAGTGGATCACAAGGAGTCAAGAACAACAAAAATATCACACTTCCAATCAGCCAATCAGTGCAGTTAATTCAATTTATCACCAGATAAGCACCAGATATGAACATAAGCAGTTATGAACTCAATAAGCTATTGTAGCAAGATTCAGCCAACCAAATTGCACCAAAAGCATACACAAGCTATAATTAATTCAAATGAACAAATTTAAACAGGTTTCATGCAATGGTTCAAGGTCTAGATCAAGATTCAAGCAGATAATAGTTACTGATGAACAAGAACAATCAGACTTTTTACTTTGCTGATATACTTGACCACAAGGCCAGATTCAAACACTCAAATCTTGTTAACAGGATATAATGAGTATGTTTAATCACTTTTTATCCCTAAGCATGCATACAAACTAAGTGTTTCCAAATTCATAGGTCAAAACAAGCAGATTTCCAACTTATATAGCACAGTCAAGGATTTGATGTTTTAAAGCCAACAACTTGCAGAAAATAGCATACAACCAAGTATATTGCAGATACAAACTCAAACAAACCACTTCCAACAACACAATAACAAACTATGATCTTAAAAAGGTTAACCCAAACACCCCTTATCTTTTTTTAATCAAGATTAAACAAGTATAAGTGTGTTTCAATGTTACCCAAGCCCAATCAAACACAATAACAGATTTATTATGCAGTATCAAGCAAGATTAAGCCACAAATTCAACAAGAACATAAGCAAAACTAAAAATCACAAATTTCAAGTACTTTGACAGATTTTTGAGAAAGACGTTCAAACCTCATGGATGTACATCCACACCCACGAATGTTTGAGCTGATGTGCTAGCAAGAACAAGCACAAGCTTCCACAAACAAGCTGCTAAGATTGAACAAGGTTAGAAGCAATATTATCAAAAACATAAAAAGGGAAAAAATGGCAAAATAAATCTGATTAATGCAACCTTGTTCCCACACTTGATTATCCCCAAACTATAAGCTCACAAGACCTTGATAAGCTCCTTATCAGGGTGTATAGATCAGTTATAGCCCAAGAATTCCAAGGTTTAAACCAAGCCTTAGCAAAATATCAGATTTTTAACTCTTGTACAATTTCTTGCACAAGGTCTGAAAACACGTTTTGAGATTCAAGATTAGTTAACATTAAACAATAACAAGCAGATATAAAGATTGGCACTTGACTTTTCTTCACAATTTCAAACACAATTCATTAAACATGAAAATGGCTTTACAAAAAAGTGAACAAGGAAAAATTCAAGAGCAGCTGAAATGAAAAGCCTAAGTGCCTTTATATAGGCTACAAGGGGTTCTAGAAATGCATAAAAACGTAACCCTAATGCTTGGTGAAGTCCCTGAAATGCCTTTGAGAGTTTTGGCATTTTGCTTGATCATGTGACTGAATTTGGCTGTTTGTATGAGTTGGCAAGGTGAAATAGTGATCAATGGCTCCCAATGAAGCTTAGGATTGAAGCTGAATGTGGGTGGTAGATTCTCTGGCAAAATTTGGCATTTTCGCCAAAATCGTGTGAAAGAGGGTTTATCATGTGACCAGGATAGTGATGTGGCATGGGTTTTCAAAGTTGGGTTATGTTTAGGGACGCCCTAATCACTAATCTGGAGATGATTAGGTTTTAATTTTTGCTAAATCAAAAGTACCCAATTCGTGTTCTTGAGCAAATAGTGACATGTTTAATTTGGATTAAGGTGGGATTAAGTTTAAATACTTGTAAGGCGCCAAGTTTTATTTAAATATAAAACCGGGTTTAGTGGATGATGAGGTGGAGGAAGGCAGGATTGTGATTGGTGGAAATGGGTTAGTGGGACACGTGTCAAGGTGTGAGTGGTTAAGGTATGTATCCATGTCTGCCCAATTTGGCCCCTCACTTCTTTCTTTCTTGTCACTTGTAAATAAAACAGCCAAAACACGTTTTCCTTTGTTAGCAAAGTTTCTATTTTCATACTTTTGCCCCAAATACTTTTCCAAAGTATTTTTAGGGGTATTTCTTGTCATTTGTTGATTCTTGAAGGGTTGTTTTGGCATTTTCTTCATAGATAATGGTCTTGACTTGTATGAATGACTTTTTGGAGGACTAATATTGACAAGTCTTAATTGTTGAGGGACCATTCTTGCCAATTCTTCAAAGTGGAGGGCCCTTTTTGTAAATTTGACAAACTTTAAGGACCAAACTTGTAATTATGAATATACAAGGGTTTAAAGTGTCAATTCTTTAATATTGGAGGACCCTTATTGCATAATCTTCAAAACTTCAAGGGTTTTTCTTGGAAAATCTTCATTAGGGCTTGGTTTATTGTGCGGCTTCGTTTCCCGTGTTCGTTTTTGCATGTTTCTTATGATCTTTTGTCATTTTCTCAATATCCGTACCTAAAATACACAAGTAACAAACACAAGCATATATTTGGCATTTTTGATGATATTTAATGTATTTAAAGCCCGTTTTGGACGATGAGACTATGTATAAAAGCAGTCTCATCACTCCCACATACTAAACCATTGCCGTGCCCTCACGCAATGCTAGAGTAAAGTACGTAGCACCTCCAAAATTCATTTTTATTCACTTTTATTGAACGATAAACTAGCTACACTACTACTATTACTACTACTTGCGTTTTAGACATAATGTATGATTTTCATCGCAATATGGGACGTTTAGGTTCATAGAACAAGAACACGTGAATGCTTCGTTAGAAATAATTTCATCGTCCTCGATTTTCACCCTAATTCCATGCTAAGCGTGCAACGAGATCATTGTCATTATAAGTTAGTAATGCTAACACTACTCATATGCCCTAATCACGTACTTATCCTCCCATTTTCCTAAGTTGTATCTCTTATATTTTATTTTGTCTTGAATGTTTCACGAGGATTGATATGAGTGATTTTACTCATATCATTTGTATCTAAAAACGAACAATAATTGCATAAAATGTATGAAAATGGCCATGTATATGCTTGTTTTGTTTGATTCGTGTGTGTAGGTACCAAGTTCACGAAAACCGGCAATATCGACACTAGTTGGAATATTATTCCAAAAAGCCAAAAATCAAGTTCGTATTCGGGGATTTAACGCAATCAAAGGTTAACGAGCAAAGTGGGGCCCGCATTTACTTAATGGGCCTGGAAGCCCATTAATAAAGCTATGATTTACTTTGGATAAATGTAATAGCCCAACTAAAAGCCCATAAAGAGAAGACGGATATAAGGAATAATGGATTAAAAGCCCATGGTGATACAAAGTTTTGCATTCAGTGGAGTTTTTAAGATTGGGTCAAAAGCCCAGAACCAAAAGAAGGCAAATAAAATAAACGGGGAAAGAAGTATATTTATATACTTTGTGGTCAAAGTATTGGTCAAAAACAAAAAGAAAACGAAACAAAGAAAATAGAATGTGAGGAAGAAAAGAAAACGAGAGAAAGAAAAGAAGAATGAAGAACACAACCACCAGCTATCAACCCTAATCTTTAGGGGTTTCCTCAAATCAAAGGGCAAATTAATCTCACGCGCTTTTTCTGATAATTAAGGAGGATTAGAGCGCGTGGACTACTCAAAGATGCCAAGAACGAAGCTCCACGTGGACAATTAAAACGTCACATCTCCTTTCCTATTGGCTGATGGACTGCCAATCTGACAAGGGACCAATCATTCAAGTCCACCTCAGCATCAAGGTAGCACAAGAAGCACAAAAGTGTGCCACGTTGGCGATCCAAGTGAACAAGGGTATATCTCAACCGTTGGATCGAAACAGAAAAGAGAGAGAAGAAAGAAGAGATGATCTAATGGCTCAGAATTGCTTCATCACCAACAACCTACCCCTCGTTTTAGCTATAAAACCCCCCACTCCAAAATCAGTAATATTTATCCCTTTTTCTTTCCTAGTTATAATGGTAGATTTAAATTAGATTTGTAATTTTCTTTTTATAAAAAGTTGTAATAAATCGTCGAATTAATAAACTTCGTTTTTCAGTGTTATTAAATCTTCTTTAATTCTCATTTTTATTGTGATTTAATTGCTATGAATGAGTTTTTAACTTTTTATAACTGAGTAATATTTGGGTAAGCTTAAATGTTAGCTTATTTGAATGTTTAGAGAGATTAGGGGAAATATATTCATTCCTACTGAATGAATATTAAACTGATATGCTGGTTCGTCAAGTTTGATGGTTTGAAGAAAAAGTGGTGAATCATTATAGTTCGTAATGTTAATTATAGTGGTTTGATCGTGTTTTGGTGTCGTTTTTAAACCAGCTCAGCGCTGCGTTTCGGCTCAACGGTTTCTTCAACAATGGTTAAGCTCGTGTTTATTTTTACAAATTTTAGTTTAACTGATATTTGGTTTAAGATATTTGTGATCTGCTGAGTTTGTTATAGATTTATGTCATATGTGAATGTCAGATCTGTTGACTGCTACTTATTAGGAGTTCGGTGATTGTTTAAGCATGAGAATCAATTTCGTATGAATGAATTTGTTCGAATGTTTAATCTATTTTAATATGATATGGTTTGATTAGTTTGAACCTGTGACTGATTTATTAATCTGTTAGAACGTTTGATTATGCTGATTGCGTATGAACAATGGGTCTAGACATCGTTTTTTATAATTGAGGGTGTGATTTCATCATACTTGAGCTTTAGATTAATTTAGTGTTTTTACTGTTATATGATGATAGGGTTAAAATGATAGGATACTGCTTAACTGTTTATAGATTGGCACTTAGTTATATCTCGTTATTTTGATTAATCTGCATAAATGAGTTTAATTCGAGTTGTCTTATGGTTTTAATTCCAGTATAAGAGTGCTGCACTTGCTGAATGAGTAGAATGACCTCAGTTTCTATCTAATTATTTAACTAGCGTTGGTAGCTCTGTGTCTGCGTATAATTAGATTTTAGTAGCATAAGCTGAATGAATGAAATCATGTTTTCAGAGTTATCACAGGTTTATTAGTTTCATAATCTGGTGTAATTTTCTTCTGTTATCTAACTGGAATGTGTTCACATTTGAGAGTGAGAAGCATTATCACTGAATTTACTTTTAGCTGTGGCAGTAATTATTGATGACTGCTGAATTCTCTTTGTCCGTTCTACTTTTCTGATTATTTAATTGATTTTTGCTAATCTGTATTGTTGGAGTCTGTACAGACTTTCTGAGTTACCCTTTTTGTTGCTTTTATTGATATGAATGCTCATGTAAGTTACCATATGACTATGTTGTGAGATTTAGTTTGTAAGATCTGCTGCTAATAGTGCTTCTGTCTATTGATAATTTTTGTATTCATGGTTGACTGATGAATCTGAATTGTGAGCTTTGTTTGCTTTCTATTGCTGAAATGATATATAGCTTTGCTGAATTTGTAGAGTGTTAATGCTGATGTTGAGTACTGATGGTTTTATTTTATTTTTTTATTACCTTGTATACTGATTTTCTCGAATATAACTGCATTTTGATTTTACGTACAATCAGCCTAACCAAACGAACTCTTTGGTGGGCTGGTATCCTGAAATCTGGTCCAAAAATAATAGTCCAAAAATCTGTCTTCAGGGGGTCTCGAACTCGAGACCTCCCCCTCAACATCCATGCGTGTTAACCACTGAGCTGGATGCTTGTTTGTGTTTATAATGTTTTTCAGCAACATTTATACTACTTTTAGTTTAATAACTTTAAGCAATGTTAAAACGTCTCATTTGTTTTTTTTTTTAAATTTTAGATATTTCATAAAGATAGTTTTATTAAACTTTATTAGAATGTTGATTAAATATACTTTCAAATAATATAAATAGTTTTTTTAAATGTTTTTATTAATTTTTTAAAAAAGTTTAATTAGTTTTTTTAAATATCTAGATTTTATTATTTTAGATTTAAATAAAAATAGTGTAAAAGTAATTTTTACTTAAATAAATAAGTTTTTATTTGATTTTATTTAAATATTTTATAATTTAAAACTGTTTTAATTTTTTAAATAGTACTTTTTTTAGATTAAATATAATGGGGAACGATTCATGCATTTAGAATTAATTTGATTTAAATTGGCAGAATTAATTTTAGATTTTAAAAACTGACAAACCATTCAAATCTGTCCAAATCAGAACAAAACGTCACAAATTCATAAGATCTTCGTGTACAACGAACTTGGTTCATCCACGTGTTTAATTGAATTCGTCTTTGGTAATTTTAGACTATTACTTTTTCCTAAAGGTAATTTTCTAATTTACCCTATAACGTATCCAAATTATCACTATACTATCACGATCACATCAAAAAATTTGGCGCCGCTGCCGGGGATCTTGTGTACGATTCGTTTTTGTGGAGATTTGTGATCGTTGATTTGAAGACCCTTTCCGTCCTCGGAAAGTTTTGTTATTTTTCTATTATATAGTATGTATCGTTTTTCTCGTTTTTTGTGAATAATATATTGTTACGTAGGACAATAAATTTACATACTTTTCAAATAAGGCCTTAGTTAGGATTTCATCTCCTAGCTATTGTAGTCGAATCCAAAACAAAAATAAAAGGCAAAATAGATAAATACTAATAAGAATTTTGAACTCGATTTATACAAACTATAAGGTGGGTATAAGGCGACGTGCTATAAACGGTCGTCTAAGGAAAAAGGTTTTTAAGTGCTTTGTGCCACCTCGTTTCCCCGCTTTCTTGTGCGTATATTGAGAGGGACGACCTATTATTGGTTTGCTGACTCAAGTAGTAATAAATATTATTTTTGTATTTTACTTATTGAACCTCGAGACGTTTAGGTTTGCACCTATCGTTTCAAATTCGACCGAGGGTAATTTACTTCCATAGTAGTTATCCTTATTCCTTGTTTTTTATCGATCATTTTTTATTGAGCAATACCAAATAAATACCAAAAATAATCTTCTTCTTGTCTAATTTCTTTTCTTCAATCCTCTAATTCTCGTCTTTGTAGTGTATGCAATTACGTTCTTCTCGTCCTGTGATTGATTTTAATAGGCTTGAAAATATTCCTCGTAGAAATAGAAATCGTCAACAACGAATAGTGGAACCCGAGCTTCCACCTATTGTTGTAGAGATGGCCGATAACCGAACAATGGAGGAATTGCTCCGTGCACCCACCGAAGGGTATGGGGAAGCAATCGTTGTGCCGGCTATTTTGGCGGATCATTATGAGATTAAGACGGGTCTTTTATCGCTCATTCGTGCCGACCAATTTCGTGGCAATGAGACCGATAACCCGCACTCTCACATTCAGAACTTTCTTCAAATTACCTCGACTCTCAAGTTTAGAGATGTGCCGAATGACGCGATTAAGCTCATGCTTTTTCCGTACTCGCGCGAGGGTAATGCTAAGATTTGGTATGAGAAAGAACCACCGGGTTCGATCTTAACATGGGATGATTTAGTGTCTAAGTTCATGAATTATTTCTTTCCACCGTCCAAAACAACACACTTTAAGAACGAGATCACTAGATTTGAACAAAAAGTGCATGAATCGTTTGGGGTTGCATGGGAAAGATTTAAAGATTTGTTGAGGCAATGTCCACACCACGGTTTCTCGGAATTGCATCAAATTAATACTTTCTATAATGGGCTAAATATGATTGAACAAGATTCTTTAAATGCCACCGCGAGTGGTAATCTTTTAAGAAAAACTCCGAGAGACGCGTGGTGCATAATTGAGAATAAGTCTAGAGCACAATATTCACGAAACACACCGGGTGTTTCCAATGTGAATTCATTTAATCCCGAGATTGCTAGATTGGACTCTAAGATTGACACAATTTTGAATGAGCTTAGGAAGAATCCTCATGGATCGATTAATATGGTTGAGAATGTTTGTGTATCATGTGGTGGAGCACATCCTAATCATGCTTGTTTAACCAGGGGGTTTGATCAAGCTAGTGCTTTTGCCTTGACGGGAACCTATGGCTCCAACGGTCAAGTTCCTCGTCAAAATCATGTTGCTCCACCGGGTTTTCCACCGGTTCAAAATAGGTACAACAATGGAAACAATTGGAATAATTTTAACCGTGGTAACCAAGGGAATTATAATCAAGGAAATGGGTTTAATGCTAATCAAAACAATCAAGGTTTTCAAAGCAATAATCAAAATGATTTGTAAACCTACATTAAATCAAATGAGGCAAATATGAAAGCTTTACAAAATAACATTCAAGGGCAAATTAATATTTTGAGACTCGATTTTCAAAATACGATTAAAGGCCAAAATAACAAGATTGAGCTTAATCAACAAAGGTTAGAACAAAGTCAAAATCGTATGCACCAAAGTTTGGAACAAAGTCAAAATAAATTGCTTTCGATGTTTGAGGGATTTATGTCTAAACCATCTACTTCTTCGGGTTGCTTACCTAGTAATACCATTCCAAACCCGAAGGGAGAGCTTAAGGCCATAACCGTTTATGATGATTGTGAAAATTTAGATGAAGTTGAAGTGATTGAGTTTAGTCCTCCACCTAAGGAAACTTTTCTAGAAGTCACTAAGGCTACTTTGAATGTGATTAGTACCTCGGTTTTCTTTGATTTCTTTCCCGAGAAGTATAAAGATCCGGGTCAATTCTTGATACCTTGTGTTTTCAATGAGCTTGGGGTTTGCAAAGGCCTAGCCGATCTAGGAGCTAGCATTAACATAATGCCCCTAGCCCTTTGTAAGACTATTGACTATGCACCACTTAGTACCACTCGAATGATCATTGAGCTTGCTAATGGTACCACCACTCGACCGGTTGGTATAGTGGAAAATGTCATTATGAAAGTGGGAAATTTATTGTACTTAGTCGATTTTGCTATAGTTGATTATGAGACAAATCCTCGTGTGCCTATTATTCTAGGACGTCCATTTTTGTGCACGGCTCAAATTCAAGTTGATATGAGGAAAGAGGAAATTAAATTGTTTTATGGTGATAAAAGCATTGTTTTTAAACCGGAAAAGGTTCCAAGATTTGCTTCTAAGAAAGTTGAAGTGTGAAATTTATTGAAACAATTGAAAGTAATAAGAAAGCTCTTTTTGATAAAGGTATTTTTCCAATTTTGGAAACTTCATTTTGTGATAAAGGAAAGTTAAATTCAAATGAAGAAGCTTGCTTTGTTGAATCATATTGTAACCTTTCCTCATCTACACTCACTCCACACGAGGATGATAAGATTGAAAAACAAATTGATGATTACTTAAGTGATCCATTTGATGCTAGTGAGTTTGTTAATGAGAATTTTGATCCCGAGAGTGATATTGCTTTAATTGAACAATCTTTGAAAATGGTCTCATTTTCACTCTCTTCGAAGGATCATGTTGATGTTCCTAAGGCACAATCTTCCGTTGAAGAGCCTTTGATTCCTAGCTTCACACCGAGTGAGGTTAGTGATTATTCATGTGATAAGTTCATCGATGAACGTTTTGCTATCATTGATCCACTTCCACTGGGAAGTGAAGACGTTTCTGATCTCGAGATCGAACGTGATTCTCATGTTTTACCTACCATTCTCGAGGGATTCGCTGATGAATTTCCTTCGAATGAGAATGATGATCTTGTATCCGAGTGTGACACACTCGATACTTTGTCGGATATTTCTTGTGATGACAAGGATGACGATACTTTTGTGACTTACTTAAATCCTCTCTTTGAAGCTTCATTGAGCAATAATCCATTGTTTCAAGAGGATTTTGAGAGCATCATACCTCCTACATCTCACAACCTTTGTGATGATGATCTTCTCATGAAGGAGGTTGATGAGTTTCTTTATATAGACATTCCTTCGGAATTTGAGGAAGAGTCTAATGACGGTGATGAAGATACTTGGTTTGATCACCCGATTTATGATGATGATAATGTTGACCCGGAGGGAGAAATTACTTTTGCTTCAATTATCCTTCCCACTCGCTTTGATCTTAATGTGCGGGTTTTTCATGCGACTCATTTTGAGTACCATGACCCCTTTGTTCACATTCATAAGAGTGATAAGGTCAACAAAGTCATGCAAGTTGAAACCACTAGTGTTGAGACTTTTATACCACCATTACTATGTGCTTCATATGATTTAGGATTAGCATGGGGGGCGACACCGTGTTATCCTTTCCTTTCTCCACCGAGGACGAGGTATTCGACCCCAGAACCGTTGATTTAGGGAAATCTCGGCCTTTCACCGATGCAATAATTGAAAGACTTCTTAATCATCTTGGTGCGAGTTTATCTCGGGGAGCATGCTTTATCCATACCATTGTTTGTGACTACCATCTCTTTTTAGAGATTTGTGTTGGAGTTTTATCCTTTCGTTTGTCATCCGACAACGAGGATGTAATCTTTGACCCCGGCATCGTGCTTTATGTTGAATTTTATTCCATTATGCCGGTTTTCACCATTTTCCCTAAGGACCAATGAATGCGGGGATCGAGTCGAGCTCATGACTCGGTTAACAAAAACGAGGTGCCTTGTGGGGGAGTCCCATACATTCTATCTTCTTTCTATTTTCTAACAACTAATAAGGCTTGATCTTTCAAGATCGTGCTCGTGTTTTGTTGTGTTGTGAATCTTAGGTATGACCCTTATATTTGAAGACTCTCGTGTTCGGTTTTTGTCGGTCCACTTGATCTTCCTATCTTTGAATGCCATAAAGGGGCATACTTTCTATCCCTTGATTTTTATCGACTAACGTTTTATCTTGAGGCATAATTAATAAACGGCTTATAGATTTGCGTGCTCTTTCCATGCTAGGATTTTGCATTAGACTCTTCGTGTTTTAGCAAGGGGTGTTACTCTTGAGCTAAGTAACATTGAGGACAATGTTTGGTTTTAGCATGGGGGAGTCAATCGATATAATCGCTTGCAATTGCTTTTGTCGTGTCCAAACGTATTGTTTTTCTCATTTTTCAATAAAATTTTAATTTTTTAGTGTTATTTTTGAGTTTTAATAAATAAAATAAGTGCTTTTGACACGAATGTAGGCTTTCCGTTGGAGAAAATAAAAATAGTTTTTGACTCGACTCGGTTTTTGACCTTAGCTTTTCCTTAACGTATTTGAATTAAGTTTTGCTAGGCTTTTATATAGGGAGCTTTAAAATGCGAAAGTCTTAATTCATACGAGTTAAGAACAAGAACTTTTCGCAAGTTCCTATAATTGATCCTAGAGAGTCGTTTATCAAGGGAACTTTAGAACGCAAATTCTAAAACTTGAAAAAGTATAAGAAGATGCAAGATCCTATAGATGACTTGAAAACCCAAAACTTTGATTTAATAGGCTAAGTATCCATTGATTTCACATTTTTGAAATTTTACAATATGGAGAACAAGAGATGATAGAGTTCAATCATAAGTTTCTAAGGTTAAATTCTTCTTTGTGCAAGTATTTTTGTGTTTGATTTAATCTCCTCGTATTTACTTTCCACACTTGAATAATAATTGCTTAATAAATGAAGTTTTTAGCGTTTTAGGCTTGATATCTTAACTCGTAACTCCTTCTTTTTCTTCCCTTGTAATTAAAGTGAGAACACATTAAGGGTGTCAGCGTCATAGACTTTTGATCATGGGATTGCGGAAATTTGGCTTACTATACATATCATATTAATAAAGAAGAATAAATAAAAACATGTTCTCTAGGAGCCTTCGGGTGGGAGTCATGTAGCACTAACCTTGTCATTAGAGCCTTAGGGTGTATGTCAAGGGGCGTGTTGAATAAAAATTGCTTCATCATCATGATCCGTAAGGTGGGATGGTGAAGTCAATTCCCTTATTTTTGTCCAAGGAGCCTTAGGGTGTGGATTTTAAATAAGGAGCACAATTGCATCTTAAAGAGCCACAAGGTGTTATGATGTAGTTGTTGCTAACTCCATTAATAAGGTCATAATTGACTTTGGAGGTTTTTATTATTGCTTTTAAGTAGCCGTATTAGCCAAATTTCGGGTCCAGGATTTATCCCTAAATCGTGTTAAGTTATCCTTGATGTGGGCTTTCTTTAGTGACAACGGTTTTTGAAGTCGGGGTTAGGTTTTGAGTGTTGAGTTTACATCGTTCTTGCCTTCATTTTTGGACTAATAAATATCAAATAAAGTCAAATGAGCCTTTGGCTGAATGACAAATAAAATCTAGAGATACAATTAGGAATAATAGGAGATTGAGTTTAACACAAATTACTTGTATGAGTTGGTTTAATTTTGGGGCTTATGATTGACAATGATCTTGTTTTTGCACTTGGCATGGAAAAGTGAAAAGTCAGGGACGATGAATCTATTTGAGTTTTATGATCCTTAAAGTTATTTTTTAAATAATGAAAGCAATACATTATGTCTTTGCAAAATAAAGTGTCAAAAGTTGAATAATAGTGTAGTTAGTCTTTTATTTTATCATTGCGTGAGGACACGGCAATTGCTTAGCAAGGGGGAGTTTGATATGAGTGATCTTACTCATATCATTTGTATCTAAAAATGAACAATAATTGCATAAAATGTATGAAAATGGCCATGTATATGCTTGTTTTGTTTGATTCGTGTGTGTAGGTACCAAGTTCACGAAAACCGGCAATATCGACACTAGTTTGAAGATTATTCCAAAAAGCCAAAAATCAAGTTCGTATTCGGGGATTTAACGCAATCAAAGGTTAATGAGCAAAGTGGGCCCCGCATTTACTTAATGGGCCTGGAAGCCCATTAATAAAGCTATGATTTACTTTGGATAAATGTAATAGCCCAACTAAAAGCCCATAAAGAGAAGACGGATATAAGGAATAATGGATTAAAAGCCCATGGTGATACAAAGTTTTGCATTCAGTGGAGTTTTTAAGATTGGGTCAAAAGCCTAGAACCAAAAGAAGGCAAATAAAGTAAACTGGGAAAGTAGTATATTTATAAACTTTGTGGTCAAAGTATTGGTCAAAAACAAAAGAAAACGAAACAAAGAAAATAGAACGTGAGGAAGAAAAGAAAACGAGAGAAAGAAAAGAAGAATGAAGAACACAGCCACCAGCTATCAACCCTGATCTTTAGGGGTTTCCTTAAATCAAAGGTCAAATTAATCTCACATGCTTTTTCTGATAATTAAGGAGGATTAGAGCGCGTGGACTACTCAAAGATGCCAAGAACGAAGCTCCACGTGGACAATTAAAACGTCACATCTCCTTTCCTATTGGCTGATGGACTGCCAATCTGACAAGGGACCAATCATTCAAGTCCACCTCAGCATCAAGGTAGCACAAGAAGCACAAAAGTGTGCCACGTTGGCGATCCAAGTGAACAAGGGTATATCTCAACCGTTGGATCGAAACAGAAAAGAGAGAGAAGAAAGAAGAGATGATCTAATGGTTCAGAATCGCTTCATCACCAACAACCTACCCCTCGTTTTAGCTATTAAACCCCCACTCCAAAATCAGTAATATTTATCCCTTTTTCTTTCCTAGTGATGAGACTGCTTTTATACATAGTCTCATCGTCCAAATCGGGCTTAAAATGCATTAAATATCATTAAAACTGCCAAATATATGCTCGTGTTTGTTGTTTGTGTATTTTAAGTACGGATATTGAGGAAATGACAAAAAGATCACAAGAATCAATCAAAAACGAACATGGGAAACGAAGCCGCACAATGAACCAGATCCGAATCCTGAATTTCCAAAATGGTCCTTGAAGAATTGAAGATTGGCAAGAATGGTCCCTCAACTATTGAATACTTGTCACTTTAGGCCCTTGTAAATCTCAAATATTACAAGTGGGTCCCTAAAGTTTCAAGATATTGCTTATTCAGCCCTTGAAGAATGCCATAATTACAAAAGAGATCCTTGATACAAGTTTGCAAAGTTGTTGTGCCAGAATTGACAAGTTGTCCAAACTTGTTTACAAAGGAAATGGGATTGTTTGCTGTTTATTACAAAGTGAAAGAGTGAAGAAACATTGGGGACTAAAATTGACAGACACATAAACCCTTCCCAGCCAATCATCCCTCCACATCATCACCACCAGCCAATAGCAACACACCACCTCATCCCATCCACCCACGTCACACCCCACTCACTGGTTTATTTATATAAACCAAGGTCAACCAGTCAAACCCCAATTATTCCCACCAAAACACTTAATTTAAATAAACCTTTCCCCAATTTGGATTAAACCAACCCTTAATCCCACATAAACCCTAATTTTCCCAGACACAATTAACTATAAAACAAAGGGGTTTTTGTTAAGCTTTTCCAGAACCTTAATTACCCTCACCCTCATCCCATCCCATACCCAAAACGTGAACCAAGACCAACCCATGTGAGTGTAGGGCCCTCCCCTGCATGTCATTTTCCCCTCAAAACCCTAAACCCGACCAGATAAACGTCCCACATGTATTCCTTGGTCCCCAATACCAAATGAACGTTCCTGATCAACTCTAACAGCTGGCAACATCACATGAAGCCATTTGACCAATTTCAAGATGAAGACCAAGGGCAAATTCGGATTTTCTTATATTAGGGTTTTGCTTTGTATTATTTTATTCATAGTATACTAGAACCTTCTGAGTAGTAGTATAAATAGGGGATGTGCATGTACATTCCCCTTTGTTCCAGATTTTCTAGCAATTTCTTTTGTAATCCCTTTTTATTAAATATAAAGTTGGTGTTTTGGTGAAATATAATTCCTTTTATGATTTGTGAAAGTTGGTGTTAAGGTTGACTAGAAATTCTGAGTTCCATAAATATTTTGTAAACACTTTGTGTTTTTGAGTTTTCAAAAGAGTTTTAAAAAGGTTTTAGATTTCAGAAATCCATGGTTTCATGAAGTGAAAGTGGATTGGATTATTGGTTTTCTGAGTTTATACTTGTTTTTAAAACGTGTTCAAGGATTTTTAAGGTTGTTGTTTTCAAGGGTCTCAAAAGATTTTGGAAATATCAGTTTTTCATACTTTCTTTTGGTTGAAAAATCAGTTTGTCATATTTTCTTTTTCTTTTAACCATTACTGTTATACAAGCTCACCATAAGCTGCTGACAACAGCTTATGGCTAAGCTTATATAGCTTGAAGGTTGTTGCCATTGGTTGTCTGTTTTTGTGTAGGTTCAAAGCAAGAACAAGACAACATCATCATCACCTTGCATTCAAACAACCCAAAAGATTCAGCACAGGCCCGAGCCTGTTTGGAGATGGCTATGCAGCCATTGTGGGACCTGGATGTGGGTCCTATAAGGTAACACTCTTGTTCCTTGTTTGATTCTTCAAAAAAAATTGTGATAATTGTGATTTATGTGATTTTGAATGAAAATTGTTCAAGTATTAGTTTATCTGTTGATTCATGTTTGATTGAATGATATATGCATGTTAGAAGCTTAGTCAATCAGATTTGTGAAGGTTTGAGTAGGTTTACTAGGCTAATTTTGATTTTCAGTAGATTAAGGGGTGTTTGGATTAGGTTTTAAATTGGGTTGAATAACATAAATCTTGCTTAAATACCTGTTTAACACACTTCTTTGGTGATTATTATGTGATATATGTCTTTGGTTTCATTATTGGTAGGTTTTGAAATAAGTTTGCATGATAAAAAAATGGTATTCACTAGCTAAATTCAGTAATCCATTTTTCTGCCCATTTTGTGGAGAATTTGTGCCATCACTCTTGAAATCTTTTAGGGTTAAGGTCTAAGTAGGGATTGAAATCATTTTTATGCTAGTTGGTGGGGGTGTATGCAAGATTTGAGCATTTGAATTTCATTTTTGTGCCAAATAGATCAGTCAAGTATTCATCAGAAACCATCATGCTTAATCAGTAACTTCATTTGCCACTTGTGTGATTTTTGTGTTTACTTAGACTCCCCACAACCCAACTGGTGTGGGGGTGCCTTGTTGTCCAAAGTAAACCAAGCAATCAAGCTTTCCTAAGCTAATAGGTCAACTGACCATTTTTTTTTACTAGCAGTGGGAACAAACTTCCCACTGGTAGCACAAAAGTTAACCCTGCTGAGCTAAAAGACAAAAACAAGTCAAGTGTCACTATCAGGATTTGATAGTTTTGTCTTTTGTGGGTTAATTTTAGAGTTAGGACTTGAAACCAGTTTCTATATTTTTCTTATTTTATTTTTGATTTTTCTGCTTAATTAGATTTTTATTACTGTTCATTTAGTATTTTTTTTTAGATTAATTAGCTATTTTAATTAACTTTTAAATTTCTGTTTTTGGGCATCTAGTGTAAAAAATTGTTATTTTTCAGTTTTTAACATTTTTCATAGATTAAGAAAAACATTTTAAGATTTTTAGTTCAAAAATTTTTCACTGTTCACTTTTTTATTTATTTTTAGAATTAATTTAGTTTAATTAGGGTTTTATTTTAAACTGTTTTTGTCTTTTAGTGAAAAATTTTATATTTTTCAAACTTTTTCATTTTTCTACTGTTCATTAGGGTAATTTAGGATTTTTAAAATTGTCAAATTATTTTTTGCATTATTTTATTATTTTTTATGATTGTTTTAGTTTAAAAATAGTTTTTAGTGATTTAAAAATAGAAAAATAGTTTTTAAAATTTAAGAAAAATACTTTTTAGTCTTTAGATAATATAAGTAAGTTATTTGTTCAATAAAATAATATTTTGGACATTTTGTTAATTATATTTAATTTTAGGGCTTTAATTAGCATTTAAAATTGAATATTTAATTAATAAAAGGTTTTAAAATATTATTATTGGATTTTTATTCTTACTTATATTATTTTAGACTTAGTTTTAGCTTTTAATTAATTTTTAGGTTAAAATTTTTAATTTGTAGCTTTTTACGGTTTTACGTGAACGATCTTTTCGTCTTAGCTCGATCCGTCTTCGTAACCGTTATTCTCTTCCTACCCCATTTCTATTTTCTCTTTTTCTCAATATAATCACAAACAAATTAATCAATTCATTACACGACGCACTAGCCTCCTCGAGAACGAACTCACTCTTATTTGGGTCATAACTTGTGGTTTTCTTAAACTACTCGTTAATACTTACCCTAATTGCCTTGTTTTCCTAAACAAGTGTGATTTTACAACTATCACCTAGTTATAATGGTAGATTAAATTAGATTTGTAATTTTCTTTTTATAAAAAGTTGTAATAAATCGTCGAATTAATAAACTTCGTTTTTTTCAGTGTTATTAAATCTTCTTTAATTCTCATTTTTATTGTGATTTAATTACTGTGAATCTGAGTTTTTAACTTTTTATAACTGAGTAATATTTGGGTAAGCTTAAATGTTAGCTTATTTGAATGTTTAGAGAGATTAAGGGAAATATATTCATTCCTACTGAATGAATATTAAACTGATATGCTGGTTCGTGAAGTTTGATGGTTTGAAGAAAAAGTGGTGAATCATTATAGTTCGTAATGTTAATTATAGTGGTTTGATCGTGTTTTGGTGTCGTTTTTAAACCAGCTCAGCGCTGCGTTTCGGCTCAACGGTTTCTTCAACAATGGTTAAGCTCGTGTTTATTTTTACGAATTTTAGTTTAACTGATATTTGGTTTAAGATATTTGTGATCTGCTGAGTTTGTTATAGATTTATGTCATATGTGAATGTCAGATCTGTTGACTGCTACTTATTAGGAGTTCGGTGATTGTTTAAGCATGAGAATCAATTTCGTATGAATGAATCTGTTTGAATGTTTAATCTGTTTTAATATGATATGGTTGGATTAGTTTGAACCTGTGACTGATTTATTAATCTGTTAGAACGTTTGATTATGCTGACTGCGTATGAACAATGGGTCTAGACATCATTTTCTATAATTGAGGGTGTGATTTCATCATACTTGAGCTTTAGATTAATTTAGTGTTTTTACTGTTATATGATGATAAGGTTAAAATGATAGGATACTGCTTAACTGTTTATAGATTGGCACTTAGTTATATCTCGTTATATTGATTAATCTGCATAAATGAGTTTAATTCGAGTTGTCTTATGGTTTTAATTCCAGTATAAGAGTGCTGCACTTGCTGAATGAGTAGAATGACCTCAGTTTGTATCTAATTATTTAACTAGCTTTGGTAGCTCCGTGTCTGCGTATAATTAGATTTTAGTAGCATTAGCTGAATGAATGAAATCATGTTTTCAGAGTTATCACAGGTTTATTAGTTTCATAATCTGGTGTGATTTTCTTCAGTTATCTAACTGGAATGTGTTCACATTTGAGAGTGAGAAGCATTATCACTGAATTTACTTTTAGTTGTGACAGTAATTATTGATGACTGCTGAATTCTCTTTGTCTGTTCTACTTTTCTGATTATTTAATTGATTTTTGTTAATCTGTATTGTTGGAGTCTGTACAGACTTTCTGAGTTACCCTTTTTGTTGCTTTTATTGATATGACTGCTCATGTAAGTTACCATATGACTGTGTTGTGAGATTTAGTTTGTAAGATCTGCTGCTAATAGTGCTTCTGTCTATTGATAATTTTTGTATTCATGGTTGACTGATGAATCTGAATTGTGAGCTTTGTTTGCTTTTTATTGCTGAAATGATATATAGCTTTGCTGAATTTGTAGAGTGTTAATGCTGATGTTGAGTATTGATGGTTTTATTTTTTTATTACCTTGTTTACTGATTTTCTCGAATATAACTGCATTTTGATTTTACGTACAATCAGCCTAACCAAACGAACTCTTTGGTGGGCTGGTATCCTGAAATCTGGTCCAAAAATAATAGTCCAAAAATCTGTCTTCAGGGGGTCTCGAACTCGAGACCTCCCCCTCAACATCCATGCGTGTTAACCACTGATATGGATGCTTGTTTGTGTTTATAATCTTTTTCAGCAACATTTATACCACTTTTAGTTTAATGACTTTAAGCAATGTTAAAACGTCTCATTTGTTTTTTTTTATAAATTTTAGATATTTTATAAAGATAGTTTTATTAAACTTTATTAGAATGTTGATTAAATATACTTTCAAATAATATAAATAGTTTTTTTTAAATGTTTTTATTAATTTTTTAAAAAAGCTTAATTAGTTTTTTTAAATATCTAGATTTTATTATTTTAGATTTAAATAAAAATAGTGTAAAAGTAATTTTTACTTAAATAAATAAGTTTTTATTTGATTTTATTTAAATAGTTTATATTTTAAAACTGTTTTAATTTTTTAAATAGTATTTTTTTTTAGATTAAATATAATGGGGAACGATTCATGCATTTAGAATTAATTTGATTTAAATTGGCAGAATTAATTTTAGATTTTAAAAACCCACAAACCATTCAAATCAATTGTCCAAATTAGAACAAAACATCTCAAATTCATAAGATCTTCGTGTACAACGAACTTGGCTCATCCACGTGTTTAATTGAATTCGTCTTTGGTAATTTTAGACTATTACTTTTTCCTAAAGGTAATTTTCTAATTTAACCTATAACGTATCTAAATTATCACATATACATTCCACCATACATCAAGGATACATTGTTTGACTTATGCGATAATAGAGATTTAGGTCTAAAAATAGAGTCCTAACGGTGTAACCAAGACCATCGAATTAATAACCCCTCCTAATAGACAACGATGTCAAAAAATTAATTCAACAAGAAGGATCGATAAACACGGTTTTATAACGGCTTTGAACATGAGACTTATTACCAAGACTTTTATACGCCCCCTAACGGAAGGGCCTTATTATCATAGGTTTACCTCCATCTTTTATTCAAATTATGACTTCGGTCTTGCCTTGCCTTTTATTATCCTCCTCATCGGTGGTTTTATTATGGCCATAGACGTATATCCTCACGCTAAAAGCGAATTTTGGATCTTTAAAGCTTCAAAGATTAAGGCTTGATTCACTTTCAGTTTTGCATAGATTTTTCGGCCTTGTGAGCTTCAAATTGTTTGCTTGATTTAGGTGAGCACTTGAAATCTTATTATTGGGTGAAGCTTTCGATTATTCGGGTTGCCAATACTTTAAAACCGTGACGGTGGCGATACCTTAATGTCTTTCCAGTTTAATTACATGGAAGCTACTAGAAAAGACTAGAAACCAACAATCAAGACTAAACCGCTAAGTCAATATTTATTAAGCAAAAAATATTTACAAGCGAAGGGAGAATAAGCAAACAACGAGAACACATGAGTTTTTGAAAGAATACGAGTACTCTACGTTTAGCATAGTAACTTATAATTAACTCTATCATTTCTCGTCCTCATTTAAGAGACTTAGCCTAATATAAAGTTAAGGAATCGAAGCTAAGTGTTCAACACACACGGTTGAGTTAAAAATTACTCTTATTCTCGCCATCGGAAAACCTACATTCGTGTCTTCAAACACTTATAAAACATGAGAAAAAAATTAAAATTTGGCCATTTTTAGCCTTATTTTGCAACAAAACGATAAACAAAAAGATAAACTTTGGAAAGCGTGAAGGTTTGGCAAGGCAAGTATCTATTCACCCCCCCCCCCCCCCCCCCCCATACTAAAGTTAAACATTGTCCTCAATGTTTCGAGTCTAAGGGTTGGAAAACCCCCCATACTAGAGACGTAGTCGAATGCTTAATCTAGCATGGAAAGGGTGCAACCGTTAAATTTAAGGCCTTTTATGAAGTGTGCTATAAACCTAAGGTTAGAACATCAAAAGATATATCATGGATATTGAGAAATTCTTCCAAGCAAACGATCGAGTGCTCCCATAAAACGAATACGAGAGGCTCCAATCGTGAAGATAATGATCATCTAAAATCCACAATTCACAAACAACCACGGAACAAAGGTTGGAAGGGCACAAATCCCCTCGCATTAACTAATTAGAAAGCGATAATATATGCATAGGATAAGCATGGGACTCCCCCACGAGGCACCTCGTTTTTGATTACCGAGTCATGAGCTCGACTCGATCCCCTCAATACTAATTATCATTGGGTAAGGTGATTTGGTCGAGGTAGTTCAAGGATGGAACTTCCCCGCCAAAGTAGTGCTTCAACCTATGTCCATTCACCTTGAAATTGGGGCCATCATTTTGAGCTAGCTCGATGGTCCCATAAGGAAAAACTTGAGTCACGATGAATAGACCGGACCAACGGGATTTCAACTTACTGGAAAATATTTTCAAACGTGAGTTAAAAAGCAACACTTGATCTCCAATGTTAAAAACCCGGTTTTTAATTTTTGAATCATGAAACTTTTTAGTTTTTTCTTTGTAAATCAATGAATTTTCATAAGCAATGTCCCTTAATTCATCCCATTCATTTAATTGCATTTTTTGATGTTTTCCCGCGGTCTCCATATCATCATTACAATGCTTAAGGGCCCAATAAGCTTTGTGTTCAAGTTCAATTGGCAAGTGACAATTCTTCCCATACACAAGCTTATAGGGAGTGCACCCGATGGGCGTCTTATGAGCGGTCCTAAAGGCCCATAAAGCATCGTCCAACTTATCCGACTAAGATTGTCGGTTTTCCCCAATAGATCTCTCCAAGATCCTCTTCAAAGATTGGGTTGAAACCTCGACTTGCCCACTCGTTTGTGGGTGATAAGCCGTAGAAAGATGATGTGTAACCTCATATTTCCTTAGGACCCTTTCGAATTGTTCGTTACAAAAATGGGTTCCACGATCACTTATGATCGCACGAGGGGTTCCAAACCAAGAAAACAAGCTTTTCAAAAACTTGACTACCACACGAGCATCGTTGGTGGGCAAATCCTTAGCTTCTACCCACTTAGATAGGTAGTCAACGGTGACAAGGATGTACTTATTACCACGAGATGATGGGAACGGCCCCATAAAGTCAATGCCCCAAATATCAAAGATCTCACACACTTGGATGATATTTTGTGGCATTTCATTTGTGAGGCTTTTCCTTGTCGTTGGCATGAGTCACACGACTTCACAAGTGCATGTGCATCTCGGTAAATAGTAGGCCAAAAGAAACCGACATCAAAGACCTTCTTAGCCGTGAGATTAGCACCATGGTGACCACCCGTGGGTCCCTCGTGACAAGCTCTAAGGATGTTAGAAGCTTCGGTACCAAAGACACAACGTCGAATAATTTGATCCGCACAAGTTTGAAACAAGTAAGGGTCATTCCAAAAATAGAACTTGACGTCATGAAAGAATTTTTGTTTTTCTTGAGTCATCATACCCTTGATGATGAAGTTGCCCGCATGGTAATTTGCGATGTCCGCAAACCATGGGGTAGAAGAATCAAGCTTAGAATTCACGACACCAAGTGTCTCGAGCGGAAATGTTTCGGTGATTTCCTTGGGCTCGTAAACACTTTGGTGAAGATCTTCCAAACGAGAAAGATGATCGGCCGCTAGATTCTCGGCTCCTTTTTTGTCAACGATTTTGTGATCAAATTCTTGAAGGAGGAGAATCCAACGAAGTAATCTTGGCTTTGCATCTTGCTTAGCCATAAGATACTTGATAGCCGAATGATCCGTATACACTATGCATTTAGTCAAGACGAGATAAGGTCGGAATTTCTCAAATGCATACACCACGGCAAGGAACTCCTTTTCCGTTGTAGTGTATTTTAGTTGAGCCTCGGTTATCGTCTTGCTAGCGTAGTGAATAGGCAAGAAGTGTTTTTCATGATGTTTCCCTCAATACGGCCCCAATAGCGTAGTCACTAGCGTCACACATGAGCTCAAAGGGGAGGTTCCAATTGGGAGCAACAAGAATGGGAGCTTCGGTAAGTTTCCTCTTAAGGATTTCAAAGGCTCGTACACAATCTTCGTCAAAGACAAAATGTGCATCTTTTTCGAGGAGATGTGTAATAGGTCGAGAAATTTTTGAAAAATCCTTGATGAATCGACGATAAAAGCCCGCGTGTAACTCCCTTAACGGTTTTGGGATGAGGTAATTTGGTGATGACGTCTACCTTAGCTTGATCTACCTCAATCCCCACTTTCGAAACCTTGTGCCCTAAGACGATTACACTTTTAACCATAAAATGAAATTTTTCCCAGTTTAGCACAAGGTTGGTTTCCTCACAACGCTTAAACATTCTCTCAAAATTCGACAAACACGAAGTGAACGAACTACCAAACACGGAAAAGTCATCCATGAAGACTTCCATCGTCTTCTCGATCATATCATGAAAAATAGCCATCATGCACCTTTGAAAGGTTCCCGGTGCATTGCAAAGTCCGAATGGCATTCTACGATAGGCAAACGTTCCATATGGACACGTAAACGTAGTTTTTTCTTGATCATGAGGATCGATGGGGATTTGAAGTAACCGGAAAAACCATCTAAAAGCAATAGAAATCGTTTCCCGCAAGACGCTCCAACATTTGGTCCATAAAGGGCAAAGGAAAATGGTCTTTTCGAGTGGCGTCATTCAACTTACAATAGTCAATGCACACTCTCCATCCGGTCAAGAGTCTAGTTGGAATTAACTCGTTGGCATCGTTTGGCACAACGGTCATTCCTCCCTTTTTAGGGACACAATGAATAGGACTCACCCAAGGGCTATCAGAAATAGGGTAAATCATTCCCGCGTCAAGGAGTTTTAGGACTTCCTTTTTGATGACGTTGTGAATTTTGGGGTTCGCCCTCCTTTGACATTGGATTGCGGGTTTGTAATCCTCCTCCATAAGATTTTGTGGGTACAAAATTTGGGATCGATCCCCTTAATGTCAGATAACTTCCACGCAATTGCCCCTTTGTGATCCTTTAGAACATCGACAAGTGCGGTTTTTTCATCATCCGAAAGATCTTTTGCAATAATAACCGGCAACTTGCCGTCCTCCTCCAAAAATACATATTCGAGATGAGGAGGTAAATCTTTCAACTCGAGGATAGGTGGTTCCTCAATTGAAGATTTGGGCTCGATACTCATAACCTCCTCGGGTGGAGGAATGGGAAATCGTTAAGAAAATCCTTGATAATCGAGAAGTCCTCATCATTGTCGAGGTCTTCGTCACAAGTACGTGGAACATCGAATTCTTCCAACGTAAAACCACCACCTTCAAATGGAGTAAAGGTTGGTGTCGATTTATCAAGAATGGGATCTAACATAGTGGGATTTCCACTATTCTCATCATCACCAAAACCTAAAACTTCTTGTGAAAATTCCTCGCAAACAACGTCAATCATATCAACAAGGTTTATGGTTGCAACGGAATAAACATGAGAAATTGGAGAATTTTGAGTTGTGTTTATAACAAGTTCCTCGTCGTTGAAACGTAAGGTGATCTTTCTAGCATGCACATCAATTAAAGCCATAGACGTATCCAAAAATGAACGACCTGAAATGAGAGGAACTTGAGGATCCGTGGGAGTATCGACAACGATAAAGTCTATCGGATAATAGAACTTTCCCACTTTCACAAAAATTTCTTCCGCCAATCCACATGCGGGAATCGTGGAATGGTCGGCCAACTCGATTGACATTAGTGAAGGAGTAAGATTAGGAAGATTGAGCGACTTAAAGATTGCAAGTGGCATCAAGTTAATACTAGCACCAAGATCGGCCAAGGCATAGCATTCTTCCAAATCTTGGATTGCACAAGGAATCAAGAATTTACCGGGATCACCGACTTTTTGAGGTATGTGGTTAAGATAAACCGATGAACAACTAGACAATTGTTGCAATTTCTCCTTGTTGTTCAACATACTCTTGAAGTTATCGGAAAATCGAGGCATCATGACCAAAGTATCGGCAAAACTCACATTAAAATGAACGTCACGAAACATTTTCATAAAAAGCTCAAATTGGTAATTATCGCGCTCTTGACGTTTCTCCTTTCTAAGTCTCGATGGATAGGGCAAAGGTGGTGTGAGTTGAGGCATAGGCATAGCCTTTGGAATCTCGGGTTCCAAATGTGGTAATGGGTCAACCGTAGGTGTGGCATGAGCGGTACTTCGTGGGATTTGGAAATGCTCCTTTTCGACCACCACCTCGGGTTCTTCCTCAATTGCATCCTCCGTAGGAGCAATTGGTTGAGGAGTCGGTTCCTTAAGTGTCTTACCACTACATGTGGTAATCACTTTCATCTCTCCCTTAGGGTTCGATATGATGTTACTAGGAAGACTACTCGAAGACGGTTTGCACATTATAGCCTCTAACATAGATAAAATTTTTTCCTCAAACATGGATTGCCTCTTCTCGGCCTTAATCATCTCTTGTTTTATTTCATGTTGCCCTTGTTCCATTTTTTGTTGGTTTTGTTGTAACCTAGTTACATTCCCTTCCATTTTGTTTGTATGTATTTTAAGCTCATTTGCTAACTCGTTTTTCAACTCCTTCTTCAAGTCGTTCTTAAACTCGGATCTTAGGCTAATGATTTCTTTTTGAATGTTGTCAAACCTAGCATCATTTCCATTAGCGTATTCAACAAATTCATTTGGAAGATCTTTTAAAGTTTGCAAACTCTTGTTGTTGTTTTGAAAATCATTGTTTTGATTTTTGTTTGAAACTTGATTATTAGCCCCTTGATTCCCATAGTTTCCTTTGTAATTGTTTTTAAAACCAACTTGATTGTTTCGATAGTTGTTGTTAGCATTTTGATTGGGAGCAAAACCCGGTGGAGTTAATTGATTGGAGAGGGTAACTTGACCGTTTTGGTTGTAAGTTCCCGTGGCCGTGTAGGCACTCGAAGTGTTACCACCGTTGGTAATGCACTCGGAGAAATCATGACCTCCACCAGAATACATACATGAAACCTCAACCGCTTTAGCCGTAGCGGGAGCACTTTGTTCTCCAACTTTGAATTCAAATAAAAGATCTTTAAGCTTATCAAAGATTTTGTTTTCCAAGTTCGCCTCAATTTGGCAAGCATCGATGGTATTGGACAAAGAAGGTGAAGCCGAAGACGAAGCCTTACGAACACTCGATGTGTTACGAGGACTATACACCTTAGATCTATTCTCAATTATCAACAACGCTTACTCAACCGTTTTACACAAAAAATTACCACCCGCGGCGGCATTTAGATAATCCCTTTCATGATCATTTAAACCATTGTAAAACGTGTCAATTTAATGCAAGTCGGAAAAACCGTGATGAGGACATTCAAGTAGCATTTCCTTAAACCTATTCCAAGCCGTTGAAAAACTCTCATTAATTTCTTGTGAAAATTTTGAAATCTTGTTTTTCAAATGCGTAGTCTTAGAGGGCGGGAAAAATTGGTTCACAAACTTAGAAACGAGATCCTTCCACGTCAATATAGAATTGGGTGGCTCTTTCTCTAACCAAATTTTAGCGGCCCCGGCTAAGGAATACGGAAAAAGCATCATCTTAATCGAGTCATTAGCAACATCCTTAAATTTGCAAGTGGCGGTAAGACGATTGAATTGGCGGATATGGTTGTGCGGGTTGTCCTTTTCATCACCATGGAATTTGTTGTTTTGAATCATCGACAACAAACCCGTTTTCACTTCAAAATTCTCCGCAAGGATTGCGGGAATCACAATAGCCTCTCCATAACCCTCGGTGGGTGCTTGAAGTAACTCCATCATAGTTCGATTCGCCATGGTAGGTTCTTCTTCTACGATAGGTTCGTCAATAGGAGACTCCTCACTAGAAAGATTAGGAGTAGGTGGTGACTCCTTTCGGTTTTTTCGTTTATGTGCACGTCTTGCTTGGTTACGAGTAAGCATAAGCGTCACGTACAACGTGGGGATGAGAAAAGAAGATTCTTTTTGGTGTTTTTAGTTTTTCCAATTTTTTTTGTGGTTTTTTATTGTTTTTACTTTTTTGGATTTTTGTGATTGTATTAAGTAGACAAAAATTTACAAATCTCCTCCTTAATCAAATCTCTTGATTAAAGAAGCTCAATGAATGAAAACGATCACGTGAAGTGAACGCCTTCGATGACTTTAGAACGTTGGTGGAACACCAAAACGTTCAAGAGGGTTTAATCATATGAAACCAAGAAAATATATATGATACTTAGATAATACTTTGGTTGGCAAACCCTCGATTAGCCCTTTTTATCTAAACACTCACAAGCAAGCGGGGAAACGAGGCGGCGCGAAGCACTTAAGAGCCTTTTTCCTTGGAGTGTATTTTATAATACCCGCCTTATACCACCTTATAGTTTGTGTTTTTCAAAATTAAGCTTCACGAAAGTATTTATCTATTTTGCCTTTGAATTCTTGTTTGAGATTCGAATACAATGATTGAGTAATGACCTCCCAATCAAGGTTGTGTTTTCACACTTTTGGAGTACTTGTGAATTTATTGTTCTACGTATACAATATAGTAATAGTATTCATACAAAAAACGAAAAACCGATAATACGTATTAGTAGAGTGCTACTAATACAATTAGCTATTATGGCTATATAAAAACAACAATTGTTCAAATCAAAACACAACACGCCTCCCCGGCAGCGGCGCCAAAATTGATGTAGTGTTTTTTCTACTCTTTAGGAAAAGAGCGTAAAAGCGGCAAGTATCAAGTGTCGGTTTAGGAAAACCAAGCACTAATGACCAATGAAGTTCAAGTTCGTTTCCCAAGGAGGCAAGTGTGTTGTGTTAAGAGGTGATTAATGGTTTATGATTATATTGATGAGAAATGAAAAGAAGAAAAGAGATTAGAAGAGAATGGCGGTTACGATTATGAATTAAACTAAGACGAATAGTCGTGCACGTAAAACCGTAAAAAGTGACAAAATTAAAAATGTACCCTAAAAATTCCAAGAAATTGCAATAAATCCTAAAAAATATAATTAGAGTTTACAAAAAATCAAAAATCACCCAAACCTTTTATTTAATTAAATAATGGTTTTTTTATGCTAATTAAAGGCCAAAAAATCAATTTAATTAACAAAAAGCCCAAAATGAGATTTTTTCACTTGTAAACCTCTAAAATGACTTAACAAAAATTAAAAATATTTTTGAAAATTTTTAAATTAATTAAAACTATTTAAAAACAATTAAAAACTATTATAACTTAAAATAATTCTAAAAATTAATCTAATGACAATAAAAATAATCTAAAAATTGTAAAATTCCTAACTTAATGTATTTGAACTAAGAAAAATGAAAAAAACTTGAAAAGTCTAAATTTTAATTTTTAATAATAAAATAATAATAAAATATTAATAGAAATCCAAAATTTATAAAAAATTATAAAAAGTTGCAAACTAGTTTATTTTAACCTAAATAACACAAAAATGAAGTTGAAATTACAAAAATACCCCTATTGGGCCATGAAATGGGCTAAAAGTCCAAACAGTCCCTAATGGGCTCAAATAAGCCCAATAAGAAAATGTTGTCCAAATAAGCCCAAAAGCTCCTATCTGACTTAAAGTTTGATATTAAGAACAAAACTCTGAAGGCCCAAAAGCTGAAAATGTGTTTAAGTTAGCTTATTTCAAAGCAGCTTATTTTTAATGGGCTTTTTGGCCCATTAAGCTATAAGCTAAAATTTGACACACAAGCTTATTCTGAGTTTCTTAAGAGATCTGTAAAAAGAAAATTGGAAAAAGCACAAGAAATAAGCCTGAAATAAGCCAAGACTCTCTTCACAAAACGACAAAATAGTCGTTTTTGAGTTCTAGACCACCTCAAGTGCTTATTCAACTTTCAAAAGCTTTTAAATGACATAATTAAGCTAATTAATCAAAAAGTTTTCAAATAAGCACAAGCAATAAGCCAGAATAAGCAGATAAGCACTTGTTTAAAAGTCAACTTAATGAGTTTTCTAGTAAAAAGTCAAAGTCAAAGTGTAATAAGCTCCAGATCAAATAAATGGGTCAAATGAGGAAGATCTATTATAAAAAATAAGTTGTTGCAAATCTGGATAAGCCAATTTGGCTTATGAATAAGCTGAATGACAAATTACACTAGCAGGGGCTAGTTTTGGAGGTTGAGCAGTGGGAATTTTTCCCCCTGCTTGACCTTTTTGACTTTTTGTCTTATATGACTTTTTGTTGGATTCAAGTTACAAACAAGGCACCCTTGTAATCAGTGGATCACAAGGAGTCAAGAACAATAAAAATATCACACTTCCAATCAGCCAATCAGTGCAGTTAATTCAATTTATCACCATATATGAACATAAGCAGTTATGAACTCAATAAGCTATTTTAGCAAGATTCAGCCAACCAAATTGCACCAAAAGCATAAACAAGCTATAATTAATTCAAATGAACAAATTTAAACAGGTTTCATGCAATGGTTCAAGGTCTAGATCAAGATTCAAGCAGATAATAGTTACTGATGAACAAGAACAAGCAGACTTTTTACTTTGCTGATATACTTGACCACAAGGCCAGATTCAAACACTCAAATCTTGTTAACAGGTTATAATGAGTATGTTTAATCACTTTTTATCCCTAAGCATGCATACAAACTAAGTGTTCCAAATTCTTAGGTCAAAACAAGCAGATTTCCAACTTATATAGCACAGTCTTTTGTGAGAACTTGGATTTTGGGATCCGTTCACCGTGAACGTTACTTTTTCACATAAACTTTCAAAAATCCTAAAAAATATAAAATTTTCAAAAATACAAAAAAAAAAATTTAAAAACATAAAAACCAAAAGTATTTTTGCTTTGTTTTTGCTTTGTTAGTTCTTTTGCAGGTGTATGCGCACTCGATCAACGTCTTATCAAGAGCCCGAGCCTCTCGATAACTTAGACATGGCCGGTGTACAAAACAACAACAATAACCCACCTCAAAACAATAATAACAATAACAATCCACCGCTCAACAACATGAATAATAACAACAACAACAATGAGCCTCTACCGGATAATCGCCCGATGATTGAACTTCTGCAAGCACATGTAGATGGCAACAATGATCCAATTGTCATACCCGCGTTTGCAGCCAACAACTATGAGCTCAAATCCGGCTTTATCCAGATGGTCTCTGCTCAACCATTCTTGGGGCGTACCATTGATGATCCACATGACCACATCAAGAGATTCTTACAACTCACGAACACGGTCAAATTCAATGGTGTTCCACAAGAGGTAATCCGTTTACAACTTTTTCCCTTTTCTTTAGAGGGACAAGCCCGGTATTGGCTTGCTAAGGAACCGCCACAGAGTATTCTTACGTGGACGGATTTGGAGACCAAGTTTATCAACTAATTTTTCCCACCCTCTCGTACTACCGCTTTGCGGAATGAAATCATTAATTTTGAACAAAAGTACGATGAGTCTTTTAGTGAATCTTGGGACCGTTTTAAAGATCTTTTAAGAAAATGCCCACAACATGGTTTTACCAAAGTGCACCAAATTAATACTTTTTATAATGGTTTAAGCATGAATGACCAAGATTCACTAAACAGTGCCTCGGGGGGTAATCTTTTGGCTAAGACTTCCAATGCTGCTTGGGATATCATTGAGAATAAGTCTCGTGTGCAAACCAAGAGTGTTCGGACCAATGTCGCTAGTGCTAGTACTAGTGACAGCGACAAGCGAATTGACAAAATCACTGCGCTTCTTGAATCGCTTGCTACCCAAACCGCCAGCAACACCAACAACATCAACGCTAAAAACGCTAAAGACGCTCAAGTCAATGCTGTTATCCAACCATGTGAGATATGCGGGGGTCCTCACTCTTACACAACTTGTACTGCCACCCAAGACTACCCTTCTGAAAATGTGAATGCAGCATATGGCACCTATCCTCAGCCCGCTTATCAAGGTCGTCCTCAAGGTGACCGCAACCTGCTTAGCTACCGCTCCAACAACTATCTCTCACCACCCGGTTTTACTCCTAACAACCCAAACCAACAACAAAACCTCAACCGCCCTCCTCAACAACAACAACAATCTCGTGGACCATACATACCACCTCACAAACAACAAAATCCACCTCAAAGAAACAACCAAGTTTACCAGCAACCTGCTTATCAACCACCCGCATACAATGCTCCTCCCAACCAACCCACCGCATTACACCAAGACATTGGAACCTACATGAGGACTAATGATGTGATCGTGGACAATCTCCAACAGGAAGTGCGCAACTTGAAAGCAGACCAGGTGAAACAAGGAAACGATTTGAGAGCTGACACGAGACACACTTTGGATAGTCAAACGAATGACTTAAAAAACATGATGGCTAGTTTTTTCCAAGGTAATCAACCCTCTTCTTCGGGTACTCTTCCGCGTAACACCGTTACGAATCCAAGAGGGGAGATGAAAGCAATCACCCCTCGCAGTGGCAAAGGTACCAAGGAACCCGAGCTTCCTATACCCACACCGGTGATTATGACTAAGGAGAACGAGTCACCTGCTCCTATTCCTCTACCTCCTATTTCCCCAATTCCTCCACCTCTTACTTTTACCCCTCCTCCACCCAAGGATGTGAGTGATCCTTCGATCCCAAAGCCTTCCTCTTCTTCCGATATACCTTATCCATCTAGGTTGAGGAAAGAGAAGCTCAAAAGCAAGGACGATATTCAAGTTTCGAACTTTCTCAAAATGTTTAAACAATTGAATTTCAACATCTCCTTCGCTGAGGCTCTCGCTCACATGCCCAAATACACGAAAATGTTCAAAGATCTTCTTAGTGACAAGGAGAAGCTTCTTGATATTGCTAACACCCAAATTAATGAGAATTGCTCTGCAGTGCTCTTAAGGAAATTGCCAACCAAGCTTGGTGATCCGGGTCGTTTCTTAATCCCTTGTAACTTCCCGGGAGTAGAGAATTGCATGGCCCTAGCCGATCTAGGTGCCAGTATTAATCTAATGCCTCTAAGCGTTTGGAAGCAATTATCTCTCCCTGAGCTAGTCCCCACCAAAATGACTTTGGAATTAGCTAACCGTACGGTTGCTTATCCAGTGGGGATAGCCGAAGACGTCTTTGTAGGAGTCGACAAATTCACTTTTCCTGCCGATTTCGTTGTCGTTGACTACGACATGGACCCTCGTGTGCCATTGATCGTTGGTCATCCATTCTTGAGGACCGGTCGCACTCTCATCGATGTTGAAGCCGGTGAGCTTATCATGAGAGTGGGTGACGATAAAATTGTCTTCAACATGGGAAAGTTGTCTAAACAACCTTATTCAAACGAGAGTGTTAATTGTATTGACGTTCTTGATGAGGCTTGTGAAGAACACTTCAAAGATGCTTGTAAAAGTATTCCTACCTCTCTTCCCAATGTTGAGATCGTTTCCTCTATTGATTCATCACTGTCTCTAATTGGAGAAAGTGATTTCTTTTGGAAAGATCTTGAAGCCACCATGGGAGATGTGAACTTAACTAATGACGATTCTCCCACCGATTGGGATGACGACATGCGTTTCTTTGAAAACCTTCTCTAAGAAGACAATCTTTCTCCACCATCTCCCACGGTTATTGCTAACGATGCTCCGACTTTGAAAACGCCTCCCATCGAAAATCCTCCAGATTTAGAACTTAAGGAGTTGCCACCCCATCTCGAGTACGTGTTCCTTGAAGAAAACAAGAAGTCGCTTGTCATCATTGCGAAGGACTTGAAAGAAGAAGAGAAATCTCGCCTCATCGCCGTGCTTAAAGATCATAAGAAGGCAATTGCTTGGAAAATTTACGATATCCGCGGAATTGATCCGAACTTTTGTACTCACAAGATTCTCATGGAAGATGACTTTAAACCCACAATCCAGAGCCAAAGAAGGGTTAATCCTCGAATTCATGACGTCATCAAACAAGAGGTTATCAAACTTCTAGATGCCGGCTTGATTTACCCTATTTTGGATTCGCCGTGGGTAAGTCCCGTCCATTGTGTGCCCAAGAAGGGCGGAATAACCGTTGTTCCCAATGAACACAACGAGTTGATTCCCACTCGTCTCGTTACTGGGTGGAGAGTTTGTATTGATTATCGCAAGCTCAATGATGCCACGAGAAAAGACCACTTTCCTCTTCCTTTCATGGATCAAATGCTCGAA
This sequence comes from Glebionis coronaria, assembly GCA_025667525.1. Lineage (NCBI taxonomy): Eukaryota > Viridiplantae > Streptophyta > Magnoliopsida > Asterales > Asteraceae > Glebionis > Glebionis coronaria. The sequence goes on along the minus strand of CM046876.1, from coordinate 393,722,211 downwards.
CGTCTTGCGGGTAATGACTATTACTGCTTCTTAGACGGTTTCTCCGGGTATTTTCAAATTCCCATCGATCCCAAGGACCAAGAAAAGACCACATTCACTTGTCCCTATGGAACATTTGCTTACAAACGTATGCCTTTTGGTTTATGTAATGCTCCTGGGACGTTCCAAAGGTGTATGATGGCTATCTTCCATGACATGGTGGAAGACACTATGGAAGTATTCATGGATGATTTCTCGGTGGCGATTCTTTCTCTGCTTGCCTTGCTAATTTAGAACGTATGCTTAAGCGGTGTGAAGACACTCGCCTTGTTCTTAATTGGGAAAAATGCCATTTATGGTAAAAGAGGGCATTGTGCTAGGACACAAGATCTCCAAATCCGGTCTCGAAGTAGACCGTGCTAAAGTCGATGTCATCGCTAAGTTGCCCCCACCTTCAACTGTGAAGGGTGTGAGAAGTTTCCTGGGTCATGCGGGCTTCTACCGTCGATTCATCAAAGATTTTTCTCAAATCGCTCGCCCGATGACCCACCTCTTGGAAAAAGATACTCCTTTTATCTTTTACAAAGAGTGTCTTGAAGCCTTCAACTCGCTTAAGGATAAGCTAACTAAGGCACCCGTCTTGGTTACCCCTAATTGGGAGCTGCCTTTCGAATTGATGTGCGATGCTAGTGACTATGCTATTGGAGCGGTTCTGGGACAAAGAGTGAACAAACACTTCCAACCGATCCATTACGCTAGCAAGACAATGACGGGGGCCCAATTGCATTATACGACAACCGAAAAAGAGCTTTTAGCTGCTGTCTATGCTTTTGAAAAGTTCTGCCCCTATCTTGTCCTTTCCACCACAATCGTTTACACCGATCATTCCGCGTTGAAGTACTTGTTGACTAAACAAGATTCTAAACCAAGACTTCTTCGCTGGGTTTTGCTACTCCAAGAATTTAAAATCGAAATTCGCGATAAAAAAGGAGTTGAAAACCTAGCTGCGGATCATCTCAGTAGACTTGAGTATCCTTACCAAGGGGATCATCCGAACAAAGAAATCAATGATTCTTTTCCCTTGGAGACCTTAATGTCTATCAACTCGACTGCTGATGAAACCCCATGGTTTGCGGACATTGCAAACTACTTGGCGGGTGGAATTCTCGTTGACGGGCTAACATCCCAGCAAAAGAAGAAGTTCTTCAAAGACATTAAGACTTACATTTGGGATGACCCGTATCTATTCAAACAATGTGCTGATTTGATTATTCGCCGATGTGTTGATGGACCGGCAGCTTTGGAAATCCTTGATGCTTGCCACAAAGGACCCACCGGTGGTCACTTTGGTCCCAACTACACCGCCAAAAAAGTGTTTGATTCGGTATTTTATTGGCCCACCATCTATCGTGACGCTCACGATATGGTTAAACGATGTGATGCTTGCCAAAAACAAGGCAAGATCACAGATAAAGATGAGATGCCTCAAAATTTCATACAAGAATGTGAAATCTTTGATGTTTGGGGTATCGACTTTATGGGGCCATTCCCTTCCTCTAAAGGAAACAAATACATCCTTATAGCCGTTGACTACGTTTCAAAGTGGGTTGAAGCCAAAGCTTTACCTACTAATGACGCAAGGGTGGTTTGTAACTTTTTGAAATCGTTATTCGCTAGATTCGGTGTGCCTCGTGCCATTATTAGTGATCGCGGGACTCATTTTTGCAATGACCAATTCGCAAGAGTCATGGCTAAGTACGGTGTAAATCATCGTCTTTCCACCGCCTACCACCCACAAACTAAAGGCCAGGCTGAAATCTCTAACCGAGGATTAAAGCGAATTCTGGAAAGAACCGTGGGAGAGCATCGTGCCTCATGGGCTGATAAACTTGATGATGCTTTGTGGGCTTTTCGTACCGCATACAAGACTCCGATTGGTTGTACACCATATCGTCTCGTGTACGGGAAAGCATGCCACCTCCCCATTGAGTTGGAGCACAAGGCTTACTGGGCCTTGAAGTGGGCTAATTTTGATATCAACAAAGCCGGTGACCTACGCAAGATCTAACTCAATGAGCTGAATGAACTCCGTAATGAGGCTTATGAAAATTCTTTGATCTATAAGGAGAAGACTAAGCTCATTCACGACTCTAAGATTAAGAACCGAGAGTTCCAAGTTGGAGACAAAGTTTTGCTCTTTAACTCTCGGTTGAAAATCTTTTCGGGCAAGCTAAAATCTCGTTGGTCCGGCCCATTCACCATTGCCCAAATTTTTCCATATGGTACTCTCGAGCTCGCTCAACCTAATGGACCTAATTTTAAGGTGAATGGCCAACGAGTGAAGTTGTACTTTGGTGAGGACATCTCTCAGGAGATGATTCCATCCCTCACCACGTTCCCCATGAACTAATTTTGGGTCGAGTCAGGCTCGTGACTCGGTTATCAAAAACAAGCGCTCCTCGAGAGGCAACCCGAGTATCTATCCTTTTATGTTTTAACCTCCTAAGTGTAGGGGGACCTATATAGGTGTTTTTATTTTTGTGGTGATGTGATTACAGGGATAAGTGTACTCTTGGAATCTCTGAAGAACTGTGCTCCCGTGTTATCCGAACTCCGGTTCTATCTCTCAACTATCGTGATTCAATTTTCTTCATACTCACATTTGAAAATGATCACTTTAGTCGTCTCTTCCTTAATTTGAGTTAACCAACGTGCACAATGTCATAAGTGTAGGGGAGACTTTTCCCACATGCTTAAACATTGAGAACAATGTTTATCTTAAGTGTAGGGGGGACTTCTATCGAAGTTTTAAGTGGACTTTTCCATGAAAATGCCTTCATTTAACAGGAAAATCATCTTTTTCAACATTTTTCAAATTTTTAATTAACTTTGGCCATTTAGTCGTAATTTTTAAATTTTTATCGTTGCTTTCATATGTATATATCCCGCGATAAAGTCAAAAATATTAATAAAGTGGTGTAGCTAGTTTAGAAGTCTTTTGACATATTAGGCCTGTTGTGATTATTTTGACTCAACCCGAATAGACTTATCCAAGTTTATTCTAGCTAGTATCCTTAACCATGTAGACCTTAATTGGTTTATTAGGCTAAGTATCCACGAGTCTCATTACTTGAGATTTTAAATTGTGGAGAACGAGAGATGATAGAGTCAATTATAAGTCGGTATTCCTGCACAAGCTCACTTGGTGTAATTATTTGCCTATTCTCCCATCACTTGCTAATAATTTATCTGCAATAAGTAAGGTCGTACGATTTGAAAAGTTACTTAGCTTCTAGCCCAAGATCGTTTAAAAGTTGCTCTGTAATGATAAGAGTTCATAGCCAAGGCATAACTTATGAAGCGGGGCGCGAAGATTGGCGAATCCGAAAAGGCCCTAACAAGGCATGAGGATTCCATTTTATTGCTGAAGATCCAAAAGTGATGTGAAAAGCATTATTCCCAAAATCAATATGAAGGATCAAGACTCACGACGAAAAGCAATCAGCTCCCATAAAGATCATGGAGAAGTCTATCCGAAAAGACCCTAACAAGGTATGAGGATAAATAGATCCAAGTTCGAAAAGGAGGCGGATCGTTGTATCTCAAAATCCCAATTAGAGATTGAAGAAATAATCATGAAGTCGTGGTCAACAAAGTTGGAGTACCCCTTAAAAGTCTTCAAGTGAAGAAACTCTATTACGAAGAGAAGACCATTATCTCAAGAACGTCTCTCAAGATATGAAGTATGAAGTACATGCCAAATATCGGCCCGAGAAAGGTCTCAAATCGTGAACCAAGTTATGCCGAGATATGAACTTTTTGATATCCCGAGAAGCAGTTTTAAGAGATTTTGTCCTTTAGCTAACTATTGATCAAATCGTCCTACTTTGCTTTCAGCCTAAATAAACTATCGAAATAAGTCCAAAAATGCATCTTCACGATCATTCTAAGACAAAAATAAAATATAAGAGATACACCTAGGAATAAGGGAGTTTAAGCATCTAATTAAGCCATGTGTGTAAGTGTTTGATATGCTAACTTATAATAACAATGATCTCGTTTTTAAGCTTAGTTTGGGGAACGTGAAACTTGAGGGTGATAAATCTTCGCAGCACCAAAGCCCTAATGTAAGTCCTTTATCTCTTTGCAAGTTATTTCCATCCTTTTGTTTACTTTAAAGTTTTAATTTCTCTTAGTACTTTCATTTTTGTTTAGTAGTACATTAATAAGGCCAAGGTTGATTGATTATGAGAAAAGTGTAAATGTGCTTTATCGCTAAGCATTGCATGAGGGAATGGCAATGGTTAAGTGTGACAATCCGTCAATTTCAGGTCGTTATTTTAATCTCGACCATTACGTATTACGTGTTTGCTTTAATGAGAATTTTTAAATTATCGACTAACCGAGAAGGTTATGACTTGAAACTAGCGTAAGAATGTCGATTAGATGAAAACCGACAAGGAATATGTTAGGTATCGATATTATATTCTCAAATAATCATAAGAATGATTTTTATTATATTTAATCTTTATTCCTCGTGTTTTACGTTTTAACGAATGACGATAACTATTAGTGATCGCGATACCGACGGATGCCCAAAGATTTACGTTTTATTATCGAATGTCTCGATATTGTATATTTTCGACGTTTTCGATTTAATTGCGTTTTAAGTCGTGTCGAAGCTTGTTATTATTTCTATGAAGCGTTTTAACTTTCGAAAAGTATTTTTACGAAACCCGAGCCCCGTAAATATTTTTAAAATTTACAATTTATATTTTCTACCTTGTAAACTACTTACTTGCATTTTTGGACCAAAAGAATGCATAAATGACAAAAACTACCCTCACTCCACTATATAAGGATTTTCCACTACACAATTCTTTATTAAAAATTCATTTAACAAAAAAAATCTCATCCCTCTCTCTCTTGTTCATATATGTCGTCCACCCCCCAACACCCTAATCCATTAATTTTTGATTTTTTACTTTGAATCAAAAGAAACTAAGACAAGACCCATCTTGGAAATTCAAAGATCTTTCTATTGGTATAAATTTTTCCCACATGCATTCACTTAATTTTTATTTTTAATTTTTGATGATGAACATCATGTTTGATCCATTTTTATGGTGATTAATGTGTTAATATTATTATATTCATAGTGGGTTGTTGTTGCATGTAAGATTTTTAATTATTTAATTTTTGTGAGATTAAATTTGAGGGTGTTATGAGTTAGTTAGATGTTTTAGTATGGTATTAGGATGATATTAGGACCATAGGAATTGTTGGAATGGGTCGAAAAATTGTTTTGGTATGATTTTTAGATGGTCTATTTTGGGCAGTAACTTTAAGGCCATTTTTGGAATACTTACTATAGTAAACTTGGTAAACTAATAAGATAGGGTCGTAGAGAATTTTGTTAGCTTCGATTTGAGCTAAAGTAGAGCATCTAACTCATTACGAGCGAAAAGTTATGCTACTTTTAGTATTTGTGTACCGGGAGACGGGTATCGGCACAATCCGAAAATTGTTGTCGATATTTGGATCGAATCTCGGGGACTATAAAATGAGTTTTAAAAATGTTCAAGGACTGTTGTAAGTTGCTAAACCTCAGGTCATGAGTCTATTTTCAAACCCGAGTGTCGGTTTTGCAAACGGAATTGTTTAGATAAGTCAAAATGGTTTTACAAGTCAAAGGCGTAAAACTGTCCGGTTTTTATAACACGAAGGTGTGTCGGGCAGAAGGTCTTAGAAGTAATATTTTTGAATGAAACTTGAACTGAGTCTGATTCATATTATGTGTGAGTTTGTCACCAAGTTTCGTCGAAATCGGACAAGTCTAGATAGGTTAGATTGGTGTGTACATTTGGAGTGTACATGCTGATTGGTATTTTGGACACGTAGTTCAATACTTGTATGCCGTGAGTTGAGTATTCACTATTGGACATGGTGACTTACTCAAGTGTTAAGTCATTATATAAATTACTTAGCTACTGGTCCGAGGGAAGTAAAATGATGGTTTGACTTGCGTTGACTTGGCGTCTTATGACGGGTCAATGTCGAAAGTACAAGTTTTTAAATGAATAAGTGTTGAATAAAAGGGTATAGAAGTACACTTATATTGTTAATTTTTCGGGATTTTCATGGTTATATGAAATTGAGTTTCGTATTATTTATACTTGAGTCGTTTATTAACGAACGCGCCTTATTTGGTAGGTTGCGGTCTTCGTGTTTAACGGGCATCACAAATCGTCGGCGATCGTCACATTACTACTATCGTACCAAGGTGAGTCTATAGCCTCGCTTTAACATGTTTACTTGTTTTATAAAACCCGCGAGGGGGATAACATGCTTGTTTTATTAAAATAAAAGGGGTACGACGAGAAGTTGTGGAAACCCTTATTATTGGAAAAACATTTATTAATAAATGAAGGGTACAACGAGAAGTTGTGGTAAACCCTCTTCCTTTTAAAATTGAACACAAAGGACCCGATTGTATGCTTAGATGAAAGTTGTTATACAAGTTTGTTTAGCCTGAAAAGACCCATGAATCGTGAATTGTTAATCGAAAGGAACGCTAATACAATGGATAGATCTATCGGGGTGACACCCAGTCCGGTCGCGACTAGCTATCGCGTGGTGTTGTGATGCACCAGTAATGAAACATCAGATGCAATTGTATAAGAGAAATATACGCACTTGGCTAGGTGTGTTGGGCTGAAATAATATATGTTAACGTTCAATTTCACGAGACTTATGAAATAACAACGATAATTATGTCTGATCCACATGATTGTCAACCACAGAAGGTTTATTCAGAATACTTGTGTTCGTTTATTAAATTTTAAACTCTATAGATTCACTCAACATTTTTGTTGACTTTATAGCATGTTTTATCTCAGGTCCATGAAGAAGGCACTCAAGGAAGGCGGTTTCATGCAGCTTGCTTAATTAAAACGTTTTGGCCCGCTTTTCTAAACTATGTCCATTCTAAGAAACTTTTATTGTTTGGTTGGTTGTGTAAACTTTAAAACTATTTGGGACCATGTGTGAACTGTTTTATTTTCAAACAAATGAATGGATATATGTTTTGTTAAAACGACTCATTTTGAGGCGTTTTCTATGATATTGAGGTTGAACCATGATAGTAACACCCACTGACCCTTCTGCTGCTATGACCCGAAATTGGGGGTGTTACAAATTGGCATCAGAGCTCAAGTTATAGAGAACGAAAAGATTTTCCAAAAATAAAATTTTGAAATCTTTTGACTATAACATCTGCAAGCGAAACCTCCGAGTTGCCAATGGACGAGAACAAGAAAAGTATATATATGTTATATATATTTAATTATTATTTATGCTTAAAGCATAATGAAATTGCATTTACTTATAAATGTTTATTATTTGATTATTATAATACTAATACGTGATTTACAAACGACGCTGATTGTCACAATAGAAATCCCTGTCTTTTGACTCATTCCTCGTGAATCTTCGTTCCTTGTCTAAATTCTATTCTTCGTTCTATCATCCATTCTTGTTTCTTTTCATCTATCTATTCTTATTTTGTGTTATTCATGTTTTGTTATCACAAGCGTTGAATGAATACTCATTTTGATGTGAATTATGTAACAGGATCATGTCGCCAAAACAGTTGACTGAGACTCAGTTACGTGCTATAGTAGCTGATCAATTTCAGATATCTATGAATGCATTTATGGCAAATTTGAATAATGGAGCCGGTGGATCTGGTGGAGCTGGTGGATCTGGTGGATCCGGTGGAGCTGGTGGATCTGGTGGAGCTGGCGATACTGGAGCTGGCAACACTGGAACTGGCACTACTGGAGCTGGCAACACTTGAACTGACGCTACTGGAGCTGGCAACACTGGAGCTGGTAATACTGGAGCTGGTAATACGGGAGCTGGCAATGCTGGTGCTGGAACTGGTGATGCTGATAGACCAGTGATTCCTGAAAACAAGAAGTGCAATTATACCTCGTTCATGAAATGCAAACCTCCAACTTTTAAGGGTACTGAAGGTGCTGTTGGGTTAATGCAATGGTTTGAGAAATTGGAATCCATGTTTCGATTTAGTGGAAGTGAGGAAGGAGATAAGGTGATGTTTGCCTCTGCTACTCTTCAACGGCGAGCATTAACCTGGTGGAATGGAAGAATGGCATCAATGGGTATGGATGCTGCTTATGCTACACCTTGGGTTGAAGTAAGAAGGTGGATGACTGAGGAATTCTGTCCAAGGAGTGTTATTCAGAGGTTAGAACAGGAACTATATCAGCTGAGACTGAAGGGTACTGACATCGATGGATACACAAACAGATTCCATGAACTTGCTCTACTTTGTCCAAACAAAGTTAACCCAGAATACTTGAAGGTAGAGCAGTATATTCGAGGCTTACCGACCAACATCCGTGGTGATGTGACCTCATCTAAACCTGCTAATATTGATGAAGTTGTTCGTATGGCCTACCAACTAATGGGTCAAATCATCCAAGACAAGGCTGATGGTGTTTCTGAAGGTAACAAAAGAAGAGCTGAAAATGATAGTGATGATCGTGGTGATAACCGTCAATCTCACAGTAGGAATCAAAACCGAAGGAGGGGTAACGCTAATGCGATGATTGAAGCTGCAACTGCTGATAAGGGAACCAGATGTCAACGCTGCAAGAAGTCTCATACTGGTGAGTGTGCTAAGTGTGGGAAGTGCAACAAGTTAGGTCACAATACTGAAGACTGTTGGGGACTAGGAAAGAAGGGAGTGACGTGTTTTAACTGCCAAGGTAAAGGACATATGAGGAACCAATGTCCTAAACCTCCGAAGAATGCACGTGGTGGAGATAACCAGGGAAAAGCTTATCGGTTGGGTGAAGCCGAAGCGAAGTAAAACCCGAAAGTTGTCACTGGTACGTTTTTACTGAACAACCGTTATGCTACAGCTTTATTTGATTCTGGTGCGGACAAAAGCTTTGTGTCTACAAGTTTTAGTACCTTAATTGATATCAAACCGGTCGAATTAGACGCGAGTTATGAGGTAGAACTAGCTGATGGTAAATTAGTGAGTACCAATCGTGCGCTCCTAGGATGTTCTCTTAATCTTCTGAACCGTATTTTTAAGATTGACTTGATGATTGTCGAATTGGGAAGTTTTGATGTTATTATCGGAATGGATTGGTTGTCCAAGTATAACGCGTCTATCTTGTGTGGAGAAAAGAAAGTTAGGATTCCCTTAGATGACAAGACCATGGTTATCGAAGGTGATCAGCGTAATTCACGACTGAAAATCGTTTCGTGCATTAAGGCTCGTAAGTATATCGAAAGAGGTTGTGAGTTATTCCTAGCTAAAGTACTGGAGAAGGAATCGAAGGAGAAACGTGCTGAAGATGTACCTGTTATCCATGACTTTCCTGAAGTGTTTCCGGAAGATTTGCCTGGACTTCCGCCTCCAAGGCAAGTAGAATTCCAAATTGACCTAATTCCTGGTGTTGCACCCGTGGCTCGTGCGCAATATCGTTTAGCACCATCCGAGCTGAAGGAGTTATCTGTGCAATTGCAAGAGCTATCTGATAAAGGTTTTATACGACCGAGTTCGTCACCTTGGGGAGCTCCTGTCTTATTCGTTAAGAAGAAAGATGGTTCGTTTCGTATGTGTATTGATTACCGAGAGCTGAATAAGCTGACGATCAAGAATCGTTATCCGCTTCCAAGAATTGATGATTTATTCGATCAACTTCAAGGTTCTCGTGTTTTCTCCAAGATTGATCTTCGTTCTGGTTACCATCAACTTCACATACGTGAAGAAGATATTCCTATTACGGCGTTTAGAACTCGTTATGGTCATTATGAGTTTCTGGTTATGCCTTTTGGTTTGACTAATGCACCTGCTGTATTCATGGATTTTATGAATCGCATTTGTAAGTCGTATCTTGATAAATTCGTGATCGTTTTCATCGATGATATTCTAATCTACTCCAAGAGCAATGAAGAGCATGCCGAACACTTAAGGATTATCTTGAACTTGTTAAAGAACGAAAAGTTGTACGCTAAATTCTCAAAGTGTGATTTTTGGCTTAATTCTGTACAATTTCTCGGACATGTGATTGATAAAAGTGGAGTACATGTTGATCCTGCAAAGATCGAAGCCATCAAGAAGAGTGCTCCGACTACTCCAACTGAAGTACGACAATTTCTAGGTTTGGCTGGTTATTACTGAAGGTTTATTGAAGGATTCTCTTTGATATCGAAACCATTAACTAAGCTGACTCAGAAGAATAAACCGTATGTGTGGGGCGATGATGAAGAAGAAGCTTTCCAAACCCTGAAGATGAAACTTTGTAGTGCGCCGATTTTATCGTTACCTGAAGGAAGTGAAGACTTTGTTGTTTATTGCGATGCATCTCTTCGAGGATACGGTGCAGTTCTCATGCAACGTGAAAAGGTGATCGCATATGCCTCTAGACAATTAAGGAAGAATGAGGAGAACTACACTACCCATGACTTGGAATTGGGCGTTGTGGTTTTCGCCTTGCGACTTTGGAGACATTATCTGTATGGTACGAAGTGTACAATATTCACTGATCATAAAAGCCTACAATACATATTGGATCAAAAGGAGTTGAATATGAGGCAACGTCGATGGGTTGAACTCTTGAGTGATTACGACTACGAAATTCGTTATCATCCAGGAAAGGTGAACGTGGTAGCTGACGCGTTAAGTCGAAAGGAAAGGGAGAAACCGATTCGAGTGCGTGCTTTGGTGGTGACAGTTCATAATGACTTACCTGAGCAGATTCGAAACGCACAAATCGAAGCGTGCAAGAAGGAAAATATTGCAGCCGAAAGATTCAGAGGAGACGGTGAAACATTTGAGACGCGATCCGATGGTATCAAATGTTTGAGAGGTCGAATCTGGTTACCATTATATGGTGGACTGAGAGACTTGATTATGTTAGAATCGTATAAGTCCAAGTATTCTATTCATCCTGGATCGGACAAAATGTACCAAGACTTGAAAAAGTTATACTGGTGGCCGAATATGAAAGCTGATATTGCAACATATGTCGCGAAATGCTTAACATGTGCAAAAGTGAAAGCTGAATATCAGAATCCGTCAGGATTACTTGTCCAGCCTGAAATTCCAGTCTGGAAATGGGAGCGAATTACGATGGACTTCATCACAAAACTCCCAAGGACACCGTCTGGGTTTGATGCAATTTGGGTTATTGTCGGTCGTTTAACTAAATCCGCTCATTTTATTCCAATCAACGAGAGGTTTGGTTTGGAGAAACTCGCCAATATTTATCTGAAGGAAATCGTGTGCAAGCATGGTATTCCTATTTCAATCATTTCCGATAGAGATAGTCGTTTTGCTTCTGGATTTTGGAGATCACTTCAAAAGTCATTAGGAACCAATTTGGATATGAGCACAGCCTATCATCCGCAAACTGATGGGCAAAGCGAAAGAACAATCCAAACTTTGGAGGATATGCTACGTGCTTGTGTGATAGACTTTGGAAGTAGTTGGGATAAGCACTTACATTTGGCCGAATTCTCGTACAATAACAGTTATCACGCGAGTATTAAAGCTGCACCTTTTGAATCACTTTATGGGAGAAGATGTAGATCACCCGTTAGCTGGAGTGAGGTTGGTGATGCCCAACTCACTGGACCAGATTTGATTAGAGAGACGACGGATATGATTGTGCAAATCAAGAATAGGTTGTTGTCTGCTCGAAGCCGACAAAAGAGTTATGCGGATGTGAGAAGAAAACCATTGGAGTTTAACGTGGGAGATAAGGTTATGCTAAAGGTATCACCATGGAAAGGTGTTGTACGATTTGGAAAACGTGGGAAGTTGAGTCCTCGTTATATCGGACCATTCAAGGTTACATCTAGAGTAGGACCCGTGGCATACCAACTTGAACTACCACAAGAGCTGTATGGGATTCATAACACTTTTCATGTGTCGAATCTGAAGAAGTGTTTATCCGATGAAGAACTCATAATACCGTTAGACGAGGTTAAGGTTGATAAGAAGTTGCATTTTATTGAAGAACCAATCGAGATCATGGATCGCGAGGTCAAGCAACTGAAGCAAAGCCGAATACCTATTGTCAAAGTTCGATGGAACTCTCGAAGAGGACCGGAGTACACTTGGGAACGAGAAGACCAAATGTGGAAGAATTACCCTCATCTCTTTGATTTCAACAAGCGATCGAGCAAGAACGCAAGTTGATCTTCGAGGGCGAAGATCCTAATTTGGTGGGGATGATGTGACAATCCGTCAATTTCAGGTCGTTATTTTAATCTCGACCATTACGTATTACGTGTTTGCTTTAATGAGAATTTTTAAATTATCGACTAACCGAGAAGGTTATGACTTGAAACTAGCGTAAGAATGTCGATTAGATGAAAACCGACAAGGAATATGTTAGGTATCGATATTATATTCTCAAATAATCATAAGAATGATTTTTATTATATTTAATCTTTATTCCTCGTGTTTTACGTTTTAACGAATGACGATAACTATTAGTGATCGTGATACCGATGGATGCCCAAAGATTTACGTTTTATTATCGAATGTCTCGATATTGTATATTTTCGACGTTTTCGATTTAATTGCGTTTTAAGTCGTGTCGAAGCTTGTTATTATTTTTATGAAGCGTTTTAACTTTCGAAAAGTATTTTTACGAAACCCGAGCCCCGTAAATATTTTTAAAATTTACAATTTACACTTTCTACCTTGTAAAATACTTACTTGCATTTTTGGACCAAAAGAATGCATAAATGACAAAAACTACCCTCACCCCACTATATAAGGATTTTCCACTACACATTTCTTTATTAAAAATTCATTTAACAAAAAAAAAATCTCATCCCTCTCTCTCTTGTTCATATATGCCGTCCACCCCCCAACACCCTAATCCATTGATTTTTGATTTTTTACTTTGAATCAAAAGAAACTAAGACAAGACCCATCTTGGAAATTCAAATATCTTTCTATTGGTATAAATTTTTCCCACATGCATTCACTTAATTTTTATTTTTAATTTTTGATGATGAACATCATGTTTGATCCATTTTTATGGTGATTAATATGTTAATATTATTATATTCATAGTGGGTTGTTGTTGCATGTAAGATTTTTAATTATTTAATTTTTGTGAGATTTAATATGAGGGTGTTATGAGTTAGTTAGATGTGTTAGTATGATATTAGGATGATATTAGGATGATATTAGGACCATAGGAATTGTTGGAATGGGTCGAAAAATTGTTTTGGTATGATTTTTAGATGGTCTATTTTGGGCAGTAACTTTAAGGCCATCTTTGGAATACTTACTATAGTAAACTTGGTAAACTAATAAGATAGGGTCGTAGAGAATTTTGTTAGCTTTGATTTGAGCTAAAGTAGAGCTTCTAACTCATTACGAGCGAAAAGTTATGCTACTTTTAGTATTTGTGTACCGGGAGACGGGTATCGGCACAATCCGAAAATTGTTGTCGATATTTGGATCGAATCTCGGGGACTATAAAATGAGTTTTAAAAATGTTCAAGGACTGTTGTAAGTTTCTAAACCTCAGGTCATGAGTCTATTTTCAAACCCGAGTGTCGGTTTTGCAAACGGAATTGTTTAGATAAGTCAAAATGGTTTTACAAGTCAAAGGCGTAAAACTGTCCGGTTTTTATAACACGAAGGTGTGTCGGGCAGAAGATCTTAGAAGTAATATTTTTGAATGAAACTTGAACTGAGTCTTATTCATATTATGTGTGAGTTTGTCACCAAGTTTCGTCGAAATCGGACAAGTCTAGATAGGTTAGATTGGTGTGTACATTTGGAGTGTACATGCTGATTGGTATTTTGGACACGTAGTTCAATACTTGTATGGCGTGATTTGAGTATTCACTATTTGACATGGTAACTTACTCAAGTGTTAAGTCATTATATAAATGACTTAGCTACTGGTCCGAGGGAAGTAAAATGATGGTTTGACTTGCGTTGACTTTGCGTCTTATGACGGGTCAATGTCGAAAGTACAAGTTTTTAAATGAATAAGTGTTGAATAAAAGGGTATAGAAGTACACTTATATTGTTAATTTTTCGGGATTTTCATGGTTATATGAAATTGAGTTTCGTATTATTTAAGTATTATTTATACTTGAGTCGTTTATTAACGAACGCGCCTTATTTGGTAGGTTGCGGTCTTCGTGTTTAACGGGCATCACAAATCGTCGGCGATCGTCACATTACTACTATCGTACCAAGGTGAGTCTATAGCCTCGCTTTAACATGTTTACTTGTTTTATAAAACCCGCGAGGGGGATAACATGCTTGTTTTATTAAAATAAAAGGGGTACGACGAGAAGTTGTGGAAACCCTTATTATTGGAAAAACATTTATTAATAAATGAAGGGTACAACGAGAAGTTGTGGTAAACCCTCTTCCTTTTAAAATTGAACACAAAGGACCCGATTGTATGCTTAGATGAAAGTTGTTATACAAGTTTGTTTAGCCTGAAAAGACCCATGAATCGTGAATTGTTAATCGAAAGGAACGTTAATACTATGGATAGATCTATCGGGGTGACACCCAGTCTGGTCGCGACTAGCTATCGCGTGGTGTTGTGATGCACCAGTAATGAAACATCGGATGCAATTGTATAAGAGAAATATACGCACTTGGCTAGGTGTGTTGGGCTGAAATAATATATGTTAACGTTCAATTTCACGAGACTTATGAAATAACAACGATAATTATGTCTGATCCACATGATTGTCAACCACGGAAGGTTTATTCAGAATACTTGTGTTCGTTTATTAAATTTTAAACTCTATAGATTCACTCAACATTTTTGTTGACTTTATAGCATGTTTTATCTCAGGTCCATGAATAAGGCACTCAAGGAAGGCGGTTTCATGCAGCTTGCTTAATTAAAACGTTTTGGCCCGCTTTTCTAAACTATGTCCATTCTAAGAAACTTTTATTGTTTGGTTGGTTGTGTAAACTTTAAAACTATTTGGGACCATGTGTGAACTGTTTTATTTTCTTACAAATGAATGGATATATGTTTTGTTAAAACGACTCATTTTGAGGCGTTTTCTATGATATTGAGGTTGAACCATGATAGTAACACCCAATGACCCTTCCGCTGCTATGACCCGAAATTGGGGGTGTTACATTAAGTGTAGGGGATTTGATAGGTGTGAAAACACCCATCCTTTTACCACTTATTTCTGGCTAAAACAAGACCAAAACACGTATTTAATATCATTTGTTTGGAATTATGCGTGGTTTTTGTGTTTATTGTGTTTTCAGAGTCAACCGGATGAATATTGAAGAAAACATGGGATTGCACGGGTTTTATCGAGGAAAAAGACTCAAGACGAAGTCTATTGTCCAAGAGATGCAAAAGATTTGAAGTCATTGTGCCTATTTGAAGATTTATCGAAGAATAGAGCCAAAGATGGAAGATTCATATATGTCGAAGAACTCGAGTCTATTAAACTAAAGATTATAAGACGAGTTGGAATTATTCACCAACACTTCTAAAAATCCAAAGTCGGAAACGTTTATTTAAAGAAGCGTGAAGACTAAAGAAGAAAGAAGAAAAGAAGCCCGATACCAAAGCCCATTCACAAGCCCATACCACACGCCTATATATAGGACCTTACTTCACAAAAAAACAGACACTTAGTTTTTTAGTTTTTAGTTTTTCATTCTCTCTAGTTTTAGAGAGAGAAAGTTCTAAACTTTATCTCACTAGTTTTCATCTTTTTCTTTTTCAGATCAAACATTTGTATTATTTTCCATTAATCAAGTTCAAGTTTTTAGCTTTTAATCTTTAATCTCATTCTTCCTTTCTTTGATTTTGATTGATTTTGGTACAAATCTCGTATGATCCGTGTTGTTCATCAATGATTTTGTACTTAAAAAGTTAATCTTTTTATGTTTCCTTAAGTCTCTATTTGAATAAGCTTTAAGATCCTTGTGCTTATTGGCTTATTTGTTAGTTTTGCTTATTTATTTTTTATAAGTTTTCTTAAAAAGCTTATCTTTTTATTATTTGATTTATAAGTTTGCTTATTTAAAGTTAGAAAAGTTGTTTTTAGTGCTTATTTGATCAGCTTAATATTGGATTCGAGCTAGTTTTGGGTTTTAGCTTATTCCAATAGCTTATTACCCTAGCACAAGTTTCGGATCAAAGGGATATCAGAAAGGGTTATAAACCCCTTTCCGATTGGTACATTCCGAGCAGACACCCCCCTTTATTCCGATCGTATGATCGGAAAAGGGTTTAGGTTTTTTCCGATTTGCCCCAGTTCACATGTATTCCGATTTGACTTGTTTTGAAGATTCCGATTACACCATGTTGTTCACATTCCGATTGCCTTAAATTTTGAGATATTCTGATTTGATTTATTTTTACAACATTCCGATCAGCTCTTTTAACTCATTCCGATCAAAGTGATCGGAATATATTCCGATTAGTTGTTATTGTTTACATTCCGACAGGTGGAGCTTTGGTTATTCCGATTGTATTAATTTTGTGGTATTCCGATTGATGCACTTTAGTCTTATCGATTTGGCATAAATTGTTTGTTTAATTTCTCGTTTTTGCAAAGTTTCCAAGAGTTAATTTTATTAAGTGCTCAAGTATTTTTCTCATTTTGTCTTTAAGTATTCAAGCATTTATTTTTAAACACGTCCATTTAGTTTAATCTTTCAAAATTTTAATTTCACTCTTCGACATTTACTTTATTGTTATTAGTTCAAAATAGATAAACAAACCAACACCTTTTTATTAACCAAGAACAAATCATTCCACTTAGAACCTTGATCAATTCGAGGAGATACCGAGAACAATCTAGAAACCATACAAAACAAGTGTATCAATATTCCAGCATGGAAGTGGGACAAAATCTCCATGGATTTTGTTACTGGTCTTCCGGTTACTCAGAAGAAGAACGACGCTATCTGGGTTATTGTGGATAGGTTGACTAAATCTGCTCATTTTAAGCCGATTCGCAAGGAGCATCCGGTCAGCAAATTAGTAGACACATTCCAGAGGGAGATCATGAGACTACATGGTACTCTATCAGAAATCATCTCTGACAGAGATCCCCGTTTCACATCACGTTTCTGGCAGAGTCTACAGAAAGCTTGGGGCACCAGACTTAAGCTCAGCACTGCCTTTCATCCTCAGACCGACGGACAGTCGGAATGTACCATTCAGACATTGGAGGACATGATGCGATCATGTGCTCTAGAGTGTTCAGGAAGTTGGGATGACTATATATTCCTAGTAGAATTCGCATACAACAACAGCTGGCACGCTAGAATCAAATGTGCTTCCTTCGAGATGTTGTATGGCAGAAAGTGTCACGCCCCAATCTGCTGGGATCAGGTGGGCGAACGACTGCTTGAAGGTCCAGAGATGATTGAAGTGACCAATGAGAAGGTCGATGTCGCCAAGGCAAAGCTTCAAGAAGCTTGTGCTCGTCAGAAGAGCTATGCTGATAAACGCCGTAGAGATGTGTCTTTCAACGTAGGTGATCACGTTTTCCTCAAGGTATCACCTGCACGAGGAGTTAGGCGTTTTTGAATCAGAGGGAAGCTCATTCCTCGCTTCATCGAACCGTTCGACATCATAGAACGCGTTGGTGAAGTGTCATACCATTTAGCGTTACCGCCCCAACTATCCCACGTTCACAACGTGTTCCATGTGTCCTTACTCAGAGGATACAACTATCATCCAGTTCATGTTGTCCAGTATCCACTTAATCAGATTCGAGAGAATCTTTCATATGTCGAAGAACCCGAGAGAGTTCTTGAGCGACAAGATCATGTCATGCGGAGGAAGACGATCCCTTTCGTCAAAATCCTATGGAGGGATCATCCTGAGCGGGAAGCCACTTGGGAGACGGAGGAGTCTATACAGACTTCTTACCCTCATTTCCAGTTCTTATTCGGGTATGTTTTCTTTCAGTTTACATTTCTCCAATTCGAGGACGAATTGTTCTTTTAGAGGGGAAGAGTTGTAAAACCCGCATTAAAAACCTATGAACAGTACACGTGAACAGTAACTTACGAAAACACGATAAAATTTAAACTTTCCATTTATAATATTAATACACATGTCACGACAATAAATGACGAACAATCATGAATATTATAAATATGACACGATCACGAATACCAAAATCACGAATAATAAATCGCGAACATACACGCTAACTATTTAAACACAGAAAAGCTACGGGTTACCCTTAGTGGGCCCCATATGCCGCGGCAAGACAAAGAAGGAGGCCAAGTGGGCCTTTTGGCCTAAAACCAATTTTAATAAAAACATCAGGAGAAACCTTTTTCATTATTTTAGGTATACAGAAAAGTTTTTGTCTCCTCCTTGTCCTCTCTTGTTGCCGCCGGCCTACATCAAAGAAAAGGGAGAACCGGACGACTTTTGTCACTTGTTTTTACTGTTCGTGATCATCTTTTCGTTCTACACGCGTTGGTATAATCAAACCCTTTTCTTTTCTTTTTAATTCTTTTGATTTCATGTTAATTATTTAATTAATCATCAAGAACACAAATAAAAACATGTAATGGATTAATTAAAAACATGAGACGGGTTTGGTTTGTGGTTTGTGGTTCGGCCGAGACACCGAGACCCCCAAAGGGGTGCTTGGCTTGAGTGTAACTCCACCACCGAGACCACTTATGGTCTCGGCTTGGTTGGTTTTGGGCTCGGCACAGGCAAGAAACCCTCGACCGAAGGTCGGGGTGTTTTTGTTGTGGCTTTTGGATGAGGTCGAGGCACCACCGAGACCCACTAGGGGCTCGGTTGGTTTTTGTTGTTCGGACCCGAGACCAAAGGGACCCCGAATTCAAGTCGGGGTATGTTTACATGTTTGTTAGATTAAGTAGTGTCAACTGAGACCCCTCCAAGGTCTTGGTGGGACTTTTATATAGCTTATTTGGTTCGGCTTATATTAAACACGGGCTCAGGTTCGGGTTTTCATGAAAACTATTTTTATAAGTCATGTTATATTAAACTTTAGGTTAATTAATTTATTTAAATTAATTCATGTATAACCTAAGGTATTTATACTTAGTCACTTTAATTAAAACATGTATTTAATTATAATCATATAACGTATAGTTTAATTAAATTAACCAGTTATTTAATTATTAAGCTATAACCATGACTTGTATTGTACTGATTTAACTTCACTTATTTATATATCAGCTTAATTCTAATTATGGAAACTTACTATTTTTGGAAACTTTCTATTTTGGAAACTTACTATTTATGGAAACCTGCTATTTTTAGAAAGTTACTTAGTATTACAATACAAGTATTATAATACACTAATACATGAATAATACTCAACAGAACATCATAATAACTACAGTTAAACACAGTAAACAGTAAAACATGACAGAATACGTATAACAAGCTAATAACACATGGAACCAGTAAACCACATGTAATTCAGACAACTTATACACATCCATGTTTCCTATGTAGCGTTATCCGTCGAGGCGGATTAGTCTTCATCGTTTTCGTTAGCTTCTACTGGACATAAGGTACGGATTTCACGTCCTTCAGTAAGGACAATCTCTTCCTTCATTAGGATTTCCCGTACGCAACCAACTGTTTTCCCCAGTAGTTACAGATTAAATGCTTATGTTTATTAGTTACCTTAGCCATATACATGCATGACCAGTTTCACCTAGTTATGGGGGTATCATAACCATAACACTAGAGGCACTAGTGTTATGACTTCAACACGGTGGAGTGATAGCTCGTGGCGTTCCTTTCAGTTATTTGGCCATTATATTATTATATTATCATGCGGGGCATATGGTGCATCCTAGTTACATGTTTCAGTCAGGATTTCATGGTGAATGTGGTGTGTGCCTTGCATCCTTCACAAGGAGCTGATCCCTCCTACCCACTTACCAGTTAATTAGAGGCATCCCATCTAATTTGCATGACGAGGTCACCCCTCCAAGTATTCATGCACGTTGTTGACCTCATGACCTATATTGGCTATTATGGTACATTAACTAATACAGATTTTCATAAGTAACATAAGCTATGTTTTCAGAACTAAAACCAGTTAACATGACAGACAACTAGGTTTTCTAGGACTTATTCATTTCTGCTGCCATTCATGCTTTATATTCTTTATATGCTTCCATATTCTATGTTTTCCATACTTTATTGTATATCCGTGCACTGAGCATTATGCTCAGCCGTCTACTTTTCCATGTTCCCAAACGGCAGGTACCCAAGGACGCAAGTAGGATCCCTAGAGTATATGCATTCGGATTGGAAGTTATTCGGCCTCTTTTACCTTATGCATTTATTCCTACTTTATCATACTTTACCTCTTTTGGACATTGTTTATTCCTTTCCATTTACAGTACTTATATTGCTTGTGTGTGAGTTACTAGACTACCGATGTTTGATTCCGGTATTTCTATTTATGGGTCATGAATGTTTAGACATTTACCTTGCATGCTTTGATGATACGCCATAATTTAATGTAGCAATTTATCCTATTAAATGGGGTGTTACACCCCTGCATTTCCAAATAGTCTTCAAATAAAGTCTGGCTAGAATAAATGTATTTTCCCTTTGTTAAAACTTTCACATACTTGTCATTTATGGCACAAGTATTTTGTAAACTTCTCATAGGGACTTATGATGTAATGTTGACCAAACTTTAAGGGCATTTCTTGACATGTATTCATTCTTCAAGGATCAAACTTGTATATTATGATTCTTCAAGGACCAAAATTGACAAATCTTCAAACTTGGAGGACTAAACTTGTCAATTCTTCAAACTTCAAGGATCACTTTTAGAAAATAAACACTCGGGTCCGGTTCATTATGCGGCTTCGTTTATCGTGTTCGTTTTTCTTTGTTTCTTGTGATCTTTTTGTCTTTTTCTTGATATCCATACCTAAAACACAACAAACGTATACAAGTATATTTTCCGATATTAATGATATATTTATGCGTTTGAAGCCCGATTTGGACGATGAGACCATGTATAATTGTGGTCTCATCAGCGATGCTTTGTGCTCCTGCGTGCGCACCACATGACCCGAAGTGGGCTTCCTGTAAAACATAGCTTCCTTGTTGAGGCCCAACACATCTTAAGCATGGGGTAATGTATCCTTTCATGTATAGCACATTTTCCTTGAGTGAGTATTGTGGTGCTTTGATCCTTATTTTTCTTTCCTCGACCGGGTCGTCCGGTAGGGCACCGATTTCCAGGTAGTGCACGATTGGGTCCATCCACTTCACACCTGTTTCTTCTACGAAGTTGACAACATTGACGTCGATACTTCTACATGGGACAATTTCAACTATAACACTTTTTGTTAAGTGGGCAAAAGACGAGGACGCTAACTTACTTAAAGCATCTGCGCGTTTTTTCTTCAAGCGAGGGATCCGGGTTATCGTGAAGTTTTGGAAATGTTTTTGCAACTTTCGGACCATAGAAAGGTATCTTTTCATCAGACCTTCTCGTGCCTCGTATAGTCCCTTCACTTGGTTTGCGATTAGCAAGGAGTCGGTGTATATGTCCAATTGTCGAGCTTTCATCTAAATTGCAAGTTCCAATCCTGCCACAAGGGC
Source organism: Glebionis coronaria (assembly GCA_025667525.1). Taxonomy (NCBI): domain Eukaryota; kingdom Viridiplantae; phylum Streptophyta; class Magnoliopsida; order Asterales; family Asteraceae; genus Glebionis; species Glebionis coronaria. The sequence goes on along the minus strand of CM046876.1, from coordinate 393,700,567 downwards.
TTCATACTCAGCTTCGTTATTGGAAGTTCTAAAGTTGAAGCGAATAGCATAAGTTATTTCTTGGCCGTTTGGGTCAGTTAAGATTAAACCGACCCCTGATCCTTCAACGTTGGATGCCTAGTCTGTAAATAGGGTCAACGTAGCGTGCATGTCTTTCGTATGTGGGCGGACGGAATTCAACACGTCTTGTTTGTCGATCATAGGACACTCTACTAGGAAGTCTGTAAGAATCTGCCCTTTTATTTACACTCGCGTCGCATGTACCAAGGCAAGAGCTGATTTTTCTAGATCGGGTTAGTTGATCTCTACTCCTTTCAAGGCTCTACTAACAAAGTATATTGGTTTTTCCACGCTTCCCCAGTCTGCTAGGAGAACGGAACTTATGGCTTCGGTGGATGCCTCTAGGTATAGAGTAAGTGTCTCACCAGGTTTTGGTACTGTTAATGCTGGTAAGGACTGCAGATGATTTTTTAGTTCCTAGAAAGTCGTCTCTTCTTCAACACCCCACCGAAAATCTTTCTTGTTGAGACAACCTTTTAACATTTTGAAAATGGTAGTGATATCTCAGCGGATTTTGATAGAAAATGTCCTAGTGCTGCTAGTTTACCGTTTAGTGCTTGAACTTCTCGTAGGGTTCTTGGAGAGGTCATGTTAATTATAGCTTGGATTGTTTCAAGGTTTGCTTAGATCCCCTCATTGCTTATCATGTATCCTAGGAACTGCCCAGTTTCTACTCCGAAAGTGCTCTTGTTGGGATTGAGTTTCATGTTTGCTTTGTGTAGTGTGTTGAACGTTTCAGCAATATCCGATATTAATTTGCCCTCGTTCTTGCTTTTAATTACCATGTCATCAACATAGATTTCAATGTTTCTACCGAGTTGGCTAGCGAACATGTTATTTATCAGTCACTGATAGGTAGCCCTAACATTCTTTAACGCGAATGGCATTTTTTCATAACAGAATGTTCCTTGCTCCGTGTGGAATGACGTTTTTTCTTCGTCTTCTTTGGCCATGCGTATTTGATGGTAGCCATTCTATGCATCCAGGAAACACTTGAGCTTGAACCCTTCTAGTGACTCTATCTTCTTGTCTATTTCAGGTAGCGGGTAGCTGTCCTTGGGTCAAGCTTTGTTTAGATTCGTAAAGTCGATGCACATTCGCTATGTCTCGTCTGTATTTTTTACCATCACAGGGTTAGAGACCCATTTTGGGAAAAAGACTGCCTTTAGGATTCTCGCCTCTACTAGCTTAGATACTTCCGCTGTTATTATATCACTTCGTTCTTTTGCCATGAACCGCTTTTTCTGCTAAACAGGGAATGTCCTCGAGTGAATGTTAAGTTTAGGTATTGCTAGTTCTCATGGAATTCCAATCATATCAGCGGGTGTCCATGCAAAAATATCTTTGTTAGAACATAGGAATTCGTGAAGTTGTTGCTTTAGTATTTTTGGAAGCTTAGTCGCGACTGCTAATGTCTGATCCGGGTGCGCGTCATTCACTACTATGTGCTCGATGCCACTAGTATCGATGGCTTCTCTTAGACGGTCCCTTTTTCGAGAGATTTGATTACATATGTTTAATTGTAATATTTCACCCCTTACTATGGCAATGCCTCTTTCCATTTGGAATTTCATTAAAGCATGCAAGGTTAAAGCGACCGCGCCGAGCTGTATTAAACCAGGGCACCCCAAGATGATATTGTAAGGTGAGGGGGCCCTCACGATCATAGAGTTTATCATTACAGTCCTGATAATGCTTCCCCGATAGTTGTATAGGGTGAATGGTAATGTTATAACCCCTAAGGCCATGATGTTTCACCAGCGAATCCGACAAGAGGGGCTGTTGGTAACGCCATCCTTATCTTCTCTGATGATGTGAGTTGCTCGAAAAAATGCTCATACATGATTTCGGAAGAGCTTCCTCTGTTCACGTAGACTATGTGGATTTGTGATGTTCCTACATTTACCGTGATAATCAATGGGTCTTCACCGGTGCAATGTTTCGGGATCGGGTCATCCTTGGAGAATGTGATATCAGGGAATGAGGTGTTTGACATATTTGTGCTTGCTTCAGCGGATCAAATAATGTGTATCTCATTCTTCGGTCTGGAATCATTTTTCGTCTTCCCGTTCCATTCTATCTGAGGGTCACGTGCTTCTTTTGTACCCGACGATTGATTACCTTGGTTGTTGTGTGGATTTTGGCTCCTTTGGCCAAGTGTGCCATGCGTCTAATACTTGGTTTTTACACCACGTATCAAAATTCGTAGTCCCAAATCTTTTCGAATTGATTTCCAGTCTAAAGTGCGACTCAATTGTCTTTTGGTGAACAAGAGAATGGTTTGGTTGATTACCTATTTTAAACTAATAGCAAATAAGTAAGTGTCGTTGAGTAAAGTCGAAGTTTAAAGATTAAACTAAAAATAACGAGTTAAAATTTAATGCTTGAAAACTTAAAGGCAAGATTAGAAAAATACTTGAACACTTAATAAAACTAACACTTGGAAACTTTGTAAAAACAAGAAACTAAAACCATCGGAATGTTGCCGAATCTGATTCTGATCGGAATATAGGAAACGAAACAAATCGGAATAATGGGAAAGGTGGCTGATCGGAATGCATAAGAGACTACTGATCGGAATGATGTAAATGGTGCAATCGAAATGTGGGAAACAAGCCCCAATCGGAATGTTGCCAAAACCCACAATCGGAATATCTTAGAAATAATGCCAATCGGAATAACTTGAAACAATGTCAATCGGAATAATACAATACCCACCGTCGGAATATTAAACCCTATTCCGATCCAAGGTGATCGGAATATAGATGCTTAAATCGGAAAACACAAACCCTTTTCCGCTCTTGATGATCGGAATAAAGGGGTAGGGTGGTGGTCGGAATACAGTGATCGGAAAGGGGTTTAGACCCTTTCCGATTTATGTGGGATTCGAAATAAGCCAAGCTATAAGCTATAATGAATAAGCTCAAACTAAAAATTGCACGAATCTAAAATGAAAAGGACAAAATAAGCACTAATAACAACTTATCCAAACTTAGAATAATCAATCTTTTGAATCAAACCATAAAAAGATAAACTTCTTAAGAAAACTTTTAAAAAGTAAATAAGCTAAAAGAAGCGAATAAGCCAATAAGCACACAAATCTTAAAGCTTAATCGAATGAAAGCTTATGTAAGCATAAATAGATTAACTTTTTAAGCACGAAATCATTAAGAACAACACGGATCAAATGAAATTCGCACCAAAAGTTAACTAAAATCAAGAAAGGTAGAAAGAGATGAAAGATTAAAAGCTTAACTAGAACTTGATTAATGAAATAATCAATACACAAATGTTTAATCTTGAAAGATTAAAAGAAAGAAAGATGAAAACTTAGTGAGAGAAAGTGGAGAACTTTCTCTCTCTAAAAACTAGAAAGAAAAGTGAAAAATGAAAACTAAAACTAAAAACTAACCACCCTCCTAATGTGTATTAGGAGGGTATTTATAGGAAAAATGGAAGGAGTGCATGTGTTGCCTCTTCTTTCTTTCTTTCTTCACGTCTTCTCGACTCGATTTAATTCTTTGTCTTTTCTCGACGTCGTCTCGGGATTTGAACTTGTCTTGATAATTTTCTTCTTTAATTTAGACTTGAGTTCTTCGACTTCATTAAACTTCCGTCTTTAGACTTTTTCTTCGATAAATCTTCAGAATAGGCCTTGGACTTCCGTTCTTTATGCATTCTTGATCTTTTGACTTCGTCTTTTCCCGTTTTCTTCGATAAAAGCCCGTGAAAGCCCGTGTTTTCTTCCTTTTTCATCTTTTGGTCCTAAAACACAATAAAAACACAAACCACGCATAATTCCGACTTTTACGACATAAAATACACGTTTTGGTCTTGTTATTATTGGAAATAAGTGGTAAAAGGATAAGTGTTTTCACACTTATTAAATCCCCTACACTTGACCATTGCAATGCCCTCATGCAATGCATTAATTTTAAAGCACGGTTTACATTCTCCATCATAAATAACCCACCTTGGCCTTTATTAAATGTTAATCATAAAAAGATAGAAACAAGTAAAGAAATCAAACACTTACATTGGGTTTTGGCTGTCATGAACATTTATCATCCTCAAGTTTCACGTTCCCCATACCAAGCTTAAAAACGAGATCATTGTTATTATAAGTTAGCAGACTAACATGAATTCATGTGGGCCAATTATTCACTTAGACTCACTTATTCCTAGGTGTATCTCTTATATTTTATTTTTGTCTTGAATGATCACGAGGATGCATTGTTTGACTTATTTCGATAGTTATTTAGGCCGAAAATAAAGTGAACGATTTAATCAATAGTTAGCTAAAGGACAAAATCTTTTAAAACTGCTTCTCGGGACCTCATAAAGTTCATATCTTGGCATAACTCGCTTCACGATTTGAGACCTTTCTCGGACCGATATTTGGAAGCGACTTCATACTTCAAATCTTCGAGAGACGTTCATGAAATAATGGCCTTCTCTTCATAATAGGAATTTCTTCACTTGAAGTTTTGAGAGATTCTTCATAAATGGAACACGACTTCTTCATTTTTCTCCAATCTTTATTTTGGACTTTGATATACAACGATCCGCCTCCTTTTAGGACTTGGATCTATTTATCCTCATACCTTGTTAGGGCCTTTTTGGATAGACTTCTCCATGATCTTTAGGGGAGTATTTGCTTTTTGTCGTGTGTCTCGATCCTTCATATTGATTTTCGATAAATGATTCTTCACATCACTTTTGGATCTTTAGCAACAAAATGCAGCCCTCATGCCTTGTTAGGGCCTTTTCGGACTCGCAAATCTTCGCATCCCGCTTCAATAAGTTATGCCTTGGCTATGAACTCTAATCCGTACCGAGCAAGTTTTAAACGATCTTGGGCTAGAAGCTAAGTAACCTTTTAAATCGTACAACCTTATTTATTGCAGGTAAATTTATTAACAAGCGAAGGGAGAATATGGTTATAATTAACTCACATAAATTCACGAAAGAATACCAAACTTATAATTGACTCTATCATCTCTCGTCCTCCACAGTTTAAAATCTCAAGGCATGAGACTCGTGGATGCTTAGCCTATTAAATCAAAGTTTTGGGTTTTCGAGTCATCTATAGGATCTTGCAAATTCTTAGACTTTTTCAAGTTTAGAAATCGCATTTTAAAGTTCCCTTTATAAACGACTCTCTAGGATCAATTATAGGAACTTGCGAAAAGTTCTTGTTCTTAACCCGTGAGACTTAAGACTTTCGCGTTTTATAGCTCCCTATATAAAAGCCTAGCAAAACTTGACTTAAACACGTTAAGGATACTAGCTAGAGTAAACTTAGATAAGTAAACTCGGGTTGAGTCAAAATATTCATGACTAAGAAAAATTTAAAATCACTTTATTTAAGCAAGGAAAGAAAATAACCATAATAAAGAAAAAAACCACTATACAACTAGGCCAAAATAGATTAATAATTTTGAAAAATGTCGAAAAATCAAATTTTTCGGTTAAAATGAGGGCAAATTCATGGAAAAGACCACTTACTTCGATAGAAGTCCCCCCTACACTTGAGATAAACATTGTCCTCAATGTTTAAGCATGTGGGAGTAAACTTTCCTACACTTAGGACATTGTGCACTTTGTTTAAATCTTGCTAAGGAAAGGACAACTAAAGTGAATTCAATGTGAACATATAAAATATGAAATATTGAATCACAAGAGTTTGGGATAGAACCGGGAAGATGGGAACACGGTATCACGGTTCGTCAAAAGTCATCAAGATGCTCTTTGAAGCTTGAATCCCTGCACAAGAAATAAGACAACAAACACATACGGGGCTCCCCCTACACTTATTATGAAAGCAGTAAAGGATAGATCACGGGTTGCCTCCCGAGAAGCGCTTGTTTTTGTTCACCGAGTCACGAGCCTGACTCAACCCAATTTAGTTCAAGGGGAACGTGGTGAGGGATGGAATCATCTCTTGAGAGATGTCCTCACCAAAGTACAACTTCAAACGCTGGCCATTCACCTTGAAATTGGGCCCATTTGGCTGAGAAAGCTCAATGGTCCCATATGGAAAGACTTTGGCGACGGTGAATGGACCAGACCAGCGGCTCTTCAACTTGCCAGAGAAGATCTTAAACCGAGAGTTAAAAAGTAAGACTTGATCACCAACGTGGAACTCTCGGTTCTTAATCCTTGCGTCATGAATGATCTTGGTCTTCTCCTTGTAGATCAGTGAGTTCTCGTAAGCTTCATTCCTCAGTTCGTTGAGCTCGTTGAGTTGAATCTTGCGATGATCACCGGCTTTTTTGATGTCGAAGTTAGCCCACTTTAAGGCCCAGTGCGCCTTATGTTCCAGCTCGATGGGGAGGTGGCATGCTTTCCCGTACATAAGACGATAAGGTGTACAACCGATCAGGGTCTTATAAGCAGTACGGAAAGCCCACAGAGCATCATCTAACTTATCGGCCCACGCGGCGCGATGCTCTCCCACATTACGCTCCAAAATTCGCTTCAATCCACGGTTGGAAATCTCGGCTTGCCCATTGGTTTGGGGATGATAGGCGGTGGAAAGACGGTGATTGACACCATACTTAGCCATGACTCTTGCAAATTGATCATTGCAAAAATGAGTCCCGCGGTCACTGATAATAGCACGAGGAACGCCGAATCGAGCGAAAAGATGCTTTAAAAAGTTCACAACCACCCTCGCATTGTTCGTTGGGAGAGCCTTAGCTTCAACCCATTTAGAAACGTAGTCAACGGCTACGAGGATGTACTTGTTCTCTTTGGAGGATGGAAATGGCCCCATAAAGTAGATGCCCCATACGTCAAAGATTTCACATTCTTGGATGAAATTTTGAGGCATCTCATCTTTATGTGTGATCTTGCGTTGGCGTTGGCAAGCATTACAATGCTTAACCATTTCGTGGGCGTCACGATAAATGGTGGGCCAATAGAATCCAGAGTCAAACACTTTCTTAGCGGTGTAGTTGGGACCAAAGTGACCACCAGTGGGTCCTTTATGGCAAGCAGCAAGGATTTGCAAAGCTGCCGGTCCATCAACACATCGTCGAATGATCTGATCAGCACATTGTTTGAATAGAAAAGAGTCATCCCAAAAGTAAGTCTTAACATCATTCAAGAACTTCTTTTTTTGTTGGGATGTTAACCCTTTGATTAGAACACCACCCGCTAAGTAGTTTGCAATGTCAGCAAACCACGGGGTGTCATCCAGACTGAGATTAATAGACATTAAGGTCTTAATACTAGGTTTTTACACCACGTATCAAAATTCGTAGTCCCAAGTCTTTTCGAATTGATTACCGGGTAAGAGTGCGACTCAATTGTCTTTTGGTGAACAAGAGAATGGTTTGGTTTAGTTATCTAACTTTTTTAAACTAAATGCAAGTAATTAAAGTTGTCGTTGAGTAAAATGGAAATCTTAGAATTAAACTACAAATAAAAGTTTGCAACTTAGGAAACTAAAATGTAAATGATTTAAAACTAGAAAAGATGTTTAAAATATACTAAGATAAAAGGCGGGAAAGAGTAAATTTGAAAACTTAGGAAAATAGAACAAAGACTAAAATAATGTGCACTGCGATCGTACTTAGATCGCAATCATTCCATCGCAATGCTCCATCGTACCATACCATCGTAACTTACCATCGTACCCACCAATCGCACTCAATGCGATTACAATAAAAGATATCGATCGTACTCACTAGTACGATGGGAAGAGCGATCGTACTACCAGATCACAACCACGATCGCAATGAGTGATCGTGGTCTTGGATCGTGGTTCTGGATCGTAACTAACCGATCGCAATCAATGCGATCAAAGCAAGAAGGAGAGAACCGATCGCACCCCAGATCGCCATAAATGATCGTGGGCGTGGATCGTACCAGGGAAATAACAAACTGATCGCACCCTAAGCGATCGAAGCCAAGTGATCGTACCAAGCAAACCCTTATCAGATAGAAATGGCGTCCAAAGGGAAATAAGCTCAAGCCAATAAGCAGTAACCAATAAGCATTTTTCAAACTTATGAAAGAGTAAATAAGCACAAATTCTAAAACTTTTGAAATCTAAAACATTCGAACTTCCATAAAACGGATTTAAGAACAATAAATCTATTTAGAAAAACTTAAACGTAAAATAAGACAAATCAATCAAATAAGCCAATAAGCATGAAGAGCTTATAGCTTATACGTTCAAAAGCTTATGCAGAATACTCGAAAGCTTAACCTTTTAATCACGGAACACCACCACAATCAATACGAATTGAGAACCATTCGGATTAACCATAAGCTTTCGGATTAAGAACAAGTAAAATAAAGAAAAGTAGAAAGAGATTAAAGAACAAAAAGCTTAACTTGAATTAGATAGATGAAATCCAAATACAAGAATAATGAAAGCTTAAAAGAAAGGAAGAATGAAAAACTTAGTGAGAGAAAGTTTAGAACTTTCTCTCTCTAAAACTAGAAAGAAAACTTAAAAATAAAAACTAGCTAACCACCCTCCTAATGTGATTAGGAGGGTATTTATAGGGAAAATGGGGAGTGCATGTGTTGCCTCCTCTTTCTTTCTTCTCGACTCGATTTAACTCTTTGTCTTTCTCGACGTCGTCTCGGGATTTGAACTTGTCTTATAATTTTTCTTCTATAATTAGACTTGAGTTCTTCGACTTCATTAAACTTCCGTCTTTAGACTTTTTCTTCGATAAATCTTCAGAATAGGCCTTGGACTTCCGTTCTTTTGCACTCTTGATCTTTTGACTTCGTCTTTTCTCGTTTTCTTCGATAAAAGCCCGTGAAAGCCCGTGTTTTCTTCTTTTTTCATCTTTTGGTCCTAAAACACAATAAAAACACAAACCACACATAATTCCGACTTTTACGACATAAATTACACGTTTTGGTCTTGTTATTATTGGAAATAAGTGGTAAAAGGATAAGTGTTTTCACACTTATTAAATCCCCTACACTTGACCATTGCAATGCTCTCATGCAATGCATTAATTTTAAAGAACGGTTTACATTTTCCATCAAAAATAACCTACCTTGGCCTTTATTAAATACTAAACATTTAAGGAAAGTAAAAAGATAAAAACAAGTAAAGAAATCAAAGACTTACATTGGTTTTTGGCTGCCATGAACGTTTATCATCCTCAAGTTTCACTTTCCCCATACCAAGCTTAAAAAACGAGATCATTGTTATTATAAGTTAGTAAACTAACACGAACTCATGTGGGCCAATTATTCACTTAGACTCCCTTATTGCTAGGTGTATCTCTTATATTTTATTTTTGTCTTGAATGATCACGAGGATGCATTGTTTGACTTATTTCGATAGTTATTTAGGCCGAAAATAAAGTGGGATGATTTAATCAATAGTTAGCTAAAGGACAAAATCTTTTAAAACCGCTTCTCGGGACCTCATAAAGTTCATATCTTGGCATAACTCGCTTCACGATTTGAGACCTTTCTCGGACCGATATTTGGCAGTGACTTCATACTTCAAATCTTTGAGAGACATTCTTGAAATTATGGTCTTCTCTTCATGATAAGAATTTCTTCACTTGAAGTTTTGAGAGTTTCTTCATCTTTGGACCACGACTGCTTCATTTTTCTCCAATCTTTATTTAGGACTTTGATATACAACGATCCGCCTCCTTTTAGGACTTGGATCTATTTATCCTCATACCTTGTTAGGGCCTTTTTGGATAGACTTCTCCATGATCTTTTGGGGAGTATTTGCTTTTCGTCGTGTGTCTCGATCCTTCATATTGATTTTTGATAAATGATACATCACTTTTGGATTTTTAGCAACAAACTGTAGCCCTCATGCCTTGTTAGGGCCTTTTCGGACTCGCCAATCTTCGCATCCCGCTTCAATAAGTTATGCCTTGGCTATGAACTCTAATCCGTACCGAGCAACTTTTAAACGATCTTGGGCTAGAAGCTAAGTAACCTTTTAAATTGTACAACCTTATTTATTGCAGATAAATTTATTAACAAGCGATGGGAGAATAGGCTCATAATTAACTCACATAAATTCACGAAAGAATACCAAACTTATAATTGACTCTATCATTTCTCGTCCTCCATAGTTTAAAATCTCAAGGAATGAGACTCGTGGATGCTTAGCCTATTAAATCAAAGTTTTGGGTTTTCGAGTCATCTATAGGATCTTGCAAATTCTTAGACTTTTTGAAGTTTAGAAATCGCATTTTAAAGTTCCCTTGATAAGCGACTCTCTAGGATCAATTATAGGAACTTGCGAAAAGTTCTTGTTCTTAACCTGTTAGAGTTAAGACTTTCGCGTTTTATAGCTCCCTATATAAAAGCCTAGCAAAACTTGACTTAAACACGTTAAGGATACTAGCTAGAGCAAACTTAGATAAGTAAACTCGGGTTGAGTCAAATTATTCACGACTTTGAAAAATTTAAACCCATTTTATTGAAAATTTATTCTAGCAAGGAAAGAAAATAACCATAACAAAGGAAAATACAACTATACAACTAGGCCAAAATAGATTAAAAATTTTGAAAAATGTCGAAAAATCAAATTTTCCGGTTAAAAAGAGGGCAAATTCATGGAAAAGACCACTTAATTCGATAGAAGTCCCCCCTACACTTGAGATAAACATTGTCCTCAATGTTTAAGCATGTAGGAGTAAACTCCCCTACACTTAGGACATTGTGCACTTTGTTTAAATCTTGCTAAGGAAAGGACAACTAAAGTGAATTCAATGTGAACATATAAGATATGAAATATTGAATCACAAGAGTTTAGGATAGAACCGGGAAGATGGGAACACGGTATCACGGTTCGTCAAAAGTCATCAAGAGGCTCTTTGAAGCTTGAATCCCTATAGAGAATAAGAAACAAGACAACAAACACAAACGAGGCTCCCCCTACACTTATTATGAAAGCAGTAAAGGATAGATCATGGGTTGCCTCCCGAGAAGCGCTTGTTTTTGTTCACCGAGTCACGAGCCTGACTCGACCCAAATTTAGTTCATGGGAAACATGGTGAGGGATGGAATCATCTCTTGAGAGATGTCCTCACCAAAGTACAGCTTCAAAAGCTGGCCATTCACCTTGAAATTGGGCCCATTTGGCTGAGAAAGCTCAATGGTCCCATATGGAAAGACTTTGGCGGCGGTGAATGGACCAGACCAGCGGCTCTTCAACTTGCCAGAGAAGATATTCAACCGAGAGTTAAAAAGTAAGACTTGATCACCAACGTGGAACTCTCGGTTCTTAATCCTTGCGTCATGAATGATCTTGGTCTTCTCCTTGTAGATTAGTGAGTTCTCGTAAGCTTCATTCCTCAGTTTGTTGAGCTTGTTGAGTTGAATCTTGCGAAGATCACCGGCTTTGTTGATGTCGAAGTTAGCCCACTTCAAGGCCCAGTACGCCTTATCTTCCAGCTCGATGGGTAGGTGGCATGCTTTCCCGTACATAAGACGATATGGTGTACAACCAATCGGGGTCTTGTAAGCAGTACGGAAAGCCCACAGAGCATCATCTAACTTATCGTCCCACGCGGTACGATGCTCTTCCACAGTATGTTCCAGAATTCGCTTCAATCCACGGTTGGAAATCTCGGCTTGCCCATTGGTTTGGGGATGATAGGCGGTGGAAAGACGATGATTAACACCATACTTAGCCATGACTCTTGCAAATTGATCATTGCAAAAATGAGTCCCGCGGTCACTGATTATAGCACGAGGAACGCCGAATCGAGCGAAAAGCTGCTTCAAAAAGTTCACAACCACCCTCGCATCGTTTGTAGGAAGAGCCTTAGCTTCAACCCATTTAGAAACGTAGTCAACGGCTACGAGGATGTACTTGTTCCCTTTGGAGGATGGAAATGGCCCCATAAAGTCGATGCCCATACGTCAAAGATTTCACATTCTTGTATGAAATTTTGAGGCATCTCATCTTTATGTGTGATCTTGCCTTGGCGTTGGCAAGCATCACAATGCTTAACCATTTCGTGAGCGTCACGATAAATGGTGGGCCAATAGAATCCAGAATCAAACACTTTTATGGCGGTGTAGTTGGGACCAAAGTGACCACCAGTGGGTCCTTTATGGAAAGCAGCAAGGATTTGCAAAGCTGCCGGTCCGTCAACACATCGACGAATGATCAGATCAGCAAATTGTTTGAATAGAAAAGGGTCATCCCAAAAGTAAGTCTTAACATCATTCAAGAACTTCTTCTTTTGTTGGGATGTTAACCCTTTGATGAGAACACCACCCGCTAAGTAGTTTGCAATGTCGGAAAGCCACGGGGTGTCATCAAGATTGAGATTTATAGACATTAAGGTCTCAAGGGGGAAAGAGTCATTGATCTCTTTGTTCGGATGATCCCCTTGATATGGATCCTTAAGTCTACTAAGATGATCCGCGGCTAGGTTTTCAGCACCCTTCTTGTCACGAATTTCAATGTTGAATTCTTGAAGGAGTAAAACCCAGCAAAGAAGTCTTGGCTTAGAGTCGTGCTTAGTCATCAAGTACTTCAACGCGGAATGGTCCGTGTATACGATGGTGGTGGATAGGACAAGATAGGGGCGAAATTTTTCAAAAGCATAGACAACAGCTAAAAGCTCTTTTTCGGTTGTCGTATAATGAAATTGAGCCCCCGTCATTGTCTTGCTAGCGTAATGGATTGGTTGGAAGTGTTTATTCACTCTCTGGCCCAAAACCGCACCAATAGCAAAGTCGCTAGCATCGCACATCAACTCAAAAGGCAGCTCCCAGTTAAGGGTAACCAAGACCGGTGCCTTAGTTAGCTTATCCTTAAGAAGATTAAAGGCTTCGATACACTATTTAGAAAAGATAAAAGGAGTATCCTTTTCCAAGAGGTGGGTCATCGGGCGAGAAATTTTAGAGAAATCCTGAATGAATCGACGATAGAAGCCCGCATGACCCAGAAAACTTCTCACACCCTTCACGGTTGAAGGTGGAGGTAATTTGGCTATGACATCTACTTTAGCACGGTCGACTTCAAGACCGGCTTTAGAGATTTTGTGTCCTAGCACAATGCCTTCTTTTACCATAAAATGGCATTTTTCCCAATTCAGAACAAGGTGAGTGTCTTCGCACCGCTTAAGCATACGTTCCAAATTGGCAAGGCAAGAAGAGAAGGAATCCCCAAAGACCGAGAAATCATCCATGAAGACTTCCATGGTTTGCTCAACCATGTCATGGAAGATAGCCAACATACACCTTTGGAAAGTCTCGGGGGTATTGCATAAGCCAAAAGGCATCCTTTTGTTAGCAAATGTGCCATAGGGACAGGTGAATGTTGTCTTCTCTTGATCTTGGGGATCGATGGGTATTTGGAAATAACCCGAGAAACCATCAAGAAAGTAGTAATATTCATTACCCGCTAAACGTTCAAGCATTTGGTCCATAAAAGGAAGAGGGAAATGATCCTTTCTCGTGGCATCATTGAGTTTGCGGTAGTCTATACAAACTCTCCACCCAGTAACGAGACGTGTAGGAATCAACTCGTTGTTTGCATTGGGCACAACGGTGATGCCGCCTTTCTTAGGCACACAATGGACTGGAATAACCCATGGTGAATCCGAAATAGGGTAAATCATACCCGCATCAAGAAGTTTAATAACCTCTTTTTTGATGACTTCATGGATTTTAGGATTCACCCTTCGTTGGCTTTGAATTGTGGGCTTAAAGTCGTCCTCCATGAGAATTTTATGTGTGCAAAAGTGAGGATCAATTCCGTGAATGTCGGAGATTTTCCAAGCGATAGCTCTTTTATGTTTCTTCAACACGGCTATGAGTCGGGATTTTTCTTCTTCTTTCAGGTCCTTCGCGATGATAACCGGTAACTTCTTGTTGTCTTCAAGGAAAACGTACTCTAGATGAGAAGGTAGGTCCTTAAGCTCAAGAGTAGGAGGATCCTCAATAGATGGTGTAACTAACGATGGATCATCATTAGTCACCTCTTTAGGAGAAGGGGGAGAAAACGGGTCTTCATTGAGAAGTCTCTCAATAGTACGAATGTCTTCATCCCAATCGGTGGAAGAATCATCATACTCAAGATCGAGAGGACCCAAGCTAGCTTCGAAATCATCCAAGTCACTATCTCCAAAAGAAGTCAATGCCGGAGCAATTGAGGTAACGGTCTCAACATTGGGTAGAGAAGAAAGAGTAATTTTGCAAGCATCATGAAAATGTTCTTCACAAGCCTCATCAAGAACATCAATAGCATTAACACTCTCATATGAATAAGGTTGCTTAGAAATCTTACCCATGTTGAAGACAATTTTATCGTCACCCACTCTCATGATTATTTCGCCCGCGGCTACATCAATGAGAGTGCGACCGGTCCTCAAGAAGGGACGTCCAACGATTAATGGAACACGAGGATCCATCTCGTAGTCAACGACAACAAAATCCGCCGGGAAGGTGAATTTGTCAACGCCAATGAAAACGTCTTCGGCTATCCCCACTGGATAAGCAACCGTACGGTTAGCTAATTCCAAAGTCATTTTGGTGGGGACTAGCTCGGGGAGAGATAATTGCTTCCAAACACTTAAAGGCATTAAGTTTATACTGGCACCTAGATCGGCTAGGGCCATGCAATTCTCTACTCCCGGGAAGTTGCAAGGAATCAAGAAGCGACCCGGATCACCAAGTTTGGTGGGCAATTTCCTTAAGAGAACGGCAGAGCAATTCTCATTAAGTTGGGTCTGAGCAATGTCAAGAAGCTTCTCCTTGTCACTAAGAAGATCTTTAAACATCTTCGCGTATTTAGGCATGTGAGCGAGAGCCTCGGCAAAGGAGATGTTAAAATTCAATTGTTTAAACATTTTTAGAAAGTTTGAAACTTGAATGTCATCTTTGCTCTTTTGCTTCTCTTTCCTCAACCTTGAAGGATAAGGTATATTGGATGAAGAAGAAGGCTTTAGGGGAGTAGGATCACTCACAACCACGGGTGGTGGGGAAATAGGGGTAGAAGGCAAAGGAGGTGGGGAAAGTTGCTCTTTTTCCTTATTCACAATCACGGGTGGAGGTGTAGGAAGCTCGGGTTCCGTATAACCTTTTCCACTACGAGTAGTGATTGCTTTCATCTCCCCTCTTGGATTCGCAACGGTGTTACTCGGAAGAGTACCCGAAGAAGAGGGTTGATTACCTTGGAAGAGCGAACCGATCATATCACGTATGTTAAGCGCTTGAGTGCTGAAAGAATCTCTCATGTCTGCACGGATCTCATTGCTTTGTTTTGCCATGTCATTCCTTAGCTCGGCTCGAATATCGTTCCCTTGTTTCGCCATTTCGCCCTTCAAGTTGACGAATTGACTCTGAAGATTCGTCACCATCTCTCGATTAGTCTTCATGAACGTCTCGACGTCTTGATTTAATGCCATCGGTTGATTGAGAGGTGGAGCTTGGTAAGCTTGAGAATTTCCTTGAGTTGGGTATGGGTTTCTTTGGGATTGATATTGATTGGTAGCACGAGGTTGGGATTGGTTGTTTCGGTTATAGCTTTGTTGTTGGTTTTGGTTTGTAGGAGGGAAACCGGGTGGAGCAAGATAGTTGTTTGAACGATAACTTAGCAAGCTACGGTCTCCTTGAGGACGAGCTTGATAGCCTCCCGTGGGATAAGTACCGTATGCCGTGTTAACGTTTTCAGAAAAATTGCCTTGGGTAGAAGGACAATCATTGTAAGAATGAGGACCACCACATGTGTCACAAGAAATAGCAACGGCTTTAGCTTGTTGAAAGTGGTTTGTAGCCATGGTTATGAAATTCTTGTTCATCTCAGCGAGTTGTCGAGTAATTTCAGTCATCTCGGGATTGGAAGTAGTAGAAGAAACATTGACTCTCGGGTTATATCTTGAGGATGCGGATGAATCCCAATTCTTGTGGTGAGTAGTCATGTTTTCAATCAACTCTCTACACTCCTCTGGTCTCCTTTTCATAAAAGTACCACCGGCGGCGGCATTGATCGTGTCACGATCACGAAAAGTGAGACCATTATAGAAAGTATCAATGAGAGTGACGGGGAGCATGTTATGGTTCGGAAAACGGTCGATCAAGTCATTGTATCGTTCCCAAGCATCAAAGAGCGATTCATCATTGTCTTGCATGAATCCACTAATTTGGTTACGAAGGCTTGTGACCATGGATGCTGGGAAGTAGCGCGACAAATAACGTTGAGTCATGTCATTCCAAGTATGAATATAATTCTTTGGGAGACGGTCAAACCATTTTTCGGCATGGTGAGAAAGCGAGTGGGGAAAGAGTTGAAGGCGGAGGTCATCCATAGAAACACCGGGGGACTTCATGCTTTGGGTGATGGTAATGAATTTGTCGAGGTGTTTGTTGGCATCATCATCCGGAATTCCGCGAAATGGGTTAGTTTGCACTTGTTGGATCATGTGATGCTTCAACGAAAACTCCTGAGCCGTGACATGCATCGGCGCAATCGGGCCTCCGCGTCCGTTCATGGTGGGTTGACACAATTCCTCCATTGTTCGTAAATCAGGTAGGGGGACATTATTGTTGTTGTTGTTAATTAAATTGGGTAGAGGTGGGTTATTATTGTTGTTATTAACACCAGCTATATCTAAATCTTCACGAGTCTCAGGCTCAGAATAGTTCGAAGATCTAGTACTCATACACCTGCAGAAGAAAAATACACAAAGAGAATATCTATATAATCTTTTTGGTGCAAAACCTTTGGAAAAGAGTTGCTTTTTATGATTTTTCAATGTTTTTTGTATTTTTGAAGAATTTTATATTTTTTAGGATTTTTGAAAATTTTTGAAGCAAGGAAAATAACGTTCAAAGAACGGATCCCAAAATTCAATCCGTCTCTCACTAGAAACCGTTAATCTTAACGAAAAGAGCCGGCAGCGGCGCCATTTAATACTAGGTTTTTACACCACGTAACAAAATTCGTAGTCCCAAGTCTTTTCGAATTGATTACCGGGTAAGAGTGCGACTCAATTGTCTTTTGGTGAACAAGAGAATGGTTTGGTTTAGTTATCTAACTTTTTTAAACTAAATGCAAGTAATTAAAGTTGTCGTTGAGTCAAATGGAAATCTTAGAATTAAACTACAAATAAAAGTTTGCAACTTAGGAAACTAAAATGTAAATGATTTAAAACTAGAAAAGATGTTTAAAATATACTAAGATAAAAGGCGGGAAAGAGTAAATTTGAAAACTTAGGAAAATAGAACAAAGACTAAAATAATGTGCACTGCGAACGCACTTAGATCGCAATCATTCCATCGCAATGCTCCATCGTACCATACCATCGTAACTTACCATCGTACCCACCAATCGCACTCAATGCGATCACAATAAAAGAGATCGATCGTACTCACTAGTACGATGGGAAGAGCGATCGTACTACCAGATCACAACCACGATCGCAATGAGTGATCGTGGTCTTGGATCGTGGTTCCGGATCGTAACTAACTGATCGCAATCAATGCGATCAAAGCAAGAAGGAGAGAACCGATCACACCCCAGATCGCCATAAATGATCGTGGGCGTGGATCGTACCAGGGAAATAACAAACTGATCGCACCCTAAGCGATCGAAGCCAAGTGATCGTACCAAGCAAACCCTTATCAGATAGAAATGGCGTCCAAAGGGAAATAAGCTCAACCCAATAAGCAGTAACCAATAAGCATTTTTCAAACTTATGAAAGAGTAAATAAGCACAAATTCTAAAACTTTTGAAATCTAAAACATTCGAACTTCCATAAAACGGATTTAAGAACAATAAATCTATTTAGAAAAACTTAAACGTAAAATAAGCCAAATCAATCAAATAAGCCAATAAGCTTGAAGAGCTTATAGCTTATACGTTCAAAAGCTTATGCAGAATACTTGAAAGCTTAACCTTTTAATCACGAAACACCACCACAATCAATATGAATCGAGAACCATTCGGATTAACCATAAGCTTTCGGATTAAGAACAAGTAAAATAAAGAAAAGTAGAAAGAGATTAAAGAACAAAAAGCTTAACTTGAATTAGATAGATGAATTCCAAATACAAGAATGATGAAAGCTTAAAAGAAAGGAAGAATGAAAAACTTAGTGAGAGAAAGTTTAGAACTTTCTCTCTCTAAAACTAGAAAGAAAACTTAAAAATAAAAACTAGCTAACCACCCTCCTAATGTGATTAGGAGGGTATTTATAGGGAAAATGGGGAGTGCATGTGTTGCCTCCTCTTTCTTTCTTCTCGACTCGATTTAACTCTTTGTCTTTCTCGACGTCGTCTCGGGATTTGAACTTGTCTTATAATTTTTCTTCTATAATTAGACTTGAGTTCTTCGACTTCATTAAACTTCCGTCTTTAGACTTTTTCTTCAATAAATCTTCAGAATAGGCCTTGGACTTCCGTTCTTTTGCACTCTTGATCTTTTGACTTCGTCTTTTCTCGTTTTCTTCGATAAAAGCCCGTGAAAGCCCGTGTTTTCTTCTTTTTTCATCTTTTGGTCCTAAAACACAATAAAAACACAAACCACGCATAATTCCGACTTTTACGACATAAATTACACGTTTTGGTCTTGTTATTATTGGAAATAAGTGGTAAAAGGATAAGTGTTTTCACACTTATTAGGTCTCAAGGGGAAAAGAGTCATTGATCTCTTTGTTCAGATGATCCCCTTGATATGGATCCTCAAGTCTACTAAGATGATCCGCGGCTAGGTTTTCAGCACCCTTCTTGTCACGAATTTCAATGTTGAATTCTTGAAGGAGTAAAACCCAGCGAAGAAGTCTTGGCTTAGAGTCGTGCTTATTCATCAAGTACTTCAACGCGGAATGGTCCGTGTAAACGATGGTGGTGGATAAAACAAGATAGGGGCAAAAAATTTCAAAAGCATAGACAACAACTAAAAGCTCTTTTTCTGTTGTCGTATAATGCAATTGAGCCCCCGTCATTGTTTTGCTAGCATAGTGGATTGGTTGGAAGTGTTTATTCACTCTTTGGCCCAAAACCGCACCAATAGCAAAATCGCTAGCATCGCACATCAATTCAAAGGGTAGCTCCCAATTAGGGGTAACCAAGACCGGTGCCTTAGTTAGCTTATCCTTAAGAAGATTGAAGGCTTCGATACACTCTTTAGAAAAGATAAAAGGAGTATCTTTTTCCAAGAGGTGGGTCATCGGGCGAGCGATTTTAGAAAAATCCTGAATGAATCGACGATAGAAGCCCGCATGACCCAGAAAACTTCTCACACCCTTCACGGTTGAAGGTGGAGGTAATTTGGCTATGACATCAACTTTAGCACGGTCGACTTCAAGACCGGCTTTAGAGATTTTGTGTCCTAGCACAATGCCTTCTTTTACCATAAAATGGCATTTTTCCAAATTCAGAACAAGGCGAGTGTCTTCGCACCGCTTAAGCATACGTTCCAAATTGGCAAGTCAAGAAGAGAAGGAATCCCCAAAGACCGAGAAATCATCCATGAAGACTTCCATAGTTTACTCAACCATTTCATGGAAGATAGCCAACATGCACCTTTGGAAAGTCCCGGGGGCATTGCATAAGCCAAAAGGCATTCTTTTGTAAACAAATGTGCCATAGGGACAAGTGAATGTTGTCTTCTCTTGATCTTGAGGATCGATGGGTATTTGGAAATAACCCGAGAAACCATCAAGAATGCAGTAATATTCATTACCCGCTAAACGTTCAAGCATTTGGTCCATAAAAGGAAGAGGGAAATGATCCATTCTCGTGGCATCATTGAGTTTGCGGTAGTCTATACAAACTCTCCACCCAGTAACGAGGCGTGTAGGAATCAACTCGTTGTTAGCATTGGGCACAACGGTAATTCCACCTTTCTTAGGCACACAATGGACTGGACTAACCCATGGTGAATCCGAAACAGGGTAAATCATACCTGCATCAAGAAGTTTGATAACCTCTTTTTTGATGACTTCATGGATTTTAGGATTCACCCTTCGTTGGCTTTGAATTGTGGGCTTAAAATCGTTCTCCATGAGAATTTTATGTGTGCAAAAGTGAGGATCAATTCCGCGGATGTCGGAGATTTTCCAAACGATAGCGCTTTTATGTTTCTTCAACACGGCGATAAGTCGGGATTTTTCTTCTTCTTTCAGGTCCTTTGCGATGATGACCGGTAACTGCTTTTTGTCTTCAAGGAACACGTACTCTAGATGAGGAGGTAGGTCCTTAAGCTCAAGAGTAGGAGGATCCTCAATAGATTGTGTAACTAAGGATGGATCATCATTAGTCACCTCTTTAGGATAATGAGGAGAAAACGGGTCTTCATTGAGAAGTCTCTCAATAGTATGAATGTCTTCATCCCAATCGGTGGAAGAATCATCATACTTAAGATCGAGAGGACCCAAGCTAGCTTCGAAATCATCCAAGTCGCTTTCTCCAAAAGGAGTCAATGACGGAGCAATTGAGGCAACGGTCTCAACATTGAGTAAAGAAGAGAGAGTACTTTTGCAAGCATCATGAAAATGTTCTTCACAAGACTCATCGAGAACATCAATAGCATTAATACTCTCATATGAATAAGGTTGCTTAGAAATCTTACTCATGTTGAAGACAATTTTATCGTCACCAACTCTCATGATTATTTCGCCCGCGGCTACATCAATGAGAGTGCGACCGGTCCTCAGGAATGGACGTCCAACGATTAATGGAACACGGGGGTCCATCTCGTAGTCAACGACAACAAAATCCGCCGGGAAGGTGAATTTGTCAACGCCAACGAAAACGTCTTCGGCTATCCCCACTGGATAAGCAACCGTACGGTTAGCTAATTCCAAAGTCATTTTGGTGGGGACTAGCTCGGGGAGAGATAATTGCTTCCAAACACTTAAAGGCATTAAGTTTATACTGGCACCTAGATCGGCTAGGGCCATGCAATTCTCTACTCCCGGGAAGTTGCAAGGAATCAAGAAGCGACCCGGATCACCAAGTTTGGTGGGCAATTTCCTTAATAGAACGGCGGAGCAATTCTCGTTAAGTTGGGTCTGAGCAATGTCAAGAAGCTTCTCCTTGTCACTTAGAAGATCTTTAAACATCTTAGCGTATTTAGGCATGTGAGCGAGAGCCTCGGCAAAGGAGATGTTAAAATTCAATTGTTTAAACATTTTTAGAAAGTTTGAAACTTGAATATCATCCTTGCTCTTTTGCTTCTCTTTCCTCAACCTTGAAGGATAAGGTATATTTGATGAAGAAGAAGGCTTTAGGGGAGTAGGATCATTCACAACCATGGGTGGTGGGGAAATGGGGGTAGAAGGCAAAGGAGGTGGGGAAAGTTGCTCTTTTTCCTTGTTCACAAT
Organism: Glebionis coronaria; assembly: GCA_025667525.1. Classification (NCBI taxonomy): domain Eukaryota; kingdom Viridiplantae; phylum Streptophyta; class Magnoliopsida; order Asterales; family Asteraceae; genus Glebionis; species Glebionis coronaria. Next base: position 393,679,210 of record CM046876.1, on the reverse strand, counting down.
CACGGGTGGAGGTGTAGGAAGCTCGGGTTCCGTATAACCTTTTCCACTACGAGTGGTGATTACTTTCATCTCCCCTCTTGGGTTCGCAACGGTGTTACTCGGAAGAGTACCCGAAGAAGAGGGTTGATTACCTTGGAAGAGCGAACCGATCATATCACGTATGTTAAGCGCTTGAGTGTTAAAAGAGTCTCTCATGTCTGCACGAATCTCATTGCTTTGTTTTGCCATGTCATTCCTTAGCTCGGCTCGCATATCGTTCCCTTGTTTCGCCATTTCTCCCTTCAAGTTGACGAATTGACTCTGAAGATTTGTCACCATCTCTCTATTAGTCTTCATGAACGTCTCGACGTCTGGGTTCAATGCCATCGGTTGATTGAGAGGTGGAGCTTGGTAAGCTTGAGAATTTCCTTGAGTTGGGTATGGGTTTCTTTGGGATTGATATTGATTGTTAGCACGAGGTTGGGATTGGTTGTTTCGGTTATAGCTTTGTTGTTGGTTTTGGTTTGGAGGAGGGAAACCGGGTGGAGCAAGATAGTTGTTTAAACGATAACTTAGCAAGCTACGGTCTCCTTGAGGACGAGCTTGATAGCCTCCCGTGGGATAAGTACCGTATGCCGCGTTAACGTTTTCAGAAAAATTGCCTTGAGTAGAAGGACAATCATTGTAAGAATGAGGACCACCACATGTGTCACAAGAAATAGAAACGGCTTTAGCTTATTGAAAGTGGTTTGTGGCCATGGTCATGAAATCCTTGTGCATATCCGCGATTTGTCGGGTAAGTTCGGTTATCTCAGGATTGGAGGTAGTAGAAGAAACATTGACTCTCGAGTTAGATCTTGAGGATGCGGATGAATCCCAATTCTTGTGGTGAGTAGTCATGTTTTCAATCAACTCTCTACACTCCTCCGGTCTCCTTTTCATAAAAGTACCACCGGCGGCGGCGTTGATCGTGTCACGATCACGAAAAGTGAGATTTTACTTAGTTGAAAAGTTCGTTTCTCGGTATCTTCTCGAATTGATCTCGGGTTAATTGTGTGACTCAGTTGTTCTTGGTGAAAACAATATTTTTGGTTTTGGTAAAATAAATGTGCAAGACTTAAAAATAAATGACGGGTAATTAAAACTACAACTAAGTGAAACGTAAACGGTGCAATATTTAAAACTTTAAAAGTAAATGACGAGAAATTAAATGACGTAAAATTAAAACTTAGAGAAAAGTAAATCGACAATTAAATAAAAATACAATTCGAAATTAAAATGAACTAAAAATAAAACGAGAAAAATTGACACTTTAACTAAAACAAAATATTAAAACAAAACAAAATACCCAATCGGAATACACCCGATCGGAATCCAATCGGAATCCGATCGGAATGTACCCATCGGAAAGACTGCTGATCGGAATGTGCAAAATGGACATAATCGGAATATAGATAAAAAAATGGTGCAATCGGAATATATAAGGAAAACAGATCGGAATGCTAGAAAACCACCACGATCAGAATGTTGTAAAATAGCATCAATCGGAATATCTTAGAAAAACATCCAATCGGAATATGTGAAACAAGATAGCAATCGGAATCCTTAAAACCCTATTCCGATCTAGGTGATCGGAATGTGGGGAAGCAGATCGGAATAAATGAAACCCTTTTCCGATCTATGTGATCGGAATAAGGTGCTCTAATCGGAAAGTGCAAATCGGAAAAGGGTTTACCCTTTCCGATTAATAAGGGATTCGAAATAAGCCAAGTGAAAAGCTATAATGATAAGCTCACACTAAAACTAGAACGAATCAAATGTAAAACGACAAAATAAGCACTAATAACAACTTATCAACTTAAAATAAACAAACTTTAAAATCAAACTAGAAAAAGATGAACTTTTAACAAAACTTTAAATCAAATAAGCATTAGTATGAAAATAAAATCAAGGATGAACATGAATCAAAGAGAAGCAAAGTAAGAAAGGTAGAAGAAGATGATTAAAAATAAGAACTTGATTAAAAGAAAAGATTCCAAAATTAAAAGATTTACTTGAATTGAAGAAATTAAAAGTGCATAACAAGAATTTAAAATGCAAGAAATTAATCAACAAGAAATGAAAATGGTGGAAGAGTGGTTTGTCAAGCCACCAACAACAAGAAATGAAATACTAATGGCCTATTTATAGTGGAGATTAGGGAGGAGCTTAGGAAGCTTCCTCCCTCTTTCCTCTTTTCCTTAATTGCACACTTAGGTCCTTTTCTTCTTAATTGTTTGTTAATCTTAGACTTAATGACTTTGTCTTGGGATTTCTTTAACTCGTCTTGAATTTTCTTCATAAATACGACTCGAGTTCTTCGGCTTTTTAGTAAACTTCCGTCTTTTGACTTTTTCTCCGATAAATCTTCAGAATTGGTCTTGGACTTCCGTTCTTTTTCCACCCTTGATCTTTCGACTTCATCTTTCGTCTTTTTCTTCGATAAAAGCCCGTGAATGCCGTGTTTTCTCCACTTTTTACTTTTTCGTCCTAAATCACAACAAAAACACAAACCACGCATAATTCCGACATAAATGGCATAAAATACACGTTTTGGCTTGGTTATTATTGTAATTAAGTGGTAAAAGGATGAGTGTTTTCACACCTATCAAATCCCCTACACTTAACCATTGCAATGTCCTCATGTAATGCATTAGTTACAAAGCATGTTTACATTTTTCATCACAATTAATCCACGTTGGCCATTATTAAAGAGATAGAAAATTATAAACATTCAAAGTAAAGAAATCAAAAACATACCTTGGGTTTTGAAAATGTTATGAATGATCATCATTCTCAAGTTTGAACTTTCTCCAAACCAAGCTTAAAAACGAGATCATTGTTATTATAAGTTAGTAAACTAACACGAACTCTTGTGGGCCAATTATTCACTTAGACTCCCTTATTCCTAGGTGTATCTCTTATATTTTATTATTGTCTTGAATGATCACGAGGATGCATTTTTGACTTATTTTGATAGTTTATTAGGATGAAAATAAAGTGAACGATTTAATCAATAGTTAGCTAAATGACAAAATCTTTTAAAACTGCTTCTCGGGACCTCATAAAGTTCATATCTTGGCATAACTCGCTTCGCGATTTGAGACCTTTCTCGGACCGATATTTGGCAACGACTTCATACTTCAAACCTTGAGAGACGTTCATGAAATTATGGTCTTCTCTTCATAATAGGAATTTCTTCACTTGAAATTTTGAGAGATTCTTCATATATGGACCACGACTTCTTCATCTTTCTCCAATCTTTATTTTAGACTTTGATATACAACGATCCGCCTCCTTTTTGGACATGGATCTTTTTATCCTCATACCTTGTTAGGGCCTTTTCGGATAGACTTCTCCATGACTTTTGGGGAGTTTTTGCTTTTCGTCGTGTGTCTCGATCCTTCATATTGATTTTCGATAAATGATTCTTCACATCACTTTTGGATCTTTAGCAACAAAATATAGCCCTCATGCCTTGTTAGGACCTTTTTGGACTCGCCAATCTTCGCATCCCGCTTCAATAAGTTATGCCTTGGCTATGAACTCTAATCCATACCGAGCAACTTTTAAACGATCTTGGGCTAGAAGATAAGTAACTTTTAAAATCGTACAACCTTATTTATTGCAGATAAATTTATTAACAAGCGATGGGAGAATAGGCTCATAATTAACTCACATAAATTCACGAAAGAATACCAAACTTATAATTGACTCTATCATCTCTCGTTCTCCACAATTTAAAATCTCAAGTAATGAGACTCGTGGATGCTTAGCCTATTAAATCAAAGTTTTGGGTTTTCGAGTCGCCTATAGGATCTTGCAAACTCTTAGACTTTTTCAAGTTTAGAATCCGCATTTTAAAGTTCCCTTGATAAACGACTCTCTAGGATCAATTATAGGAACTTGCGAAAAGTTCTTGTTCTTAACCCGTGAGAGTTAAGACTTTCGCGTTTTATAGCTCCCTATATAAAAGCCTAGCAAAACTTGACTTAAACACGTTAAGGATACTAGCTAGAGTAAACTTAGACAAGTAAACTCGGGTTGAGTCAAAAGATTCATAACGTTTGAAAATTTAAAACCACTTTATTAAAAATTTATTCTAATAAGGAAAGAAAATAACTATACAAAGGTAAAAACAACTATACAACTAGGCCAAAATAGATTAAAAATTTTGAAAAATGTCAAAAAATCGATTTTCCGGTTAAAATGAGGACAAATACAAGGAAAAGGCCACTTAACTTCGATAGAAGTCCCCCTACACTTAATATAAACATTGTCCTCAATGTTTAAGCATGTGGGAGTAAACTCCCCTACACGTAAGACATTGTGCACTTTGTTTAAATCTCGCTAAGAAAGGGACAACTAAAGAGATTCCTATTTTAATATTGAGAAATATAAAATAGTGAATCGAAAAGAGTTTAGGATAGAACCGGGAAGAAGGGAACACGGAATCACGGTTCGTCAAAAGTCATCAAGAGTGTGTCTTTGAAGCTCTAATCCCTGTACATGATAAGAAAGAGAACAAGAAACACCAACGGGGCTCCCCCTACACTTATGGTAAAGATAGATAGATAATTGGGTTGCCTCCCAAAAAGCGCTTGTTTTTTTAACCGAGTCACGAGCCTGACTCGTCCCCGAATTAAATAGTCCATGGGGAAGCCTCGAATGTGATACCGGGATCAAAGACCTTGTCCTCGTTCCCGGTTGACATCAACAAAGGAGAGGCGGGGGGATAAGTCTTGAATGGGAGAAAAGTCCTTTCAACATATGAAAAGTATGTGAAATCAAGGTCCACGGGAGGTGGGGTGGGTAAAGTAAGCACATTGTCCTCCCCCAAAGACAATAGATGCTAAGCAAGCGGCAAAGCCGTATTGTTATCAATCATAGCATAATCAATGTCACCTCCCGGGTCAAAGCACTCATCCTCCGTGATAGTGGCTAAAGGGGAGGATGAAAGGTGCTCGAGAGGGGGACTTGGGACAATATCTTCCTGCAGCAAATTATCAAAAATAATGTCCCCCTCCATGTCATCGTCATCATTACCTGGTGGTATGGAGTGAATGTCGATTTTTTCCTGTTAGAAATACGTTTTTACGTATATTAGAAGTATCGGTCACTCCACAATATTATTTATGTTGTAATAGCTCGTAGTTAACAAATAGTTAATAGTTACTTATTTAGTTAAGTAAGAACCGGTCCATGGGCTTGTCATGGGCCGGCCCAAGTCCACAAAAGGCTTGGAAGTATAAATACCCCTTTCCTCCTTGGAAAGGGGTTGGTTGTTGTTCATTTGAAGATTCCACTTAATAAAATTTCACATAGTTCTCTCTCACTTTCTCTCTCTAGTTTCTCTCTCTAGAAAACATCAACCCACTTCATAGATTCATAGGTTATCAAGATTCTACATTTGGTATCAAGAGCTATGGGGTGATTTAAGGTAATGATTTGTGTGGTTTTTAGTTTTTGATTGTATTAGTGTTCTTTATGAAGATCCATCTTGATTCTTGGTGTTTTTGGTGTTTTTGTGATTGGGATTAGTAGATAAGTACTTGTTTTTACTTATTATTGTAGAAATCACAAAACTTTTTGGGTGATTTGGAAAAAATCTGGGCTTATTTCACGTTTTTTTTGATCGACTGTTCATCACGAACAAAGTTTCTGTTTACCCAGACTAAGTTCCGAATCAAAAACATCCGGATCAACCAAAGTTCCGGATCAAAAGTTCCGAACGAAAAGTTCCGGATCAACAAAAGTTCCGAACCAAAAGTTCCGAACGAAAAGTTCCGGATCAACAAAAGTTCCGGATCAAGGAAGTTCCGAACCAAAAGTTCCGGATCAAGGAAAGTTCCGGATCAAGGAAGTTCCGAACCAAAAGTTCCGGATCAAGGAAAATTCCGGATCAAGGAGAAAGTTCCGGATCAAGGAAAGTTCCGGATCAAGGGAAAAGTTCCGGATCAAGGGAATGTTCCGGATCAAGACTTCCGAACCAAAAGTTCCGAATCAAGGTATTCCAAGCCAAATCTTCCGAATCAAACTTCCGAATCAACAAAAAGTTCCGAATCAAGGGTTATTTTACTTGTTTTTTCGACGATTTTTTAGAGGATTTAATCTTGGTTTCTTACAACAAAAACTCAACACAATTCACAAGCTTTATTTCACTGCTCGATCAACCGATAATCTTTGTCTCTTTGAAGTTAACAAAATGAGTCCGAATTCAGTAATGCCTCAGATGACATCCCTTACGGATATTTCCGTTATTACGGGAACGGATAATCGCCCTCCAATGCTCATCAAAGAAGTTTTTGAAGCATGGCAAGGTCGGATGATGTCTTACCTTAAGGGAAAACCGGTTTATGGGAGGCTTATGGTTAAGTCAATCTTAAATGGTCCACTTGACTATGGTACCATCGTGGCTAACAATGTGTCTCGACCAAGAGAATTTGAAGAACTTACACCAACTCAACAGCTAGTTGCCGATGCAGACGAAAAAGCTCTTCAAACAATTCTCCAAGCCCTCCTACATGACATCTATCGAATGGTAAGTCAGTATACGGTGGCAAAGGATTTATGGGAACGTCTTAAGGTGTTGCTACAAGGTACGTCTCTCACCAAACAGGAAAGAGAATGTCAGTTGTATGACCTATTTGATAGATTCACGTACAACCCAGGGGAAACGCTTCACGATTATTACTTCAGATTCACCACACTCATGAATGATTTGAATGTATACAATCTTGTGATTGCTCCATTCCAGGTTAACACCAAATTCTTGAATACTTTACCTCAAGCTGAATGGGGTGAGTATATTACTGATGTCAAGTTAACCAGGGATTTGCATAAGTGCAATTTGGATCAACTATATGCTTTTCTTCAGCAGCATGAGAAACATGTGATCATGCACCGTTCTCCACGAGGTATGTACCCTGATTCATTAGCTTTGATGGGGAATCAACCAAGCTTGTCTCACAACAACACTCCTTATATTTTGGGACATCAAGCATATCATCCATCACCTTACATGACACCAACCTTTCCCCAATACTAGATTCTACCGCAACCACCCACCTCACATCAGCAACAATATCGGTTTAGTGCACCTTCATCACAATATGCTACACAACCTCACCCAGCAAGTATTGCACCTTATGCTCAATCTTCATATTCTTCTTATCAAGAGAATGCAGCATATCCAACAAGCTACCCTGATCAAATGAGTATTCCTTCTAGTGATTATGCAGCTCTACAAGACCAAGCAATGTATTGTGATGATGAGGAAGTCCCCATTCCTGTATTCAAACAAGGAGCTGATCCAGTTGAAGTGTTAACCACTATGTACAACTGCAAGGAAGAAGGATTACATGATACAACTGCAAGGAAGAAGGACACATGTCCAGGGATTGCAAGAAACCCAAGAGGAGAAGGGATGGTCAATGGTTTGCATAGAAGATCTATCTGGTGAATGCTCAGGCACAAGGAAGGGAACTTGATGAAGAGGAGCTTGCATTTCTTGCTGATCCAGGGATTGCTGAACAAGACACTGTCACCACACAAAATGCAGCATACCAAGCAGATGATCTCGATGCGTATGACTCAGACTGTGATGAATTTCAATCTGCAAAGGCTGCTCTCATGGCAACTATCTCCAGCTTAGGGCCAGAAAAGAGATCTGAGGTACTTAATAATACCACTGATAATACCACTGATGCTAGTATTCAACCACATCAAGTTGTGCAAGAGAGTGCTGATTCGAATGAGTCTTCGGTGGTGAGTCTGTCAAATGAGGAGACAATCAATGATAGTAATATCAATGTGAGTCCCCAGACTTTGAATGAATCACAACCGGGAGCCATTTCGAATACGCATACTCCTGCTCAACAAGATTTGGTCATGGTTCCTGCTACATTACTTAGCCAAATGAATGCTGCACTCTTAGAAACCCTAGCTAAGAATAAGAATTTGTCTGATGAGCTTGCCTTAAGCAATGAGAAAGTTCAAACCTTGGAATTAGTGCCTTCGTCTAGTGTTCTAACTAATCCCAAATATGATCACTTTCGAAACAAACAAATGGGTCACTTGCAAGAAATTGAAAACTTAAGAGCAAATCTTTCTAATGAACTTAAAGAAAAGGAGTTAGTGGTCACTAATTTTCAAAAACTTCAAACGGATTTTGAATCACTCGAGTCTAAGAAGAATGAAATGGAGATTAATGCTGCTAATAAGATTAGAAGTCTAGATTATTTGCTTTTAAGACAATACGCTACTTCTCAACTAGTGCACTTATTTGATGCTTCGTTTAGAGAATTTAACTTATCACGTCAAAAAGGCCTTCCCCCTAACCCACGGTATGCAAAACAAGCTTTAAGACATAGTCCTAGACTTTATAATGCAACTCAATTAGGATTGGCCTTAGACCCGATTGTTTTTTTCGATGATCGAACAAGTAAGGATCTAGTTGATGAGGATCGGTCATACAATTCTGCAAAATATCCCGAGTGTGATTATTTTAAAATGAATAAGGAGCTTGCAAAAACGGATTTTAGAATTCGCTTCCATATGGACAAAGATCTCATCACAGCACCAACCTACATGTTAGATGAAGAAAACCCTAGTACATTTCCTACACTTGTCAATATGGAAGGTCCTAAGGAAATTCCAAAGGATCTTCCACCTGTTAGCACTGTATGGTTAAACTTGCAAGAGATTAATCAATACTTTACTAATTTTGACAAGGTCATTTTGGAATGTACGACTTCAAATGGCCTAAACGCCGGAGAATGGGCTTTCGAACACATGAACGAGGTGTTTAAAAATGAGATCAATCCGTTTGTCGAAAGTCTAAAAGGAAGTTTTGCATCTCTTAAGGAAAATCTTGTGTTTGAAATTGGTGAAGTTCAAAAAGTGTTTTATGAAATGGACACCGCTTACGAACTACAACTAATTGAAAAAGAAAAGATTTTAACCGAATATGACCGATTCTTGTCCGCAGTAATCTCATGTGATGTGCTTACTACTGTAAATGTTAATTATTCGAATGAGCTTACATCCGCTATGATTAATTGTGATGTTGTGAATATATGTGATGATGTTAGTGATCTCTCTGTAAATGTTGCTGATACTGTAAATGAGGTAGTTAATCATTCTTGTCACGAATCTAACGCTGAGTTTTTAAAGCTACAAGATTCTTACAACTTACTTTCAAAACGCTTTAATCAACTAGAACAACATTGTATATCTTTAGAATTAAAACAACAAACTCACAATGAGGATCTTTTGATATCAAATGGTTGTGAAAACGGTGTTGAGACGAGTGACAAGATGATTGCAATTGTTAAGGCATTAGAGGAAGAGATTATGAGATTGAAGAGAGATGTGTCATCAAATGAAACATTCAAATTGGAACTAGAGGCTGCAGAGTCTAAAAACCAGGCCTTAGAAATTAGACTTTCGTCTATTCTAGGGGAGATGGATCGTGCAAGACAGGGAATGTCCAAACTTTATGGTTCACTAGAAGAACGCTTCGCTTTTAATGCGGCACAGCAACAATTTTATGTTGAACAATTGAACCAAAAATGTGAGGAAATCTCTGACTTAAACATCCTGCTCATTGACAAAAACATGGTTTTGGCCGAGTTAAAGGAGACACTTCTTCTCACCCGACAAGAAGTTGTTGATAACTTAGCTACCGACGTTGCACCGTCCACTAGTGCTCCAACAACCAAGTCAGTAGTGCTTTATAAGAACCCGCTTCATAAGAGAAACCCGGTTACCTACGATGATTATATGAGGAATGCCATTAAGCATGTAGATCTTGTTAGGGATATTTTAGACGATCTTTATGCCTTAGATCCCTCAAGTAGCTACTATTATTCGGATCATGAATATATTAAGCGAGTTCAATATTGCTTAGCATATTTGCAATACATAGGTAAACCAGGCTCTGCACTACTTACTAATAGGCCCATTGCTGTAACTCCTTTCAATAAGACTCCAGGAGCAAAACCGTCATTGGCACAATCAAGTAAGGCACCTTTAAAATCTGTTGCTAATGTTCCCACTTTGCCTTCTACAGGATTAAAAGAGACTACTAAGGCTAAAGGATCGCCACTCAAGAAAGATAAGATCAAGCCCTCCACTAGTAGTGCCAAAAAGAAGAAAGTAGAAGCTCACCATAGGAATGTTAGTTCAGTTTTAAATAAAAAGAATCATGTTAAGACTAAAAGCTCTTTGCCTATGCAGAAGCCTAAACCATTCGTGAATTCTAATTTGAATTGTTGGAATTGTAATGAATGTATGTTTTCCCAACGTCATGATTTGTGTCTTATTGATCATGTGAATGAAATGAATGCCATTAGGAATGGTCTTGAATGGAAGCCAATTGGTAGAACTCGTGCCCAGGTTGGCTGGCAATGGCGTCCCACTGGTAGGACCTTTACATTAGATGGAAAAATGTGCCCTTTAACTAGGAATGCATCCATTGAGGTTAGGTCTGAGCGTCCTTTAGTTAGGAACACTCGCACTCAAGTATGGAAACAGCGCCCTTTAATTAGGTCAGCCCCCACTATAGTGCCTATCAGTGACGAAATACCACAGGATTTAAGCCAACTAGAATCTACACCACCAACTAGGAAGAAGAAGGCTAGGAAATCTAAGAAACCTAAAGTTAGCAAATCTAAGATTATTAAATCTATACCTGCTAATAACAAGGAACATTCAGATTCCGATACCTCTACATTGTCTTCGTGTGGTGATATTTTCAGGTGGTCCAAATCATCCTCTGGTATTTGGACTCCGGTTGTTCAAAGCATATGACCGGAGATCGCTCGATGCTCCGAAATTTCGTCAGCAAGTTTCTTGGTACGGTTAAATTCGAGAATGATCATATAGCAAAGATAATGGGGTATGGTGAATATCAGATTGGAAACGTTACGATTTCAAGGGTATACTATGTAGAAGGTCTTGGTCATAACTTATTTTCAGTAGGACAGTTTTGTGATTCCAACCTAGAGGTTGCATTTCGACAACATACTTGTTTCATCCGCAACTTGGAAGGAAAAGACTTGTTGAAGGGATCTCGTGGTGCAAATCTTTATACGTTGTCCCTACAAGACATGATGGCCGTCTCTCCAGTATGTCTTCTCTCTAAAGCATCTAAGACCAAGTCTTGGTTATGGCATCGCAGATTATCTCATCTTAACTTTGATGCTATTAATCATCTGGCTAAAAACGAATTAGTTCGTGGTCTTCCAAAGCTCAAATTTCACAAGGACCATTTATGTTCCGCGTGTTCAAGGGGGAAAAGTACCAAGAAATCATACAGACCCAAAGCTGAAGACACCAATCAAGAAAAACTTCATCTTTTGCATATGGATCTTTGTGGGCCAATGAGAACTGAAAGTGTGAGCGGTAAGAAATTCATTCTGGTTATTGTGGATGATTTCTCCAGGTTTACATGGGTTAGATTTCTACGCACAAAGGATGAAGCACCGAAGGCTATCATCACGTTTCTGAAATTCATTCAGGTACGTTTGAATACTATTGTTCGCCGTATTCGTACAGACAATGGAACAGAGTTCGTCAACCAGACTCTTCGTGATTACTATGAAGGAGTTGGTATCTCACATGAAACATCCGCTGCACGTACTCCACAACAAAACGGTGTCGTTGAAAGACGGAATCGAACGCTTATGGAAGCTGCTAGGACTATGCTTATTTATGCGAACGCTCCATTGTTCTTGTGGGCAGAAGCTATATCTACTGCATGTTTCACCCAAAACCGCTCTATCATTCGGAAACGCCATGGAAAAACACCTTATGAGCTTCTACATGACCGTAAACCCGATGTTTCATTTTTTCATGTGTTTGGTGCTCTTTGTTATCCAAACATTAATAGTGAGAACTTGGGCAAGCTTCAACCGAAAGCCGATATAGGTATTTTCATTGGTTACTCACCGTCCAAGAAAGCATACCGAATTTACAACCGTCGTCTTGGCAAGATTGTAGAAACTATGGACGCAGATTTCGATGAGCTGACAGCGATGGCTTCTGAGCAACACAGCTCTGAACTCGCGCTTCATGAGATGGGAACCGGTGCTATTAGTTCCGGATTAGTTCCCAATAATCCTACTTCTACATCATTTTTACCACCAACAAGGCCCGAGTGGGATAAACTATTTCAACCGTTGTTTGATGAATTCTTCGATCCCCCGACTGATGAAGTTCCAGCACCTGTAGTAATCGCTCCAATCCCTGAAGTGGTTGCTCAAGCTAATGAACCTTTATCTAATGCATCTTCAATTAACATTGAACCGGATGCACCTTTACCAAGTGATTCTCAAACTACACCTGAATCATCACCCCTACTTGTGCCTAATGATGTGGAAGAGGATTCTACTGATCACGATTTGGAATATGCTCACTTAAAAGAGCTTCCTTTCTTTGGTATACCGTTCCCTGAAAACCCTTCAGCCGCGTCTACCTCAGAAGAAGCTCCTTCTATTGTTCACTCCAGACCACCTAGGATTGAAAATCATAGCACCAAATGGACAAAAGATCACCCAATTAGGAATGTCATTGGAGATCTAGATAGACCAGTCTCTACACGCCATCAATTACAAGAGAGTGTACTCTATTGCTACTTTGATGCATTTCTCTCTGAAGTTGAACCTAAAAATTGGCAGCAGGCTATGACTCAATCATCTTGGATTGAAGCCATGCAGGAGGAACTAAATGAATTCCAAAGACTTGAAGTATGGGAATTGGTTCCTCTCCCTGACAAGGTTAACATCCTTACTTTGTTATGGGTTTATAAGGTTAAACTCGATGAGATGGGTGCAGTATTGAAGAATAAGGCTAGATTGGTCGCTAGAGGATATAAACAAGCCTTGGGTATAGACTTTGAAGAATCTTTTGCTCCTGTAGCAAGATTGGAGGCTATTAGACTATTCCTTGCGTATGCTGCTCATATGAATATGATCGTCTATCAAATGGATGTGAAGACGGCATTTTTGAACGGTGAACTAAGGGAAGAGGTCTATGTTCGTCAGCCGGATGGGTTCGTTAGCACGGAGTTTCCTAATCATGTGTACAAGCTTAAGAAGGCTCTCTATGGGTTGAAACAAGCTCCACGCGCGTGGTACGATCTCCTTTCAACATACCTCATTTCAGAAGGCTTCTCCAAAGGCAAGGTGGACCCCACTCTATTCACTCTCAAGGAGGACAACGACATGATTCTGGTACAAATTTATGTTGATGATATAATATTTGCTGCCACTAACATAGAATTGTCAAATCGCTTTGAGAAGATAATGTCCACACGCTTTCAGATGTCAATGATGGGAAAAATCTCATTTTTCTTAGGATTACAGATTTCTCAAAATCCTAGAGGCATCTTTATTAATCAATCCAAATATGCTCTAGAATCGTTAAAGAAATATAACTTTGATAATTGTGACCCCGTGGACACTCTAATGGTGGAGAAATCCAAGTTAGATGAAGATAGGAATGGGACTATTGTCGATCCAAAACTTTACCGTGGGATGATCGGCACCCTTCTCTATCTGACTGCTAGCAGGCCTGATTTGCAATTTGCTGTATGCATGTGTGCCCGGTATCAGGCTCGGCCTACCGAAAAGCACCTACATGTTGTGAAAAGGATCTTTCGGTATCTAAAAGGAACACTTCATCGTGGTCTATGGTATCCAAAAGATTCCTTCTATTGCTTTAATATCATACGCAGATGCCGATCATGCTGGGTGTCAAGACACGAGGCGTAGCACTTCTGGATCTGTGCAACTCCTTGGAGATAGATTGATCAGTTGGTCTTCAAAAAGGCAGAAAAGCGCTGCAATTTCTAGCACGGAGGCTGAATACATCGCCATGTCCGGTTGTTGTGCTCAAGTCCTTTGGATGAGATCACAATTAACTGACTACGGTTTGGGATTCAACAAAATCCCGATGTATTGTGACAACAAGAGCGCCATTGCCCTTTGCTGCAACTATGTTCAACACTCCCGGGCCAAGCACATAGACATTCGCTACCATTTCATTAAGGAGCAGGTGGAGAACGGAGTGATCGAGCTGTATTTTGTCACTACTGAGTACCAGCTGGCGGATATGTTCACCAAAGCCTTAGATCGAGGACGAATCGAGTTTTTGATCGACAAGCTTGGCATGAAATCATTCACTCCAGCGACTCTCAAAGAGTTGGCAGAAGAATCAGCTGAATAGTGGTGGTAAACTATTCAGAGTATCCTTTGTTCGTGATCATGTATATTATCGTAAATATATAAAACCACAAAAAGAAAAATACAAAAATATAAAACCAAGAAAAACCATAAAAAATATAAAACCTACAAAAATCATAAAAATTATAAAATCAAGAAAAACCAAAAATATTTTTCGTTTTTAAATCGGGCATGTCTTTTAGTACGGTAATATTTACGGCCTTAGAAATGTCGATCAATATTGACACGGTGCCATAAATAGAGTCCGTATAAAAGTTGTACATTTTTAAAACATGCCCATTATGGCTTGTAGTTATTTCAGACTGCAACCCGGTTTTCATATTAAAGTCACGTATTTCCTTGGAAAACGTTGGCTCACAACGGGAATTAATTTTCTCGGGCATGATTTACAAGCCAAATCATACAAAGGGATCAAGTTTACTTTACAACTTGGTCTAACACGAATTAGTGTACGTCTCAGTGCATTAATTTGTCAAAATAAGAGAAATCTTATTGCCATCACGAATCAATCTTTTTCAAGATACTAATTGGAAATGCTTTCATCAATATTTGACTCTTTAAACAATGACTACAGCTCTTTCAATAGAAAACGGGTCATCGTTTAAGGGGGAGAAAATATTAAATCATCTTCGTCATTAAATTGATTTTCAAAAGTGATTGTGGAAAATTAATGGCTAAATGGTAAATATGTGGTTTTGCTTTAGAATACAACTTGTGCTTGTTCAATATGATAGGAATTGCTTTAGATCTTGGAGATTTGCTAATAGGTTGCGATGTTTAAGTTGTGTGAGAGTATCGTGATGAGTATTAGCTAAGCAAGGTTAAGATGGCTAAGTTTATCGACGGTTGGGGAGACGAGAAAAGAAAAATGAAAAGATAAGGAATAAAAGATAAAATTGAAAAGTGTAGGGTTCAAAGTAACAATTGGTGAAACTTGTCAAAAATTGACCTAAGTCAAAACAAAACCCCCCGCCCCCATTTTCTTTATCTTATTCACTGTTTATCTCCCTCCTTGCCGCCATTTTCACACACATAAGCTTTCACCAAGATCTCTAGTTTTCAATCAATCCATTTGTTTCATTCGATCTTAAAAGGTAATAACATCATCTTTAACTTATAACTCATCTAATTCATCAGTTAAATCATATTAATTGATTCGTATAATTAAATCAATCAAGATTAGGGTTTACTCCTTAATTTAGGTTTAATTGATTAGGGTTATAAGTGGGATATACTCGGAATGTCTTTAGAAGATGTTATATTGCCTTAGTTTGCCTTAGAACTCACAAACGCGCATAGATTAAATCATCAATAGGCTGTGTTTTGGAGTTCTGGATGAACATGGATAATAACTTCCGAATGAAGGAAGTTTTGAACAAAACTTCCGAATGAAGGAATGTTCCGAACGAACTTCCGAATGAAGAAGTTCCGAATGAAGGACTTCCGAATGAAGAAGTTCCGAATGAAGGACTTCCGAATGAAGAAGTTCCGAATGAAGGACTTCCGAATGAAGAAGTTCCGAATGAAGGACTTCCGAATGAAGAAGTTCCGAATGAAGGACTTCCGAATGAAGAAGTTCCGAATGAAGGACTTCCGAATGAAGAAGTTCCGAATGAAGGACTTCCGAATGAAGAAGTTCCGAATGAAGAACTTCCGAATGAAGAAGTTCCGAATGAAGGACTTTCGAATGAAGAAGTTCCGAATGAAGAAGTTCCGAATGAAGAACTTCCGAATGAAGAAGTTCCGAATGAAGGACTTTCGAATGAAGAAGTTCCGAATGAAGAACTTCCGAATGAAGAAGTTCCGAATGAAGAACTTCTGAATGAACAAGTTCCGAATGAAGAACTTCCGAATGAAGAAGTTCCGAATGAAGGATTTCCGAATGAAGAAGTTCCGAATGAAGAACTTCCGAATGAAGAACTTCCGAATGAAGAAGTTCCGAATGAAGGACTTCCGAATGAAGAAGTTCCGGATGAAGAACTTCCGAATGAAGAAGTTCCGAATGAAGGAATGTTCCGGATGAATAAGTTCCGAATGAAGGAAAGTTCCGGATGAAGAGTTGTTTGATTGATAGTAGTTTGCATGTTCTAAGTACTTGTTGAAATATGTTATGCTTAGAAATAAGAATGATACATATCTATATGTATTTTTGTGCATCAACTTTTCATGTCTTATCTTAAGCAGATACAATGACTAATCCAACAGTACAAGCAATCCAAGACTCTAGAGAAGCCGCAATTGCTGAAGCACGAACCCTCAAGTTCATACCAAACAATTACCGGCTGAAGCAAGTCTCCAAATCCACTCACCATGGTTTCAAAGTCGCCATAGCAATTCTTGATCAATCTCATTTCAAGAATGCTTTAAGAAGTAGTGCCTCGGTGCCTTATGATTATATGTATGAGTTCTGGGCTACCAAGGAAATCACTTCAAACAAGATCACCTTCACTCTCGACAACAAACAGCAGACACTTACTGTATCAGACTTCCGTAAGATATTTGGCATTAGGGATTCACCCAAAGGTATGGTATTTTTGAGGGATCCTACTAAAGACGAACTCATGGAGTTATTCGATGCTATTGGATGTCCTGACATATGAGTTGCGTCTGAGTTTACAACTGCTAAAGTAGGACAACATTGGAGAGCATTGTTGGGTATTCTCAGTAGATGTCTTACACCAAAAACAAGTGGGCATGATGCTTTGCGCAGTCCAATAATGAACATCTTCCATGGGATGTACAAAGGCGCAAATGCAGATTATGCTTTATTGTTATAGGAAGAATTCACCTTTCAACTCTTCCATAACAAGAAGCTGAAGACTAATTTCTTTGCTTACCCTCGGTTTATCAAGCTTATCATTAACTATTGTATGAAGAATGATGTTACAATTGATAGGCGTGCAGCAAGTCGTCATCACACTGAAGAGGTTGATCATATTGTGGATTTAAGGCATGAAGGACCATCTGGTGGTGTGATTCCTGGTCCTATTCCCGATTACCTTCTGACGGATAGAATTAAAGGTTCTGCTGATTACAAGCTACTGCAGCTAGAAATCAAGAAGCTAAAAGCAAGCCTTCAGACTGGAGAAGACTCGTCTACTACGGTCAAGAGTAAAGGTAAACGAAAGCAACCAGCTGCTTTACCTGAACCCGAAACCAAGAAGAAGAAGACTAAGGTTAAGAAGGGAAAGGATAAGGCTGATGAGTTAGTTCTACGAGACGAAGAAGATGTTGTTGATCCTACTCTTGACAAGGCGGAGAGAAAAATGATGAAGATAGCTATTCAAAGGAGTAGGAAAGATACTGGCGGTAGTGGTTCAGGTGCAAGGGTAAATATTGAAGAAGAGTACGAGGAGCCAGAGGATATTGATGAGTTTGGGTCACCTGAAAGGTATTCTACTTCGAAGGAGACATCCATCCCGGTTTTAGCAAGTGTTGAAAAGGAGTCCGGTGCTCCTACTATCATGGTGTCTACTCAACCGTTAGTAACTCAACCTTTAGCAACTCAACCTCCACCAATACAACCCTTACCAACCAGACCGGCTTCAACACCATTCCTTCCACCTCCAATAACTCCCATTTTCAGTACCGTGGTCACAACCGAGCCTCTTCAATCAACCCAGAGCAGCTCTGCAACATCTACAATGGCTGCATTGGTGATGGCCGAAATGTTGGATAAACATACGGATAATCACAAAAGAGAAATGGATGAACTTCGCCAAGAGCTACATAGACGAGCTCAAAGTGAAGAAGCATCTAGGAAAGCCCAAGAAGAGATGCTTGCTAAGTTCGCTGCAGATATGGAATTGACGCGAAAAGCTCATGCAGAAGAACTAGCTCAGGTTAAGCAGGTTGAGGCGGATAAGCATGTTGCACGTATCACTAGACTTCAAGCGATGAGGGATAAATACAAGGAGCAGAAAGAAGCACTTGAAGCTTCTATTGAAGAAAGAGTGAAAGAATCTGTTGAATCCATTATGCCTAAACTACGTGATGAGTTGAAGACACTCGCAGCTGATAACTTGATGATCAAGTCATCCAATCCTTCAGAATCCGCCTACAAGATTGCTTATGACTTGACGGATTTTGAATTGAAGAAGATCCTCAAAGCTCGTAAGAGGGAACTTGGATCGTTTGATAAATCTAGGATTCAACGGGCTCTTTACGAATCCCTGAATGACACTATCATGGAGGATGATAGGTTATTTAAAATGTTTGGAAGTGTGGTATCATACCACATTCTACCTGAGGAGGACAAAGATGATAGTGAACAGGAAGAGGGTACTGGTGAAGAAGAAGAGGAAGAAGAAGGAGAAGAAGAGAAAAAGGATGATGATGATGATGATGATGATGGCGATGATGGTGGTGATGAGAATGAGGAGAGTGCTAGGGGGAGCAACGAGGATAGCGATGGGAATGATGATGGGGGTAAACAGCCTGAAAAGGGGGATAAGGTTGCCAGCTCAAAGAAACCTGCTAAGTCTGGAACCAAGTCCAAGAAAGATGCAGCGGCAAAGGAAAAATCTTCCTTCACGGAATCAAGACGATCCAAGTGGCGCCACGATGTGAATGCTACTACGGCGTCATCGATTCCTGGTACATCTATTGCTGTGTCTTTACCTGTTACCACTAACCCTATTTGTTCTGTTGTTGTTGCTCCTGTGATTGCAGAATCGGTAACTGAACCTGAAGCTGCACAACACTCACCTGTTCACGACACCACCGAGATGCCTGAATCAGAACCAGCAGATGTCCACGTTTCTACTCCTCTACAACAAGAACCACAATCTACTGTTCCTGAACCAAGCACACGAGACTGGGCAGACACGTTGGAGATTGACGAGACTGCACCGCCACAGGCTTGGATCACGGCAGCGGCGCAATATGATCCAATCACGGACGCTGACAGAGATGTTCTATATCTCCGTATCCGTAGTCCGATTGACTTGTGCGCATTTCTGGCTCACGAGTATAAGACTTCGGTTACTCCGTCTTTGGTGAAGAGAGCTCTAAAGGATAAAAGACTTCGCGCCAAAACCAGGTTAACCCGAATGGAGTTCGAGTATTATGCCGATGAGATCCTGAAAGCTCTGAATACCGTTCAACGGCCAGGTCTTCATGACTCAGAAAGAGCTCCACCTCCACTTGATCCTTCTCAAGATAATCAGATTGCTCTTGACTTCTTCGTCACCAATGATCTTGTGTATCTTCTGAAGGGGTCATCAAAGTACGCAACCTCCCTGACTTTGCTGAAAGCTGCCAACTGGGGGACAATACCCTTTATCGAGGAAAAGGTAAACCGACTCTGGGTCCCAAAGGTAAATCGTAATTATGATATGTATGATGTCATAGGTGCATCTCATTAGGACGAACGAGTCCGAAGAGCGTACAGGGGTTGCTGCTTAGTCAATTCAGGAAGCAACGTTAGATCCGATATACGCATCTCCAGTATTTTAGGGCTGAAAACTGAAGCCAAGAATGGTTATTATCATGTGACGGAGATTCGTTTGAAAAGGGAGGATGACAGAGAATACAAAATCCAGCAGGGAGATTTTTCTATCATTCGCCTTGAGGATATCGAAGATATGTTGCTTCTGATGACCCGTGATCAACTCACACATATTCCTCGTGAAGACCTCATTGCCTTGAATACAGCACTTCGTATGTTCACACGAAGCGTTGTTATCAAGAAACGAGTTGAAGATCTTCAATTGGGAGTCGAAAGTTACCAAAGGAAGCTTAACCTAACCCGTCCAGTGAATCAAGTGTTACCTCAACATGTCAACAGATGTCCCTATACCGGCATTTCTGTTCCGAATTGTGGGATTTTCTACTTGAACAGTCGAGGGTTAAAGAAGTTTATGAGGGTGGGTGAGCTTTATAAGTACAGTGATGGGACTCTCATCTACGTTAGAGGAAAGTTGGATCATCTCAATTCGGGTGGGACTTTACCAGAGATGACTGAAGATTGGCATCAGGGTTATCGGCAGATGGCGAAGTACGTGATCAAGAAGATTGATCAAAAGCTCCGTGAACGTAGATTGATGAAGAGCTTGGAAAGATTCGTTGGTGGTAGACCA
Source organism: Glebionis coronaria (assembly GCA_025667525.1). Taxonomy (NCBI): domain Eukaryota; kingdom Viridiplantae; phylum Streptophyta; class Magnoliopsida; order Asterales; family Asteraceae; genus Glebionis; species Glebionis coronaria. The sequence continues at coordinate 393,658,866 of CM046876.1, read as the reverse complement.
TATGGAGTGCACCACAAGTTACTGCAACGATCCATTTAATGGGTCGTACATTTCAGGTCCACTTTATATTGGTTTTAATTGTGAATATGTAAATTTGTGAATATTGTGCTTTAATGGCTTGATGTAGTGTTAAGGTATGATAATTTTTCAAGAATTTCTCACGAGATTCTAAATCTTTCAAAATATCTCATACTAAAGCACTACAACTATCCCTTATTAAATTAAGGGGGAGCATTAACATGTTCTATGGCCAAACATCGATTTCATTTTTACCCAAAGACCGGTTAATCCATTCAATATCCCAAATATTAATGGTTAACATTTTGGATAAGGGGAGAAAATGGGATTAAGGAGACTTAAACGATACTTGGCTAAAAGATGAAAAAGACTTGATGATAATCCAACTTAATATGTGTAAAGCACGTGTTAAGGGGGAGCGTTTTTTATGAACAAAACACCTAAGGTACGAAACTTTTGATTTCAATATCACAAGTACTTTAGGTGATTTTCAATGATTTTTCATGGTGGCAATTCCTTCCCAAAACACGCTTAATTCACGACGAATGTGGTGACAAAAGGGTGGCAGGAATAGGTTTAGTCCAATGATTCATCAGAGCCGATTGAATCTTCCCAAGGACAATTCCCTAGATAGAATTAGAAGTCCTAGGAAAGATGGAGAAAGAATGTGAACGTAGCTGAGTACCGACTAATTACTGATGCTAGCACTGGAACAATCACAACAAGGTGCTAGTGATGATGTATTGGTAAGTACTGAAGGGGTTGAAGAATGAAAAAGAAATGTAAAGATAAAGGGTGTAAAGAAAGAAGCCCTCCTTACAACTTTAGGCAGAAACCGGGTCAATACATATGCTATTGAGGTCATTTTTGTTAATGATTCTCGATATTGAAGAAAGACGTCATGGACCCAGTGATGCAATGCACAACCCTTCCCAGCTAACTCAAATATCTCTCAAAAGGTATTTGTTTTAATCACACGGAGATCAACACGTTATCTATTGGTTTATTCACTCCGAATAGACTGGTATTGAAAAGGTGGCACTCCTCTCCAGCCATCGCTCACCAAATCAAAACGCACAATCGAGTCTAGAGCCAAGAGATCATCAAAAGTCTCATTAGGACACTTTCCATTTATTCCTTGCTTTCTCACACACTGTGAAAAGTAAGAGATTTTCATGAGTCCTACGCAGTATTCCTGTAATACTGCCAGAACATCTGAGTAATACGCAAGTATTACAATGAAGATGGAAATCCTGCTTGAGCCAACATCAAACAAGCTCATGGTAGGTTACACGTGCGGTTCTTTTAGAACCAATCTTGTGAAAAACTGGAAAGAAACAGTGGTTTAATTCTTAATTGAACTTAAACTCGTTCCAGGCCTCTACGCATTATCATATGATCTTGCCAGAACACTCAGAGTGACTCTTTATTGATCACAGTGACGAGTGGAAATCCTTCTAGTGTTAACATCAAAAAGCACTTGGTAGGTGACGTGCAAGATTCTTTATGAATTGAGCTCGTGACAACTGGAAAGCAACGATGGTGAAAATCTTAATTGAAATTCACTTGTTCCAGGTCTCATGAATTGACGGCTTCAAAAATCACAAGGATAATTTATCCAAGTGATTCACTCTTTATGTTCGCAGTCAGCTTTGGACGGTCGAATAAAGAGAACGGGTTTACCCGCGAAATCCTGTCAGGAAGTTACTTAATTGAAACTATCCGTCACGGGTACGATATCTAATATCGTCCAACGGTCTTCACCGACCGGAGGTAAAATGCTACCGAATTAGAATAAAATGTTCAAAGCCATTTTATTCGTGTCGTTGCTGTGTACCTGTTAAAGACGGTGGCGTTGCTGTGTACCTGTTGAAGACGGTGGCGTTGCTGTGTACCAGTGAAGACGGTGGTGTTGCGGTGTACCTGTAGAAGTCATTCCCACATGCTTATGTTTTTCTGCATCAAAGTTCAGCAAAAATTCAAGAAAGTATAAGATGAAGTCTTCCGTTGTATCAAACTCTGAAGCTTTCGAGAATTCAACAAAAAGACATAAGTGTGTGGAACATGGAGTCACGAGGAGGCAAGTTTCACAAGAAGGTAAAGATCGCACGTGAAAGGCCAAAAGAACAATGATCTCAAGCCAAAGCCAAAAAGATCAAATCAAAATATTCACAACAAAAAGAAAGAAGAAAAGACTACGAGCTAAAGAACGAAGACTTAGTATAGTATGCTAGGTTTAGAACTTTGTAACGTGGAGTGACCTCCCTTAGGGGGAGATTGTTCGAAATACGTTTTTACGTATATTAGAAGTATCGGTCACTCCACAATATTATTTATGTTGTAATAGCTCGTAGTTAACAAATAGTTAATAGTTACTTATTTAGTTAAGTAAGAACCGGTCCATGGGCTTGTCATGGGCCGGCCCAAGTCCACAAAAGGCTTGGAAGTATAAATACCCCTTTCCTTCTTGGAAAGGGGTCGGTTGTTGTTCATTTTGAAATTTCCATTTAATAAAATATCACATTGTTCTTTCTCACTTTCTCTCTCTAGTTTCTCTCTCTAGAAAACATCAACCCACTTCATAGATTCATAGGTTATCAATATTCTACATTTCCGGCAATGGGTCATTATCTTCAACGTGAGGAATAGATGGAGGCAAAGACTCGGAAAGAGGAGGAGAAGTCAACGCTTCGATTTGAGCAATAAGAAGGTGCACTTTCCGTAATCTATCGCGAAGAAGCACGTCTTCCACCTCATCCACAAGATCATGTTCATCGGTGAACTTCTCGTAAACCGGAGAGAATAAATCGTCGTCACCCGCATCTCCCGGTGGAGATTGAGAAATTTCCAAATTGAAATTCTCATAGCTTGGAGAAAAATCGACATCATTAGGATCGACCTCTTTCGTAAGAGCAAGGTTTTCCTCAAGCTCCATAGCAGCCGGTATGTCATAAACCTCATCATCAAAAAATTTATCAAGACCAAACTCACTAAGCTCACTCAATGTATCACAATCCTTAGACACGTTTGGGATATTGAGAGGAGGGATGACAATTGCACTAGGACATTGAGCAGTAAGGTCATTCCAATAAATAGTAGGCTCATCGTCATCATCATCATAATAGTATGGATACACCGGGGGAGGAGTATAAGGCTCGATATTTGATATTTGCCCCTGTCGTTGATCCTCTTGACATTTCTCGATGATCTTGTTGCAAGCTTCTTGAATTTGTTGACTTTGCTTAACAAGAGTGTCCCATTGTTCGTGGGGGCTCAAATGTTCGAAGGAGGGTTGATGATCGATGGGGTGTTGTGGGGGTTCAAAATGTTGAAAACCTGAATTATAGCATGGTTGTGGCTCATAGTAGTTCATCGGTTGAGAAGAATTAGAAACCGGGTTTGGGTCATAATAATCCATTGGTGAAGAAAACGGAGGACACGGATTTTGCTCATAATAATTCATTGGTTGACAATAATAGGTATCGTGAGGACCCCCACAGTTGTTGCAAAATGGGTAAGGAGAAAGATCGGGTGCGTCTTGTGGATAGCTATTATCATTGTCATAATTGTACCCCGGTTCTTGCCCGTGATCATACGGGTATTGAACCGGGCACGAAACATGCCAATGAGAATCGCTTCCACAATAGATGCACGGGGAAAGAGTAGGTGGGTTCAAAAAGGACGAATTAGTCGAGTTGCACAAAGGACAAAATCCGCATATGAATTGTGTATTGTTGATATCGTTGCCACACCGCTCACATGTACACCATTGACATGAGTCGTTCCCGTACAATCGTCTCCCGCACCCGACACAATAGACATAAGAATCCATTAAGAAAAATAGATGAGCAAGAAGAATATTTTTGGTGCAAAACTTTGAAAAAGAAATGCTTTTTATGATTTTTCAAATGTTTTTGGGATTTTTTGAAAATTTTGGACACGAAAAATAACGTTCACAAGTGAACGGATCCCAAAAGCCAACGCGTCTCTCACAAAAAACCGTAGATCCTCACGAAAAGAGCCGGCAGCGGCGCCATTTGATACTAGATTTTACTTAGTTAAAAAGTTCGTTTCTCGGTATCTTCTTGAATTGATCTCGGGTTAATTGTGTGACTCAGTTGTTCTTGGTGAAAACAATATTTTTGGTTTTGGTAAAATAAATGTGCAAGACTTAAAAATAAATGACGGGTAATTAAAACTACAACTAAGTGAAACGTAAACGGTGCAATATTTAAAACTTTAAAAGTAAATGACGAGAAATTAAATGACGTAAAATTAAAACTTAAAGAAAAGTAAATCGACAATTAAATAAAAATACAAAACGAAATTAAAATGAACTAAAAATAAAACGAGAAAAATTGACACTTTAACTAAAACAAAATATTAAAACAAAACAAAATACCCAATCGGAATACACCCGATCGGAATCCAATCGGAATCCGATCGGAATGTACCCATCGGAAAGACTGCTGATCGTAATGTGCAAAATGGACATAATCGGAATATAGATAAAAAAATGGTGCAATCGGAATATATAAGGAAAACAGATCGGAATGCTAGAAAACCACCACGATCGGAATGTTGTAAAATAGCATCAATCGGAATATCTTAGAAAAACATCCAATCGGAATATGTGAAACAAGCTAGCAATCGGAATCCTTAAAACCCTATTCCGATCTAGGTGATCGGAATGTGGGGAAGCAGATCGGAATAAATGAAACCCTTTTCCGATCTATGTGATCGGAATAAGGTGCTCTAATCGGAAAGTGAAAATCGGAAAAGGGTTTACCCTTTCCGATTAATAAGGGATTCGAAATAAGCCAAGTGAAAAGCTATAATGATAAGCTCACACTAAAACTAGAACGAATCAAATGTAAAACGACAAAATAAGCACTAATAACAACTTATCAACTTAAAATAAACAAACTTTAAAATCAAACTAGAAAAAGATGAACTTTTAACAAAACTTTAAATCAAATAAGCATTAGTATGAAAATAAAATCAAGGATGAACATGAATCAAAGAGAAACAAAGTAAGAAAGGTAGAAGAAGATGATTAAAAATAAGAACTTGATTGAAAGAAAAGATTCCAAAATTAAAAGACTTACTTGAATTGAAGAAATTAAAAGTGCATAACAAGAATTTAAAATGCAAGAAATTAATCAACAAGAAATGAAAATGGTGGAAGAGTGGTTTGTCAAGCCACCAACAACAAGAAATGAAATATTAATGGCCTATTTATAGTGGAGATTAGGGAGGAGCTTAGGAAGCTTCCTCCACCTTTCCTCTTTTCCTTAATTGCACACTTAGGTCCTTTTCTTCTTAATTGTTTGTTAATCTTGGACTTAATGACTTTGTCTTGGGATTTCTTTAACTCGTCTTGAATTTTCTTCATAAATACGACTCGAGTTCTTCGGCTTTTTAGTAAACTTCCGTCTTTTGACTTTTTCTCCGATAAATCTTCAGAATTGGTCTTGGACTTCCGTTCTTTTTCCACTCTTGATCTTTCGACTTCATCTTTCGTCTTTTTCTTCGATAAAAGCCCGTGAATGCTGTGTTTTCTCCACTTTTCACCTTTTCGTCCTAAATCATAACAAAAACACAAACCACGCATAATTCCGACATAAATGGCATAAAATACACGTTTTGGCTTGGTTATTATTGTAATTAAGTGGTAAAAAGGATGGGTGTTTTCACACCTATCAAGACCATTGTAGAAAGTATCAATGAGAGTGACGGGGAGCATGTTATGATTTGGACAACGGTCGATCAAATCATTGTATCGTTCCCAAGCATCAAAGAGCGATTCATCATTGTCTTGCATGAATCCACTAATTTGGTTACGAAGGCTTGTGACCATGGATGGTGGGAAGTAGCGCGACAAAAAGCGTTGAGTCATGTCATTCCAAGTATGAATAGAATTCTTTGGGAGACGGTCAAACCATTTTTCGGCATGGTGAGAAAGCGAGTGGGGAAATAGTTGAAGGCGAAGGTCATCCATAGAAACACCGGGCGACTTCATGCTTTGGGTGATGGTAATGAATTTGTCGAGGTGTTTGTTAGCATCATCATCCGGAATTCCGCGAAATGGGTTAGTTTGCACTTGTTGGATCATGTGATGCTTCAACGAAAACTCCTAAGCCGTGACGTGCATCGGCGCAATCGGGCCTCCGCGTCCGTTCATGGTGGGTTGACACAATTCCTCCATTGTTCGTAAATCAGGTAGGGGGACATTGTTGTTGTTGTTGTTATTGTTATTCAAATTGGGTAGAGGTGGGTTATTATTGTTGTTATTAACACCAACCATATCTAAATCTTCACGAGTCTCGGGCTCAGAATAGTTTGAAGATCTAGTACGCATACACTTGCAGAAGAAAAATACACAGAGAGAATATCTATATAATCTTTTTGGTGCAAAACCTTTGGAAAAGAATTGCTTTTTATGATTTTTCAATGTTTTTGTATTTTTGAAGAATTTTATATTTTTTAGGGTTTTTGAAAATTTTTGAAGCAAGGAAAATAACGTTCAAAGAACGGATCCCAAAATTCAATGCGTCTCTCACTAGAAACCGTTAATCTTAACGAAAAGAGCCGGCAGCAGCGCCATTGTTGATGCAAAAGTTGGTTGATCCTTGCTAGACCCGAATTAGGCTTAATTCGGGTTGGCTGGGTACCGGCTCCTGCACCAAGTGAATCTTCTGGTTGGGATCCTGCACACTAAACAACACGCGTTAGGCTTACCGTGGGAAGGTTTCCCACGATTAGACTCCGGCGTGAGAGTAAGTAATCGATTTAGAGTTATATGTGAGTTTAGAGAGAATTGTGATACCTTTGTGGAACCCTTGGGGGTTCCTTTTATAGGCAGTGAAACCCTAGTGGGCTTTCACTGATCCTTCGGCCCCAAGGAAGAGATAAACACCAGAATTAGAATGATTGTAATCTTCTAATTCTGGTAGTGAATATCCTCTCTTATTGGGGCAAAGATATTCCTAGACAGGATATTATCCTGTCTAACCCTATGTCGGCCGTATCGGCCGTACCGGGCCGTGGGCCGCACACGTGTGCGCGGTTACTGTTCACTCAGGCCCATAAGCCTGACTGACGTTATCCCACCCATACGTAATGGGCCGGATACGGGTAGTACCCTCGGGCCGGGTTAATGACCCGGCTGGGGACTATACGTCATCATGTCCCCCCAGTCTAGTTGTTACAACCGTAGGTGGAACCTCTAGACTACAAAGATGCTCCCGGACGTACCAAGGAATTCATAACAAAGGACAATGATGCTCGATACATAATAGCCGAGACAAATTAAATATATCATTAAATGCCAAGTCTTACGTTAAAGCCGCATAACCCGACATGAACAACTGTTCATCTGACTTGTTTGACTGACAAAAGTGCAGACAATCAGAACATTGAGCAGTGCAAACGTGTGGGTCAGATATGACCCGTAGGTCCCACCTGACGTTTCATTTGCCAGTTGCCCCCCTAGCCACACGATTAAGAATAGTGGCCAACACGTGTCACTCATCCAACAGGCTGTGACCCTCAAGGTAACCTCATAAATAAGCCACCCCTACGGCTGTGTGAAACACACAGTTCACAACCTCCATTTCTGCCATTAAAGCTTTCCTTTTATCTTGAACCAAGCGCGCACGGATCCCTTCACACGCAGGTTAGAATACCACGTCTTTACACTCTTTTTTAGTAATGGCCAATAGAAACAGCCCTTCCATCGGATCCGTGCTAAATGTCATGTCCCAAGACCAGTTAAACCATTTTTGTACAAATTACTTCATCCCTTCCAACCTACACCCCTCACTTCCTGGCGTCGGGGACCTCATAACTGAGGCTCCAGCGGGTAAGATAGGCCTCTATACTCGCCTGTTTGATGCGGCGAATTACCGTATTCCTTTCACCCACTTCCTCGTAGATTTGTTAGGATATTACAATGTACACATTAGTCAGCTCCACTGCATAGGTGCCTGTAAAATTAGCCAATTTGAAATCCTTTGCCGTGCTAGGAGAATCCCCCTGACCGTAGAGTTATTTAGGTTGTTTTACACCCCAAACTTAGTGAACGGTTGGGTATCTTTCAAAAAACGAGCCTCCAACAGCCCACAATCACACAACAAACCGATGGATTCACTGAAAAACTGGTATGACCATTATTTTTTCATTGACGAAGTTGTATGGCCGGGTGATTTCATCATTAGGACCAGACTACCGCACGACCCTAAGCCGCACGCCAGTACATACAATCCCCTTCACTCGCAAGAGTTAGATCTCAATAGGACTGGATTCCACAGAAACCTACCGGAATCATTCTTATGCTTGCTAGGAATTAGCCGCAATTACTTTGGTCCCTCCAATAGGTATCCTGTGTTTTGGAGAAGGCAGGGTGAAGGTAGGTCCACCATCCGTACGTCCATAAAAATGTATATGTGTTTGTATAACAACTAACATCTTTTGTGTTGTGCTGGACAGAAATGAACTTCTTTGGACTGTTGCGCCAGGGCGATCCAAAGCTTGTGCCGGAAGGTCTCCGCCCTCTCCGTGAAAATGAACAGCCCCTCCTGGAGCACACCCGACCAGTGACGGTTGCCTTGGAAGCCGTGCCTGATCCCCATTCTGATGAAGAACATGGAGATCATGGTGATGGTAATGACCAGATGAACCAAGGGGGAGCCGGGCCTTCCTCACCTCATAGAGAACAACAAGGAGACAATATCGAAACCGACTCCACCATTCGCCGACTAATGGGCGATGATGATGATGATGAAGTGCAACAGCATGTTAACTTGGACGAAGATGAGGAGGCCGAAGAGGAGATTGCTGAAATCACAGCACAGCCCCTCACTAGGCGAACCCGGAAGAGGGGGAACCGTGCAGGCGAGACTGCATCGGCCGAGATTGGTGAACACAATGCTCCCCGCAAGAAGCTTCGAGAGGACCACCCTATGTATCAATCTGTTGGGAGTGCCACCCAGGGTTCCGAGGCTAACCGGGTTACTCATGTCGATCCCGTCACCCAAATTGCCCCAACTGCTTCCGAAGGAGCAAGAAGCAATATGTAAGAAACCATCCAAACATGCAAGAATGTCTTCTCTTTTTTTTTTTTTTTTTAGCCATACTTAAGATATTCCATGATACTCATGTCGCAGGGACAACCAAGCTGAGGCCGCACCTCCTTCTGACACCCAAGTGAATAAGGAGAAAGGTAAAGCTGTCGAAGAAGATCCTGCGGTCCCCACAAAGTCCGGCCCTCTTTTTGAAGATGGTTCACCCCTGCTTTCCCAAGACTTCCCCACATCCGGTGCTCCCCAACCTTTTAACCCTATATGGACCATTACCACAGCGTCGCGATTGAGGAGTGCTGAGGAGTGTCGTGAGTACCTTAACAACTGCATACCACCAAGCTTGGTGCAAGAGGTAAACTCACTAAATCATGCGGATTTGGCTGATGAGTATAATGGGACGCTTGTACATCAAATGGCGATGGGAACCGCGATGAGAGTCAGGTTTGAAGCTGCCCTTGGGCACGTCGAATCCCTCAAGAGAAAAGTTGGACGGAGGGAAAAAATGATTGAAGATAATGAAGCCCTGATTGCTGACCTCCAATCCAAACTGGCGAATGCTGAGGCAACAATCAAGACACAATCGGCCCGTGCGAGTGAACACGATCAGCAAGTAGTCCACCTTGAGTCTCAATTAGATGCCGCAAACACCAAGGTACATGTCCGTGCCGTACCACCCATATATATCAACAATGAATGTACTAACACGTCTTTCATTATAGGTAACCACGGCCGAAGCCTCTGTCCATTCTTACGCCAGCCAAGTAGATGATCTGAACCAGAAGCTGAAGGACGCGCATTTGGCCGTCCAAAACATGGAAAAAATGCACACAGAACTTGCTGAGGAAAGGGCCATCACCCAAGAGCTGAAAGAGGCAATTGCCCAAAAAGAATTGGTGATGGATGCCCTGACCGCTGAGCGTGACAATGTACTGTGCCCTCAACTGCTAACAGCCATTGCGGGCCGTAGGTGGATGGTTGGGCATGGAGCACGCCTGGCCATGACGAAGGTGCTAGAGGCCCCATCCTTTGTACAACAATTTGCCAATCTTGTTTCTGATGGCATCGACCATGGCCGGCACGAAGGAATGGTTGAGGCTGCTGAACTGATCACCAAAGGTGGGGACATCGCCCATCACACCTTTTTTAAGCCCGAAGCCGCCAGCAAGATGACTGCCTCCATGGCCGCGATGCAAGATCTGCATTACCCATTCCTGGATGAGCTAGAGGCCACCAAAGATGCCCCGAACACTGAAATCATGGAGAAGCTCAATCCTAGCATGCCTTCCACTGCTAACTTTCCTCTAACCCTTCCTGTATATGAAGACGTAACCAGGGTCGTACTGGACGAGGAACCCTTAGACGTGGTGTTGGAAAGGACCGCAGCCCAAGCCCAGAAGCGGGGAGAGCGTGATGAATGGTTGCCGCGTCTGGTGGAAGAACAAGCAGAGATGGGTAGGTTTCTCCCCTCAATTTAGGATGCTCCTTTGTCCACAATCAAACACTTGTTTTGTAATCTATGAATATGTATTGATTCGTCCGTGTATGTACACGGCTAACAATTTTATGTTTTGTATATAAGTCCGTGGGTAACCACGGCGATTTTGATTTGTTTTTGGAAACCTGTGTATTTGTGCTTGTGTTCGAAACATTGTAGTTTAATACTGCGTGATATACCACGTCTTACTCACAAAGAAAATACATTCAAGTCTACAATTTACTAGACGTGCGACGTGCGTCTTTATTATGCGGAGCACGGTATGGCTATAGCATATGAAACTTACCCCAACGTCTCGTGAGTAAGGTGTCTAGTAAGGATACGTGATCCGTGCGGCTGGGGTTGCATCCCTCTTACGCGGCAAGTTGAATTAGTAGGTTCACTTAATCCTCTTACCCCTCCTGGAGGCGTATGGTACATGTACGGTATTTCGAGAGAATGCATATGAAAGAAACATGGCATAATATAACACAATTAAAATTCATACGGCTAACAAAGAATCTAACAAAGAGGACAATAATTTGCACGAAACAGGCCGTGGAGCTAGCTAGGCACCACGGCATTTTATTAGAACATTTACATTTTTTGTTTGAACAATGATGACAAGTCCTAAAAAAGTCCATAAAGGAAACTTAAACAAACATAAGAAAAACAAATAAGACAAATAACCCGCATGGTTCTTTATTAAGACCGCCTATAGCGAAGTATCCATGCGGGAGCCGTAGCTTTCAAAGATAGCACCTTTTTAGATTGGCGATGTTCCATGTGCGCTCTAGGTCGCGGCCATCCATATCGCGTAGCTTGTACGCGCCTCGTCCCAAGGCTTCAGTGACTTCATACGGTCCTTCCCATTTAGGGCCCAGTTTTCCTGTATTTTCCACGCGACTTGCTTCGTTAGCACGATAGACATAGTCTCCCGGTCGAAAAGAAACACCTTTGACCTTGGCATCGTAATAAGCCTTCATCTTAGCCTTGGACTTAGCTTCATTGATGGCTGCTAATTCCCTTTTTTCCTCCAACAGATCTAGGTTGATTCGCAGCTGTTCATCATTCGTGACGGCATTAACCTCCGCCGTGCGGATGGTAGGCATCCCTATTTCTGCTGGTATAACGGCTTCAGTGCCGTAAGCCAATGCAAACGGAGTATCTCCGTTGGCTGTTTTTATCATGGTTCTATGTGCCCATAGCACGTGCGACAATTCATCGACCCATTTACCCTGTCGTTCATCCAGCCGCGCCTTGATCCCATTCCCCAAGCTCCCATTTGCTCGTTCGACAAGGCCGTTCGTTTGTGGATGCTTGACAGACGCGAAGCGCCGCTTGATGTTCAATGATGCACACCAGTCTTTGAATGGGTTATCCGTGAACTGTTTGCCGTTGTCTGATATAATTTCTCCAGGTAGACCGAAACGGCATACAATGTGTTCCCACACAAACTTCTTGACCTGCTTACCCGTGATAGATTTTACTGCCTTGGCTTCTATCCATCGTGTAAAGTAATCCATTGCAACAATCAAGAATTTAACCCCTCCCGCAGCTACAGGAAATGGTCCTGCAATGTCAATTCCCCACTTGTAGAATGGCCATGGGGACGTGATAGGTGTAAGCTCCTGCTGTGGGTGCCGCGGTACTGGCCTATGCACTTGGCAATCATTGCACCTGCGAATCATGTCGCGCGCGTCTCTGTACATAGTGGGCCAATAGTATCCTGTTCGTAAGGCTCGAGCTACCACGGATCGTGGACCTGCATGCATGCCGCACAATCCTTCGTGTATGTCACTAATCACATAGGCCGCCTGGCGTGGTCCAACACACCGCAGCCACGGCTGCAAGAAAGAGCGCTTATAAAGGATGCCTTCCCGGAGTTCGAAATATTGTGACTTCCTTTTAACGCGCCTTGCTGCTTTTTCCTCGTCTGGGAGTGTTCCACTAGCCAGATAGTTGATGATTGGGGTCATCCACGTAGGTCCCTCCTCTTCAACTATAGCAGTCACTTCCCCTTCCGTAATAGACTTTTCTTTGAGTATTTCCACCAAAACCTGTTTAGACAAGTGAGCGAAGCTTGTGGACGCGATTTTACTGAGGGCGTCCGCTTTCTTGTTCTCGCCCCTTGGTACCTGCTTGATGGAAAACTTACCGAAAGTTGCGATTAACGTCTTGACTTTTTCCAAATACCTGACCATGTTGTCCTCCTTAGCCACATACCCACCTAGAATATGGTTCGCGACAAGCCGTGAGTCCACGTAGGCCTCAAGGTTGCGAACTCCCATTCTAGCGGCGATTTTTAAACCCGCAATTAATGCTTCATATTCCGCTTCGTTATTGGTGGCCGTGAACTCAAAACGGAGGGCGTACGTGAATTCCATACCTTCTGGATTTGTAAGGATGAGGCCTGCCCCGGATCCGTCTGTGCATGAGGATCCGTCCGTGAATAGCACCCAAGGTTCCGCTAGGGCCTCCTCTTGCTTAATGATTGGTTCTTCCTCATCCGGCTTCTCGATCAGGAAATCTGCCAAGATCTGGCCTTTAACAGCCGTCCTTGGTCTGTAAGATATATTATGCCCCCCAGTAGGATGCTCCACTTTTCTAGTCTCCCTGCCACGTCTGGTCTAGATATAACCTGCTTGATTGGCTGATCCGTAATCACGACAATCGGGTGCGCCTGAAAGTACCGGCGCAGCCTCTTTGTAGCAAATACTAGTGCTAGTACCAATTTTTCCATGGGGGAATAGTTCAGCTCCGCTCCTTGTAATGTTCTACTTATAAAGTAGACCGGGGTCTGTATTGTGTCTCTATCCGTCATCAGTACCGCGCTTATTGCGCCATGGGTAGCCGAGAGATACATAACAAGCTCCTCCTTTGGGCGGGGAGCTACCAACATGGGGAGAGATGCGAGATGCTGCTTGAGTTGGCCAAAGGCTTCTTCAGCTTCCTTCGTCCAACGGAAGTCTCCCTTTCTAATACACTTCTTTAGTGTCTTAAATAAGGGCAGTGACTTCTCTGCGGATTTGGATAGAAATCTATTTAGTCCGGCTAACTTCCCATTCAGGGACTGCACCTCCTTCCGTGTCTGCGGGGACGGTAGCCGTATCACTGCGTCCGTCTTCTCTGGACAAGGTTTGATGCCGTTTGGGTCAATCAAATATCCCAAGAACATTCCTTCTGTTGCACCAAACGTACATTTCTTTGGGTTTAACTTCATATTAATCCTTCTCAGCGTGTCGAATGTCTCCTGGACATCCCGGAGGAGTGCCTCCTCCGTGTGGCTTTTTATCACCAAGTCATCAACATATACCTCCAAGTTGCGTCCTATTTGTGATTCGAAAGCTTTATCCACCAACCGCTGATACGTAGCGCCGGCGTTCTTTAATCCAAACGGCATTTTCGTATAGCAATATACGCCCTGGCTTGTGTGGAACGCAGTTTTTTCTTCATCCTCCTCCGCCATCTGGATTTGGTGATACCCTTTATATGCATCCAAGAAGCATTTGAAAGGATATCCACACAAAGATTCTACTTTCCAGTCAATTTCTGGAAGCGGGTAACAGTCTTGTGGGCAGGCTTTGTTCAGGTCCGTGAAATCCACGCACATGCGCCAACTTCCGTCATGTTTCTTGACCATGACTGGATTGGATAACCACTCGTGGTAGTATACCTCGCGCATAATGCCTGCGTCCACCAGTTTCCGCACTTCCTCCAATATAACTTGGCTTCTTTCGGGCGCCTGGCCGCGCTTCTTTTGCTTGATGGGTTGGTACCCTTGACGGATCTGGAGCTTATGCTCTGCTATCGTACGTGGCACACCCGTCATATGTTTTGGCTCCCATGCGAATATGTCCAGATTTGCACTTAAAAGTGCACACATGGCCCTTTTGCCGCTATCTGAGAGTGCCCCTCCTATGGATACCTCCTGTTCCGGGTAGTCAGGGTGAATGGCCACCTTCCAATTGGGTGGTGGTGCCCCATCCTTGGGTGGTACAGGTGGTGCCGGTGTTGTCACGGTGTGACACTCGGATGTCGGCACGACTGTGTTATAAATAGTAACGATTCCCCCATCAACTGGGAACTTAATCATTCCGTGTGCCGTAGAGGGTACTGCTCGGATAGCCAAAATGCCTGGTCGGCCTATGATTCCATTATAAGGGGAATGTGAACGTATCACCATGAAGTTCATCCACGTTGTAGTGGAATGTTCCTCATTCCCAATGGTGACAAGCAGACGCAACTGCCCTATTGGCCAGATAGTATCTCCACTAAAGCCAGTAAGCGGCGACGTGGCCGGTACTAATTGGCTTCTTATTTCTGGGCATAACTGCACAAAGCAGTGTTCATATAATACCTCTGCTGACGATCCTCCATCCACATACATGCGGCGGACATTGTGTGTTCCAATGCTTATCTCAATAGTGAGGGGCGCATCAACCACGTCACTTGCTGTGATAAGAGGGAATGAGATTTCCTTGCCGCGGGAAAATTTTTGGCCAATTTTCTGTCTCGTGCGGCGCTGTCTGGATTGGATCATGTATATGGTAGAAGGCTTGTCCTTTTGGGGGTCCTTCTTATCATACTTCTTGTTGTTGTCCTTTCCGTCTTTCCAATCCTTAACCAGGTGCTTGAGCTTGCCTGATTTGATTAGCGACTCAATATGCTTCTTCAGCTGGATACACTCCTCCGTGTCGTGCCCTTTGTCATTATGGAATTCGCAGAAGCGACTTCCCTGCCGACGTTCCGGGGGTGTGGTCATTGGGGGAGGCCTTGGAAAATTCGCCCCTTCAGTCAACAAGATCTCCCGGTAGGACATCTTTAGGGGGGTGAACTTGTCGTCTGACCGTCCGCCTTTGCTCTGGCTTTTATAGTCCGAGCCCTTGTTATTGTTCTGGTTGCCTTGACCACCCGACTGTCTCCGGGACTGGTCATTTGAGCGGTACCCATTTCCTCGGGATGGGTAGGCTGCGGCCACCGCTGTCTCTCCCTCTATAAAATTCCTCACTCTCTCCATGAGGTCATCATATCTTTCTGGACGCTTGTCGTTGAGACGCCTGATCAGTTCTCTGTCTGTTATGGCGTGCATGTAGTCCGAGATTTTCAGGAGCTCTGGCATGGTTCTCGTGCGTGTGCACTCATCATTGAAGCGCTCAGTGAAGGCTTCTGTGGACTCCCCCGGCCGTTGCTTAACAGTTGCCAATGAAACCGGATCCCTATTATACTTCTTCCTCTGAGTATAATTGTTCTCGAACGCAGTGCGTAGTTCCGTGAAACTATCAATGCTCCGTGGGGGGAGTGCCTCGAACCAGTCACGAGCGTTACCAATTAAGGTCGAATTGAACATTTGGCACCATATGGGCATGGGCCATCGCTCAATTTTAGCCTGAGTATCAAATATTTTGAGGTGATCGACAGGATCACCGGACCCATCATACGTCTTGATACATGCCGGCATGCGACGTTTGGTGTCCTCAGAGTAGTTCCGTATGCGAAGGGTAAACGGATCTTCCCTAGGATCAGCCCATGGCCGTGTGAGCCTAGGGTCATCCCATGGTTCACACCACGGACGCGAGAGGTCCTCTGCTTCCGTATCCCTATAGTAGGGGCCACCATAATACTCATCATTGCTTGGTGGTGGTGGCGTGCGCCTTGGCCGGCGGCGTTTGGGCGGATGGTCATCTGAGTCCTCCCCAGACGGATCTGGGGACGGCGGTGGTGCCCCGCCTTTTGAGTAGGGACCACTTTTTTGAGACGAACCAGGAGCCTTCCTCCCTGTGTTCATCCTATCCCACACACTTGGGCGGCGTGTGGTTCTGGTCAGCTCTCGGTCTGGCCGCTCGGGTGAGCCATCCGACCTTTCCCCATCTTGAGGTTGCGTTAATTCTTGCATGATGCGATCCCCTATGCGTTCAAACACATTCCGGGGTTGAGGGTCTTCCTCAAAGGTTCCCTGCTCCCGAGGCTGAGTCCTCCTTTTTCTCCGATTTCGGGAAGGAGTGGATGGTCCACTGTCGCCAAAGTTGAGTCGGGCTTGGAGGTTCCTCCCCAGGCTCAATCTTGATGCGATCCCTGGGACGATCCTTTCAAAATTCTGAGTGAGAACTCGAGTGAGCTCGTCCTCGCTGAGTGGTTGAGCTTCCACTTCTTCCTCCATTAAGGGTCTACGTGGCTCCTTGTCAGGAGGGGCTGGCGCACTTCCCGGATCAGGGTTGTCCAGGGTTGAAGTGGGCGGGGGTGTCACCGAGATCGTGCTCGTCACCCCTGCGGACTGAAGACCGCTACGGTTACCTGGACCGCCTGCGAGGCGGCTAGGTGATTGGTTGGGAATAAGAATCCCTTCCCCTGGGGGCTTCCGATTCCCAGGATTCACGTTCCTGGGGTTAACTGGCGGATGCCCCTTCGTCATTGAAACAATCGAGATGAGGTTTTGTTCTAGCTTAGTGTTAAGGTCCCACGGATGGCGCCAACTTGTTGATGCAAAAGTTGGTTGATCCTTGCTAGACCCGAATTAGGCTTAATTCGGGTTGGCTGGGTACCGGCTCCTGCACCAAGTGAATCTTCTGGTTGGGATCCTGCACACTAAACAACACGCGTTAGGCTTACCGTGGGAAGGTTTCCCACGATTAGACTCCGGCGTGAGAGTAAGTAATCGATTTAGAGTTATATGTGAGTTTAGAGAGAATTGTGATACCTTTGTGGAACCCTTGGGGGTTCCTTTTATAGGCAGTGAAACCCTAGTGGGCTTTCACTGATCCTTCGGCCCCAAGGAAGAGATAAACACCAGAATTAGAATGATTGTAATCTTCTAATTCTGGTAGTGAATATCCTCTCTTATTGGGGCAAAGATATTCCTAGACAGGATATTATCCTGTCTAACCCTATGTCGGCCGTATCGGCCGTACCGGGCCGTGGGCCGCACACGTGTGCGCGGTTACTGTTCACTCAGGCCCATAAGCCTGACTGACGTTATCCCACCCATACGTAATGGGCCGGATACGGGTAGTACCCTCGGGCCGGGTTAATGACCCGGCTGGGGACTATACGTCATCAGCCATTTAATACTTGGTTTTTACACCACGTATCAAAATTCGTAGTCCCAAATCTTTTCGAATTGATTTCCAGTCTAAAGTGCGACTCAATTGTCTTTTGGTGAACAAGAGAATGGTTTGGTTGATTATCTATTTTAAACTAATAGCAAATAAGTAAGTGTCGTTGAGTAAAGTCGAAGTTTAAAGATTAAACTAAAAATAACGAGTTAAAATTTAATGCTTGAAAACTTAAAGGCAAGATTAGAAAAATACTTGAACACTTAATAAAACTAACACTTGGAAACTTTGTAAAAACAAGAAACTAAAACCATCGGAATGTTGCCGAATCTGATTCTGATCGGAATATAGGAAACGAAACAAATCGGAATAATGGGAAAGGTGGCTGATCGGAATGCATAAGAGACTACTGATCGGAATGATGTAAATGGTGCAATCGGAATGTGGGAAACAAGCCCCAATCGGAATGTTGCCAAAACACACAATCGGAATATCTTAGAAATAATGCCAATCGGAATAACTTGAAACAATGTCAATCGGAATAATACAATACCCACCGTCGGAATATTAAACCCTATTCCGATCCAAGGTGATCGGAATATAGATGCTTAAATCGGAAAACACAAACCCTTTTCCGATCTTGATGATCGGAATAAAGGGGTAGGGTGGTGGTCGGAATACAGTGATCGGAAAGGGGTTTAGACCCTTTTCGATTTATGTGGGATTCGAAATAAGCCAAGCTATAAGCTATAATGAATAAGCTCAAACTAAAACTTGCACGAATCTAAAATGAAAAGGACAAAATAAGCACTAATAACAACTTATCCAAACTTAGAATAATCAATCTTTTGAATCAAACCATAAAAAGATAAACTTTTTAAGAAAACTTTTAAAAAGTAAATAAGCTAAAAGAAGCGAATAAGCCAATACGCACACAAATCTTAAAGCTTAATCGAATGAAAGCTTATGTAAGCATAAAAAGATTAACTTTTTAAGCACGAAATCATTAAGAACAACACGGATCAAATGAAATTCACACCAAAAGTTAACTAAAATCAAGAAAGGTAGATAGAGATGAAAGATTAAAAGCTTAACTAGAACTTGATTAATGAAATCATCAATACACAAATTTTTAATCTTGAAAGATTAAAAGAAAGAAAGATGAAAACTTAGTGAGAGAAAGTGGAGAACTTTCTCTCTCTAAAAACTAGAAAGAAAAGTGAAAAATGAAAACTAAAACTTAAAACTAACCACCCTCCTAATGTGTATTAGGAGGGTATTTATAGGAAAAATGGAAGGAGTGCATGTATTTCCTCTTCTTTCTTTCTTTCTTCACGTCTTCTCGACTCGATTTAATTCTTTGTCTTTTCTCGACGTCATCTCGGGATTTGAACTTGTCTTGATAATTTTCTTCTTTAATTTAGAATTGAGTTCTTCGACTTCATTAAACTTCCGTCTTTAGACTTTTTCTTCGATAAATCTTTAGAATAGGCCTTGGACTTCCGTTCTTTATGCATTCTTGATCTTTTGACTTCGTCTTTTCCTGTTTTCTTCGATAAAAGCCCGTAAAAGCCCGTGTTTTCTTCCTTTTTCATCTTTTGGTCCTAAAACACAATAAAAACACAAACCACGCATAATTCCGACTTTTACGACTTAAAATACACGTTTTGGTCTTGTTATTATTGGAAATAAGTGGTAAAAGGATAAGTGTTTTCACACTTATTAGCGTCCTTTTCGAACACAGACTTCGATCTCTTTTCGAAGATCGATACAATCGTCGGTATCGTGGCCGTGATCTTCGTAAAACTCATAGTACTTTGTCCGATCCATTTTGTTAGCGGGGCGAACATTTTTTGCGGTGGTCGGAGCATCGCCCTTCCTTTTGAAGTAGCCAATATTTCTGTAGGGGATTTTATCAATTGGGTGAAAGAGTCGTGTTGAACCTTATGGTTGTCCATGTGTCGGTCGGCTGACCTGGAATCATGCTTGTCTTTTTGCCTTCGTGGGAGATCTTTATAGGTCACATGTTGCTTCGTTTCTCGACGTGGTTCTCGAAGGCGGTTCTCGTTATTTGCTTCCTCGGCTCGTATGAAGTTGTGAGTTTGTGTGAATAAATCCTCCAGTGATTTCGGTGGCTTTGCGACCAAGTCTTAAAACAAGCGTCCTGGACTTAGACCGCTAATGAATGCCCTAGATATTGTGATATCGGACCGGTCGGCCATATGTAAGGGTTCCTTACTGAATCGGGCTACATACTCCTTTAGTGAGATTCATCTGGTCGTTGCCGTTTGCCAAGGATCTCCGCCTGCGTTTTCTGAAACCTTCGTTGCTGCAAGAAGTTAGCCATGAACTTGTCCCTTAATTGGTGAAAACCATTTATGCTTCCTAACGCAAGGTTGTCGTACCCAAATTTTGCTGCCCCAGATAATGTGATGTGGAAGAATCTACACCACACGGACTCTAGGAGTTTGTGCATATCCATTGTTCCCATGAAGATCGTTAGGTGGTCGTCTGGATCAATCGTGCCATCATACGCGTGTAAGTTGGCAGGCACTTTCACGCCATCTTGGCATGTCGTAGTCTCGGATCCGTTTGGTAAATGGGGAGACCACCAGATCGCGCACATCCCTATCTGTTTCTTTAAATATAAAAGGCTCGTGGTAAAAATCGTTATTCTCTGTAGGCCCTACTTTAGCTGTCGTGGTGAGGGGGTTGCCCCGGCGGTGGCCTTGCGGTTGGAAGGACCTCTGCTGTCAGTTTCAACGAACATATTTTCTTTAGCCTTACTCTGGGGGGATATCATTTGAATCCGAGTTCCATGGTTCTATGACCGGTGGTTTTGCGTTTGAACACACAGGCTGTGGTGAACCATCTTAAATTTTTTTTTGTAAAAGCTTTGTACATGGCATTCATACGGTCAAAATTATGGACAACAAACTGCATTACTAGGTCTTCTAGGCCTGGTTCCAAAATCACGTCGCTAAGTCCTCTGACGTCGTGAGTGATGGGTGTAGGTTCGACGTTCGGTTCACTTAGGTCATTTGTTGTTCCCGGGGTCGGGGTTTGAATTAGATCATCCTCGCTCATGATTTTTCCGTCCTTAGTCGGGTAATAACATGTGTTGTATTTTGGATATATTTTGAACAAATACATTCGGTCCCACATATGGCGCCAATGATGATACGTAAAATCACGGGTCTCTATTCGGGCTAAAGTCACGCTGACTTTATTCCATAAGAGTATTCCGAAGATTCACCATCATTTAGTGAGTATTGATTTGCATGAACATAAGCGTGTAGTATGTAAGGTTTTTAATTCATCGAGTGGCGATTCCCCTTAGGTAACTTCATATTATATAGGTAGTTTTACGCCACGTTTCCGAGTTGAAACTTGAAAGCTATGCTTGAAAAGATAACCGGCTTCTGTAGGTATTTCCCTAAGGGTTACTGGAACTTTTATGCATGATTTTCTACAATATACTTCCTCATGTTTCTCATATGATTGTTCATATGTTTGCAAGATAGAATAATGAGATTTGTAGGGCGTGGAGGAAAGAGTGAATCGTATGTAACGCCTTCTGCCTTTGGTCCATGGATAACTTCTGTATTTATATTGCTTAGTAGGAAACATACATCAAACAAGTATAAGAATAAAATCAATCTCAAAGAATAAAATCCTCAAATAGCTTCTCAACTTGTTTGCATATTTTATTCACTATCAGGAAATATCTATCCCAATTTGGCCACTTGCTTATATTCAATGCTACTTTTAGAAGAATTATTTTATTTCCAAATTGTTGTAGCTTTGGTTTTGTGTACTACTGCTAAGGGTGTTCAAAAAAACAGAGAAACCGAAGAACCGAGCCGAACCGCTCAATCCAAAACCAAAAAAACCGAAACCGGAAAAAACTGAAACCGAAAACACCCGCTTATCGTCGGTCAGTTTCGGTTTTTAGTTTTAGATATCCGTGGTTAACCGAACCGAACCGCGCATATATTATACATGAATTTTTTAACTAAATATTCAAATAATAATACATGTATTAATTACATTAGTACAATACTTTTATTGTACAACAACTTTTTTACTCATAATGTTTGCATTTCTAACATTAATATGTAAAATTTAATTAATGTGATCATAATCTATAAACATCGAATAATATTTTTTGTTATATGTTATTTATGAATATTTGAATCCATCTTTTGTAACGAATAACTTTTATATGATTTTTATCTATTCAATATCATTAAATTATACGAAAACGACATTTATTTTTCTAAACTATGTTATTATTTATAAACTTAAACTGGATGAACTTATAAAATGGTTAACCGTAACCTGAACCGCGAGTAACCGATCATTTCGGGTAACCGCATGTCCGGTTAACCGCCTTGTACTGGTCGGTTTCAGGTAGTAAAAATAACTAACCGACCCGACCCGACTAGTGAACACCCCTAACTACTGCATCTTTGTGTGCCTTTTGCTATGCATACACAATATTTGTCTTATCCATGCATTTGTATGTTAATGCATTAGAAATTGGCAATTGGACATGTCTTTTTTGTCTATTATATGTGATAGCTCATCAATAATCTTTTGTAAACATCTATTTTTTTGTTAAGTTTTTTTTGTAAGTACCCTAGTGTATACTTTTTTGTAGAAAAAATTACACGTTTCGTCCATATGATTTGCTCCAAAAATCACGTTTTATCCCTATTTCATTTTAAATACACTAGTGCTCCCTAATTATGAAATCTGTAACTCTGGCAGTCCCTATTTTGGATGGTCGTTAGTTTTGTTCGTCAAGTCTGATATTTCTGAGGGCATTTTGGTCTTTTTCATTATAGGGACTAAACTTGTTATTTTTTTCGTTTAATTTTTGAAACAATCCATAGGGACGAACCGCATAATGTTTTCTAATTTTTTTTGTTTTATGTTTATATGCCTAAAGAATTTTAAAAGAATACAAAATTTTAAAAAACAATACCCTACTTTTATCAAACTTAACTTTTTGTTTAAAAATAAACTTTTTCGTTACTTTTTATATTCAAAAGAAGCTAAGCTCATATATTTTAAAAAAATTCTATGTTTTTTGTACATTTAAATTATTTACGAAAAGTTAAAAATATTTATAAATGTTTTTTCGTATATTTAACAAAAAAATAATTTATTAAAAGATAATTAAAAAAAAGTTAAAACTATTTTGTAAAAAAATATTTTTTTTACGAAAAATAATATACATTTTTTGTGAAACATAATGTACATTTTTTACGAAACATAACGAAAAAAGGTTAAAATAATTACGAAAAATATATTGTAGGTTTCAAATTTTACATTATTTAAGAAAATTTTCGTTATTTTAGTAAAAACTTTTAAATCTTAAAATAACTTTTTAAATATAAAAAAATACGATAAAAGATTTAAATTTATTTTAAAAAGATTTTCGTTATTTTTCGTAAAAAAATTACATTATTTAATATCGTTTTTCGCTTATTTTTCGTAAAAAAATACATCATTTTCCGTAAAAAAATAGTTTTAACTTTTTGTTTTTTTTTCTCTTTTAATAAAATCATTTTTTTAACCTTTTTTCGTCATGTTTCGTAAAAATTGTACATTATGTTTCATAAAAAATGTATATTGTTTTTCCAAATTTTTTTTTTACAAAATAGTTTTAACCTTTTTTTTTTACTTATCTTTTAATAAATTAAACTTTGTTAAATATACGAAAAAACTTTATATTAAAAATATTTTTAACTTTTCGTAAATAATTTAAATGTACGAAAAAACATAGATTTTTTTAAAAACATTTGAGCTTAACTTCTTTTGAATATAAAAAGTGACGAAAAAATTTGATTGATTTAGGGTGGCGTGCCTATTTGGGATCGGCTCGGGAGCGGATTCGCCTGCGAAACGATGCCAAATAGTTTCTTGACCGATTCCTAGCACATGGGAACGTTTCTTGACCGAATCTGGCGGACTTACCCTGTGACAAGGCGATTCCTTTAAACAAATTTAGAGATCGAAGGCTTTTAAGAGATATGTAACAAATATATTTTTGTTTTAATGGAGACGATGAGTGTGAGGAAGATGCAATAGAGATACCAATAATGTGGATTTAATAATTTTTTAATTGCTTTACTACTGTACTTTTGTTAAAAAGTATAATTTAGCCCCTCAATTTCTAAACTTATCAATTTGCTATGAGTAAAATGCTATAATTGAAGATTTGCAACTTTTTTGCTAGTAAAATAATATATTTGAACATTTTATAAGTGCAAATCTTGCAATAAATATTTATTTTGAATTTTCTTTAATATATTTATTTTTTAATATATTTTTATTGCCGTATCCATACCGTTCCCTTATTTTGATTTTTTTTTATTTTTGTCGTTTTCTGTTTCCGTATCCCCGTGCCGAACCCATTTCGGTGCTACATTGGTGGCATCAAAGGGTTGAGTTGTATGTTCGAGGGGTTTGAAACCAAAAACGACAACCAAAACCTGTTTTATGCATGCTTTAAAAAGGTTACAACCATAGTTTTAAAGAAATTTAATTTTGAAGGGTTGTTATTGACCCAACGTTAGAAAAAACGTATACATTTACTATATAACTAGCTTAAAGACCCGTCTAACGTCGGGTATAGTTTAATGAGTAATTTTTGTAAGAAATAACATAAATATATTAATATTAAAAAAACTAAGCACGTCCTGGTAATAGCTGACAAAAAAATAAATTATTCGATAGGCGGTTAATTTTGTAGCTATGACAATAATAGAGTTTTATGTATTTTTGTCTTCAATCTTTAGGTATGCAAGAGCGAATAAATCCAACAGTCAACGCCTATTCCGTGAACACTTAATATCAGAATAAAAATGTAATTAAAAGAAAATTGTGAAAAATAATTTAAATGTACTAATAAATTACAAAATGTTAAGAAAAAACATTTAAAATTATACATTTCGTATACCATTAGCCCAATGGATCGGGAACATATTCAGAGTGTTAGAGTTACATATTTCGTATACCATTAGCCTAATGGATCGGGAACATATTCAGAGTGTTAGAGTTACATATTCGTATACCATTAGCCCAATGGATCGAGTAACATATTTTCAGGGTGTTATAGTTTGTTGCATAACATCATTTACTATTCTTAATAAAAGTTGGGCTAATAACTTAAAACTAAAATTAACAAATTTAACCATGCAACATTTATCATCAAAATCCAAGTGAGAAAAATGTATCGAGAAAACATGGATATTGAGTGTTTCACTAAGACTCATTAAAGAACATATTCATGATATCAACTATTTTTCCGCATACAATTAATATAAAACTTTCTTAGAGTTTGTAATTATAGTTTGTATAAAATTAATATAGTAATATTGATCTAAATTGTCTACCTATTTTTACATGAATAATTAATTTGAAACAACTTGAAATAAGAAAATAAACAATAATTTTAAAACGATTGTAGTATTTTTATAAATCAGTCAAACAATTAAAACAGTTATCATTTACAATTCTAGTTTCTCCTTTGATCGTAATTCTTACCAACTCCGGTTTTATCAACAACAACAATACAAAGATGATTAATAAGTGTTTAGTAATTCACATAGCCTTGTTGTTTAACAATACACGTGATTCTTCTTTGGACACTTCATGATATAAACAACATTTTTACACACATATAGTGACATTAATAAACTACACACCAAAAACTATAAGAGAACCTATTTAATGGTGTTGCACTAAACTATATGAGAGCCTGTATATTGTTTGTAACAGTATACAATATATTTAAGGGAAATGAAATCATCTTTATTTATGTTATATATTGAAATTACATACCACAATGATTATCAGGGCCAACGGTATTGGTTTGGTTTTATGCAACGACATTATAAAAAAGCCACATGCATACAATATACAGTAACAAATTAATAAAGCCTTCGGCACCAGGTACCGTATCATCCTTCGACATAAGTCTCATTGCCATTAGTCATATGATCCTCAACTTCACTAACATGTACCATAAAGGTTGTATCATTGGTCTATCCCTTAAGGAAAAGGTGCATACCAGTCACCCTTCGGTAGTCCCATCCACTTTTATGATAAATCCTACACAGCATAAACGAATCATTCTCTCCCAACACCCAAAAAATAACATCAGTTTTATTTTTTTCCAAAAAAGAGTAAAAAAATGTGGAACTCATGCAAAAACCAATTAGTACATTTCCCATAAGGGGCTCGACAACTATGGAACACTAAGTGTTTTATTCATCCCCATTGTCTCTGGTTTATGGTGAACCCCTCGATCTTTTCCTATTGGTTTCCAGTGGCATGGTTCAACCGTGAAACATGCATTGCCATATTTTCTATTTGCAGTGGTCAAGAAGTATCATCCCTAATCTCGTGTCTCTCATCGTGAGAAGTCTATAAAACACCAAAATTACAAAAGATTAACGTCTTAGCTTGAACATATAAGCAGTTTACTCATCACATAATATATATAAGCTTTTAGCAAAACACACACAAACATCATACCTAACATTTTTGATAAGTTAATTACACACTTTTTGTAAAACAATATAGCCATTTGATTTCCAAGTGGCTATCTCAGGAACTACCAACAATAGCAGAAGCATAATTACAATGACCCAAAATCAGGAAGATGTGAAAGCAATAGTGGAGCAGGGATTCCCAGCCAATCTCCTACACCCGTAAATCATTTGTAGCATGAACAAAAGTTTCTCTGATAAGCTAACCAATCAAACAAACTAACACATATAGTACTGATAAAAGTAAATCAACAAAATCTATAAGTTAAAGGAGCCTTTCTAATGTTACTCAGGATGTCACAATGTAAAGGCTAACCTCATAACCACATTACAGTCAAAAAGCCAACATGAAACGTAAGGGAAATATGTGACTTTTTTCTAGATAACTGTTAAAATTTCTAAAAAAAGCATGCTTAAATAAAGCTTCGGTAAAAGTAAACAAAAAACATCAATCATACAAAGTTCTCATAGACAACATATAAAGTCCACTAAACACATACCTCATGCCCAAAGAAGACCACATATTCATATTGTACTTGTTATATCGTATGTTTATGTAGTGGCAGTAGGTGAGGGGCATGATACACTTTTCAACATAAATATATTACCAAAATTCAATATTTAACGATACCGTTTTTAAACCATACAAACTATATTAGTCTGCCTTAATTGGCAGCAACTCAGGTTGTCACTAAAACCATCAGATAGGTACAGCAAAACCACACTATTTCATTTGTGAAAGTGAGAAAAACAATGACTATGCCTATGCAAATAACAATATATCCAGTTCATGGCTATTTAATGTACTAAGCATTGGTTACAAAATACAAATAGGCACTAAAAAATGGTGCCACTTATTGAAATCCTCAACTGAACCACACAGACGTACAATCGTATATATTTAGTGTTCGGTGTTCTTATCTACACTTCAGTATTTAACACCGTATTTAACACGTATATTTATCGATGACAAACTTTCAATACACTATATATATTTATTTCAGTTTGACTGGCATAACAAACTATATTTATCATTGATAAAACTAAAAAATTCCAATTAACAAAAAAAAATTTAGTAGCAAAACACAAATAAAAAATTTAGCAGCAAAACATACCAATTTGATGGGTTGCTTAATCCAACATCAAGAATACATAGTGAACTGAATTTGCAAAAAAAGTAACCAAAAACACATCACAATTGTTATACTATATGTTTCAGATCCAAACAATTATGATTAATAGGTTAGTAATCACAATCATAACAAATATATATAAATTATAATTAATACGGATATAAAGCATTGAAACAACCACATCGTACATATTAGGGCGCCTTACATATTAACATCAATCTAATGAGTATGTGATTCAATCGACATAAAATTAAATTCGATTTTTTACACTTGTATTTTTGAATTAGTTTCGGAGAGGATATAAAGAAACAGATTGGGAGAATTGAAACTCATTGGGCGTTTAGATCATTAGTGTATCATGCGACAAATGTAGCCACTTGATTATTGCTAGAATTTTTTCACAATATTTTCACATAATAAAATTGCCTAATGATACGAATTGGTGATGAGATTAGTGATATTTATAGATGGGTTTTTGAATCGTACAGAGGAAGAATCACACGGTGATAATGTTAATGGCGTTTTTGAATTCAAAAGTTATTTTCAGAATGTTTTTATGGCATTCAGTTTATTAAAACCGTTAGTTATTTGTATGATATCAAACTTACCCGAGAAGATTTTGGGGTCAAAGGTTTTAATATTGAAGATGATTGATGTATTAAATGTTTTTCAAAATTCAAATTGTAGCTTTTAAACGACTATTTAATCATACGCTTATATTTTTTAATTATAAAAAGTTTTAATTTCTTAAATATTTTTTGAGTGTTTTTTACGTTTATAAAAAGTTTTCATTATTTAATTAAAAATTTATTTAGGAGAAGATAACAAAAACACTTCTTTTGTAAAAACAGTTGTTTCTAAATATTTTTTTATATTATTTTTTACGTTCGTAAAAAGTTTTAACAAAAAATACCTCTTTTTGAAAAACACCTAACATTTATCTACGTTTTTAAGCAGTTAAAAAAATTGTTAAGAGTTCAAATTGTGAAAGCAAAATTACAGCCCAGTTAGGTTATTAGGCTTTAAACTCTTTAGTTCAACCAGAATTACAGTCCATTTAGTTTATAATTTGCAGCCCATCCGGGTCCAAAATAAAAAGTTGTTATAATGGGAAATGTTTGGCAATTTTAATGCTTTAGCTTTAGAGGCTTGTACATTTGGGTTAATTAAGGAAGGTTTTTTAATTTTCAAGATTAAAGAGCTTGTAATTTATTTTGTTTTATTAGTTAAAATAGATAAATACTTTTAAATTATGATATATGATATTTAATATTTTTAAATATGTATGCATAAATTCCAAGATTTTGAATAAACTTTGTCAAATAAAAAATGTTTTAGGTTTAAAATTTTAAAATATTAAATTTTTATAAGGTATTAAGAAAATAATAGGCGGGTTATAGATCCGACCCATATTAACATGCCCTACCCGAAAGGCGATCTAAATTGGAACTAACAAAACAACACAAGCAAGCACACCAATTTCCTGTTTCTTCTTCTTCTTCTTCTTCTTCTTCTTCTTCTTCTTCACCATTAATAATAATAATTGATTGATTATCATAAGAATAAGAATAAGATTTAAGAATGGATGATAATGAAAATAAGAATAACGGAGATGCTGCTGTTAATTCATCAATCCCATCAGCATCAGGTGACCAGACTACTGTTTGGGCCGATGTTTCATCACTTCTTCATTCCGCTTCCAACGGTATATATCTTTTCATTTTCATCTTTAATTCCTCTACTTAATGTTTTGTATACAAAATGTGTAATTATGTGGGGGAAAGCTGTTAGCTTTAGTAAATTTGTAGGAATCAAGATACCGTTATACTTATAGAATCTATCTATCAGATGGAATTTGTAGGCGATATACGATATTTGCAACAATAACAACATGGCATTTCGTGTGCGGTCACTATAGCAACAGCTTAAGGATATCCACTCACGTTTTTCTTTGCTTTTCTAAAGTCAAGCTGATGATGATCTTTAAGATATGTGCAAGTTCAAGGTTTATACTTTATGTTATACTAGCATGGTACCCGCGCAATGCAGCGACGGGTACCCGGCTACTTTTTTTTTGGCAATCAAATTAATCTTTAAGTGTAAAAAGTTTGAACTAAAATAAATAAAATCACTAAAAATTAATAAAAAATAAAAGATTTGTAAATATATCAAAATGGATGTTGATTTAAACACAACAAAATTTTAGAAAATATGGTGAAATTAGATTATGAAAAAAATAAATTCAATTTAAAAATAAGGGTGATCTTTTAATAAGTTGTTACAAAAGAAATGGATGGTCAAGATTGCACCTTTCGTTTGTAGTTAGGTTTGGATTAGAAAGGATCTAATGGTTGAGATTTGATGTCAATCTTAATTTTTGGTTTGAAGTTAGGTTTGGAGTTAGGATGTGTCACTGTAGTATGGCAGTTATGTCTTTTTGTTATTCATTGTTTCAAGTCATTAATGTTTTGCCAATTCTTGAGAGATTGTGATGTCAACTATACTATAGGATGGTAATTTTGTAAGAAGTTGGCATCTCTTGCTATTGTAGGGAGATTATCCGTTTTTGTTTTGCAGGGTTTCTGGATATTAGCGACTTAGCCTTTTGGGAATTTGGATATGCGAACTTGCTGTTAGTTAAAATATTGCCACATGTCTTTTCTGTTTCCATGATATTCAAAAAGTATATATACATCTGACGATGGGAGTTTTTCTTTTTTATATGATACTTTTACATTCTAAGATAGGAAATTTGGATGTTCTTAAAGTCTACGTGGTACTTAAATGGCGGTTGCAAGGCATTTAGTTAATGTAAATTTTTACATGCTAAAACTTTGACAAAGATGCCTATTAGGCTATTATCCCTCTTCTCTACTTAACAATATAACGTTCCTCAAAATGCCCAAGCAGAATTCTTATTGCAATTGAGTAAATTACTAGTTTTTGTTTATAACTCTTGTTTTGCCATGTGATATTATATAAAAAAACGGTTTCCTTTGTTGTTTCTGTTTATAATTCTGTTTTATCATCTTGTAAATAATACTCGTGCTACTACCTTTGTAATGTGAGAACTGAAGCCATTTTCACATAGGAAGCTAGTATTTGCGGTGTTCTCTTTTGTTAAGTATCTAGTTAGGGTTATCTTGTTTTACCTTGACCTCATAAAATGTATCCTGATGTTCTTGATTCACAAATTTCGTTTTGTTTCTAGACAATGGTTACACAGAATATACAAGTAGTAAGGTATTTTTCACTATGCAAGTAGCAATAGTTGCATTATGTGTATCATCTCCATCCCCAATTTTGATTGAAGCTCGGTCCAATTCAATACTATATATTAGAAAGTATACCTTTTGCCTTCTAAACTAAGTATAATGGTTTCCCGTAACTAACTGATGCATCTTGATGCATCTTGATGCATCTACAGAGCTTCAAGAAGGAGAGCTCATTCATGGAGAGAATTTTAATCTTTTTGCCGCCATGTCTGCTTTAGAGGTAATTAAAAAAAACGCACTAATTTTCATAGGAGTTCCGTTACATGTTATTCTCATATGTACGGATGTGCCAATAATTTTCAGTTTACTTCTTTCTCGAATTTTTCTAGTTACTTTAAATAAATATTTATTCCTTTTTATCTACTTCTGTTAGATAATGGACCCAAAGATGGATTCCGGCATTGTTTGTAGATATTATTCTGTTGATGAAGCCATTGAAGATGGTGCTGCACCGATCCCCTTAAATATGAATAAAACAGTAGATGTTCATTGTATCATTGATCTCATGGATCATCTGCTTTCATGCGAGGTATTTTTCATAATTTATGTTTTCATTACTGCTACTTTTATCATGTGATCATACTTAATTATACTCTTAAATGATCCATATGACCTGGCAGGCAACTTGGCATAAGGGTCATTCATTGGCACAGACTATTTTTTCTTGCATCTATCTTTTGAGACCTGATAGAACGTCATCACATGCATTGCTGAACTCTTACTGTACTGTAATACGTGCAACATGCAATGCGGTTATTTCAGTTGTTTCAGAAACACGCACACATGAGGTGAAGCATTACAGTGACTCTTAGCCTTTCAAATATTGTTAGTAATGTTATTTTATCTTGTATTAAATTGTTTTGATGACCCATTATCGCCCACTAGTATGATGTTACTCTGTTGTTTACACAAGCATTTTTTGACATGTATCTCAGGAAGAAGATCTATTTACTATTACATCTGGTCTATCATTGAAAAGGGATGGTGATGACAAATGCTTAGCTATGGTAAATGTTATTGAAGAAACAGTTTCTCGCCAGTTAAATGCATGCAAATCCCCTTCACATAAGAAGAGAGCAATAGAAGGCGAGTTTATCTATTGCTAGGTGCACTATGTGACGTATTTAGTTATAAATTGTACATTAGTAAAGAATTTAATTGACATGTTGCAGATATAGAGCCATTACAAACAAATCTTGAATTGGAAGAAGGATATTGCAAAGCTATATTGTGTCGTCTGCGTTTCCGTAAGGTCTTACCCTGTGTTTTATTTTTCTACTTATATCATGGGCCATGTGGTTCCTGAAATATTGATATTAAATTTAAAGTAATATATTTTCTAGGTAAGAAGTATTTTCTCTGCAGTAACATTTACTTTGTTTTGTCTGAGTCCAGCATTTCTACCATGTTCTGGCATGTTTGAGGCGACCTCAAGGAAGAGGTATGGATTTAGCAAGAAAACATATAGCCTCTTGCTTAGTGGAGCTTCAAAGCATTCTTAAAACAGAAGAATTTCTCAAGTCAAACAGAAGCTTTGGAACGTGTCAAGATGTAGCAGAAGATAGGACTACTGCTTCCGGTTGTCAACCAATCGGGTTTGATTCAACTTTAAACAGTAGACTATCAGCTCCAACACCTCCTCGTGCAATCAAACTTCTTTCATGGAAGAAGGTATGCACTTGGTCATTAAAAAAAAACTGTTTCTAATTTGCTTATCTGTCACGTTAATTCATAAATTCTGACAGGCTGTTGAGTATTTCCAAAAGCTGCTTCATGATCTAGATGTTATCTGTTCACATCATGTAGACTCATCGTTTGAAGGCGCCTTGCGATTTGTTGTCGAGTTTCAAAAGTTGCGACCTGATCTGGTTGCTAGATCCCATTTACAGGTGGGTTTAAATTCCTATTGAATGTTATTATCTACACCTCGTACAAGAGTATAATTACATTATTGCTGAAAATTCTGAAGTTGTTCCCAAGTTTGTTTTACACTAATATCTAGCGGCTTAAAATGTGTCAACTTGTCATATAATGGCCTGATAGCAACAATTTTTGTTATTAACATTTTGGCTCTCATTCTGAAACTAATGGACAGCTTCTACTAGTTCAAGATGGGAAACTCTATGGCCGAGATCCAATGTTCGATGTGGTTTGTAAAGCTGCTGCAATACCAGAAATTACAAAAAACCCTGAAATACAGAAAAACGAGTCTTTTGTTCATCTTGGTCAGGTAAAAATCTTCACATATGTAATAATTTTTTTTTCATCTCATGAAGAATGTGGTTGTTGACTTGTATATATCACTAACAAATGATCTCTTTTTATTTGAATGATGAAGTTGGCGACAACTTTACTAAAAATCGTGTGTACAAATGCTGCATGGCAAAGGCGTCAACTTGGGAAAGTTTTACAAGATTGGCGTATCCTCCACATGCAGGTATGTGTTATGCTTTATTTTGGACGTCTATATTTTTATTCTTCTGAAAATTGCTTCAAAGTCGTAAATGATATGGCTTTTATTCTTTGCTATATATTTAAGGACGATGAGAGTATTAGGCTATTATCTAGGTCTACTATATAGAGTCCCCCTTCTAAGAGAGTAGTTAGGATCTGATGGTTGACATTTTAACTCTATAAAGAACATGTTGAGAACTTTAGGCAGTTATCATATAGAGGAAGATAGTAGGAAAAAGTGACATAAAAACTCTCAATCCTTTCGTTTTATATCCTTGCAACTTCATGCATGGTGAGATCAGAGACTTGTTCCCTTGTTTAAGAAAGTTTAGGCTATACAATAGTTGGTTAGTTTTATCATCAGAGTAAACCGCTGACTTCTTTTAATTAAATCTTATCATAGCAGCTGTTATCTCAATCGCATGTTAGCTGGAAGTGTACTAGTGTAGTTGTCTTATGTTTGTGCGATCATTTTAGTACTCACGCGTGTCTTACGCCATTGCTATATTGTCGTTTGTGTAAACAGAAACAGTATTCCTATTGGTCGTCAACAATATTAATTGCAGTTATTTTTTTTGCTCTAATAGCTAGAGCTTGCACTTAGAAAGGAGTTTGAAGAACGGACAAGCACTACAATCAGTGAGGTACATTTTTCTGATTGTAAAATCTTCCTACGGGTTTTTGTGAACATACAAAAAAGGGATACTTATGTAATATTGCCAACCTAAGCTTTTGCTTTATATATGTTTTGCAGAACCTATTTATGAAGATGTACAAACACATTCTTAATTGGATTGAGGAACAAACATATTGGATAGCTTTTCGTTTTTTGATCTTGGGTTTTGAACTGGAGCTTTATTCCCCTAGCGAGTACTGCATGGTATATTGGTATATATATATTATCTTGATCAAACTTGGTGAAAAAATGCATCTCAGGATGGTCACAAGCAGTGAGACTGGTGAGTATGCCATTAACAACTATCAGTTATGCTTAACGTTAACGAATTCAAATTTGAATTTGACTTTTTTTCATCCCGAGTCAGTCAGTCATGTAGGAGTGGAAGCTGATTCACAACCTAACATGCTGCCAGGTAAACGAAAAGGAAAGAAGAAAAAAGAGCCCGTGAAGGATGTGGCAAGGGATCATTTAATTCCGCCTGCAGTGTTGTTGCTTCAGTGTCACGTATATCTTGCTGAAGGCCTGACATTGGTAATTTAATACTTCTATCATCAAAATTACGTCATGAAAACATTACATCTTTGGCATCATTAATCTGAAAAACTGAAATGTACATGCTAGATTAAGATGATGGAAGAAAGAAGTAGAAATAATTTTTATGCATTTGTTTGCAGATGATCGCTGCTCTAAGAAATGAACATGGAGTGTTCCAGTGCCGGGGGCCATTTAACACCGAGCAAGAGGTAACTCAATATCTGTAAAACAGAATGAATCAGTAATACTTTACGTCGTAATTCCTTGGGGGCCACACGCCCTAGCCACATAGTTCAAAATCGTATGGGTTATGTTTGATCTCTAACAAAGGGTCAAATAGCCAACACTAAAAGAATCTGGCTAAAAAGGATGCTGGTCAAGCGGGTTGATAGTTTCCTAAAGTAAATGTTTAATCCATGCAACCTGTTAACTTGTTATACTAAAAGAATAACGTTGTTAAACCACTCAGGGGTGGCCTAGGCTTGCGACTATTATACTAAAAGGTGTGAGGTCTCAAGTTTGATTCCTGCCAGGTCCAAACAACTCTGAAGTGGCCATGCCAACCTCATGAAAAGGGAGGGCTACCTGGTTTGAGTCTCTGTGGCGGTGGGTTTCGGCCTAATGAGCGGAAACCATGGTTACCAAAAAAAAAACCGAATAACATTGTTATTGTAAATTTGCAATATTGTAGTTTTTGACTTTTTGTTATCTTAAAACACTAAACAATCAAAAACAGCTTTCAAAATTGGGACAATATATTTTCATGGATGTGGTAGTTTTCACCAATTTACTTATAAAGGGGTCGGTTTGGGTTATGTTTTATCTCTAGTTTATAGAAAAGAGTTGTAGCTAAAGGTGAACAGGCCAAATTGATTGAAATTTCCAAATATTTAGTTTCAGTGCTTTTTTGAATTATATTACTAAAAAACATATTACTATCAGAAATTACTCTCGTCTAATTGATTATTTATGTATAATATTGTTACTAGTTTTAATGCCCATGCACGCACGGGATATGAATATAAAAGATAAATTAAGTAATAATTTCGTTATTGCGATTTTATATATATATATATATATATATATATATATATATATATATATATATATATATTTTTAAAAACATATAATGTTTATATGTTTGATTATGTTGTTTTACTGTGCACCGTGTAAATTAATATAAACTCGCCTCAATTTTTATTTTTCGAATTTCATACTCTTTTTACTTTCGATATTTTTTTTCTGAATAGTTATATCTTAATTATTAATCAACAAACCATTTACATCAACCTTATACAACCTTACACGTACACGATTTATAAATTCATGATTTTGTAATGTTTAATATTATTCTATAAAACAATATTAAATTTTTAAATACTTTAACAGTTACGATGCTCATGGACCCAATTTTACATGATTTTTCATTATGTGATATTAATTGATATTTTGTATAAATATTTGTTGCACAAAGGATTTGACTTTGTTTAACCGAAACGTTAGTTATCCTTTTCTAGACATTGTGTGTTTAGTAACACATAATGACCTTAAAAAAATATGATGTTGTAATATGTAGAGTCTCGTCTATTTATTTTCATCTCACACCGATGTCTGAGGTCCTGCATTCATTTTGATATTTATATTCATGTAATAATAATTTACGTAGATTGCATTGCTTGACTTTGTTAAGTGTCAAAATAGAAATAGACAATTTATGTTTTTATTCGAATATTTATAATCGTGTAAGCTGATTTTTTTAATATAATATATATACTGTATTTTTAAAATATAAAGTCTAAAGGATATAAAGTTTAAAGGGAAAGTCTATAGGATATGAAAAATTATAAATTTACATTTAAATCCATCAAATTAATTAAAAATTCAACCATTAAAGTTTAACCCCTTCCTCTTTTTTTAAGTTTTTAATTTCACAAATTTGACACATATATCTTTGTGTGTTTCCATCAAATTCCTCCATCAAAATTTTTAATTTTGACTAAGTTGAATTCAGTTTTGACTTTTTTCAACCAATCACATCACTCGATTTTGCTTATGTGTCAAAATCAAACCATTTGATTGGTCTAATTAGTTTTTCTAATTCTCAAAAAATCTAGGCAAAAAATTATTTCACGTCAACTGCACCTTTTTGTTATCCGACCTATCCATATTTTGCCACCTCTAGCAGTTACGTTGCTAATCATATATGGACCGACTAATCCACCTTCTTTTTTTTAAATCTCAGAGATTTATTCAGCATTTCGAGCTTCTACAGAAAGCTTGTGTTCCCGATCATGCCTCATACTACTCATTTAGAGAATATACCGCCCATGCACAATTTGATGTGAGTCTCACTTATACATATGCTGTTTTTTGAACTTCGTGTTTCTTTCTTATAACCCTGTCTGGTGGTTTTTTTTCTTCAGACACTCATTATGTGTAATTACTTCAAAGAAGCCCAGAGGATTGCTAAGGATCTGAGGAGTAGTTTTTCTAATGACGCAAACAAGCTGACAGAACTTCGGCACATAGAGCAGGTTGCAGAACACAACGGTATTGCTTTTAATCTAATAAGTCGAATAGGGTCTCTTGATCCATCACTAAAGGTTTCTTTTGAATTCAACCATCATCCACACTTTGCAACTGCTGTTGTGAAAAGATCTTGAATTTTGTTTTTTCAACTTTTATTTTCTTCCAAATTTTATTATTCTAGTTAGGTTTTCAGCAACATTCTAGTATTTATAGTAGTGTTAGCAACATTTTATTGCCATCTTTTTCAATAAAGATGCAACTTCAACAATTTTTGTATAATGTTGTTTGGTTATGAACTCTGTAATATAGATTAGTTTATACAAAGATTTTGGTAAGTTATTACAATAATAAGTTGCCATTAACAAATTGTTAGTTTTATGGGGTCGAAGTTAAAGCATCAATGAATAATATTGGCTTGATTTTCTAGAGCGTGTCTAAGGGTAGATATTGAAACATGGAATTATACATGCCAACCTTTTCTCCTTTCTTTCTAGTTCCTACAAGTTGTATGATTGGTTGATTGCAACAGTTACTTTTTTAGAAGGTATCAGTCTGAGTTTATATCTTTTTTGTTCTTAGCATTAATACCCAGATTTATATACCCATTGATTCTGGCAAATAAGATTCATTAATATGTCAACTTTGTAGAATTATATGGCTAGTCTCATGTATTTTATACTTTTTGTTTATGCATATTTTGGTATTAGGTGTCTGCCAAAATAAACAGGTGGTAACTAGTGAAACCATGGTCTTCTAGTGTTGGTCAAAATGAAACGGGCTGGGTTTTATTAGACCCGTTTTATGTTCATTTTTTTGAATATATTTAATGCTTTAAACATTAATATTGCAAACCATGTTATTGAACGTTTTAGTTTATAATCTATCAGAAAACTGTGTATGACTGCTGATTGAATGCGGGGCACTTTTCAACCCATTTACCCTTATTTTTTGGTAAATGTTTCTGGCAGACTTATTTATAAAGAGGACTCAAATTGATCCATTGTAAATTAGTCAAAATGGCCTCTTTTATTGTTTAGTGGTTTGTGCCCCACATTTTATGATAGTTTGGTTAATGGTTTAGATCTCGAAAGTGGTACTTTGATTGTCCTTGTATGTTCATAATCTTATAGTCGGCTCTGTCTCATTTGTATTTAATGTTGACCCACAAACTAGCAATGACAATGGAATGCATTTGTTTTTAAGGCTTGTCGCTGTTTGGTTTGCCAGGCATCCACGAATGACAAATATGGTCCATAAAATTAGGTTTTAGGCCAGGTGACCTAATTTATCTCTATTTGTTGTACCAGCTATGTGGGGTTTAAGTTAGAGCCTAATTATTTACAGATTTTGGTTAAATAATAAGTATGTTTCAATACTGTCACTGTTTCTTCTGCATGCTCAGTTTGTAAACCGCAAAATGTGGTGTTGGAATAACTTGTCATTTGTCAATGGGGGTCAGTCCGAGATAAATAATCTTTGTGTGTGTCGTTCAATCGCTCGTGTGTGTCAAATCTTATTTTTGAACGGTGATATTATTATATTAACACGCAAAAAGCTTGCAACAAAATAAGATTAGGGTTTTTAAGCCACTCAATCCAATTAGAAGTCTAGAACTAGCTTTGCTTCTAAACGGAATCTAAAAAGAGGAACGAGAAATAACCTCATCAAACATAATTGCATCTCTTGACCGAAAATTAATCGGCTGCAACGAAGGGGCCGATGGCATCGATGGGAGTTGGTGAATACATCATACAAAACGAGGCGAATATCTACAATACACCTATCGTGCACCAAAGTCGTACCACTAAAATGGATCAACCTTATACATACTTTCAAGTGAAAGTCGTACCACTAAAATGGATCAACCTTATACATACTTTCAAGTTCAAACTCAATGTTTACAGTTTTTTTTTTTAATTAACGGTTTTAAGTTTTATTTCAAATTCAATTAAGCATAAACGTAATAGCTAACATCATAAAAAAAACAGAACAACAAAATCAGGCAACATGCAATCATGATCTAAACATTCCCATGTACATTATTAAAAGAGGGAAGTGTAAAAATTATCCTTGTGGTATGTCGAAAAATCGAATTACATCCTTCGTTAGTTTTTTGGACAACAGCTACCCCTCCGTTAGTGTGCGGGACACAATACATCCCTCGTGGACTGACGATGCAAATATTTTTTTCGTTAAGAATTAACAAGGTTTAAAGAGAGGGTATCCTTGTCTTTTTCCTTTTCCAGGGATGTATGGTGAACCTTAATATAACTTGTTTCGAAAAAAAATTTATTTTCAAAAAAAAAATTATTTTCGAAAAAAAAAAATTATTTTCAAAAAAAAAGTTTTATTTTCGAAAAAAAAGTTATTTTCGAAGAAAAAAGTTTTATTTTCAAAAAAAATTGTTTTATTTAAAAAAAAAAGTTTTATTTTCGAAATAACTTGTTTTGAAAAAAAAATTATTTTCGAAAAAAAGTTTTATCTTTTTCGAAAAAAATAAGAAACATTTTTTTCTAAAAAAAGTAATTTTCTTAAAAAAGTTTGTTTCGAAAACAAAAGTTAAACTTTTTCTAAATAACTTGTTTGGAAACAAATAATTTTACAAAAATAATTTAATCTTTTTCGAAAAAAAATAAAACTTTTTTTCGAAAATTAAACCTTTTTTTCAAAAATAATTTTTTTTTCCGAAAATAAAACTTTTTCTTTCGAAAATATATCTTTTTTTTCGAAAATAATTTTTTTTTGAAAATAAAACTTTTTTTTCGAAAATAATTTTTTTTTTCGAAAATAAATTTTTTTTTCGAAAATAATTTTTTTTCGAAAATAGTTTTTTTTCTTTTCAAAACAAGTTATTATAAGGTTCACCATACATCCCTAAAAAAAGAAAAAGACAAAGATGCCATCTCTTTAAAACTTGTTAATTCTTAACGAGAAAAACATTTGTACCGTTAGTCTATGAAGGATGTATTGTGCCCCGCGCACTAATTGAGGGATGAATGTTATCCAAAAAAAACTAATGAAGGATACAAGGATAAGGATGACACTTCCCTCTTAATAAAACAATAAAACATACCTTCAACCCATCGACGATCGATGACCATAAATTTCGATGATATTAACCCTAACACCACCACAAGCACCTACGCTCATCGAAGTCACCAACCGGTCACCAACGCTACACACCGTAATCAGCAACAATGAAAGGATTGGCAACATCCAAGGAAGCTGGTGAAGACACGCAGGCTAAAATGTAAAAGGTATATCAACAACCACATATCATAGCTATCGCCACAAAATCAAATACATGATCTAAAAAAATCAAACAAAACCTCGCATGTGATGAAGCCAAACAAAACAGAAATTGAGATCTAAATGCTCCAAAAAAATTAATATATGAAACTAAATCGGACGGATGATATGATAACAAATCGCTTAAACATGCAACCAACACAGCAAATCAATATTCACAATAGTGGTTTTAATTATGAACATTAAGTGGGTTTTAATTGACTCCAAAAATCATGAAAAAACCAACATACCTAAGATGTTAGAATAAAAAAAAAAAAAATCATATTATTGTATATTTATGAAAAAAAAAATCATATTATTGTATATTTATGTGTAGTTACTGTAACGATGTAAAAAGTAACTTTTAATCAAAACTATATAATATAATGGCGGTGAAGTTAACAGGTGATGATAAAAATGCTGTGTCGAGTCGTAAGGTAGCATTGGCGCAAAAAAGTGATAAATGTGGCCATACTAACTAGCCTTATGTGTCAATATAATGGATTTTAGCTCGTATTTTATTGTTCTAATCTAGCAATGTATCACCATGAGAGACTTTAAGTTGTTTTGTTTTCTTAAGTCAACAATGTACTCTAAAAGTGGGTAATGATTAGATACCTCGTCATATCGGCATTGGATGGATGTAACATGCCCACGTTGAAATGCCATAATAGCAAACTGTTTTTATATGAACAATAGATTATTCAAGAATGTTAAAATAAGCCAATGTGGCAGATATATAAAATGAAAAAGGTAAGCTATAGTGGAAGCATTTATGCAAAACCATAATTCCATAAATTGCTTTGCCAAAACTTTTTTGATGAATTATTCACTGCAAAAAGATTGTCCAAGCAAACCATATTTTGAATTCAAGCTACACGGAAAACAAATTTTGATACTGCTTATTAGGGTGTAAAGTACTATTTTTTTCTTAATCAAATTTTTTGTCTTTTTAACCGATTAATTTATAAAATTTAAATTCACTCTCACACAAACTTAAACAAACTTCAAATTATACTTCTTCCATCTCAAAATTATATGCTAGTATTTTATTTTTAAACATTTTAAATTAATAGTCTACTTTTTAAAAAATAAAATAAAAAAATACAAATTAAATTTAATATATCAACCTGAGAAGTAATGAAGTATTATTAAATAATAAAAAGATTATAAATTAATTAATTAAAAGTAAAATTATTTTTATGTAAAAAAAAAAAGCTGAAAAAATAATGTATTTTTCAATAAACTATATTTATAAAGTGAAAGGAGTAACAATTAACAATAAGAGCGAGTTATACTTTTATTTTCACAACTCATTACATAAAGATATGCGATGAACCAAGTTGAAGTTATAAATGTAAGGGTCGAACGAATACAAGCTCAAGCTTTGATGATATAGCTTCACATTTATGTTATAAAGTTTACGTCTAATCTCTAAGCTAAGAGCATCTACAATGCATCATCTAAGTTAAGAGCATCTACAATGCATCAAGTCTTAAAGACTTGATACATTTAATGCATTAAATGAATAATTATGCTTATGTTTAAGAACATATACAATGCATCAAGCTTTCAAACACTTGATGCATTAAATGCGGACTACAACTTTTACAAATGACTTGAGAAATACTAAGTCTTTACAAAAAGTTATCCAAAAAGTATAAGTTGCAATGGTAAAAACCTCAAAAAGCTTAATGAAATAGTGAAAAGTCTTTTGCTAGTTTGTCCATTGTGGATGCTCTAAGACTTTTTACAAAAGACTTGTAATCTAATAGGTCTTTGTTAAAAATGTTTTGGAAAAGCTAGTGTTACAATGAAAAAACCCTTTTCAAAAGTTTTTTGAGATGGATAAAAGTGATTCACAACTTTAACCATTGTGGATGCTCTAAGGATGTCGCCGTTAACGTCACCGACAATTTGATGCCTTCAGCTTTCCGCAATTTAGTTAATATTTTGGCTGCTACAAGGTCAATCTCATGAGGTGGGTCTCTGTACCAGTTATTTCACTATGCATATACTTTTAAGGATAGTTATTCATTTTTGGTTTATTTTTATTACGTTTCGCTTTTACCTTTCAAGTAGAAATAGAAAGCCAAAACCTTCTTTTTGTTAACCAAAAACGACTGATTCACACTTTTAACCGGAAATCAATTCGATTAGACACCGAGAAAACGAACTTTTCAACTAGTAAAATCAAGTTATCAAATGGCGCAGCTGCCGGCCCTTTTCGTGAAGATTAACGTTTTTTTGTGAGAGACGCGTTGGATTTTGGGATCCGTTCACTTTTGAACGTTATTTTTCTTGCAAAAAAAAAATTACAAAAATCAAAAAAAAAAAAAAATTTCAAAAATCCCAAAACAAATAAAAAAATCATAAAAAGCATTTCTTTTTCGAAAGTTTTGCACCAAAAATATTCTTCTTGCTTATCTATTGTTCTTAATGAATTCGTATGTTGCTTGTGCTGCAGGATGTGGAAGACCATTGTATGGCTTTCAAACATGTCAATGGTGTACATGTGAGCAGTGTGGAAATGATATCGACAATACACAATTTGAATTTTGTCCATCGTGCAATTCGATTAACTCATCCTTTGCTTCTAATGCACTTACTCCACCCTCTTGCATATATTGTGGAAGCGATTCTCATTGGCATGTTTCGTGTCCAATTCGATACCCGTCTTATGGCGAGCAAGAACTGGGTTACAATTATGACAATGGTAATAGCTATCTACAAGAAGCACCGGGTTTTCCTCAATACCCGTATTGCAACAATTGTGGGGGCCCTCACGATACTTCTTATTGTCAGCCGATGAATTATTATGAGCCAAATCCGTGTTCTAATTCTTTTCAACCGATGATCTATGATGGACCACATCCGTGCTATAATTCCGGTTTTCATAATTTTGAGCCCCCACAATACACCCTCGATCATCAACCTTCTTTGAATCCGAATGACGAAACACAAGCCCTTCTTTTGCATCTTCAAGAAGCCGTAGTTCAACTAAAAGAAGCAAGGGAGGAGGAAAAGCGACATCAACAAGAGCAAGTATCTATCCTTAGTGATTATACTCCTCCTCTTGTGCGTCCATACTACTTTTATGATGATGACGAGGATGATATCTATGATCTCAACCCATCTTCTGAGATTACTACTCCTACTCTTGATATCCCAAATGCGTCTAAGAATTATGATTCATCGAGTGAGATTAGTGAATTTGGTCTCGACAACTTATTTGAGGAGGTTTGTGATGTCCCTACTTTTGCTGAGCTTACAGACGAGGTCGCTCTTAATGATGATGATTTTTCTCCATGCTATGAGAATTTCACCTTTGAAATTTCTCAATCTCCTCCGGGAGATGAGGGCGATGTTGATTTATTCTCTCCGACTTACGAAAAGTTCACCACTGAAATTGGTCTTGTAGATGAGGTGGAAGACGTTATTCTTCGCGACAAATTACTGAAAGTTCATCTTCTTATTGCTAAGATTGAAGCGTTGAATTCTGCTCCTATTTCTGAGTCTTTACCTCCGTCTATTATTTCAGTTGAGAATAATGACACATTTATGGAAGAAATCTACATTCTCTCAATACCTCCGGGTATTGATGATGATGACACGGAGAGGGATATTCTTTTTGATAATTTGCTGCATCAAGATATTGTCCCAAGTCCCCCTCCCGAGTACCTTTTATCACAACCTTTACAAACCATTACCGAGGATGAGTGCTTTGACCCGGGAGGTGACATTGACCATTCCATGATTGACACCTTTACGTCTTTGCCGCTCAGTGATAATCATATGTCTTTAGGGGCTGACATTTTGATTCCTTTACCCACCCCACCTCCCGTGGATCACGACTTCACATACATTTCGTAGGTTGAGAGGACTTTTCTACCCTTCAAGACTTATCCTCCGGCCTCTCCCTTATTAATGTCATCCGGGAACGAGGACAAGGTCTTTGGTCCCGGTATTACATTCGAGACTTCCCCATGGACCATTTAATTCGGGGACGAGTCAGGCTCGTGACTCGGTTAACAAAAACAAGCGCTTTTTGGGAGGCAACCCGATTATCTATCTATCTTTATCTGTTTTTATAATAAGTGTAGGGGGAGACCCTAGTATGTGTTTGTTGTTTTCTTTCTTATGATGTGCAGGGATTCGAGCTTTCAAAGATCCATTATTGATGACTTTTGACGACCCGTGATTCCGTGTACCCGTCTTCCCGGTTCTATCCTAAACTCTTTTGATTCACTATTTTATATTCTTCATTATTAAAACAGGAATCACTTTAGTTGTCTCTTCCTTAGCAAGATTTAAACAACGTGCACAATGTCCTAAGTGTAGGGG
This sequence comes from Glebionis coronaria, assembly GCA_025667525.1. Classification (NCBI taxonomy): domain Eukaryota; kingdom Viridiplantae; phylum Streptophyta; class Magnoliopsida; order Asterales; family Asteraceae; genus Glebionis; species Glebionis coronaria. The sequence goes on along the minus strand of CM046876.1, from coordinate 393,614,439 downwards.
AGTTTACTCCCACATGCTTAAACATTGAGGACAATGTTTATATAAAGTGTAGGGGGGACTTCTGTCGAAGTTAAGTGGGCTTTTCCTTGTAATTGTCCTCATTTTAACCGGAAAATTTGATTTTTCGACGTTTTTCAAAATTCTTAATCTATTTTGGTCCAGTAGTATAGTAGTATTTTCCTTTGTTATCGTTATTTACTTTCTTTGCTAGAATAAATTTTTAATAAAGTGGTTTTAATTTTTCAACGTTGTGAATCTTTTGACTCAACCCGAGTTTACTTATCCAAGTTTACTCTAGCTAGTATCCTTAACGTGTTTAAGTCAAGTTTTGTTAGGCTTTTATATAGGGAACCTTAAAACGCGAAATTATTAACTCTCACGGGTTAAGAACAAGAACTTTTTGCAAGTTCCTATAATTGATCCTAGAAAGTCGTTTATCAAGGGAACTTTAAAATGCGAATTCTAAACTTGAAAGAGTCTAAGAATTTGCAAGATCTTAGATGACTTGAAAACCCAAAACTTTGGTTTAATTGGCTAAGCATCCACGAGTGTCATTCCTTGAGATTTTAAATTGTGGAGAACGAGAGATGATAGAGTCAATTATAAGTTTGGTATTCTTTCATGAATTTATGTGAGTTGATTATAAGCTTTTTCTCCCATCGCTTGTTAATAAATATATTTGCAATAAATAAAGTTGTACGATTTGAAAAGTTACTTAGCTTCTAGCACAAGATCGTTTAAAAGTTGCTCAGTATTAATTAGAGTTCATAGCCAAGGCATAACTTATTGAAGCGGGATGCGAATATTGGCGAGTCCGAAAAGGCCCTAACAAGGCATGAGGGCTACATTTTGTTGCTAAAGATCCTAAGTGATGTGAAGAATCATTTATCAAAAATCAATATGAAGGATCGAGACACACGACGAAAAGCAAATACTCCCCTAAATATCATGGAGAAGTCTATCCGAAAAGACCCTAGCAAGGTATGAGGATAAATAGATCCAAGTCCTAAAAGGAGGGGGATCGTTCTATATCAAAATCCAAAATAAAGATTGGAGAAAAATGAAGAAGTCGTGGTCCAAGTATGAAGAATCTCTCAAAAACTTCAAGTGAAGAAATTCCTATTATGAAGAGAAGACCATAATTTCAAGAACGTCTCTCAAGATTTGAAGTATGAAGTCGCTGCCAAATATCGGTCCGAGAAAGGTCTCAAATCGTGAAGCGAGTTATGCCAAGATATGAACTTTATGAGGTCCCGAGAAGCAGTTTTAAAAGATTTTGTCCTTTAGCTAACTATTGATTAAATCGTCCTACTTTATTTTCAGCCTAAATAACTATCATAATAAGTCAACAATGCATCCTCGTGATCATTTAAGACAACTATAAAATATAAGAGATACACCTAGGAATAAGGGAGTCTAAGTGAATAATTGGGCCACATGAGTTTGTGTTAGTTTGCTAACTTATAATAACAATGATCTCGTTTTTAAGCTTGGTATGGGGAACGTGAAACTTGAGGGTGATAAACATTCATGACTATCCAAAACCCCAATGTAAGTCTTTTTATCGCTTTACTTGTTTTCTACCTTTGAATATTTTATAATTTTTCTATCTCTTTAATGTCTTATGTTTAATAAAGGCCAAGGTGGGTTAATTAGGATGGAAAATGTAAATCTTGCTTTGTAACTAATGCATTGCATGAGGGCATTGCAATGGTCAAGTGCAGGGGATTTGATAGATGTGAAAACACCCATCCTTTTACCACTTAATTATAACAATAACCCAGCTAAAACGTGTATTTTATGTCGTAAATGTCGGAATTATGCGTGGTTTGTGTTTTTGTTATGATTTAGGATTAAAGAGTGAAAAGGGGAGAAAACACGGGCTTTCACGGGCTTTTATCGAAGAAAACGAGAAAAGACGAAGTAAAAAGACCAAGAGTGCAAAAGATTGGAAGTCAATGGGCCTATTTTGAAGATTTATTGAAGAAAAGGACCAAAGACGGAAGATTTACAAGTCGAAGAACCCAAGTCTAATAAATGAAGAAATTATAAGACGAGTTCAAGATTTTATCGACAAATCCCGAGCCAAAGTCGAGACCTCAATTTAATTTAAAGACGAGTCGACAAAGAAAAGAAAAGAAAGAAGACAAGCCACCAACCACCTATCAATTCTCCTCTCCTATAAATACCACCCTCACTTGTCATTAGAGGGTTGGTTAGTTAGTTTAGATTAGGAGTAGTGTAGTTTTACTTTTTCTCTCTAGTTTTCACTTTCTCTCTCTAGATTAATATGTAGAATCTTTAATCTTTATGTTTTAATTGTTGAATCTTATACTTTTAATCAAGCTTTTCATTAATCTCCTTCTTCCTTTCTTGTTTTCAATTGATTGATCTTAGTTTATGTTTTTGGTTGTGTTTATGAGTTTTTGATAGATTTGATTAAGTGGGTTTTGATTAATTTGGTTTTAATTGTTAGTCTTCTTGATTTGGATTGATTGATTATTGTTAGTTAATAATGAGTGGTTAGCTTGGTTTAATCTTTAGATTTAATTTGCTTGATTTTGGGTTAAATTCGTGTTCCTAGAATTTAGGATCTTATAATTTTCGTAACTGTTTAATTTTTCCCAGTTTTTTCCGAACGAGTAAATTTTTACCGAATGAGCTTGATTTTCCCCGAACGAGTGTTTTTCCCGAATGGAACTAAAAAATACCGAACCAAGGTTTTTTAAAAATATACCGAATGAGTGTTAAGTTTTTCTGAATGAGTGTTTTGTGAAAAATTTCCTGAACCAAGCAATCTTGTAAACATTCCGAACCAAGCAAATTCACAAATATTCCGAATGAACATAACAATTGACATGCTTGCCTACTTGCTTATATGTTTTTCCCGCCACTTCCAGCTACCAGCCTGCTTGGCTGCTTGAGCTAGCTGCCTGCTAGCTTGTTTATTTATTATATTGTTCTGTAATTGTTTAGTTTAATCTGAAAGTTGTTCCGATTTTAATTCTGAAAGTCACGTATTTTTAGTTATATTTTTCGTCAAATTTAAATATTAGTATTTTCTCGTAACATTTAAGTTTTATCTTTTATATAGTACCCGCTTTAGCTTTTACCTCGTTTAGTTTTAAAGTACCCCGTTAGTTTTATTTTCTCATTTTTCATTAGGTTAATTTTATTTTTCAGTCGAAAGTTAATTTCTTCTTTTAGTTTTATTTTTATTAATTGTTTCGTTTTAATTTACGTTTTATTATTTGTTTTGTTCCTTTATTATTAGTTATTTATTTTTGGTTTATTTTTATTACGTTTCGCTTTTACCTTTTAAGTAGAAATAGAAAACCAAAACCTTATTTTTGTTAACCAAAATCGACTGAGTCACACTTTCAACTGATAATCAATTCGAATTGAATCGAGACGAACAAATTTTTATACTTGGCAAAACCTTGTATTAAAGACCATCAACCATCATCAACGCCAGTGTAAGATTTTTATTTCTTTTAAATAAAATATCTTATGTTATTATATTATATAAACTACAAGGATGTCTACTTCTACCTATATTCTCATTTCCGACAATGATGAAAGAGAAATTCCAATGTTCACTCCATCTCCCACAGATGTGCGTGTTTCGAGTTTGTATTTTATGATAGTCCTGAAGTACAAGAATATTTCTCACATCAAACTGAAGTGATGAATAGTGTACCTTCACCTACGTCTCAATTTCTATTACCTAAAGATCTTTATTAGTCTCCCAATCGAAGTCGTGAAGAACCTTATGAAACTAAGGAAAACTCTAGAGCACGGATTGTGGAAAAGCACGACAAGCAATTGTCCGTCATTGCTAGTCATCTTGATGAAATATCCCTTGAATCTTTTAGATTAGTGGAGGAGTATTAGGAATCTGATAAGAGGAAGGAAGGAGATTGAAGAGCATATTAGTTAGTTGGAATATAAAGTGGACGTTACTCGACGCCATAATATTAGACTGAGTAGAAGGATGCATGCTCATGAGATGAATATGACAAGACTAGATAAAGAGAATACTGAACTAAAAGAAGGACTTACGAGGATCGGGCTTAATTTAGAATTACTCATCGATGATCTTAAAACAACTCAACAATCTGACCCCAGATATATTTTCGACAGAATTGAGGAGATCAAAATGGGAAATTAAGCTTAGAAATCTAGTTTCAGTTTGTAAGATATGTATAGTTTTTCTTTATGTAACAGAGATGCTTATCGTGTACATATAAACGATAAGTTGTTCATAAATAAAAGAAGTGTGCGTTGTTCTAAAAAAATTTCTTGTTATCTTATTAAATCTTTATCGTCATTCATAATATGAATCCTCATAAATGAATTATAAAATTTTATCGTCATTCATATTATGAATCCTCACGTATGAAATGATCGAAAGAATTAAGAATACTATATGATATAATAAATAAATTCCACACTCCACGTATGAAAATTTAAAATAAAAATCATTCTTATCGATTATTATTATGTTGGTAGGATGGCTCATACGAGATCACCGACATCTGCGACAGTAAATATGACACTTGAAGAAATAAGGCAATTGGTTGTTGAGAGTGTGACTACAACTTTTCAAGAACAAGCCGCCAATGTAGCTAGCGCAAGTAATGGAAATGCTGTTAGGAGAAAAGTTCCGATAGACAAAAGATGTACTTACAAATATTTCAAGAACTGTCAGCCTTTTAACTATAAAGGATCTGAAGGAGCTGTTGGACTTATTCGCTGGTTCGAGAGAACTGAATTAGTATTTGTTCGCAGTGACTATTCTGAAGATTGTAAAGTGAAATTTGCTACGGGTACGCTGATAGAAGAAGCTTTGTCTTGGTGGAATGCTTATGCACAACCCATTGGGATAGAACAAGCTTATCAGACTCCCTGGAACTAATTTAAGAATTTGTTAGTTAAGAAGTATTTTCCTCGCAATGAGATTAGGATAAATGGAGGAAGAATTCTATAATCTAGTAGTAAAGGAAAATAATCTCAGAGTTTACATCCGAAGATTTCAGGAATTAACATTATTATGTCCTAATATGGTGCCTAATACTGAAAAATTGATGGAAGCTTTTATTGGAGGATTGTCTAGAAGTATAGAAGGGAATGTTATTGCCTCTAAACCCCAAACTTTAGAGGAAGTTATCACCATTACTCAAAGATTAATGGATCAAGTGATAAGGTATACTCATGTAAAAGTGGTGGTTAATAATAAGAGGAAGTTTGATGATAGGAGGAGTTTTCCTGTTAATCGTAATTTCGAGAAGAATAGTTTTTGTTGTCCCTAAGTTTATGATGATTCTACACGAATAAAGAAGAAAGAAAGGTAGATAAAAGATAGAAGATTTCTAGTGAGAGAAAGTAGTGAGAGAAAGTAGAGAGAAGTGTGTGAAACAATGGGAAGGTTAGATTAAGAGAAAATGAATCAACCAACACCCTTCCTAACATGCTAGGAAGGGTATTTATAGCCTTTGCCTACATGTGGCATAATGGGCTATATGATTATGGGCCGGGCTTTCCTTTTGGGCTTTGGTTACTTATGAATGAACCTTAGCTTAAAGTTAAGCCCGTAATACACGACTAACCTACTACATATTACAACGTTCTAATATACGATACATAATAAACATATGACCGAGCATTCTTGTTTGACTCAATATTTTGAGGCTAACAATCTCCCCCAATGAGAGGTCATTACCCTTTATGAGAGGTCATTACCCTTTGTCATTTGGAGATTTGTAGAGATTACTAATCTTTCCATAAATGAGTCTTGAACGTGTAATGGTAGTCTTTTTCCTTCATGCTGTGATCTTTGAGCCTTTGTCGTTGTCTTTCGACTTTGTCTTTTGATCTTGAGATCTTCAAATCATCCTTGACTTGTCTTTGCCATCATGTGATCTTGTGTCTTCATCCACATACTCACACTATTAATTGTTGAATGTATCTTTAGGCATGAGTATGTGGTTTTGAATCTTTGACTTTGCTGAGTACACCGTGACGCCACCTTCTCGAGGTAAAACATAGACACGGACTGAATGGCTTTGACATTCTCCTAAATCGGTAACGTTTTACCTCTGGTCGGTGAAGACCGTTATACGATATTAAATATCGTACCTGTGATTAGGTAGATTAGATTAAGAATCTCCTTGACAGGGTTTCACGGATGTACTAGTCGTTCTCTTTACTCGACCGTCTCAAAATAAGATTGCGAACATAAAGAGTGAACCAATTGGATAAATATCCGCTTGATTAAAGTCGTCAATTCTAATTCCTGGAACAAGTGTGATTCATAAAGAATCTTACCATTGTTTCTTTCTAGTTGACACAAGCTTGATTCATAAGAATCACACAATTCACGTACCGTAGCGTTGTTTGAGGTTGACGCTAGAAGGATTTCTATTCGTCATTGTGAATATTAATGAATATCACTCTGAATGTTCTGGCAAGACCATAAAGATATTGCGTAGAAGCCTGAAACGAGTTTGAATCAATTCAAAATCAAACCACTGTTGCTTTTCAGTTTTACACATGTTCAATTCATAAAGAATTATGCACATGACCTACCGCAGTGCTGTTTGATGTTAACACTAAAAGGATTTCCACTCATCATTGAGAATACTAAGTAGTATCACTATGAGTGTTCTAGCAATATCACAAGGATATAGCGTAGGACTCTCTTGTTCATCATCCGTGTGTCCTAACGAGATTTGATTGATCTCTTGGCTCTAGAATCGATTTGTGCACTTTTAGTGGTCGGAGGCTGGAGCAGATGCCACCTATTCAATATCAACTATCGTGGAGTGAGAAAGCTAATAGAAGTCATGTTGTTCTCCGTGATAATAAAACAAACTTCTTTTGAGAGAAGCCTGAGTAGCTAGGTTAGGGTTGTGCATTACATCACTGGGTCCATGATGAGTTGTCTTCATGATGTGTTGACCGGTTTCTGCCTAATTTGTATGGAGGGCTTCTTTCTTTTCACCCTTTATCAGTACATTTTTTAATTCTTGAACCCGTTAAATGCTTACCAAGACATCATTACTAGCACCTTGTTTTGATTGTTCCAGTGCTAGCATCAGTACTTAGTCGGCATTCAACTTCTTCACATTCTAGTCCATCTTTCCTAAGGACTTCTAATAATCTATTGGATTGTCCCTGGGAAGATCCCTCCGGTTCTGGTTGGATCATAGGACTTAAACCTATCCACCCTTTTGACACCAATAACGTCGTGGATTAAAGATGTTGTGGGTATAAGATCGTAACCTAAAAACACTTCAAATGTCTAACAAAGTGTTTAAAAAACATTTAACACCTTAATAGTTTTGTCGTTTCAGAAATGCTCCCCCTTCACATGTGCATCGATAATCGATAGTATTTTGCACATGTAGGTAAGATTTAAAGTGCTTGAGTCTTATATAAGATCACATTTTAATCACATTTTCTCCCCTATCTCTAATATATAAAATCTTTTGATATTAGAGATACAAAATTTGATTAAAATATATTTTGAAAAATAGTCTTGAAAATCTTCGGGAGAAATATGTGTTAATGTTTGCATGAAGTTGAAATGCTCCCCCTCAAAAATTGATCCAATTGAATTGTCATTGTGAGGATGTGATCCACATTTCACTTTTTGAGGATGGGAGTTTGTTGAACACATAATTTTTGAAAGATTTTGAATAATCATTGAAAAATTATTGAAAAAATTGTGTTCAACGCTGTTTGAAAAATCCAATTTCTTTTTGGCGAAGAGGTTTTTCTAAACCATAAACTTGGGTTCATAGACTTTGAATGTCTTGACAAATCCACTCAAGTGTAAGAAGATTTCTCTTCTTTTGCTGAATGTAAGCGCACTAAATCGTACACTCCCCCGTGAATATGGATCCGGGTTGCAATCTGAAAGTGATTACAAGCCATTGTGTTGAGCTCAAAACGTTGAATGTTTTGGGACAAGCTCAACCGAAGATAGATTGCTCTACCCGTTGTTTGGAAATATTGTCCAAAATAGACAATTTTCTTTATTAAAAAAATGACATGTTTTGAAAAATATTTACAACTTTCATTCGAGCTTTATGTACACACCCGTGTCGTTATAGATCGACATTTCTAGGTACGTCCATATTATCGATACTGAAAGACATGTCGAGAAGAATATTTTTGGATTTTAAAAGATTTTTAATTTTGTGTTTTGTTTTTATATGTTTTATATTTTTGTATTTTGCTTTTTTTTAAAGATATTTACAAGTTGATGTTTGATAGATAAATCAAGCAGGCACCTTTGCTAGAATCTCCAGGTCTGCTGGAGTCAAACATCTCATACCAATTTGCCTAATGAGGTACTCAAACCTATCTTTCGGTAGAGCTTTCATAAACAAGTCGGCTAATTGGTAATCCGTTCCAACAAAGTATAGTTCAACGATACCTCTTTCAACTTGTTCCTTTATGAAGTGGTATCTGACATCTATGTGCTTCATGCGGGAATGCTGTACCGGATTGCAAGAGATGGCTATGGCCGACTTTGAGTCACTATACATAGGTACTTTATCAAAGTGGAAGCCATAATCCGTGAGTTGTGTTCTCATCCACAGAACTTGAGCACAACACGCAGATAGAGACACATACTCCGCTTCGGCTGATGAAAGTGACGTGCAATCCTGCTTCTTGGAAGACCATCCCACAAGCTTATCCTGACCTAGAAATTGTGCACCACCAGAAGTACTTTTTCGTGTATCAAGACACCCTGCATGATCAGAATCTGAATAGGCCGTTAGAAAGAAACCGGTTTCCCTCGGATACCAGAGTCCCAAATGAATGGTATTCTTGAGGTATCGAAAGATCCGTTTAACCTCCTTGAGGTTCTTTTCAGTAGGTCGTGCTTGATATCGTGCACATTAACACGTAGCATGTGAAATATCAGGTCTGCTTGCTGTTAAGTACATGAGGGAGCCGATCATAGAACGATATCTCGCTTGATCTATGGCATTTACCTCCAAGTCAGCATCTAGTGATGTGGTTGATAATGGTGTCCCAACGGGGTCACATAAAGTCATACCATGCTTTTTGATTATCTCTTGACAATACTTATCTTGGTTTATGCAGATACCACTTGGGGATTGGTGAACATGAATTCCTAGAAAGAATATTAGTTCGCCCATCATTGACATTTCAAATTTGATGTGCATGACTTTTTCAAACCATTTTGAAAGTTTTGGGTTTGTAGACCCAAAAATAATGTCATCAACATAAATCTGCACAAGCAAAATGTCATCCCCATAATTATAAGTGAACAGAGTTAAACCAATGGAACCTTTTGAGAAACCTTTGGATACCAGAAATTTTGAGAGCTCGTCGTACCACGCCCTTGGAGCTTGCTTGAGTCCATATAGTGCCTTGTGGAGACGATACAACTTGTCAGGATAATGAGGATTGAAGAATCCTTCCGGCTACGTGACATAGACTTCTTCCTTTAAAGGACTGTTAAGAAATGCCGTCTTTACGTCCATTTGATAGACAATGAATCCCTTATGTGCAACATAAGCAAGGAAAATCCTGACCGCTTCCATACGAGCAACTGGTGCAAATGATTCGTCAAAATCAATTCCCTCTTTCTGGCCGTACCCCTTAGCCACTAGCCTAGCTTTGTTCTTGATGATCCTGTTTTCTTCATCCATCTTGTTTTTCCAGATCCATCGAAGATTTAACGGAATCACGTCGTATGGTCTGTCAACAAGTTCCCAGACTTTAAGTCTTTCGAATTGTTGAAGTTCATCTGTCATCGATTGAATCTAAGCATGATAAGCCATGGCTTTTTTGATGTTTTTTGGTTCAGTTGTACTCACGGCGAGTGCGAACATAAAAACATCGCCATCGGTGGCTAGTTGTCGTCTTGTACGAACAGGCTGTGAAGGGTTTCCAATTACTTGAACAAAAGGATGTTCTCGGGTCCAATGATGTGTTGAAGGATGCTGTTAATAGAATGTATGCATATTAGACAGATCAACATGACGAGTAGAAGACTCTCCAGTTTCATGTACCGGTCTACCGAATGGGTTGATAAAGTCGTCTTCGTCGTTTAATGAATAGTCAGCTTGGTTTGTGTTCTCTGGAGCAATGACAGTAGTTGTGGATGTTGTAGGAGCAGTTATTTATGTGATATTTTGAGGAGGTAAATCTGCAGCAACCCGTGTTGAAGTAGATGAAGTTGTATCCTTTTGTTGACGATGATCGGTATCATCATTCTTATCATGAGTGACAGCGGAAGACTTCGATACAACATGTTTCTCCCCCGTGAAATATTCATCATACATTGGTCCATATAACATTTCCAACTCTTCAATTGTTGTGTTGACTGTCTTATCTGCTCTAGGAACATTTTCAGGAACCAGCTTGAACTAGACGGCTCATTGTTGTGGTCTTGAGTTCCGAGTTCCGTGCGGTTGTGCACAGAAGTCTTTTGTCGTTGTGGATAGGGACTTAAACTGTTTTGTTCAAGTGCCATCTCTTGCAATTCATCGAATCTGATATGAATAGTTTCTATTATCAATTTTGTTCTCTTGTTGTACACTATGTATCCCTTAGACTGAGTTGTATATCCCACTAAAATGCATGCATCACCTTTCTCTTTCATCTTGTCCAGATTTTCACCATCTCGAATAATGTAACACGTACATCCAAAAACATGAAGGTGTTTGAGTGAAGGTTTGCGATCATTAATTATGTGATATGGTGTCTTTTCGTGTCTTGGGATAATTAAGGATCAGCTTTGTGTGTAGCATGCGGTTGATACGACTTCGGCCCAAAAGAATAATGGTAGTTTTGAAGCAGATAATAATGTTCGAGCAGCCTCAACTAAAGTACGGTTTCGTCTTTCAACAACGCCGTTTTGTTCAGGTGTTCTAGCAATATATCTTTCATGTTCAATCCCTTCGGCTTCAAAATATTCCTTTAGAGTTGAATTCAGGAATTCTGTGCCTCTGTCAGTACGTAACACTTTTACTTGAGCTTGAAGACCACGTTGTATCAGCTTAAGAAAGTTGATGAGAACTTCGAGTGTTTTATCTTTAGACCTCAAGAAGTGAGTCCAAGTGTACCTTGAGTAGTCATCGACAATTACCATAACATATTTCTTCCTATTGATGCTTTGAACACGTATGGGGCCACACAGATCTATATGAAGAAGATCTAACCGTCCTTTAGAGCTTGGTGTAGTCTTTGTCTTGAAACTACTCCGTTTAGCTTTACAAAGCTCACAAGACGAACAAAGATGATCTTTGATGAATTTCAAGTTTGGAAGGCCTCGTACAATATTTTTCTTGGAAAGCAAGTTGATGGTATCAAAATTAAGATGAGATAATCGTTGATGCCATAACCAAGCTTGAGTCGTTGAAGCTTTAGCCATGAAACAGATTAGAGTTGAAGATGTGGAGTCTTGTAGTGAAATAGTGTAAAGATCAGTACCCCGTGAACTGGTAAGTAAGTCATTCCCATCATAATCACGAACAAAACATGTCTTCTTTCTAAAAGCAACCTCCAAATCCGCATCACAGAATTGACCAACCGAGAAAAGATTGTGATTGAGCCCTTCAACGTAGTAAACCGTTTTATTGTGATATTCCCCTGAACCAAGTCTCCATATCCTAGGATCGGTGCAAATTGATCATTTTCTAATCGGACCGTACCCAGGAACTTCTCCACGAAGTTAATTAAATGATTGAGATTCCCTGTCATTTGCTTCGTGAATCTAGAGTCCAGTATGAAGAGAATTATTTCGATCACCTGCAGAAGAATTAGAACACGATGGAGCATTTGCTAAATTGGATTCCATGTTAGTTGTGATTTCCGATTCATTAGTTTCCCTAGTTTCATCACTTAGAGGCACACTAACGCACGTAGTCACATTTTTTGTCCTAACCTTAGGCATCCATTTATATCCTGGAGGACCTTGATTAGCAAACCACCATTTCCAAGACTTGCTAGCAGACTCATATAATTCTATAATTTTTCTTCTAGGGTTCTTAGTGGTGGAGTCTGATGCCATACTTTTCTCAAGGGGGGGGGGGGGGTTGCACCAGAATGGTCCACTTTGCGTTTGGGTTTTCTAGCACTAATAGGCATCACAGTGTGCTTCTTAGTTCTAGTATCTACCCTTTTGACATCATTCGAAATACACATAGCATGATTAGCATTAGCACACTTTCCACATTTCACACAAACAAACTTAACATTCAAAGCATTCAAAGTCGAATCACTCAAATCGTCATTACAAGCGATTACAAACGTTTTATTCTTAGAAACACTGAAAATCCTAGGGTGGTCTTCTACTTTCTTCATCTTCCCTTGACTTTCGTTTTGCCAAACCTTTTCATTCTTGCGAGTGCTCTTAAGTTGAGGCCGGCTAACACTATCAGTGGGGACTACTCCTGTAGCAAATGGCACACGTCTATTAGTGTAACTAGAAGTCTGAGGTGATTGACTTTCTTTGTTGTGTGTGGGTTTAGTGGCCAATCTATACATCCCTGGTTTAATCATATTAGTGTTCTTAATTCTTTGTGATCGAATATGTGTTTTGAGAGTATTCTTTGGTAACCTATCCTTCCCATCCGTCTTTGGGGAAAACCTAGGTTTTGCAAATGCAAAATTAGAGAAAACAGATGGTTTTCCCAAGACAGAGGGTCTAGTAACTTTGTGCGCATTGGGTTGTCTTACAACAGGTTTCTTAACACTAGGTTCCACTATTTTTCCATCCATCTTAGCAACGAGTTTCTTCAACTCTGCTATTGCTATTTCCCTGTCTTGTAACTGAGCTTTCAACTCTTTAATTTCCAAACTCTTTTCATTCATTTCTCGACACATTTGGGAAAGTTTTTCTTGCAATTTATTATGATGTGGAAAACTTCCTATGTCTTTTTGCAAAGCAAGTTCAAGAGAATGACAATGTTTTTGAAGGAAATTAGTTTTGTGTTGAAGTAACTCAAAAGCCTTTTTATCAACATTTTCTTTACGTTTCGAAAGCTCAAGTTCAAGACGCTCACATTCTTTGATCTTATCAAGATATTTGCATGCAACATCAGAATATTCATCGATATCAGCACATGATTGAAGAGTAACACACAAAATATCTCTGGAGAGACATTCTTCTAATAATAGATCATATTCGTTTGAAAAATCAGATTTGTCATTTTGAAGTTGATGAATCTCTTTTTTCAAGAGACTCAACATATTTCAAATCATCAAACATTTCAGACCTAATAAATTTTTCAAACTCAAGAACATGTTCTTTTATTATCTTCATATATGGTATTAAAAGTTCTTTCACAAGCATAGTTATGTCGTGAGGAATCTCTGTATTCCACATATCCTTTTGACGTTTTCCCAATCGCTTTCAACAATTGATTGAACATTATCAGTATATTGTTTAAGAAAACCAAGTGTTTTTCTACTTTTGCTTTTAGAAGCATAAAGAGGCAAATAGTTAATATATTTAAAAACGTTAGTTTTCCTCTTAAAGGCAAAAGCTTTCTTCCATTGAATTCGTCTTTGTTTGCATTCTAAAAACAATTCCTCATGAGACTTCTGATTTTGTGGAGTGAAAAGAACATAAAGACTGTTTTCATAATCATAATTATATGGTGTCACAAAGTCTTTGTTGACCAGTGATCTACTCTCCTCATCCCAAAGGGACGTCTCTTCACTATCGAGGCTAGCTACTGGGCAATCATGATCGGTCCATTCGGACTCATCAAGATATAAGTGAGGGTTAGCAGCTTGAGCTTGTTCGAGATACTTGGGGCTTGCAAAACTAGGTTGACCTTTGAAAAACGAACGAGGTGCTATCATTCTAACGGTTTGAATAGATTCATGCGTTTTATAAACAAATTTTTTCAAAAAATCGACTTGTTCTTCGAGATCCTTTACTTTTTCAGTATCTTTTCCTTGTCTATTTTTGAAATCTTGTTTTAATTTTTCAACCTCTTGTTTCTTTTCGTCAAGAATTTTAGCAGAATCGGTGGTATTCATAGAAAGCCTATGTTCAAGTTTATTAACTTTTGTTGTGGCAAGGTACGTTTTTTGATGTTCATCACTTAATAAGACATTAAATTGACGTTTTTCTTTTGTTAACAAAGCAAGAGCTTCGTTGTATTTATTTCAAAATCGTCATTTTTAACGTTGAGAACACGACTTTTGTACCCCTCAAGCTCTTTGGTCATTTGAAGAAGCTCAGCCCTATAACTATCAATAGTCTCACTAGATTTTATAAGAGCGGCTTTGCTTTCTTCAAAGTTTTGAGTGAGCGCTGCGTTTGCCTTCTTTAATTGCTTTTGACTCTTTCTATTTTCATTGACATCTTTTTGTAAACTAGCAATTAAATTAGCAAGCACGACACGCTCCTCATCATCATACTCATTTGCATGTTGATCATCCTCAAACTCATTATTGCACATGTCTGATTAATCGGGTGTGGTATTGCTATCAACCGTTTCGATCATACATGTGTCAGTAATTGTTGTTGGTAGATCACTATGCTCATGTGTATCACCAAACACATTATATTCATCATCATGTTGTACCTTATCAATTGGCTCGGTATCAAAGATAGGACCATTGTCATCTTCAGTGACGTTAAAGACCTCATGAATCTTTGCCATGTATGAATAATGTGCCTCGAGTTCTTGGTCAGAGAGTTCATCATCTGTGTCGTCAAGCATTTCTCCTTCCTCAACTGATAACTTGATCCTAGCTTCTATTTTCTTGCATAGCAGCATCTTTTCCTTATGATAACCATAATATTTGACCCTCTTTAGCTGCCTGCATTCCCTAGCCAAATGCCCATAACCTCGGTAGTTAAAACACTGAATCCCCGTTTGTTGCACAGCTTGAGTACCAACAGTTTCCCTGTTTCCAACAACAGTAGCAACCCTCTGATTGTCATACTTTGCGGGTTGTTGATCATACTTTGGAGGACTCTCAGCACGTCTTCGTGTGTCATACCTTGGAGGACTTTGAGCATAGTTGTTCCTCGCGTTAGATGATGTTCGGAGGTTGTTATTGGTAGGTTTGTAGATTTTCTTGTATTGTTTCATAATAAAAGCCATTTGTTGCTTGAATTCCCTAATTTTTAAGAAAGTTCTTCATCACTGTCTTCTTTGGATGATTGCTCAGGTGTGGGTGATGGTGCTCTTGCAACTTCTTTGCCTCGGGATCTTGTTGGAGCATGTGACTTAGAAACAGTGTATGGTCGTGGTGATGATGATTGAGTGGAGTAGGTCTTTGGAACACGAGAACGATAATCTGGGTAATGTTGAGTAGTAGACACCAAAGCAAGTGGATTTGAAACCTTTGCAGCACGTTCAGCTCTAAGTTCATTTGCTTCATTTTGAAATTGTTTCAAAACATCAAAGAGCGTGTGATATGAAACTTCATCTAATGTTTTTTGTTGTTTCACCAAGGTAACAAACCGTGTCCACTCTGGTTGAAGTTGCTATAGAAATTGGACATTTACTTGCATGGTGGAAACTTGCAAGTTGTTTCGGGTCATGTCATTCATCATTTGGTAGAATCGGGAGTAATAAGAATCAATTGATTCCCCATCCTTTGATGTAAACTTACCAAAGTCCCAAAACATCTTAGTTTTCATGTCTTGTTTGTTAAGTAATTCACCTTGTTGCAATCTTTCAATAGCCGTCCACATTTCTTTAGCAGTAGAACAAGCATCAACCATGGAGTAAATATCATCTCCAATGCCACTGAGAATTAAGTAGATTGCTTCCTTTTCTACATCAAACCAAGCATGGTTCTCTGGTGTGAGGTCGTTTCTCTTTTCATCACGTTCATATGCAAGTTGTTCTTCAGTAATGTCTGTGGCTGGTACTCCAGGAACTTGAATCCTTAAGATTTTATAGGGTCCATCAAAAATACATTGCCTTAAAGCATCACCGTTAGGTTTTGTGTCAAGATAACGTAGAAAACGAGATTTCCATTGATCATATCGACCCGGCACAAGCATTAGTGGTCTCTCTTTGTTACCCACCACCATTATGTTGTTGTTTGTCACACGATATTCGGCAGTAGAATCCATCTCAATATTCTCAGAAATGATGAAGTGAATGTGGATCTTAAGTAGTTGTCTTGTGATTGTTTTGTTGTTGAAATTCCGAAAATTGCGATTTTTCTCAGTCCGACAATAAATTCCTCAGTCCGACAAAACGGTAGACCTAAAAAAATTTGTAATCACCAAATTTTGAAGTCGAGCTAGAAATAGCCTAAAACTAGTATGGAAATTTTTTTAATCTACTTGACGGGAAAATTTCAACTGTTGGAAATACGTTTTACGTATTTATGAAGGATCGGTCGCTCCAACGATAATTATGTAATGGGCTCGTGATCCACTTAGTAAATGTATAGTCCATATAGCCCACATGTAGGGTGGGCTATATATATCCCCTCCTAGCATGTTAGGAGGGGTTGGTCATTTTCATAATTCACACATTCAATCTTTACTTTCTCTCTCTACTCTTCTCTTTTCTCTCCTTTCTCTCTCTACTCCCTCATCTCCTTCTCATCTCTTTTATATTTATCAATCAATCTATTCATCAAATCCATCTAATCCAATCATGTAGAATAGGCCAAGATCACGTAGACCTTCAATTGGTATCAAGAGCATGGTTAGATTGGTTTATTCTTGTTTTTCTTTTGTTTGATTTTGATGGGGTTTGATTTAATCACGCTTAAATATTAAAAAGTTTGTATTTTTTATAAAAAGTTTGTGTTTTTATGTTTTAAATCATAATTAAATCTTTGATTTACTTATTTTATATAAAAATCACAAATTTTTATTCAAAAATCGATTTTTTATAATCAGTTTCCATTTTAATTTTTTATTATTAGTTTTTCTTTTATCAGTTTTTTATAATCAGTTTTTTATATAATTTTTTTATATAATTTTATATATAACCTTTTTTATCATATCTGAGGTGTCGTTTATCAATTTTATATAACCTTTTTATTTTTTTTATATAATCAGTTTTTATAAAAAAAAATTTTATAATCAGTTTCTCAATTTTTATCAGTTTTCTGTTTTTCCTTTTTGGTCAAAACTGTCAAAAGTATCTTGGTTATCAACATTCATCATCTTTCTGTCCAAATCTGTCCCAACAAAACTGTTCTTCCATTCTTAAAGTTTCGGACAAACAAAAGTTCCGGACGAACAAAAGTTCCGGACGAACAAAAGTTCCGGACGAACAAAAGTTCCGGACGAACGAAAGTTCCGGACGAACGAAAGTTCCGGACGAACGAAATCTTCCGGACGAACGAAATCTTCCGGACGAACAAAATCTTCCGGACGAACGAAATCTTCCGGACGAACGAAATCTTCCGGATGAACGAAATCTTCCGAATGAACGAAATCTTCCGAATGAACGAAATCTTCCGAATGAACATTCTTCCGAATGAACATTCTTCCGAATGAACAAGATTCAAATATAACGGGTTACTGGATTCCCCCCCTCGACCAACCACACACTCAACACAAACACACAAACACTCGACTACTCTTCTCTCGACTCACAGACTCCCCCTCACCACCCATACCACTCCCTCACCCACAACCGACTCAGACCACAACCTCGAAACATAACCCACAACACTCCCTCACTCACAACCTCTCGTCTCACACAACAAATTAGCTCCCTCACTCACACTCGAACTCTCGACAAACCAAAACCCTGACCCTCACACAGACTCGACATCAACATCCCCGAAACCCACTCGACATCAACACTCGACAGAAAGACTCTACAGATGAGAGGAAGACTCGATAGATATCAAGATTAACCAACATGCAATGATGTAAAACCTACCTGAGACCAATTTTAATGATCTTGACGTTGCTTCTTGGTCAGATTCATGCGTTAATTAAGTCAAAACAGGGTCTAGGCTCGACTTAGAAGAATAGAGATTGTAGGATTTCTATTTTTTTTGTAGGATTATACGAAGATAAGAACTAAAATTATACAAGTAGGTTATGATTCGCGGGTTATAAATCTTCAAAAGAGAATAGATGATCTGGGATTGATAGAAGAGGATTGAGATTGGTATTGATTAAGTTTGTGTGATTATAATGATTTGAGGGAGGATTTGAGAGGCGTGGATTAGGTTTTGGAGGAGAGAAAGAGTAAAAAAGGCAAAGAGAATTTAATGGGACGGATAAAAAGAGGAAGTGGAATGGGCGGTGGAAAAACTCTGATTGGGCCACGTTTTAATGGGACGGAGAAAACAAATCTGACTCAAGGCCACGTTTTTTTATTTTATTTTTAGTGGGATATTATTGGGAGGGAAATTATTAGAATTTTTAAAAACGTTTTATTATTTTGTCTTTTAAAACTATTTTTAGTTTTCTAATTTTATTTTCTATTTTTCAAATATTAGATTTTATTTTATTTTCTATTTTTGTAGTTAGTTAAACTTATTTTTGTATTTTGTCACTTTTATATTTCTAGTTTAGTATATTTTGTTTATGAATTTTTGGCAAATCGTGTTGAGGCGGGTATTTTAAAAGTTAACGTGGAAAAATATTTGTCGGGTTAAACGTTATTGTGGCCGGATTTAAAGACAATCGTGACGAGTCAAAGTAACGGGCTTCATTTATATCATCAATCGAGGAATTTTATGTGTTATTTACGGGTTTTTCGTTTTTTCACGAATTCTAAAATCCCGAAAACAACAACATCCACGTCATTTTTTAATTGATATTTAATGGATTCGTTCGATTCGACATGTCAAAAGGGAGAATCACATTTAATGCAAAACAAAGTTAGGAAAAGTGGCATCACTTCATTTCAAATGCTTCAGTCCCATCTTGTCACTCTTTCGAGGATTCAAGGAGGGAGCGAATTTGTGACCATCTTTGGACAAGATCGTCATATATTCATCGACTCAATATTCACCACTTTGACCCAACTCGCCGAGCAACTCAACCATGACAACCTTAATCACTCTGCATCGGCACTTGCATATAAGGATCTTGTGACACAACTCACGCCTTTCCTCGAATTCAATATCATCAAGCCTGAAAGTTCAGTGATTTGCCAATCATTTCTTCGAGATACACATACCGAGCTTCGAGTTTTCCGTGATACAATATTAAAACTCATGACATCGGTCTCGTCTTCGATTTATCAAAGATCACAACTTCAGCAAGTGTATGATAATGGAGTGCAGGAATCAATGACGCAGATGCAAGAAGAGAATGGTCATACGGTTGACAACTTGGAGCCTAACGATGGCAAGAGCACGGAATCAGGAGGACAACATGATACCAGTGGCACGTCAGGGAATGTTCACGAGATTTCTCTTGATGACACCTTACCCATTTATGACGCAGAGCCTGCAAACATGGTACAATGTAATGTTGTTTATGATGTATATGCTGATGACATGCCGCATATTGAGCATTCTGAACCTAATTATGACAAACATGGGATGGAAAAGAGTGATAGAAATACCATTTGTGATTCATCCGATGTAAGTCATAATAGGGGAGAGATTGTTCAGAATGCTATAGTACATCATGATAATTGTATTATAACTGCTTCATTGACTGCTTCTGATTCCAAGATTAGAGAGCTCGAAATGATTGTAGCTCAACAATCAAAATATCTTGAGGATGCCAAACTTGAATTTTCTAAGAAAACGGACAAATTTGAAACATACTTTGAAAAACTTGAAAAGTCAAACGTTGTTCTTGAAAGAAAATTGGATCAAAAAGTTTTAGATTCGAAAGCTGAAAAGGATAATCTTTTGAAACAAATTCAGTTACTAGAGTCTAAATTGGCATCCCAAGATAGATTGCTCAAAGAAAATGAAACGTTAAAAGCTCAAGTTCAGGAAAAGGTTTTTGCTATAGCTGCGTTGAAAAACGAGTTAAGGAAAACTAGAGGACCTAGTGTGGACACTAAGCTTGAAAAACCATCAATCTTGGGGAAACCGCCTACAAATCAGTTCGTCAGACAACCGATTGTCAGACAACCTACTGCATTTAGATCCGAGCGATCACAATCCTCGAGACCGCGGTTTGCCTCCCAAGTTGATTTGGGTCATATTTCTAGAACAGTCACTCCACCAACTAGGCCTAACGTGACTAAATCAGTTTTAGCAAGACCTCATCACATGATTGCCCCTAGTTTCTCTAAGAATAGTTCAATGAACACGTCTAGAACTAGTTCAACTGATGTGCGCCATGATTTTGGTCTTAGGGAATCTATTCAAAAGACACATGTAAGAGATAGCAATGTCCAACCTAGTCAGATGCCTTCTAGATTATCCAATACTGCTAACCGTAGCATGACGTCTCCTAGGAGCATCAACCTATCATCTAGGAATTACTCGGACATTAAATATGCTACTTGTAAAACATGTAGAAAATGTGTCTTTAGAGCCAATCATGATTCCTGTATCAAAAAATTGCTTAATGAGGTGAACTCCCGTGCTAGACTTAAATCCCAGTGGGTAGCTAAAATCAAACCCATTGGTAAAATGTGGCGCCCCACTGGTAGAACTTTCACCCTTGTAGGAAACGAGTGCCCTTTAACTAGGACAGTCTCCGATTCTACTAAGACTACTAGGGAGGAAATTGGTAAAGATGATACATCACTTAAGCCTGAACTTAAGGTTTTCTATAAAAGGAAACGTTTACCAGCTAAGACAAGTGAATCATCTCCTCAGGTCATCTCTAGCACAAGAAAAGAAAACTGTGAACCCCCACTTGCTTCTAAGATAGATATCGTTAACCCACATCAAAGTATACAAACTCCTAATGAGAATGCAGGTACCAAAGTTGATGTTCCAAAAGAACGAAGCGGTCCAATCGTTGTATACCGTTCAACTAAGGACACTCTTAGAGTTTGGTTGCTGAAGAAGCAGATATCGGAAAAACAAGTGTCTCAGGGGATTCATGGCTAAGCTCACAAAGGACTTATAGTTACATCACAGACTATAACTCGATCTTCAAAGAAAGGAAAGTTTATCGCCGATGGTAAACTTATCCTAACAACGAGAAATTCATTTTTCTCGGGCATGAGCTTATATCAAAAAACATTCCAAGTTTTTAAGCTCATGCACAATGGCTCACAGTCAAATTACAGTCTGTGACCCGATCTTCAGAGAAAGGGAAGTTTATCTACGCAACGATAACTTACCCTCAAAACGAGAAATTAAGTTTTCTCGGGCACGAGCTTATATTAAAACTATTCAACGGTTTTAAGCTCGTGTAAATGACTCATCGTTAAATGACAGACGATGACCCGGACTTCAGAGACAGGGAAGTTTATCTACGCAACGATAACTTACCCTCTTAACAAGAAATTAAGTTTTCTTGGACACGAGCTTATCCTAAAACCATTCAAAGGTTTTAAGCTCGTGTATATGGTTTATCATTAAACATCAGATGGTAACCCGTGCTTCAAAGAAAGGAGAGTTTATCGCCGATGATAAACTTATCCTAACAACGAGAAATTAAGTTTTCTCGGGCATGAGCTAATATTAAAAACATTCGAAGTTTTTAAGCTCATGCACAATGACTTACAGTTAAATGTCAGACTGTAACTCGAACTTAAAATAAAGGAAAGATTATATTTTATGATAACTTATCCTCTTAACGAGAAATTCACCTTTCTCGGTCATGAGCTTGTATTAAAACATTCGAAGTTTTAAGCTCAGAAAGGAAAGTGTATCTTTTAAATAAGAGAACTTTTCCTCATAACGAGAAATTAACCTTTCTCGGTCATGAGCTTTCCGTTAAAACAGTCAAAGTTTTCAAGCTCATGAAAACGACTTCTAAGTAAATGTCAGCTTAGGACTCGTTCCTCAGATAAAAGGAAAGGTTATCGCCGATGGTAACTTATCCTTACAACGAGAAGTTTACAACTTCTCGGACTTGAGCTTTCCTAAGATATTCCAAATCTTAAGCTCAAGTAATTGGTTTTCAAAACTTTGAACACAATTTTTCAAGAATTTCTCAAAAGGTTTTTCTAAATCTTTCAAAATTGTGTGTTCAAAAATGTTTTTATAAAAAGAGCATGTCTTCTGGAATCGATAATATTTACGAACCTAGAAATGTCATTCAATAATGACACGGGATTGTAAATAAAGTTCGAGCAGAAGTTTAAAAATTTAAAACATGCTCCATTATGGTTTGCTATTATTTCTGATAGTAACCCGCTTTTCACATTGAAGTCAAGCATTTCACCGGAAAGCTTTGACTCTACAATCCGAAGTTATCAACTCCACAATCCGAAGCAACTTACAATTGATATCTACATACTCGACGATGCGACTACTCAAACGGTGACTACAACTCTTTCAATAGAACACGGGTCAACAATTGAGGGGGAGCAATTGTCCAGCATTCAGAATCCTTGATGCCGAGAGTGCCAAGTTCACATATTGGTGTCAAGACAACGATATCAATCATACACATGGAGTCAAGAGATAACTTCAGAAGTTACGAGGAAGACCAACATTCGTGAACAAGAACCATGTGCTTCTTTCATATGATGTTCTCCATCATTCAGGTCCAACCTCGTAAATTGCTAATATTGTGAATTCATTATCATATATGATCTTTGCACGTGATAAAAACCTTACACTTGTGTTTAAAAGGTATTTTATTTACGTTTCAAGTACACCCTCATTAATTTGAGGGGGAGCTTGTGTAATTCATGAAGATAATTGGATTTGCATTTTCTTCCCAAATTTTCTTAAAATGCTATTAAATCAATTGATATTAAAAACATCGATTGGGTTAATAATTTTAATATGGGGGAGAAAATGTGATTTAATATGGGATATGATCAATCATAAATGGTTTGATTTAACGTGATAGCTCATCCCGACATGTGCGAAATGTTTTCGGATATCGTGGCATATGTTAAGGGGGAGCAAAATGGATTTGCACTTCAAAATGGATTTCATGGTGACATACACTTACCCAAAACATATCTATTCACGATGGTGAAGATTGTGGTGACATAAGGATGGTAGGATAGGTTAAAGTCCAATGATTTCTCTAGAACCGGAGGAATCTTCCCAAGGACATTCCATAGCTAGAAATAGTAGTCCTTAGGAAAGATGGAGAAAGATTGTGAACGTAGCTGAATGCCGACCAAGTACTAAAGTTAGCACTGGAACAATCACAACAAGGTGCTAGTTATGACGTATTGGTAAGCATTGAAGGGGTTGAAGAATGAAAAAGAATTGTAAAGATAAAGGGTGTAAAGAAAGAAGCCCTCCTTACAACCTTAGGCAGAAACCGGGTCAATTCATATGCTATTGAGATCATTTTTAATGATTCTTGATATTGAAGAAAGACATCATGGACCCAGTGATGCAATGCACAACCCTTCCCAGCTAACTCAAATATCTCTCAAAAGGTATTTGTTTTAATCACACGAAGATCAACACATTATCTATTGGTTTATTCACTCCGAATAAATTGGTATTGAAAAGGTGGCACTCCTCTCCAGCCTCCGATCACTAAAATCCAAAATGCACGATCGGGTCTAGAGCCATTTGAGATCATCAAATATCTCATTAGGACACACTTTCATATTTCCTTGCTTCTTCACACACTGTGAAAAGTAAGAAAGATCTTAAGAGTCCTACGCAAAATCTTCATGATCTTGCCTGAACATCCGAGTAATACGAAAGTATTTACAATGAAGATGGAAATCCTTCTTAAGCGAATATCAAAAAGCTCATGGTAGGTGACTTGTGCGATTCTTTATGAATCAAACTTGTGATATCTGGAAAGCAACAGTGGTTTAATTCTTAAAAGAATTTAAACACGTTTCAGGCCTCTACGCAATATCTTAGTGATCTTGCCAGAACATTCAGAGTAATACTATTAAGTATTTACAGTGACGAATGGAAATCCTTCTAGTGTTAACATCAAACAGCACTTGGTAGGTAACTTGCAAGATTCTATATGAATCAAGCTAGTGACAACTGGAAAGCAACGATGGTGCGGTTCTTAATTGAACTTCACTTGTTCCAGGAACATGAATTGACGGCTTCAAATCATGCGGATAATATTATCCAAATGATTCACTCTTTAAGTTCGCAGTCAGCTTTGGACGGTCGAGTAAAGAGAACGGGTTTACCCGCGAAATCTTGTCAAGGAGGTTCTTTATTGAAACTACCTGCCACAAGTACGATATTTAATATCATCCAATGGTCTTCACCGACCGGAGGTAAAATGCTACCGAATTAGAATGAAATGTTCAAGGCCATTTCATCTGTGTATATTGTTTGTTGCTAACTGTCTTATGCAGCGTAACAAGAAGGTGGCATTGCGGTGTACAATCCAGAAGAAGTCGTCACCACATGCTTATACTACATACAATTAGTACTTCAACAAATTCAAGAAAGCCTGAAGGTCAAGTCTTCCGCTGTATCAAACTCTGAAGCTTTCAAGAATTTAAAAGTATAAGTATGTGGAACATGAAGTCACGAAGAGGCAAATATCACAAGTGAAGAATGCACAAGGTCAAGGCAAGGAAACATGCTCAAGACTAAAGTCAAAGATCACATCAAGCATATTCACAAGAACAAGATCGAAGACTTAAGCATAGATGCTAGGTTTAAGATTTTGTAAAAAGATGTGACCTCCCTTAGGGGGAGATTGTTGGAAATACGTTTTTCCCAATAAAGTCTCGGTCACATCTTAGTTAGCATAGATCACGAGATATAGACTATTTAGAACTTTGTCTCTTGGAGCGACCTCCCTTAGGGGGAGATTGTTAGAAATACGTTTTACGTATTTATGAAGGATCGGTCGCTCCAACGATAATTATGTAATGGGCTCGTGATCCACTTAGTAAATGTATAGTCCATATAGCCCACATGTAGGGTGGGCTATATATCCCCTCCTAGCATGTTAGGAGGGGTTGGTCATTTTCATAATTCACACATTCAATCTTTACTTTCTCTCTCTACTCTTCTCTTTTCTCTCCTTTCTCTCTCTACTCCCTCATCTCCCTTCTCATCTCTTTTATATTTATCAATCAATCCATTCATCAAATCCATCTAATCCAATCATGTAGAATAGGCCAAGATCACGTAGACCTTCATCAACTCTTTTTTTTCTTCTTTTTCTTAATATTCGTGTAAACTATGTTCCGGAACTAGTCTAGATAATGTCTAAGTCTAAAAAATACTCTAACAAAATTTAGATGTCCATCGCAACATCCATCAGAATACCCATCGCAAGTCTGATTGCAACTTCTGATCGTAACTCTTGATCGTAACTCTTGATCGCAACTCGAGATCGTAACCTCGATCGCAACACTGATCGCAACTTCTGGATCGCAGCCTTGATCGCAACTCCGGGATCGCAGCCTTGATCGCTACTCCTGGATCGCAGCCTTGATCGCAACTCCTTGATCGCAACTCCTGGATCGCAGCCTTGATCGCAACTCCTTGATCGCAACTTTGATCGCAAGTGGTGATCGCAAGTTGTAATCGTAACACCGATCGTAGTGCCAGATCGCAACATGGATCGTAATATGTGATCAGACTATTAGATCGCAAGTAGAAACCCCAGGTTTATGCGATCGTAATATCCGGATCGTAACCAATAAAAAGTTGGAGACTTTTAGGCAACAAGAAAGATGATATTTTTACCTTGGAATCCGTGTTTCAATCCAAACCAATGTAACCAAAATCTTACCACAAGTATGAAGATAATCTATAGTATGATTTAGAACACGAAACTCAATGAAAAACAAGAAAATACTTGAATTCGAGATGATGATAGGAGTAAATCACACGAACCAAATATTATAGCAACAACGAATCACAAAAACTACCCCATGGCGTTTGATACCAATTGTTTTCCCTAAGTTTATGATTATTCTACACGAATAAAGAAGAAAGAAAGGTAGATAAAAGATGGAAGATTTCTAGTGAGAGAAAGTAGTGAGAAATGTGTGAAACAATGGGAAGGTTAGATTAAGAGAAAATGAATCAACCAACACCCTTCCTAACATGCAAGGAAGGGTATTTATATCTTTTGCCTACATGTGGCATAATGGGCTATATGATTATGGGTCGGGCTTTCCTTTTGGGCTTTGGTTACTTATGAATGAACCTTAGCTTAAAGTTAAGCCCATAATACACGACTAACCTACTACGTATTACAACGTTCTAATATACGATACATAATAAACATATGACCGAGCATTCTTGTTTGACTCAATATTTTGAGGCTAACAGTTTTTGTAACTATAATCAAGGCAATAATCGTCAACACCAGAACAAAAGAAATGATGTTTCTAAAGTTTATGCTGTAAATTTAAGCAATGGTTATAGTGGAAGATAACCCCTTTGTCAGAGGTGTTCCCTATATCACTCAGGATTTTTCACTATCAAGTGTCAGAACTGTGGAAAAATAGGACATCCGACAAGATTCTATAGAAGTAAAGGATTAGCTACTGGAAGTAATAAAATTCCTGTAACTAAAGTTTGTCAAAATTGCGGAGAAAAGGGGCATATGATGAATGAGTGCCGTAAAGAGAGCAATAGCCGAGGAAAAGCTTATTTGCTAAACGATACTCAACAAGATCAGAATAATATTACAAGTATGTTTCATCTAAATCAACGTCTGGTTAAAGTAATATTTGACTCAAGAGCTGATAGAAGTTTCATATCTGTTAAAATTGCTGATAAGTTAGATATTCCGATTGTTTCTTTGAATACTAAGTATGATATAGAAATGGCTGACGGAAAAATAGTTAGCACTAACACTAGTACAAAAAATGGTATCCGTCATACTCAAAAAGAGTGACCGTAGGCATACAGTCACACACAGTTTTTTTGTCTTTATGACCAAAGGTCCCGCGACCGTAGGTACACTACGGTCACGATTTGTTATTTGTGATGATAACCAGCAAAAAAATGTGACCAATACTCGTAAATGTGTGACAAACTAGGTACAATATTTGGTGTTTTAGTGAATATGTATGACAGTAAACACTCTATAGTTACACTAGTTTTGTTTAAGAGTGACTATTATTTATAAATTTGTCACATGAATATACAATATGTGTGACATTTACTATGTGATTAGTGTATTTTGTGTAACTATATGCATCAAATAGTCACATGAAGGGTATGTTTGTGTGACCTTTTATGACATGTAGTCACACAAATTATGCTAATGGCTCTGAGTTTGTCACATAAAATTAACCAAAGAGTTACCATTAGTAGTAATAAGTGTGACTGAATGCTTTGTCAAGTCAAGCCAATTGTATTTTATGTGACTAAATGCATCCAATAGTCACATAAATTGTATGTTTGTGTTACCTTTTATGACATGTAGTCACACAAATCATGCTAATGGTACAAAGTTTGTCACATAGAATTAACCAAAGAGTTACCAATAGTAGTAATAAGTGTGACTGTATGCTTTGTTAAGTCAAGCCAATTGTATCTTGTGTGACTATATGCATCCAATAGTCACATAAATTGAATGTTTGTGTTACCTTTTATGACATGTAGACACACAAATCATGCTAATGGTACTGAGTTTGTCACATACAGTTAACCAAAGAGTTACCAATAGTAGAAATAAGTGTGACTGTATGCTTTGTCAAGTCAAGCAAATTGTATTTTGTGTGACTATATGCATCAAATAGTCACATGAAGGGTATGTTTGTGTTACATTTTATGACATGTACTCACAGAAATTATGATAATGGCTTTGAGTTTGTCACATACAATTAACCAAAGAGTTACCAATAGTAGTAATAAGTGTAACTGTATGCTTTGTCAAGTCAAGCCAATTGTATTTTGTGTGACTATATGCATCCAATAGTCACATGAATTATATGTTTGTGTTAACTTTTATGACATGTATTCACACAAATCATGCTAATGGTACTGAGTTTGTCACATACAATTAACCAAAGAGTTACCAATAGTGGAAATAAGTGTGACTGTATGCTTTATCAAGTCAAGCAAATTGTATTTTGTGTGACTATATGCATCCAATATTCACATGAATTGTATGTTTGTGTGACCTTTTATGACATGCAGTCACACAAATCATGCTAATGGCACTAAGTTTGTCACATACAATTAACCAAAGAGTTACCAATAGTAGTAATAAGTGTGACTGTATGCTTTGTCAAGTCAAGCAAATTATATTTTGTGTGACTATATGATCCAATAGTCAAATGAATTGTATGTTTGTGTGACCTTTCATGACATGTAGTCACACAAATCATGCTAATGACACTAATTTTGTCACATAAAATTAACCAAAGAGTTACCAATAGTAGTAATAAGTGTGACTGTAGGCTTTGTCAAGTCATGCAAATTGTATTTTGTGTGACTATATGCATCCAATAGTAACATAGAATTGTATGTTTGTGTGACTTTTTATGATATGTAGTCACACATTGGAATGTGAATAAGTGTGACTATGTTTCATCTTCTAGTAACCTTTTAGAATTCAATAAAAACAAAAAACAAAATTCTGGAAATCAAATTTCAATTGCATTAATATATAAAGTTGAATGTACATAATCAAAACAACAAATGTAATGTCGTATTATTCTCAAGTAACATACTTTTCATATAGAATCACATTTGTAAAGACTTTGAATCACCGTATTGTAAAGACTTTTGAGCCTTGTTATTCCTAGCTTGTTTCTGCATATGAGGAATAGTCGTAAATGTACTGCCTGCTGGAACGTTCATCGAGCGCTTAGATCCTATCTTTGGTGCACTTTCAACAACAGCTTTTATCGTATTTGGTGGTGTTGTTTCCTGTAGGGAAAAAAAGCCGTGTATTTAACATTGAACTAAATATGAAAAGCTATGTATATGTAGGATGATAAATCAAGTGTATGTACCTCTTGTAAAAAAATTAACCTTTTCCTTTGGCCATGCCACAAAAGTACCTTTTACATCCTTAACAGTTTGTAAACCATTATTTCCGTCACCAGGTATGAATGCTACATCCACTAGGGATTCATCAACTAAAACTTTGTAGCAAGTTTTTGGTAGTGGTTGGTTATGAATCATTACATTGTCTCCATCCTTAGACTTATATACCGTACCGTTAACAATGATATTTGTCCTAGATATGTTCCACAGTTTGCACTTAAATGTCTGAAGAAAATATGTTTACATGCGTTAATGAGAAATAAATTAAACAAGTAATTATATGAAAAATGCTGAAATACTTACATCTGGTAGTGATGCAGGAGACTGATTTACTTTCTATTTAGAAGGTGTACGTAATAAGTGTGAAAACACTTATCCTTTTACCACTTATTTACATTAATAACAAGACCAAAACGTGTGATTTATGTCGTAAAAGTCGGAATTATGCGTGGTTTATGTTTTTATTGTATTTTAGGACCAAAATATGAAAAAGGATGAAAACACGGGTTTTCACGGGCTTTTATCGAAGAAAACGGGAAAAGACAAAGTCAAAAGATCAAGAGTGCAAAAAGAACGGAAGTCCAAGGCCTATTATGAAGATTTATCGAAGAAAAAGTCTAAAGACGGAAGTTTAACGAAGTCGAAGAACTTAAGTCTAATAGAAGAAGAAAATTAAAAGACAAGTTCAAATCCCGAGACGACAAAGACAAAGAATTAAAGTCGAGTCGAGAAAACGTGAAGAAAGCAAGAAAGAAGATGCAACACATGCACTCCTTCCACCTTCCCTATAAATACCCTCCTAATAGTCATTAGGAGGGTAGTTGGGGGTTAGATAGTTTTAGCTAGTTTTCACTTTTTCATTTTCTCTAGTTTTAGAGAGAGAAAGTCTTAAACTTTCTCTCACTAAGTTTCATCTTTTTCTTAATCTTTCAAGATTAAACATTTGTATTGCTTATTTTTCATTAATCAAGTTCTATTTTAAGCTTTTAATCCTTAATCTCATTCTACTCTTCTTTGATTTTAGATTGATTTTGGTGCGATTATCATATGATCCGTGTTGTTCTAAATGATTTCGTGCTTAAAAAGTTAATCTTTTGATCATTTCATAAGTTTTCATTTGATTAAGCTTTAAGACTTTTGTGCTTATTGGCTTATTTTTTATGATTAGCTTATTTTCTTATAAAAAATCTTCTTTAAAAGTTCATGTTTTTATAGTTTAATCAAAAGTTTGTTTATTTTCGAGTTAGATAAGTTGATAAAAGTGCTTATTTGATTCCGTTTAAGTTGATTCGTTCTAGTTTCGGGAATAAGCTCATCCTAATAGCTTATTTTCTTGCTTTCCAACCGAATCCCACAAAAATCGGAAAGGGATTAAACCCCCTTTCCGATCGAACATTCCGAGCAGCCTCCCACCCTTTTTCCGATTGATCAAATCGGAAAAGGGTTTGTAGATTCCGATTTGCACCCCTGTATTCCGATCATAGTGATCGGATTAGGGCTTTCACATTCCGACGGTTTCCCTGTTGCTTATTCCGATTGGGGGTTTCTGTTTAGTATTCCGATTATAGTAGTTTTCCCAATATTCCGATTGGTAGTCTAGCTTATATTCCAATTGCTCCCTATTCTAATATTCCGATCAGTGTGGTAGCTTATATTCCAATTGACCCCCCTTTGTGGATATTTCGATTGCATTCCCCCCATATTCCGACCACCAGATCGGAATACATTCCGATCTGGGCTTGTTTTGGCTTATTCCGATTGAGTTGTTTTGGTGTATCCCGTTCTTACTTTCTTTTAGTACTTTTTAACTAAGTTCTTATTTTTAGAAAGTTTTCCAAGTGTTAGTTTTATTTAGTGTGCTAGTACTTTTCTATTGCTATCTTTAAGTTTACAATCATTTATTTTTACTCGTCATTTTAGTATTAATCTTTATTCTTCCATTTTACTCAACGACACTTTAATTACTTGCTAATAGTTTAAAATAGATAATCAACCAAACCATTCTCTTGATTCACCAAAAGACGATTGAGTCGCACTTTAGACCGGTTTTCAATTCAAAAAGACTTGGGACAACTATATTTTATACGAGGTGTAAAAACCAAGTATTAAATGGCGCCGCTGCCGGGGGATTTTGTTGTCGTTGACTACGAGATGGACCCCCGAGTTCCATTACTCGTTGGACGTGCATTCCTGAGGACCGGTCGCACTCTCATTGATGTAGCCGCGGGCGAAATAATCATGCGAGTTGGTGACGATAAAATTGTCTTCAACATGGGTAAGATTTCTCAGCAACCTTATTCATATGTGAGTGTTAATGCTATTGATGTTCTCGATGAGGCTTGTGAAGAACATTTTCATGATGCTTGCAAAAGTACTCTTTCTTCTCTACCCAATGTTGAGACCGTTGCCTCAATTGCTCCAGCATTGACTCCTTTTGGAGAAAGTGACTTGGATGATTTCGAAGCTAGCTTGGGTCCTCTCAATATTAAGTATGATAATTTGTCCACCAATTGGGATGAAGACATTCGTACTATTGAGAGACTTCTCAATGAGGACCCGTTTTCTCCTCCTTCTCCTAAAGAGGTGACTAATGATGATCCATCGTTAGTGTCACCATCTATTGAGGATCCTCCTACTCTCGAGCTTAAGGACCTACCTCCTCATCTTGAGTACGTTTTCCTGGAAGACAACGAGAAGTTACCGGTCATCATCGCAAAGGATCTAAAAGAAGACGAAAAAGCCCGACTTGTCGCAGTGTTGAAGAAGCATAAAAGAGCTATCGCTTGGAAAATCTCCGACATCCGTGGAATTGATCCTCACTTTTGCACACATAAAATTCTCATGGAGGAAGACTTTAAGCCCACAATTCAAAGCCAACGAAGGGTGAATCCTAAAATCCATGAAGTCATCAAAAAAGAGGTTATCAAACTTCTTGATGCGGGTATGATTTACCCTATTTCGGATTCACCATGGGTTAGTCCAGTCCATTGTGTGCCTAAGAAAGGCGGTATCACCGTTGTGCCCAATGCAAACAACGAGTTGATTCCTACCCGTCTCGTTACTGGGTGGAGAGTTTGTATAGACTACCGCAAACTCAATGATGCCACGAGAAAGGATCATTTCCCTCTACCTTTTATGGACCAAATGCTTGAACGTTTAGCGGGTAATGAATATTACTGCTTTCTTGATGGTTTCTCGGGTTATTTCCAAGTACCCATCGATCCCCAAGATCAAGAGAAGACAACATTCACTTGTCCCTATGGCACATTTGCTTATAAAAGAATGCCTTTTGGCTTATGCAATGCCCCCGGGACTTTCCAAAGGTGCATGTTGGCTATCTTCCATGACATGGTTGAGCAAACCATGGAAGTCTTCATGGATGATTTCTCGGTCTTCGGGGATTCCTTCTCTTCTTGCCTTGCCAATTTGGAACGTATGCTTAAGCGGTGCGAAGACACTCGCCTTGTTCTGAATTGGGAAAAATGCCATTTTATGGTAAAAGAAGGCATTGTGATAGGACGCAAAATCTCTAAAGTCGGTCTTGAAGTCGACCGTGCTAAAGTAGATGTCATAGCTAAATTACCTCCACCTTCAACCGTGAAGGGTGTGAGAAGTTTTCTGGGTCATGCGGGCTTCTATCGTCGATTCATTCAGGATTTCTCTAAAATCGCTCGCCCGATGACCCACCTCTTGGAAAAAGATACTCCTTTTATCTTTTCTAAAGAGTGTCTCGAAGCCTTCAATCTTCTTAAGGATAAGCTAACTAAGGCACCGGTCTTGGTTACCCCTAATTGGAAGCTGCCTTTTGAATTGATGTGCGATGCTAGCGACTTTGCTATTGGTGCGGTTTTGGGCCAACGAGTGAATAAACACTTCTAACCAATCCACTACGCTAGCAAAACAATGACGGGGGCTCAATTGCATTATACGACAACCGAAAAAGAGCTTTTAGCTGTTGTCTATGCTTTTGAGAAATTGCGCCCCTATCTTGTTTTATCCCCCACCATCGTATACACGGACCATTCCGCGTTGAAGTACTTGATGACAAAGCATGATTCTAAGCCAAGACTTCTTCGCTGGGTTTTACTCCTTCAAGAATTCAACATTGAAATTCGCGACAAGAAGGGAGCCGAAAACCTGGCCGCGGATCATCTGAGCAGACTTGAGTATCCATATCAAGGGGATCATCCGAACAAAGAGATCAATGACTCTTTCCCCCTGGAGACCTTAATGTCTATAAATCTCAATCTTGATGGCACCCTGTGGTTTGCGGACATTGCAAACTACTTAGCGGGTGGTATTCTCATCAAAGGGTTAACATCCCAACAAAAGAAGAAGTTCTTGAATGATGTTAAGACTTACTTTTGGGATGACCCTTATCTATTCAAACAATGTGCTGATCTGATCATTCGTCGATGTGTTGACGGACCAGCAGCTTTGGACATTCTCCAAGCTTGCCACAAAGGACCCACCGGTGGTCACTTTGGTCCCAACTACACCGCTAAGAAAGTGTTTGATTCTGGATTCTACTGGCCCACCATTTATCGTGACGCTCACGAAATGGTTAAGCATTGTCATGCTTGCCAACGCCAAGGCAAGATCACACATAAGGATGAGATGCCTCAAAATTTCATACAGGAATGTGAAATCTTTGACGTATGGGGCATCGACTTTATGGGGCCATTTCCATCTTCCAAAGGGAACAAGTACATCCTCGTCGCCGTTGACTACGTTTCTAAATGGGTTGAAGCTAAGGCTCTCCCTACAAATGATGCGAGGGTGGTTGTGAACTTTTTGAAGCAGCTTTTCGCTCGATTTGGCGTTCCTCGTGCTATTATCAGTGACCGCGGGACTCATTTTTGCAACGATCAATTTGCAAGAGTCATGGCTAAGTATGGTGTCAATCACCGTCTTTCCACCGCCTATCATCCCCAAACCAATGGGCAAGCCGAGATTTCCAACCGTGGCTTGAAGAGAATTTTGGAGCGTACTGTGGGAGAGCATCGCGCCGCATGGGCCGATAAGTTAGATGATGCTCTGTGGGCTTTCCGTACTGCTTACAAGACCCCGATCGGTTGTACACCTTATCGTCTTGTGTACGGGAAAGCCTGCCACCTACCCATCGAGCTAGAACATAAGGCGCAATGGGCCTTGAAGTGGGCTAACTTCGACATCAACAAAGCCGGTGATCATCGCAAGATTCAACTCAACGAGCTAAATGAACTGAGGAATGAAGCTTATGAGAACTCGCTGATCTACAAGGAGAAGACCAAGATCATTCATGACGCTAAAATCAAGAACCAAGAGTTCCACGTTGGTGATCAAGTCTTACTCTTTAACTCTCGGTTGAGGATCTTCTCTGGCAAGTTGAAGAGCCGCTGGTCTGGTCCATTCACCGTCGCCAAAGTCTTTCCATATGGGACCATTGAGCTTTCTCAGCCGAATGGACCCAATTCCAAGGTGAATGGCCAGCGTCTAAAGCTGTACTTTGGTGAGGACATCTCTCATGAGATGATTCCATCCCTCACCACGTTCCCCATGAACTAATTTGGGTCGAGTCAGGCTCGTGACTCAGTGAACAAAAACAAGCGCTTCTCGGGAGGCAACCCGTGATCTATCCTTTACTGCTTTCATAATAAGTGTAGGGGAGAGGCCCGCATATGTTTGTTGTCTTATTTCTTGTGCTGTGCAGGGATTAATGCTTAAAAGATCCTCCTTGATGACTTTTGAAGAACCGTGATACCGTGTTCCCATCTTCCCGGTTCTATCCTAAACTCTCGTGATTCAATATTTCATATTCTATATGTTCACATTGAATTCACTTTAGTTGTCCTTTCCTTAGCAAGATTTAAACAAAGTGCACAATGTCATAAGTGTAGGGGAGTTTACTCCCACATGCTCAAACATTAAGGACAATGTTTATCTCAAGTGTAGGGGGGACTTCTATCAAAGTAAGTGGTCTTTTCCATGAATTTGCCCTCATTTTAACCAGAAAATTTGATTTTTCGACATTTTTCAAAATATTTAATCTATCTTGGCCTAGTTGTATAGTTGTACTTTCCTTTATCATGTTTAAGTTTCTTTCCATCGCTAGAATAAATTTTCAATAAAGTGGTTTAGATTTTTCTTAGTTGTGAACATTTTGACTCAACCCGAGTTTACTTACCTAAGTTTACTCTAGCTAGTATCCTTAACGTGTTTAAGTCAAGTTTTGCTAGGCTTTTATATAAGGAGCTATAAAACGCGAAAGTCTTAACTCTCACGGGTTAAGAACAAGAACTTTTCGCAAGTTCCTATAATTGATCCTAGAGAGTCATTTATCAAGGGAACTTTAAAATGCGATTTCTAAACTTGAAAAAGTCCAAGAATTTGCAAGATCCTATAGATGACTCGAAAATCCAAAACTTTGATTTAATAGGCTAAGCATCCACGAGTCTCATTCCTTGAGATTTTAAACTGTGGAGAACGAGAGATGATATAGTCAATTATAAGTTCGACACTCTTTCGTGAATTTATGTGAGTTAATTATAAGCCTATTCTCCCTCCGCTTGTTAATAAATTTATCTGCAATAAATAAGGTTGTACGATTTAAAAGTTTACTTAGCTTCTAGCCCAAGATCGTTTAAAACTTGCTCGGTATGGATTAGAGTTCATAGCCAAGGCATAACTTATTGAAGCGGGATGCGAAGATTGGCGAGTCCGAAAAGGCCCTAACAAGGCATGAGGGCTACATTTTGTTGCTAAAGATCCAAAAGTGATGTGAAGAATCATTTATCGAAAATCAATATGAAGGATCGAGACACACGACGAAAAGCAAGAACTCCCCAAAAGTAATGGAGAAGTCTATCCGAAAAGACCCTAACAAGGTATGAGGATAAATAGATCCAAGTCCTGTAAGGAGGCGGATCGTTGTATATCGAAGTCCAAAATAAAGATTGGATAAAAATGAAGAAGTCGTGGTCCAAAGATGAAGAATCTTTCAAAACTTCAAGTGAAGAAATTCCTATTATGAAGAGAAGACCATTATTTCAAGAACGTCTCTCAAAGATTTGAAGTATGAAGTCGCTGCCAAATATTGGTCCGAGAAAGGTCTCAAATCGTGAAGCGAGTTATGCCAAGATATGAACTTTATGAGGTCCCGAGAAGCAGTTTTAAAAGATTTGGTCCTTTAGCTAACTATTGATTAAATCGTTCACTTTATTTTTGGACTAAATAACTATCGAAATAAGTCAAACAATGCATCCTCGTGATCATTCAAGACAAAAAAAAATATAAGAGATACACCTAGGAATAAGGGAGTCTAAGTGAGTAATTGGCCCACATGAGTTCGTGATAGTTTGCTAACTTATAATAACAATGATCTCGTTTTTAAGCTTGGTATGGGGAACGTGAAACTTGAGGATGATAAATGTTCATGGCCGCCAAAACCCAATGTAAGTTTTTTTAATTTCTTTACTGATTTCTATCTTTTATGTTTAGTATTTAATAAAGGCCAAGGTGGGTTATTTATGATGGAGAATGTAAACCGTGCTTTAAAACTAATGCATTGCATGAGGGCATTGCAATGGTCAAGTGTAGGGGATTTAATAAGTGTGAAAACACTTATCCTTTTACCACTTATTTCCAATAATAACAAGACCAAAACGTGTGATTTATGTCGTAAAAGTCGGAATTATGCGTGGTTTGTGTTTTTATTGTGTTTTAGGACCAAAATATAAAAAAGGAAGAAAACACGGGTTTTCACGGGCTTTTATCGAAGAAAACGGGAAAAGACAAAGTCAAAAGATCAAGAGTGCAAAAAGAACGGAAGTCCAAGGCCTATTCTGAAGATTTATCGAAGAAAAATTCTAAAGACGGAAGTTTAACAAAGTCGAAGAACTTAAGTCTAATAGAAGAAGAAAATTAAAAGACAAGTTCAAATCCCGAGACGACAAAGACAAAGAAATAAAGTCGAGTCGAGAAAACGTGAAGAAAGCAAGAAAGAAGATGTAACACATGCACTCCTTCCACCTTCCCTATAAATACCCTCCTAATAGTCATTAGGAGGGTAGTTGGGGGTTAGATAGTTTTAGCTAGTTTTCACTTTTTCATTTTCTCTAGTTTTAGAGAGAGAAAGTCTTAAACTTTCTCTCACTAAGTTTCATCTTTTTCTTAATCTTTCAAGATTAAACATTTGTATTGCTTATTTTTCATTAATCAAGTTCTATTTTAAGCTTTTAATCCTTAATCTCATTCTACTCTTCTTTGATTTTAGATTGATTTTGGTGCGATTATCATATGATCCGTGTTGTTCTAAATGATTTCGTGCTTAAAAAGTTAATCTTTTGATCATTTCATAAGTTTTCATTTGATTAAGCTTTAAGACTTTTGTGCTTATTGGCTTATTTTTTATGATTAGCTTATTTTCTTATAAAAAGTCTTCTTTAAAAGTTCATGTTTTTATAGTTTAATCAAAAGTTTGTTTATTTTCGAGTTAGATAAGTTGATAAAAGTGCTTATTTGATTCCGTTTAAGTTGATTCGTTCTAGTTTCGGGAATAAGCTCATCCTAATAGCTTATTTTCTTGCTTTCCAACCGAATCCCACAAAAATCGGAAAGGGATTAAACCCCCTTTCCGATCGAACATTCCGAGCAGCCTCCCACCCTTTTTCCGATTGATCAAATCGGAAAAGGGTTTGTAGATTCCGATTGGCACCCCTGTATTCCGATCATAGTGATCGGATTAGGGCTTTCACATTCCGACGGTTGCCCTGTTGCTTATTCCGATTGGGGGTTTCTGTTTAGTATTCCGATTATAGTAGTTTTCACAATATTCCGATTGGTAGTCTAGCTTATATTCCGATTGCTCCCTATTCTAATATTCCGATCAGTGTGGTAGCTTATATTCCGATTGACCCCCCTTTGTGGATATTCCGACCACCAGATCGGAATACATTCCGATCTGAGCTTGTTTTGGCTTATTCCGATTGAGTTGTTTTGGTGTATCCCGTTCTTACTTTCTTTTAGTACTTTTCAACTAAGTTCTTATTTTTAGAAAGTTTTCCAAGTGTTAGTTTTATTTAGTGTGCTAGTACTTTTCCATTGCTATCTTTAAGTTTACAATCATTTATTTTTACTCGTCATTTTAGTATTAATCTTTATTCTTCCATTTTACTCAACGACACTTTAATTACTTGCTAATAGTTTAAAATAGATAATCAACCAAACCATTCTCTTGATTCACCAAAAGACAATTGAGTCGCACTTTAGACCGGTTTTCAATTCGAAAAGACTTGGGACAACTATATTTTATATGAGGTGTAAAAACCAAGTATTAGTACGCTTCTTTCGTAATGATGAAATAGGTACGTCTTGTTGTGTCGAGGGAGACAGATTTTGTTGTGAACCGGAAGCTGGAGAAATATCTTCTTGAGATTGGTAATTTTGAAGTGGAGACTTCTTTTCTAACGATTTAGTCTTTTTTTTGCTCCCCTAGTTCTACCAGGTCCCTGCATATATACATAAAACAGTAAATAAGTCCTGTATAGTACAATTTAGAAACCAAACATGCTTTTTTTTATAACTTA
The DNA here is from genome assembly GCA_025667525.1 of Glebionis coronaria. NCBI lineage: Eukaryota > Viridiplantae > Streptophyta > Magnoliopsida > Asterales > Asteraceae > Glebionis > Glebionis coronaria. The sequence goes on along the minus strand of CM046876.1, from coordinate 393,575,911 downwards.
CCTTGTTCGTAGTTGCAGTTGCAACTGCAGTTGCAGTGTCCAAATCCTTGTTCAAAGTTGCAGTTGACTTAGACATTGGAATTAACACACCCTTCTGAAGACCACCACCACTGATCGACGTAATTTGTTCTTCACTAGGTTTTGTATTTAATGTATTATTTTCTAGTTGTATTACCTGCAATATATAAGTATGTTAATTTTTATTGGTATTACAGACTGAAAATCATCAAATCAAAATGAGAAAACTAGTCTTATATTTGACTGACTTGGCATTAACTCAGATATATTAACCCCTTGTGTAGACATAACTTTCAACATTTTTTCAATATTTTCTTTTGTTTGTGACATCTTGATGTTGAATTGAGAGATTATATTCTCTTTATCTTGACGCGTCTGTCTCTCCTTCTCAAGTTCATTTTCAAGAAACGCAATCCTTACATCAGTTCCTTGTTTCGTTCTAGGTAGATCAAAGAACATTCTGCACGTAAATCTGCCTCCCACTCCTCGTGCATACCCTCCCTTTTCCTTTACTAATACATGTGATAATGAATCTGAGCCACTATCAACCGTCAAGGTTCCATCTCTGATATGTTCCTCTGCTTCCAGCTGCACACAAAAATGGTAAATAATTTATTATACGAATATAAACATTATATAAAAAATTTGCAATAACACTTACAATCTTAGTGCCAACTTTGATTGTTTCATCATCTGTCTCTTTTCCTTCTTTTCTAACCCTTCCATTAAACCACAATACACCACGGGGGAGGGGGGGGGGGGAGGGGGGTGGTTCTTGATCTGGTGTAGTTTCTTTTTTTATGATCTTCCAAACATCAAATACATACAGATGAAAAGTTAAACCAACATTGACAACAATGTTAAGATATTACACCAATGTAACCTTACCATTTGCTCTTTTATATATACATAACCACCACGTCCCATTGTATGCTGATAAAGAGGCTTGGAACGCGCCAATTTATTAGCAACTGATTTCACCTAACAAAAAAGATTACTGAATGAGAAGTGGCTAGTACGTAACAAACTGTGTTTATCATACGGAGTTTCCAAACAATGCATACATACGGTGTTTATAAATGTAAAACGAAATAGAAATTAACAACCTTAAATTCTTCTGTCATAGTGTGGTTTACAAAAGCAAGCCAGTGTTCGGCATTGACGATTGCTTTGTAATTCTTTGGAACTACATTTAGTTTTACAGGATTCTCTAGGTTAGGAACTATGTGCTTTGCTGCCAATTTACTTCTGAAATTTCTTGGCAGTTCACCTAACTTATTCATAACCAACTTTTTGTAGGACACATAAAATTCAAAGTATTGCTGCACATATTAACATAATGTTAAAGTAAATGTAGGAATACGACTAATAGTTGGGTAAAAATTTTGTATTTGTACCGTGGTTTCAGTCCAAAGTTTTTCTCTTGCTTCCTCCTTCACATCTTTCCACGATAGAATCTTCAATCCTATCTGCTCCCGAATCGTGTCACCTAAAAAACTGATAAACAATGATCCGTTAGGCCCTGATATTCTATTCAGTGCATCAAAGTTCACATTTATCTTCATGACATCTGGTTTTCCATATTTTATCCGAAACTTAGATAACCTAATTATACCCCTCTTATTAACAACCTTCTGTTTACTAATGTCTTCATCCTCATCTGATTGATCACCATAATCCTCTGATTCATAATCTCCTTGATTATCGTGATTTACATCATCATTATTAACCAAATAATTATCATCATTAACAATATAAACCCACAAAATAAGGTCATTACTTAATTCTTACTTTTCAAATATTTTTGAAGTATTTTATAACATTAAATATTATTATGTTTAACGGTTTAAGTTGAAACCGATATTGAATATTTTATTTTAATATTTTGACGAGCAACGAGGACTATCAGTGATCGCGATACCGATGGATGCCTACAATTTTATATTTTATTATGTGACAATCCGTCAATTTATGATTGATATTTTATTCTCAAATATTATTTAAAAACATTATTTTAATGTTATATTATGAACACACTTATTTTTGGGAAGAAATTTGGATTTACTTCTTGAAGTAGCATCGACTAAGTCTAAACCGGAGGATTCTACGTTACGTGCTTACGTTTACATACACCGTTTTTGGTGACAGTCCAACATTTCAGAAAATAAATTTATCCGTGAATATTATTTTGGAATTTTAAATTTGTGTTGGTTCATAAACTCACCAATTTACGAGAAGAGATTAGGACTTACGATTATTTAACGTCCTTTACGACTAAACCGGAAACCTTAGGATTACGTATTTACGTTTTTGAACTCCGTTTTTGATAAGACAATTTTTATTAGATTCGTTTTGTGCCGTTGATTCATAATTTATAAAAACGTTTTTCGTAAAACGACACGAGGGCACGCAAATCTAGGAAACTAGAATCGAGGAATACCCGTAAATTAGTGGGATGAGACAAGTTTACACTTGCCCCACCCCACTATATGGGATGGCCAAGTGTGAGCCAACACCAAAGAGGTGTCAAGTTGTAAGTAACTTAGTTACTTACACTTGTCCTAAGCTTACAAAGTAAGCAACTATGCATCAAAACCACCATCTCTAAACAACTAACTCATTTCTTACATGCAAAAACCACACAACACTCCTACCTCTCTCTAAAATTCGTCCCATCCTCACCTTAAACACCCCATTTGATCAATTTTTAACCACTAAAACTTGTGTTATTCACACATATGATGGAAACCCTTTGAAGATATGAAGATTGGAGGCGATCTTAACCTATGAAAAGGAGTTTTCATGAGGTTAAAGGGCTGAATTCATGGATGTGTTCATCTATCCAAAGGACCCAAGAAGTTTCCTTGCTAAAGTTGAAGATTTGATAATGAAAAACCAAGTCTTGTTCATAAAAAATCTCATCTTTTCATCACTAATGGTGGTATAAAGATTGTTCTTCTTATCCTCTTGTTATTTTTATTATATAATATTGTAATTTCTTTATTTATGTATATGTATATGATGATGAATAATGATTAAAAATATTATGTGGGGATTTGGTGTTGATAGATTTGATAAACATGGTTAAAAAGATGGAAAACCATAGGTAAAATGGTTAAAATCTTGCTTAAATGTGATGGCTGTATAAAAACATTAAGTAAACAAATGTTAAACTGATAAAATGGTAAAGTAGAATCAATATACAGTAAGTATTAGGTGTTATACACATGTGAGAGTTGGCCATGCAATGGAATCATCAAAATGAGTGAGATAAGATCAAAACAAGATGAGTGTACCAATCTGAATAGTCTGTTTTGTAGGGACTGTTAAGGATAGTTAAACATGGAATGAGCAGTAGCTATAACTAAATTATTTGTAGCACATAATATGAAGTTTATGCCATCCAAAAATGAGCTTCTATCTCCTTATAGAACTCAAGATATGATAAAAATGGTGAAGATGAAACTAAAAATCAGATTTTGAAGAATTAATGTTTAATAGTATTATATAAGCACTCAAACTTATATAGTATAAAATGTGAATTGAAACCCACTAACTTATAAATTTCATTTATATAAATATGTATAAGGTTAAATAAATGGAAACTTTATAAAAATGGTAGTTGAATAAGATTTATAAGTTATAAAAACTATAAACAAGATTTTTACGACTTTTTCGGCTATTACCGTAAAATTAACGTTTTTGTTAAATAAAACTTAGACGGTTGGACCCGTCTAATGTAAACTTTTGTAAACTCATATACTGATATATAAACATATATAACAAGTAAAAACCGATAAAACCCGAACTATATAACATACGGACGTTAACGGGCTAAGTTAACGTTATTGGACTAATAATACAACAAAATGGGCTTCTATTAAATAGAAGCAGGAGTGGGGTTTATCCCCTAAGGAGAAGGTTCGAGGCTTGCATACTGCCCAATTGGATGTCACTGCAAGCTCGAATCACTAACTACTAACTCGCCGTTAAAAAAAAAAATACAACAAAATGGGCTAAAACACTTATAAACTTATTTATTGGGCTTAACCCATTTGGGCCCAACATGTAAAGTATAAATACTGATAATACAAGTATGAAATGGATTAATACAAGTTAATAAACTTATAATAGGCTTATTGGACCTAAAACACGTAAATAGGTAAAACTAGTAAACTAGTAAGAAGTTACCAATACATAAACACTAAAATGAGTAAAAGAGAATATGTAAACCCACTTGATCATCATATATATAAAATCATCATATGTATACATAATTGTTATTTTTATAAAGTCATTGGACAAGAGTCTAAGACGAGTATTATTTGTCTAGGTTTCCGTGATTGAAGCACGTACCGTACATCCGAATTGCCGATAACCCGCTTTCCCACATCAACGTGAGTTCATAGCCTCGCACTCTTTTAAATGTTTTTATGAAATGTTTTTATGAAATGTTTTATAAACCCGCAAGGGAGATAACATGTTAGTTTTTATGAAATAGGACACTAGTTGTCCCGATTGTTTGTTTGTTGATTTGGACCCGAATGATTGTATGACCCGATGAATGATTAAATGACCCGATAGATGAAATAAAATGGATTATTAAAGTTAGGTTATGTCATTAAAAGTCCCATTAGCATGAATTGTGAACTACCGGGATTTGGTAGACGATTATGCATATAATAGTACTATTTGGGGACGATCACCCCAGTTCGCGCCTTGACGGTTGATCCCCGTCGTGCCACATTGATTGGTAAGCGAATTTATGTATGAGAAGATTTACACAAGCGTGATTATTGTGACGACACGCTAATTTAGATGGGCAAATTGAGTTTCGGGCTAGCTACCCGTTGTTTGTTGTAGTAAGGTAACAATGTCATGCGGCTTATAATAATCCAATTAACGAAATACTGCTATACGCACCGAATTACGATATATTGCCTGACTAGCAATACGGGGTTTTACTATGATATTATGTTCGTGTTTTGGTTTTTCATAACCTTATTCATATAACAGTTTTTATTTAACTCGATACAATGTTATAAAACGTATTGTATGATGTTTTTAACGACAATGGTTCGTATAATGCTTTTGAAGACGAAAGCCTATATTATGATTTTTGATAAGGATTTGTATAAAACGACTTTGGCTATTTTATGGCCTATAACAAATATTTGTACAAAATGATTTTCGGTAATAATTTTATACCGATGTTATATTGATGGATTTTATTAAACTCTATGAATTCACTCAGCGTTATCGCTGACCTTTTCTTTTAACATGTTTTGTCTCAGGTACTTGAAGGTAATTCTCGGGAAGACAACAAGAATTCATGGCCCGCACTTAAATAATAATTTCCATTCAAATGCTTTGTAAAACCTGTATGAAGTACAATGACTTGGGACCTATGTAACTTTGATATTTATGAATGGAAATGATTTTATTATTAAACGACGCGATTTTTATGCGTTGTCTATGATGTGAGTAATGTGCTATCCCGTAACACCAACGAGTCTTTCGTTGTATTGAATTGTGTAAATTTGGGGGTGTTACAGTTTGGTACCAGAGCTCTCGTTATAGAGAACGAAAGATTTTTAAAACCAAGGTTTTGAATAAAACATTTCAAAATCTTTTAACTATAAACATTTTTTTAAAAATGTCTAAAAATCTTTTGACTATAACGGTGCCGAAGAATTCCCGAGTTACCGACAAAGCCAGACTGAGAAGTGTTATTTTAATATATATATAACTTGGATTATATATATATATATATATATATATATATATATATATATATATATATATATATATATATATATATAGGGATGGGATCAAGAGAAAACTTGATCTCAATAGAAAACTTAAAAAACTTATTCACCACCGTTAGATCAAACCACCCTCCCCTCCTTTTTTTTCTCCTCCAAAGTCCAAGGACTATTTTGTAACTTCCTTTATTCTCTAAGGGCTGTTTTGTGTTTCTTTTAATTTTGTTTGATTTAATACGTATTTTACAAGTTTTCACCCCACTTTTATCTGTTACGTTTGCTCGTTTTTTTGTTTATTCATTTACAGCGTATCACATTAAAAACTACAAAGAACAAACAATTGACATTCACAAGGAAGCACACAAACAAAATTATTATCTCTCCATATACAGTTTAATCACCAGTAAGATAACTAAAATTACAACAAAATGAACATATAAATTGCAGTGGATTTATTTTTGAATTCTATGTGACTTATATTCTTTTATGCAGCAATGCCTGGACAAGCAGGACTGTTGTCTCTGTTATGAAATATACATAATAACACGTCATCGTCATTCACCGTCCCGAACGCATGTGGCTGCTACTAATAACCACCAAAAACCTGGAATCCAAAAAAAACTCTCAACCTTCTGTGTTTCGTCTAAAAAAAACTCTTCAAAGTAAGATTGATCCACCCCGAGTTCATCTGGACCGAGCCCCCTCAAAACGTATCGTAGTTAGACTCGAATTATAAATTTTTGTTTTGTACCTGTTCTTGCAGCTTGAAGCTTCATGATTAGATATTTTTGAGCGGCTTGCTTCTTTGAAAGTCCTTCACCTAAATGGAGAGAAAAATGGATACCGACCATCATTATATCACAAATTAATGGGAATCCTTTAGTAAAACTTTTTAATAGATTATTTACCTTCAGCCATAACTTGAGTTACTATTTCAACGTCACTTTCTTAATTTGCTCTCCACGTAAATGTATTCCTTTCCTTTGTGAGAGCAAAAACCTGTAGTGAAACTATATGTTAAAGTATAGCAACCAAAATAATATATCAACAACACTATAAAGGCCATGAACTTGCTACGTTGCTTAAAGAATAAATCCTTAAGTTTAAACAGATTTGGCGCATACGAACTAATGTCTTATATTCAAGACATGAAAGCTAAGATGATCAATAAGACACTACAATGCTTGCCCCATGATTTAAAGACCTTTCATACCATGCTCTCCTAGGAACAAAATCCATTATTTTACACAAGATTAAACTTTAAACTAATTATATAAGATACTGAATGGGATTGCTAATACAAGTTCTTTATCAGCTTATTGCTTAGTTTTATGATATCTACATAAATTATCTATCTTAAAATCAACATCCAATTTTAAAAAAGCAATCCCAGGCACCCTTAACCCACCCACTTAACTCGCAAATAACAGAAAAACAGGTCAATAGTGTGACAATCTAACATTTTCAGGTAGTGAAATATTTTCTCGTATAATATTTTGAAACTTATTTTTGTGTTGGTTGACGAACTCACAATTTACGGATTTAAATTTGGGCTTACGTGCATAATTTGCGTCTTTTACGACTAAACCGGAAACCTTAGGATTACGTAATTACGTTTTTGAACTCCGTTTTTAATGAGACAATTTTTATTGGATTTGTTTTGTGACGGTGATTCATAATTTATAAAAACGTTTTTCGTAAAACGACCCGAGGGCACGCAAATCGAGAAAACTAGAATCGAGAAATACCCGTAAACTAGTGAGATGGGACAAAACACTTTGTCCCACCCCACTAGCAACATGGGACGGCTACACATGACACCACAACACATATGTGGCATCAAGTTTAGCTAACTTACACCAAGTGTAAGCTAGCTTACACTTTAAGCTTAACCTTTCTCCACTAACACAAAACTAGCAAATTGTTTTCATTCCCATCATTTCCTACATGCAATCCACTCTAAAATCCTCTCAACTCTCTCCTTGTGCCGTCCACTATAAGCCAACAAACACCATCTTTGATCTTTTCTAGCCATAAACCACATGTTTACTAGTCCTATTAAGGTGTTCTCTTGAAGCCTTGATCATTTGGTGGCCATATTAACATCTTTGGAGGTGATTTGCTTGTGTCCTAGGGCTGATTTTCCAACCAATGTTCTTGATATTTGATGGTCTTGGAGATACTTGTTGTGTTCATCAAGTTCTTGTCTTCCTAAAACAAGAAATCCACTTGGATTGGTAAAGAAGATCATCCTCTACATTTTTCTCTTATTATTTTGTAAAGAACAAATGTATTTTCTTTCATTTTGTATATGTATATGATGTATATATGATGATAAAAATGTTGTGTGGGGATCAAGTGTTGATAAATATGCTTAAAAATGATGATAACCATAAGAAAGGAAGCTAAAATCTTGACTATTTAGTTGGCTGTATAAAAACAGTAGATAACTAAAAGATGAACTGATAAAATTGCATGGTTTGATCCATTTACAGTAAGTAGATGATGTTATACACATGTGAGAGTTGGCCATGCAATGGAATCAAAATAATGAGTGAGATATGATCAAAACAAGTTAGGTGGTGTAATCTGAATAAGCAGTTTTGTAGGGACTGTTAAGGCAACTTAAACTCAAAATAGGCAGTAGCTATAACTAAGTTATATGTAGCACATATTATGAAGAACATGTCATCCAAAAATGAGATTCTAAGTCATTATAAAACTCTAGATATGGTAAAAATGGTGAACATGAAGTTAAAAATCAGATTTTGGAAATAATGTTTATTATTATTATATAAGCACTCACATTATAATGTATAAAATGTAAAAATATAAACCCACTAACTTATAAAACTTATTTATATAAATGTATAAAAGGTTAATTAAATGGGTAAATTATATAAATGGTGGTAAAAATAATATTTATAAGTAATAAAAACTATAAACTTGATTTTTACGACTTTTTCGGCTATCGCCGTAAAATTAACGTTTTTCGCCAAATAAAACTTAGACGACCAAACCCGTCTAACGTAAAGTTTATAAAAGTTATATACTTATGTATAGATAACTAAGACAAGTAAAAACCGATAAAACCCGAACTATAAGAATTACGGACATTTACGAGCTAACTAAACATATTGGACTAATAATTGGACTTAATAAGATAAAAACTTGTAAAAAGAATTATTTGGGCTTAACCCATTTGGGCCCAACATGAAAAGTATATATACTGATCATATAGGTATAAAATGGATAAAAACAAGTTAAAGAACTTATAAAAGACTTAATGGACTTAAAATAGGTAAAATCGGTAAAACTAGTGAACTAGTAAGACGTTACCAAAACGTAAACACTAAAATGAGTAAACAAGGATGTATAAACCCACTTGATCATCATCATATGTACAAAATCATCATATGTATATTGTTATTTTGATAAAAGTCATTGGACCGAGTCTAAGACCGATTATTATTTATATAGGTTTCCGTGACCGAAGCACGCCCGTAGCCGATAATCCGCCTTTCATTAACAACGTGAGTTCATAGCCTCGCACTCTTTTAAAAGTTTTAAAAAATGATTTGTAAACCCGCGAGGGAGATAACATGCTAGATTTTTATAAAAATAGAACACAAGTAGTCCCGATTGTATGCTTAATGATATGGACCCGAATGATGCTATGACCCTATATTCGAGACTAAAAGGATTATTAGTAGTTAGGTTATGTCACTTAAAGTCCCATTAGCATGAATTGTGAACTACCGGGATTTGGTAGACGCTTATGCATTTGATAGTACTATTTGGGGACGATCACCCCAGTTCGCGCCTTGACGGTTGATCCCCGTCGTACCACATTGATTGGTAAGTGAATTTATGTATGAGAAGATTCCATAGCGTGATTTTTGTGACGACACGCTAACTTAGATGGGCAAATTGTTTGTCGGGTTCACGGCCCGCTGTTTTCACAGTAAGGTAACAATGTCATGCGGCTAATAATAATCCTACCTAATTCAGATACCATGTATCCTAATACAATATAAGACATAAATAATAAACGATAACGACGCTATTACGATGAATATATTACCTATCATGGTAATATAGAGACTACGGTCTCATGGACGGTTTCAGATGTATGCTTGGTTTCTATATTGCCTGACTAGCAATATGTGGACTTACTTCCGATATTATACTTGTGTTCTGATTTTAAATGAATGTAAATGATTGTTTTATATAACGGTTTTCATTAAACTCTATGAATTCACTCGGCATTCGCTGATATGATTTTTGCATGTTTTTATCTCAGGTGCTTGAAGGTAATCCGGATGGAGATCGACTCTGATGGCCCACACTTAATATTAAAAATGTTCATTCGATCTGTGTTTTGTAAACTTAATGACCTGTATAATTTGGGACCTGTTGTACACTTTTGAAACTTTTTATCGAATGAATGTTTGTTAAACCTTGTACAACCATTTTTATGTGTTGTCTATGATTGGAGTTATTGTGCTATCCCGTAACACTCTGAAAGACCCTTCCGCTGTACCAATACGAAAAATGAGAGTGTTACAGTTTGGTACCAGAGCTCTCGTTATAGAGAACAAAGGATTTTAAAAACCAAGGTTTTGAACAAAACTTTTCAAAATCTTTTGACAATGAACATTTAAGAAAATATTTGAAAAATCTTTTGACTATAACGGTGCCAGAGATCTCCGACGTTACCGACAAGCCCTATTGAGAAGATATATATTTTAATATATATAATTTAATTTATATATATGTATATATCGTGATTTCATTATGTAATTGTTTAACTAGTATGTTATCCTAATACGAGATATATATATAAATGCAGATTGTCATGGCTGACCCTAATATTCCTGTAGATAACCATGCTATTCCCGAACCTAATATAGAAGATGATCCTTATTTAGACTTAGTAGATTTTGATATCGATGATGAGGAGGAACCATTTGAGGATCCCGAGCCCGAGTTAGGACTAGGAGATCAGATTGCCCCTCAGGTTGACTTAGTAGAGAATGAGATTGAGAATGTGGATAATGAGAAGGTGGAGATTGAGAATGTGGATATTGAGAATGCTGATATTGAGAACGATGATGAGATCGGATTAGATAATTTAGATGATGAGATTGACGACGAGGATGTCGAGGAGGATGTAGGTATAGATGTTGAGGTTGATGACGATGAGGAAGCTGAGCTTATTTATCCGTATGATGTTCCAGAGAGAGAGCCTTTGCCCCCACCAGTTTGTTTGTCTGATTCTGAGGATGAGTTACCTAGGGACGAAATGTCTGAATCGTCTGAATCTGATTCTGAATCAGAGGAGGATGAGGATGACGATGCACCTGACGGTACTGATGGTATTGCTACTCGTAGACGTGAGATAGGAGAGTCGTCTAGTACTCGAGAAGCTACTCATATTGATGGTCTTGCACCATGGGCCTTGAGACGTGATCTAGATGCTTCCCGTGTTAAGAGTTGTGTGACAGAGGTTGGATTAGGTGTTGTTCAGACTCAGGTTGCTTATTTAGAGTCGAAGACAAAGGTTGGCGAGAAAGAGCGGGAATTGCTTAGTTTGGATTTGAGTGATGTAGAGCGTGGATTGAATGAGGCTTTTAGGAGGTTATCAGTGTTGGAAAGTGGTGAGTATGCTGCTATGAAGAGAAAGGTGAATTCTATGGAGATTCAGTTGAGTGTGGCTCGTGCGATGCGTGAGAAAGCTGAAAAGGAGTTGAATATATCCGTGGGATGGAACAGTAGATTTTATGCCGACATGGTTGAAAGAGGAGTAATCCGTAAGCGCCCAGCTGAAGATGTGTCTAGTGATCGTCCGACGAAGATTCAGAAGACGATGGATGATGGACCATCTGGCGGTTCTCAGTAGACCAGTCTGTATTTAGTAGTGACCTTTATATCTTTTGTGCTTGTAGCTTTGACTGAACCGACTTGTTAGTAATAGACTTGGCACGAATTTTGAGTGTATATAGTGTTAGAACTTTGATATGGGATGTACTAAGACAATACTTTTGTTTCAGATCGAATGAAATATGTATCTTGTCTTGAATTCCATATTGTGCCTTATTTGTATCTTGATTATGAATTCGATCCATATTATATGAATCCTTTGTTGGATGAATGCTTAATACTTTGAAATTGTGGAATTATAGAACTATGCCGCCCAAGAAGGCTGTGACTGAGGATGATGTACGTAGGATTATTACGGAGCAAGTTACCGCATCTATGACTGAATTTATGGCAAATGCTAGAAATGAAGTTGGCGGTAGTGGAGCTGGCGGTAGTGGAGCTGGCGGTAATGGAGCTGGCGGTAGTGGAGCTGGCGGTAGTGGAGCTGGCGGTAGTGGAGCTGGCGGTAGTGGAATTGGCGGTACTAATGTGAATGTGAATGCTAATAATGTGAATGCTAATGCCGGAGGAAATGTAGGAGGACTTGGAACTAATGCACCTGAAGTTGGTGGCTGTACTTATGTGACGTTCATGAAGTGTGAACCTCTACCTTTTAATGGAACTGAAGGTGCTGTAGGATTAAGCCAGTGGATTGAGAAGATTGAATCGGTGTTTAGGATTAGTAAGTGTAAAGAGGAAGATAAGGTGACTTTTGCTATGGCTACTCTTAAAGGTCGTGCGTTGACTTGGTGGAACGGGAGAATTGCTTTCATGGGTCTTGATGCTGCTAATGCTACTCCTTGGGCTGAAATTAAGAAGTGGATGACTTTGGAGTTTTGTCCTCGTAGTGTGATCATTAGGTTAGAACAAGAGTTGATTCATTTGCGAATGAAAGGTGTGGACATTGATAGTTATACGAATCGATTCCATGAGTTGGCCTTGCTATGTCCTCGATTGGTTGAACTCGAAGAGATCCGAATTGAGCAATATGTGAAAGGGTTGACCAGGAATATCCGGGGGGACGTAACATCATCGAAACCACTGACCATTGATGATGCTGTTCGAATGGCTTACCGACTCATTGGACAGATAATTCAGGATAGGGAAGATGAAGCCCGTGTAGGTGAGAAAAGAAAGGGAGACGGTGAGCGTGTAGATAGAGGTGATAATAGGAAGAATTTCAATCGCCGTCAGAACCAGAGAAAGGGGAATGCAAATGCTCTTACCTACAATGCACCGCACAATGATGATAGATGTCCTAAGTGTGGCAACAAGAGGCATGCTGGCGACTGCTGGAAGTGCCGAAATTGCGGAAAGCTTGGACACAAGGTTGAAAGGTGTAAGAAGGGAACCATTTGCTTCAACTGTAATGAAGAAGGTCATAGGAAATCGGAATGCCCCAAGTTGAAAGCGATTGTACCTGGAAGAAACCCCCAGGGTGGTATCTACCAACTTGGAACAATTGAGGTGAAGAAAGAGGATCCGAATGTCGTTACCGGTACGTTTTTACTCAACAATCATTATGCTGTTGCTTTATTCGATCCGGGTGCCGATAGGAGCTTTGTATCCACTAAATTTAGTGCCCTTATTGATATTGAACCTGTTGAGATAAGTACCAGTTACGAGGTGGAATTGGCTGATGGTAAATTAGTGAAAACTAATAAGCTATTAGAAGGATGCTCTCTAAATCTCTTAAACCATTCCTTTTCGATTGATTTGATGATGATAGAATTAGGTAGTTTTGATATTATTATTGGTATGGATTGGTTGTCGTTGAATAATGCTACTATTTTATGTGGAGAGAAGAAAGTTAAGATTCCTCTTAGGAATAGGACGTTAGTAATTGATGGTAGTCGAGGTGAATCCCGTTTGAAAATCGTTTCATGTATTAAAGTCCAAAAGTACATCAGGAACGGTTGTGAGTTATTCTTAGCTCAAGTGACCGGGAATGAGTCTAGGAAGAAACGATTGGAAGATGTACCTATTATTTGTGAATTTCCTGAGGTATTTCCTAAAGATTTACCCGGACTTCCACCGATAAGGCAAGTAGAGTTTCGAATCGATTTAATTCTTGGTGCTGCACCGATGGCACGTGCGCCTTACCGATTAGCCCCTTCTGAATTAAAGGAGTTATCTGAGCAACTTAAGGAGTTGTCTGATAAAGGTTTTATTCGACCGAGCTCGTCGCCTTGGGGAGCTCCAGTCTTGTTCGTTAAGAAGAAGGATGGATCTTTTCGTATGTGCATTGATTATAGGGAACTGAATAAGTTGACAATTAAAAATAGATATCCTTTACCTAGGATTGATGATTTGTTTGATCAACTGCAAGGATCTAGTGTGTATTCTAAGATAGATTTGCGGTCAGGATATCACCAACTTCGCGTCCGTGAAGAAGATATTCCTATAACTGCATTTAGAACTCGTTATGGACACTATGAATTTCAAGTAATGCCATTTGGGTTAACTAACGCACCTGCGGTTTTCATGGATTTAATGAATCGAGTGTGCAAGCCCTACTTGGATAAATTTGTGATTGTGTTTATTGACGATATTCTAATCTATTCTAAGAATGAAGATGAGCATAGAGAACATTTGAGGATTGTTTTGAAGTTGTTGAAGGATGAAAGGTTGTATGCTAAGTTTTCGAAGTGTGATTTCTGGTTAGATTCTGTGCAATTTCTTGGTCATGTGATTAACAGAGATGAAATTCATGTTGATCCTGCAAAGGTTGAAGCTATTAAGAATTGGTCTGCACCGACAACGCCAACGGAAGTGCGACAATTCTTAAGATTGGCTGGCTATTATAGGCGATTCATTAAAGAATTTTCTTTGATAGCTAAACCCTTGACTAAGCTTACTCAGAAGAATAAACCTTTCGTTTGGGGAAGTGATGAAGATGGAGCATTTCAGACATTGAAGCAAAAATTATGTAGTGCGCCAATCTTATCATTACCCGACGGGAGTGAAGATTTTGTAGTGTATTATGATGCATCTCTTAGAGGTTATGGAGCTGTTTTGATGCAGAGAGAGAAAGTGATAGCTTATGCTTCTAGGCAATTAAGGAAGAATGAGGAGAATTATGGAGCTGTTTTGATGCAGAGAGAGAAAGTGATAGCTTATGCTTCTAGGCAATTAAGGAAGAATGAGGAGAATTATACTACTCATGATCTTGAGTTAGGAGCTGTGGTCTTTGCTCTTAGGTTGTGGAGACATTATCTGTATGGCACCAAGTGTACGGTATTCACCGATCATAAAAGCCTACAGTATATTCTCGACCAGAAGGAATTGAACATGAGGCAACGAAGATGGATAGAGTTGTTAAGTGATTATGACTGTGATATAAAATATCACCCAGGAAAAGCCAATGTTGTTGCTGATGCGTTAAGTAGGAAAGATAGAGAGCCTATCAGGGTGCGTTCTCTAGTCTTGACCGTGCACAATAATTTGCCTGAGCAAATTAGAAATGCGCAAATAGAAGCTTGTAAGAAGGAGAATTTTTTTAATGAAGGGTTCCGAGGAGAAGGAGATCCTTTAGAGGTTAGAGCTGATGGAGTGAAATGTTTAAGAGGTCGTATGTGGATACCTAAGTTTGGAGGCTTAAGTGACTTGATTATGTTAGAATCCCATAAATCTAAGTATTCCATTCATCCGGGATCTGATAAGATGTACCATGATTTGAAGAAGTTGTACTGGTGGCCGAATATGAAAGCTGACATAGCTATGTATGTTCTTCAATGCTTGACTTGTACTAGAGTTAAAGCTGAACACCAAAAGCCATCAGGACTACTTCAACAACCAAAGATTCCTGAATGGAAGTGGGAGCGAATTACAATGGACTTTATCACCAAGCTTCCTAGAACATCATCTGGAAACAATTCGATTTGGGTTATTGTCGCTAGACTGACCAAATCAGCACACTTCATTCCGGTTAAGGAGCAGTTCTCACTGGAGAAGCTGACTCGAATATACCTTGATAATGTTGTATGCAAGCATGGAGTGCCTGTATCGATCATTTCAGATCGAGATCCTAGATTCGCATCGAATTTTTGGAAATCTCTCCAAAGATCTTTGGGAAAGAATCTCGATATGAGCACTGCTTATCACCCCCAGACTGATGGGCAGAGTGAAAGGACGATACAAACACTGGAAGATATGTTGAGAGCTTGTGTGTTAGACTTTGGTAAGAATTGGGATAAACATTTGTCGTTAGCAGAGTTTTCGTATAACAATAGTTACCATTCTAGTATTAAGGCTGCACCGTTTGAAGCTTTGTATGGTAGGAAGTGTAGATCTCCTGTATGTTGGAGTGAAGTTGGGGATACCCAGCTCACGGGACCGGAATTGATCCAGGAGACTACGGAGATGATAGTTCAGATTAAGAAGAGGTTGTTGACTGCCCGTAGTAGACAGAAAAGTTACGCGGATGTGCGGCAGAAGCCAATGGAGTTTGAAGTGGGTGACCGAGTAATGTTGAAAGTATCGCCATGGAAAGGCGTTATAAGATTTGGAAAGCGAGGAAAATTGAATCCACGTTATATTGGACCCTTTAAGATTTTATCTAGAGTAGGTCCGGTGGCTTACAAACTAGAGTTACCCCCAGAACTTCATGGTGTTCACAACACATTCCATGTATCTAATCTGAAGAAATGTCTAGCAGTGAGTGATGAGAAAATTCCGTTAGGTAAGGTTCGAATAGATGGGAAGTTGCATTTTATCGAAGAGCCCGTAGAAGTTATGGACCGTGAGGTAAAGCAACTGAAACAAAGTCGGATACCTATTGTCAAGATCCGATGGAATTCAAAGCATGGACCGGAGTATACTTGGGAACGAGAGGATGAAATGTGGAAGAAATATCCGCACCTCTTCGATTTCAATAAGAAACGGACATCCAAATGAAATGGATCACGAGGACGTTGATCCCTTTTAGGAGGAAAAGCTGTGACAATCTAACATTTTCAGGTAGTGAAATATTTTCTCGTATAATATTTTGAAACTTAATTTTGTGTTGGTTGACGAACTCACAATTTACGGATTTAAATTTGGGCTTACTTGCATAATTTGGCGTCTTTTACGACTAAACCGGAAACCTTAGGATTACGTATTTACGTTTTTGAACTCCGTTTTTAATGAGACAATTTTTATTGGATTTGTTTTGTGACGGTGATTCATAATTTATAAAAACGTTTTTCGTAAAACGACCCGAGGGCACGTAAATCGAGAAAACTAGAATCGAGAAATACCCGTAAACTAGTGAGATGGGACAAAACACTTTGTCCCACCCCACTAGCAACATGGGACGGCTACACTTGACACCACAACACATATGTGGCATCAAGTTTAGCTAACTTACACCAAGTGTAAGCTAGCTAACACTTTAAGCTTAACCTTTCTCCACTAACACAAAACTAGCAAATTGTTTTCATTCCCATCATTTCCTACATGCAATCCACTCTAAAATCCTCTCAACTCTCTCCTTGTGCCGTCCACTATAAGCCAACAAACACCATCTTTGATCTTTTCTAGCCATAAACCACATGTTTACTAGTCCTATTAAGGTGTTCTCTTGAAGCCTTGATCATTTGGTGGCCATATTAACATCTTTGGAGGTGATTTGCTTATGTCCTAGGGCTGATTTTCCAACCTATGTTCTTGATATTTGATGGTCTTGGAGATACTTGTTGTGTTCATCAAGTTCTTGTCTTCCTAAAACAAGAAATCCACTTGGATTGGTAAAGAAGATCATCCTCTACATTTTTCTCTTATTATTTTGTAAAGAACAAATGTATTTTCTTTCATTTTGTATATGTATATGATGTATATATGATGATAAAAATGTTGTGTGGGGATCAAGTGTTGATAAATATGCTTAAAAATGATGATAACCATAAGAAAGGAAGCTAAAATCTTGACTATTTAGTTGGCTGTATAAAAACAGTAGATAACTAAATGATGAACTGATAAAATTGCATGGTTTGATCCATTTACAGTAAGTAGATGATGTTATACACATGTGAGAGTTGTCCATGCAATGGAATCAAAATAATGAGTGAGATATGATCAAAACAAGTTAGGTGGTGTAATCTGAATAAGCAGTTTTGTAGGGACTGTTAAGGCAACTTAAACTCAAAATGGGCAGTAGCTATAACTAAGTTATATGTAGCACATATTATGAAGAACATGTCATCCAAAAATGAGCTTCTAAGTCATTATAGAACTCTAGATATGGTAAAAATGGTGAACATGAAGTTAAAAATCAGATTTTGGAAATAATGTTTATTATTATTATATAAGCACTCACATTATAATGTATAAAATGTAAAAATATAAACCCAGTAACTTATAAAACTTATTTATATAAATGTATAAAAGGTTAATTAAATGGGTAAATTATATAAATGGTGGTAAAAATAATATTTATAAGTAATAAAAACTATAAACTTGATTTTTACGACTTTTTCGGCTATCGCCGTAAAATTAACGTTTTTCGCCAAATAAAACTTAGACGACCAAACCCGTCTAATGTAAAGTTTATAAAAGTTATATACTGATGTATAGATAACTAAGACAAGTAAAAACCGATAAAACCCGAACTATAAGAATTACGGACATTTACGAGCTAACTAAACACATTGGACTAATAATTGGACTTAATAAGATAAAAACTTGTAAAAAGAATTATTTGGGCTTAACCCATTTGGGCCCAACATGAAAAGTATATATACTGATCATATAGGTATAAAATGGATAAAAACAAGTTAAAGAACTTATAAAAGACTTAATGGACTTAAAATAGGTGAAATCGGTAAAACTAGTGAACTAGTAAGACGTTACCAAAACGTAAACACTAAAATGAGTAAACAAGGATGTATAAACCCACTTGATCATCATCATATGTACAAAATCATCATATGTATATTGTTATTTTGATAAAAGTCATTGGACCGAGTCTAAGACCGATTATTATTTATATAGGTTTCCGTGACCGAAGCACGCCCGTAGCCGATAATCCGCCTTTCATTAACAACGTGAGTTCATAGCCTCACACTCTTTTAAAAGTTTTATAAAATGATTTGTAAACCCGCGAGGGAGATAACATGCTAGATTTTTATAAAAATAGAACACAAGTAGTCCCGATTGTATGCTAAATGATATGGACCCGAATGATGGTATGACCCTATATTCGAGACTAAAAGGATTATTAGTAGTTAGGTTATGTCACTTAAAGTCCCGTTAGCATGAATTGTGAACTACCGGGATTTGGTAGACGCTTATGCATTTGATAGTACTATTTGGGGACGATCACCCCAGTTCGCGCCTTGACGGTTGATCCCCGTCGTACCACATTGATTGGTAAGCGAATTTATGTATGAGAAGATTCCATAGCGTGATTTTTGTGACGACACGCTAACTTAGATGGGCAAATTGTTTGTCGGGTTCGCGGCCCGCTGTTTTCACAGTAAGGTAACAATGTCATGCGGCTAATAATAATCCTACCTAATTCAGATACCATGTATCCTAATACAATATAAGACATAAATAATAAACGATAACGACGCTATTACGATGAATATATTACCTATCATGGTAATATAGAGACTACGGTCTCATGGACGGTTTCAGATGTATGCTTGATTTCTATATTGCCTGACTAGCAATATGTGGACTTACTTCCGATATTATACTTGTTTTTTGATTTTAAATGAATGTAAATGATTGTTTTATATAACGGTTTTCATTAAACTATATGAATTCACTCGGCATTCGCTGATATGATTTTTGCATGTTTTTATCTCAGGTGCTTGAAGGTAATCCGGATGGAGATCGACTCTGATGGCCCACACTTAATATTAAAAATGTTCATTCGATCTGTGTTTTGTAAACTTAATGACCTGTATAATTTGGGACCTGTTGTACGCTTTTGAAACTTTTTATCGAATGAATGTTTGTTAAACCTTGTACCACCATTTTTATGTGTTGTCTATGATTGGAGTTATTGTGCTATCCCGTAACACTCTGAAAGACCCTTCCGCTGTACCAATACGAAAAATGAGAGTGTTACAAATAGGATTATAAATAGTATGTTACCTTCTTTCATTTTCATCTGTCGCGCCAGTTTCAGCTTCATCCTTCACTCTATTAACCTCAACAATACCATTCACTGTATCATATCTCTGTAGTTTTAATAAATTATAAATTCAGTATACATAAAAAAGGAGCATGCCTGTGTCAGCATCAACCTAGTACATATATCTTGTACCTAAGCTTAGGCAATAGTTCATAGTGTATAATTATGAAACTCAAACAAAATTCTTAAATTCATAGCCAGTAACATGTTTACAAACTAGGTCACATGTCTTATGATTACCATATTTTCAAGTTAAAAAGATGTAGAATACTACGCCCAAACCTTTAAATATAGTGGCTCATACAGTTTCAGGTATTTTTTGTTCCGGTGATGCTCTTTCCTCAAACCGTTTTACTTATCTCATCATGTTCACTCTGCATATGAATGATAAAGCATATGTACCAGCTAGCTTAAAGTAATAGAAGATTAATTATCCGGCTATATATGTTTATCACGGTGACAAGTAGAAAAAGACGGGGAAGAGTAGTTTAATACACGCTAAGGTATTTTGTTGAATGTTTAGTTGGTTTGGAACCTTACACGTATTTTTAACCAAACAAAACATATTTTAACTTGAGCTTTAGAATAGGCTGATGTAATTATGTTGGATGAAATAACATAGTAAATAGGCTGATGCAGTAGGAAAATAAAACCCTAACGCAACCCTTACGCCTCACTGCACTAAGGCTCATTTGCTTCACAAAGATCTATTTAGACAATGCATTAAAGTACCTCAGACGTATGCACTAAATACCTCAAACGGATGCACTAAATACCTCAAACGGATGCAATAAATACCTCAAACGGATGCAACAAATACCTCAAACGGGTCACTTTGTCTGCGTAAATAAATGACACATTAAAATAATAATATCACTTGTCGAAATAAATTGAGCAGCTATACGTTATGTTAGCGCTTAATTCAATGACCTTATATTATGCTAGCCAATAGCTTAGCAATATGTCTCAATGGCATACTCGAGCTCGCCTCGAATATGCATATAACCATACTCTATTTAAGGCGGAAATAAGAACTGTATCGTGTTCCATAAAACTATATTGATGGCGCAGGATCTTCCATTCCTGTAACAAACCAAACAATCCTATTAAATTTACTTGAAGTCTAACACGTTTGTGACCATCTTTCGCACTAAGAGAGTGTATTTCAGGCATGTAATAGATGCTACAACGAAATTAGATATCCTATAAATAGATCACCCACAAACATTAATTTAGTACATGCACATTATTGTTGGTAACACTTCAAATCTTTTGAATGAATGGAACATCAGCAAGATCTCCACAAAGATGAAGCTCATTCGTTACAATTCATACAAGAGCACATATAAATGAAAATCAGTGTTCTGCACCCTATCATCTCTGCATACATATGGATTAAGTAAATTACATATAAAATTAAACTAAATTCAAATAAGAAAAAAAAAACATGAGTTTCATTAATAACAACAGTCATTGGCATATCCTAAGGAAATGACAACACGCAAGCAACCAATGCAAGAACACGACAATGTATAAAAGTAACTGAAGGGCCACCAGTTGCGTTTTCGCGGTTTACAAACAATTATACACAGTCGAAGGAATACTTATAAATGAATCAAAAAGTACAGATTCCTAAATCAAGTCAACAAACAATATAGTTACAAAATTGACCCATTAAAGTATTTTAACTTACCAAAACAGATTTAAAAAAGGTAACTACCCATAAAAAGAAAGGAATATTACTATTTTGATATTTGCTCGTATAAATAATTATAAAAATTAATAAGACCAACCTTTGTTTTCTTCTCTTTTGAAGCTCGTTCACAAAATTCTTTTGACAATTCTAAATCTTCACCAGTCATTAGGCCAGCTAAAATCGGGGTTGCATGCTTCTTCACCTATAACACAGCTCATAAAGACACAAACTTCAATACTGTTTATTTATAATAATGTCATTAGTTAACTGATACAAATGGATTTACTTTCAATTTTCAACTATAGATGCCCTTAAAGCATTTATTAAATAGTACAAATGCAAATAGATTCCCTAATATGTAGAAACAGATGCTCTAAAAATACAATTGGATGCACTAATATGTCCAAACAGATGCCACTAACAAATATAAGCTATAACAACACAATCAAGTTATGTGCCTGAATAGTTTAAACAATATATGCTTCGGAAAAAATCCTTTCGATAATTTAAAGACTGCCGCTCTTTGTACCAACAAAACACCTATTAGGCTATTACCAGGAACAAACAAACAATCAACACAACCGAAATCCAGAATTGCCACTCTTTGAAAAATATCACAGTTTTATACGAATTTTGCGATTTCTATAAAAAAAATCGAAATTTTTAAAAAATATCGAAACTTTGTTCTATATTTTTTTTCTAAAAAATTCGAAAATTTTCGTTTTTTTTTATCAACTTCGCAAAGGGTAAAAAAATTTGCAGATGTTATGGGTATTTTTGCTTTTAGAAGAAACGTTTATGTATTTTTGTTAATTTATTATTTTATTTAATAATTTTAATTATATACTTTATATAATTTATATAAATGTTTTGAATTTTCTCTAAATGAATTTAATTATGAGTACTATTAGTTAAAGACCATACTCGTAACAAATATTTACTGGATACAATGATATAAGTAGCCCATTTAATTAAAAGCCCACTAACCAAACTAATAAAAGCAAACCCTATCTTCTACTATCATTTTAATCAGTCGCTTCTTTTTATCTCTAATCTTCCTCTCTTACCTCCTCCATAACAAATTCCACTAGAAAACACCACTTTTTTCGCCGGAATTTTTTGCTAACTATAGACCTAAGCCCAGAAACGTGCCCAAAGCCCAGAAACGTTTCTCCTCCGCGTTTCTTCTCAAGCCTCGGCGTTTCTGAAACTCATTACACGTTTCTCTTTTTCCCGAAATGTTTCTGTCGTGTTTCAAGCCGTTTCCGGCCGTTTCCCGTTTTTGAAATGTTTCCGGGACAGGAACGGCACCCGAGGGGCGTTTCCGTGCAACATAGTTACTAACAAATGCCTTAATACATTACTAACGAATAAACTAATGCCTTAATACATTACTAACATATTAAGAAGTTAACCTCTACAATTAAAATAGATAAAACTAGAAGGTTGAAGAAGTGGACCTCTACAAGTAACATAATACGGGGCTAAGTTTGAATATGCACATCCTAAATCCAGCATATTCAGCTTCCAAAGAACCATGGCAGTTAACACATCACCTGAGAACCTCAATAAACAAATATTAGGAGGGCAACAACTCATAAGGGTCAAAAATTACAAAGAGACTGAAACTCTCCTGAAGCGTAACACTTACGTTTATAGCCTCTTATATCATTTAATTATAGCAAAATTAATTATAGCTATACAGTTTTTCAATCTTACTTAAATAGTTAACATGTTAAATGTTAATAAAAAACTATTAATTCCGTCTAATACAGTCTTAAACATATGTTACTTTTCACGATACCCTTATGCCTTAAAACATTTTTGAACTGATGCCCGAAACATTTTTGAACTGATGCACGAAAACATTTTTGAACTGATGCCGTGAATCATTATTAACAACAAATTTCTTAAACAAATAAAGCGATATCGTAATATAACATTCAAACATATTCCATAAATAAACAAAAACCAGATGCACTAATATAGTCTTAATATATGTGCTCTTATTTATTTAGGCATTTCATCAAACAGATGGTATGCAACTTTAATAAACACCATTTACATCTATTTTTTGTCAAAATTACCCAATATATTGTAGAAAACATGACGCTATGATTATTAAATTTCAAAAAAACTTCATTGATCATTGGTTCTTAATAACTTCAAGATAATAGAGATACAATTAGATGGACCAAGTACATTGAACGCATGCACTATTTTACCTCAAACGGATACACTAAATTACATCAAATGAAAGCACAAACAAGCAACTTAGTGACGCGTCACTGAAGTTGTAGAGGAGAAATGTCCTAAATAATCAAGAATGTCTAACCTTCATGATATAATAAATTACTAAAACAAATGCCTTAAATAATCGATAATATGATTCAGCAAACCATCATATTGAGTAAACATCTACTGGTTGTAAAATTTACATTAGAGATCAACAATCAAAATTATTCGAAAATAAAAGACTAAATCCTACAGATAAAAAAGATAAGCATCACAATGCCCAATAATTTTGTCTTTTATATCTTTTACTATAAATCAAATTTTATAGTATCCGGGTTTATATTAAGCAATCAAACAATAATCAATTGACAATTATCTACATTTTTAAATAATCTAATCACTATACTAAATTCGATCATATTAAAATTGATAATAAAATTAATGAGTTACCTAGTCAAAGTGATTTAGTGTGATTGTTTGATCACTATGTGGGCTTCTACTTCGAATTGTTTTTTTATTTGCTCAAAATCATTGTCGGTTTATCATTATATCTCCTTCGAATTGTATGTATGTGTAAATGAGGATTTGGTGTGGTGATTTGATCGTAGTTTGGTATCAAACAAGTATGTTTGAGTTATTGGCAACTTTACCCCCTCCGCTTTTTCAATAATTTTTGTTATTCACCCTTATAGTTCGATATATTCTAAAAGCTACCCTGTAATTTGTTTTTTAAGTTTTCCACCAACATAAGATTTTCTCTAGAACCCTTCCCTATATATATATATATATATATATATATATATATATATATATATATATATATATATATATATATATATATATATATATATATATATATATATATATATATATATATATATATATATATATATATATATATATATATATATATATATATATATATATATATATATATATATATATATGATGTAATTTGATTACATGATCGTTTGATGATTATTTTAGTATTTATACGAGGTATTTATATGACGTAGATTGTCACAAGGAACCCTAAATCCCCTAGCAAATAAATCGAAGCTATTCCTGTAGGAAATCTAGCTACTCCAGATCTAAACCAAGTTGTGGATATTTATAATCCCAATAAAATGGTTGATATTCGTAGAAATGTAGATATTAGTTGATTGTGATATTAAAGAAGAATTGGCGAGATTAAATCTGATATCGATGTCATGACGATCTTTCCTTATAGAGTGGAGTTTGACAAAACATTACCACCTGGAAAGGTGTCATCTGATTCGTTGTCACCCAATTTTAAACTTGAAATCGAGTGTTGCACTTGAGGCTGTCATTGGAACCATTATCCAAAAGCCTGATACCACTAGTACCTTTCCGAGAAGTCTAATTGAATGTGTGATTCATTGCATACTAGTGACTCATTTGATAACTATTAATGAAGGAGCTATAGGATTGGAAATTAAGGATAGTTCGTATTGAACTTTTACTGCCCTTTTTAAGGTCTAAAATAAAGTTGAAAGTATTGGAAAATGAGGTAGGATATCGCATTGAGTATAAGTTGATTGAAACTTGAATAAAGTAAAATTTAACTTGTATGGAATAAGAAATTGTTAAGAGGAATCTGTTAAGTCCTTTGATTGAGTTATAAGGTTTTAATTGATTGTTGATTCGTGTTTAAGTGTTGTTCCTAGACCATTGTCCACTGACGAGGATGCCCAGTGTCCAATAAATAAATTGAAGAAATCTTCTTCTGAATTGGGACCGATGGATCTTCCAGGACAGGTGGAACCCCCATGACTCTTGTAGATTAGCATTCATTGTGGTATCTTTTAAAAATAATCCCTAACTTAACTGAGACATCAGTTGGTAGGATGAGATCTTGGAATTGTATGACATAGTGACCCATAATGTGTTACGGTACAATTTGACTTGTTTGTGATTAATGAAAAGACTACCTTTGATTGCTAAATTCTACATGTATCGATGATATCTATCTTTTCTTGCTTCTTCCTAATGTTCGAATTAGTGATGCAACCATTGAACAAGTACTCATCTCGATTTGAGTTACGTTGTGGATTATTCTCTTTGTATTCCTGAGTGCCATCAAAGTCATGAACCTCATGATTATTTGGCTAAGCTCATTTCCTGATATATTGAAGTTAGTTCTTGGTGAACAACTTTTCCTCACACTTTTGTAGATCACTCATTGTTTTTATAAAGATAAAACAGTATCCCTTGAGAAAAATTAAATTTTCATCACTATAAGGATTATTCAAAGTGAGATCTATAAGTGATCGTTATCAAAATGAAGTTGTTTATAAAACACCTTGGAAAACTTAATTGTTTTCATAACAAAGAAAATATTTGTAAATTTATTCTTGATTCTTATTTAAGAATTAAGCATGAAAATGTTTTTTTTATTATAAACATGATGATAAAGTTTTGACTAACTGAGTATTGCATCGTTAATCTTGAAATTGTATATAGTTGCGCGCCTACATACAATTTGGAATGAACCATGCAAGGCTGATTAGTAGTCACCATAAAACTAATGAATAAACACTACATTTTCTTTGAAGATTGTGAAAGAATAAATTTTATGAGATCTGCAAGAAGTGAAAAATAAGGACATAGTGTTAGGGACACCTACATATGTGCCTGTAGCAGCTATTCTTCTGAGTCGAATTTACTCATCTGTGGAAATTGTCTTATTTGACAATTGACAATTCTTTCTTGTCTAATTCTCCCGTAGTGAGATTCTTAGGAAAAGTATCTGATTACCGAGTGTTGATACCCGACTGGATGTATTGACGTTCTTATCATTTCTTATGATTTGATTTCATTTGAATGACTTGGGTAACGATCCGAGGAGCTTTCGAATGCGTACTCAAATTATGAAAACATGGGATATATTCATATTCGTTAAATGTTTTCGTCTGTATCTGATTTGAAATTCTCTCGCGTAGATTATGAGTTGACCTTACTCTTTAATGGTAGTTATGTCTCCATATATCCTTGAATTTGTGAAGGATTATGAATTATTATTAGTCCTTTGAGAAGTTCACATCTTATCAACGATAATGAAACTAGAAAGTTAATAGTGCCAGTAGAATGGATTGATTGATTATGACAGGACGACATTGTCTTAATTGATGGGAACTCGAATTGAATTCCCCTAAATGATAAGATGTTGATTATCAAAAGTGATCTAAATGATTCTTGATGGATGACTTGAAATTATACCATGAATGGTTGTGAATTAGTCATAGATATTATAATCTAGAAAGAACTTAAAGTAAATTTATTAAAAGATGTTCCTGCTATCTGAAACTTTAGGAGGTATTTTGCTGGTGAATTACCTAGACTTTCGCCATTAAGGCAAGTTGAAATTGGTATTGATTATATTCCCGGTGCTGCACCTGTGGCTTGTACACTGTACATCAACACCATCTGAATTAAAGGAATTATCGTACAACTGAGAGAGTTGTCGAAGAAAGATCTTATTCTACCGAGCTCGTCATTATGAAGAGCTATGGTGTTATTATTTCTTATATTTATTAATTACTGTGAACTGAGTAAATTGACAATCGAAAACGATATCCATGACTCGAAATGGAAGATTTGTTCGATCATTTACAAGGTTCTAGCATATGTTTTAAAAATTTGATCCATGGCATGGTTATCATCAACTTCGCATTTGTGAAGAAGATTATCTATTCCATTCACTACATCCGGTACTTGTAATGAACATTATGAGTTTCACGTGATGTCGTTTGGATTGACCAATGCACATGTAGCATTCATAAATTTGGTGAATCACGTGTGTAGGCTGTAATTTGATAAAGTCATGCTTGAGATCATTAAGGACCATTTGTTTGTTTATAAGAATAAGAATGAGTTAATAATTAGTTATAGACTACCCTGAATTGGCCGATTAATGAATATGATTAAAGACTTAATCCTTTATATTATTTGACCGTGTGATTAAAAGATAACGGAATCTATATTGAATTTTCAAAGATTAGAGCCATTAAGACTTTGGGTTTTACCAAAAAGAAAGTGTAAATGTGTTTTGACAAATGTTGTACCGAAAAGAACTTTTGAGGGATTATTCCCTTATACCCAGAACATTTAACTAAACTCCAGTTTAGGGGTAAATGTTCGTGTATACCTCAAGACAACTTAAGAAGAATTTAGGAAACTATATAATTTATGACTTGACATTTAAAACGACACTTTTTGCTTTTTAACTAAGAAAATTTTACCAAAGAATAAACGAAGGTTTTTCGAACATTTACGGATCTTATTAAATATTTTCAATAAATCAACGAAAATCTTGTTAATTAAATTCAAATTTATTTTGAGCATTTTATATAACTGATCGAACTAAGAAATTTAAATATTTTACGTTTACGTTTCATAAAAATTTAATAATTATTATCTAATTAATTGTAATAATTATCGACGCTTTAGACGCCGGATTGAGTAAAACAGATAAAAATAATAGTTGAGACGAAACTAAAACATAGGAGATATGAAGAAAGAAATTTTGAATTAATACGGTCATGTTATATATATTTCATCAGGAGAAAGTGAATGTAGATACTGACACATTATATAGAAAGGATAAAGAATCAATTAAGATGTATTTCTTAATAATGATTGTGCAAAATAAATTGCCGAACATTTTAAAAAATAAACGATGTTTGTAAGAAGGATAATATAAATAATAAAAAGGGATTCGCGACTAATATGAATCATTAGAATTGAGAAGCCGGTAGCGTTAAATGTATAAAAGGCTACTTGTGATTGTCTAAATATGGAGGATTGTGAGATATAGTTATGTTGGAATCTTGTAAGTATAAGTATTCTATTCCTGTCATTTCTGATTTAATGTAACTTTATCTGAAGAAGTTGTACTGATGCAATCTATGAAGGTAGACATCGCCTCATACATTAGTAAACGTCTAACTATTGCAAAGGTCATCATCTGAATTTGATTTGATTTGGGTCATCGTCGACAGACTGACCAAATCTGCTAATATCATTTCCGTTAATGATAGATTTTCGATGAAGAGATTGACTCTTTTGTATATAAAGGAGTTGTGTAAGCATGATGTGCCTGTATCGATCATCTCTATCAAGATCCTCGCTTCGCATCGAATTTCTAGAGATTTGCTCAGAAGTCATTGGGAACGAACCTTGATGAGAGTGTTGTTTACCATCCTAATCGAAGGGACGAGGTATAGTAACGATACAAAATACTAGAAGTCTTGTTTTATGTTTGAATGATTGACCTTTGGTAATGAACCATATAATCTTTTTTCTTTGGAGAGATTATCATTGAAAACTATCGTATTAGGATCGAGATCGAATCTTGTGAGGATATATATTAGAGCATCTGTAAGCAGGAGTTGGGATGAAGACACCCGACATACACCCATTGTGAGTTGGACATGTCTTTTAGGTTTAAGGTTTCCTATGATGGCAAACCTAACCTTACAAACTACTCGACCCACGAGACCTGAAATGATTGTTGAAATTAGGATCTGATTATTGACTGCCGGTAGTGGGCAGGAGGTTATGTGAATATGAAATGTAGATCTTGAAGTGCCAGATGGGTAGCGAAGTTATGCCAAAAATTTTAACCATGGAAAAATGAATTGATGATCTGGAAGATCATGGGATATAAGTCCCCGTTGAATGGGACTATTGAGATGATGTAAAAAGATTGGGTTGAAAGGCATATAAGCTGGATCTACCCTAGGACTTCAAGAGCTGCGTGAATTATGTTTCGTATATCGAACTTGATGAAATGTCTATCAAGTGAGAATCTGATCACTTCTTGATAAAGTTTAGAACGGCGAAAAGTTGCATTCATCAAAAACCCGTGAACATCATGGATAGAGAAAGTAAGTCAACATTAAGCCTGATTTTATTCCCGTAGTTATGTTTGATGAAATTCGCGTATTGTAATGAATTACACTTGTGAGAAAAGACCGAATGTGGAGGAAATACCCACATGGCTTTAACTCTATAAGAAGCGAGTAGTAAGATAAGATGATCTTTGAGGACAAAGATCCTGTTTAGGGGTAAATGCTGTGACAATCCGTCAATTTATAATTGATATTTTATTCTCAAATATTATTTAAAAACATTATTTTAATGTTATATTATGAACTCACTTATTTTTGGGAAGAAATTTGGATTTACTTCTTGAAGTAGCATCGACTAAGTCTAAACCAGAGGATTCTACGTTACGTGCTTACGTTTACATACACCGTTTTTGGTGACAGTCCGACATTTCACAAGATAAATTTATCCGTGAATATTATTTTAGAATTTTAAATTTGTGTTGGTTCATAAACTCACAAATTTACGAGAAGAGATTAGGATTACGATTATAATTTAACGTCCTTTAAGACTAAACCGGAAACCTTAGGATTACGTATTTACGTTTTTGAACTCCGTTTTTGATAAGACAATTTTTATTAGATTCGTTTTGTTCCGTTGATTCATAATTTATAAAAACGTTTTTCGTAAAACGACCCGAGGGCACGCAAATCTAGGAAACTAGAATCGAGGAATACCCGTAAATTAGTGGGATGAGACAAGTTTACACTTGCCCCACCCAACTATATGGGATGGCCAAGTGTGAGCCAACACCAAAGAGGTGTCAAGTTGTAAGTAACTTAGTTACTTACACTTGTCCTAAGCTTACAAAGTAAGCAACTATGCATCAAAACCACCATCTCTAAACAACTAACTCATTTCTTACATGCAAAAACCACACAACACTCCTACCTCTCTCTAAAATTCGTCCCATCCTCACCTTAAACATCCCATTTGATCAATTTTCAACCACTAAAACTTGTGTTATTCACACATATGATGGAAACCCTTTGAAGATATGAAGATTGGAGGTGATCTTAACCTATGAAAAGGAGTTTTCATGAGGTTAAAGGGCTGAATTCATGGAGGTGTTCATCTATCCAAAGGACCCAAGAAGTTTTCTTGCTAAATTTGAAGATTTGATAACAAGAACCAAGTCTTGTTCATCAAAAATCTCATCTTTTCATCACTAATGTTGGTATAAAGATTGTTCTTCCTATCCTCTTGTTATTTTTATTATGTAATATTGTAATTTATTTATTTATGTATATGTATATGATGATGAATAATGATTAAAAATATTATGTGGGGATTTGGTGTTGATAGATTTGATAAACATGGTTAAAAAGATGGAAAACCATAGGTAAAATGGTTAAAATCTTGCTTAAATGTGATGGCTGTATAAAAACATTAAGTAACCAAATGTTAAACTGATAAAATGGTAAAGTAGAATCAATATACAGTAAGTATTAGGTGTTATACACATGTGAGAGTTGGCCATGCAATGGAATCATCAAAATGAGTGAGATATGATCAAAACAAGATGAGTGTACCAATCTGAATAGTCTGTTTGGTAGGGTGAATAGTTAAACATGGAATGAGCAGTAGCTATAACTAACTTATTTGTAGCACATAATATGAAGTTCATGCCATCCAAAAATGAGCTTCTATCTCTTTATAAAACTCAAGATATGATAAAAATGGTGAAGATGAAACTAAAAATCAGATTTTAAAGAATTAATGTTTAATAGTATTATATAAGCACTCAAACTTATATAGTATAAAACGTGAATTGAAACCCACTAACTTATAAATTTCATTTATATAAATATGTATAAGGTTAAATAAATGGACACTTTATAAAAATGGTAGTTGAATAAGATTTATAAGTTATAAAAACTATAAACAAGATTTTTACGACTTTTTCGGCTATTACCGTAAAATTAACGTTTTTGTTAAATAAAACTTAGACGGTTGGACCCGTCTAATGTAAACTTTTGTAAACTCATATACTGATATATAAACATATATAACAAGTAAAAACCGATAAAACCCGAACTATATAACATACGGACATTAACGGGCTAAGTTAACGTTATTGGACTAATAATACAACAAAATGGGCTAAAACACTTATAAACTTATTTATTGGGCTTAACCCATTTGGGCCCAACATGTAAAGTATAAATACTGATAATACAAGTATGAAATGGATTAATACAAGTTAATAAACTTATAATAGGCTTATTGGACCTAAAACACGTAAATAGGTAAAACTAGTAAACTAGTAAGAAGTTACCAATACATAAACACTAAAATGAGTAAAAGAGAATATGTAAACCCACTTGATCATCATATATATAAAATCATCATATGTATACATAATTGTTATTTTTATAAAGTCATTGGACAAGAGTCTAAGACGAGTATTATTTGTCTAGGTTTCCGTGATTGAAGCACGTACCGTACATCCGAATTGCCGATAACCCGCTTTCCCACATCAACGTGAGTTCATAGCCTCACACTCTTTTAAATATTTTTATGAAATGTTTTATAAACCCGCGAGGGAGATAACATGTTAGTTTTTATGAAATAGGACACTAGTTGTCCTGATTGTTTGTTTGTTGATTTGGACCCGAATGATTGTATGACCCGATGAATGATTAAATGACCTGATAGATGAATTAAAATGGATTATTAAAGTTAGGTTATGTCACTAAAAGTCCCATTAGCATGAATTGTGAACTACCGGGATTTTGTAGACGCTTATGCATATAATAGTACTATTTGGGGACGATCACCCCAGTTCGCGCCTTGACAGTTGATCCCCGTCGTGCCACATTGATTGGTAAGCGAATTTATGTATGAGAAAATTTACACAAGCGTGATTATTGTGACGAAACGCTAATTTAGATGGGCAAATTTAGTTTCGGGCTAGCTACCCATTGTTTGTTTTAGTAAGGTAACAATGTCATGCGGCTTATAATAATCCAATTAACGAAATACTGCTATACGCACCGAATTACGATATATTGCCTGACTAGCAATACGGGGTCTTACTATGATATTATGTTCGTGTTTTGGTTTTTCATAACCATATTCATATAACGGTTTTTATTTAACTCGATACAACGTTATAAAACGTATTGTATGATGTTTTTAACGACGATGGTTCGTATAATGATTTTGAAGGCGAAAGCCTATATTATGATTTTTGATAAGGATTTGTATAAAACGACTTTGGCTATTTTATGGCCTATAACAAATATTTGTACAAAATGATTTTCGGTAATAATTTTATACCGATGTTATATTGATGGATTTTATTAAACTCTATGAATTCACTCGGCGTTATCGCTTACCTTTTTTTTAACATGTTTTGTCTCAGGTACTTGAAAGTAATTCTCGGGAAGACAACAAGAATTCATGGCCCGCACTTAAATAATAATTTCCATTCAAATGCTTTGTAAAACCTGTATGAAATACAATGACATGGGACCTATGTAACCTTGATATTTATGAATGGAAATGCTTTTATTATTAAGCGACGCAATTTTTATGCGTTGTCTATGATGTGAGTAATGTGCTATCCCGTAACACCAACGAGTCTTCTGCTGTATTAAATTGTGTAAATTTGGGGGTGTTACATATTATCGATCGTTTCGATATTTAATACATTCGACGATATCGTTTTAATTACGTATCGAGTCGTTATATTATTATTTTTCGTGTGCGTTTAAACTTTTAAAAAGTATTTTTACGAAACCCGATCCCCGTAAATATTTTCAAAATTGACTAATAATTATTTCCCGCTTTTTAGCTAACTATTTACATTTTTAGCCACAACTATTGCCAAATTGCAACCAAGGTCCCTACCCCACTATATAAAAACCCAAAACAAACACACACAAATCATTTTTTACTTCAAAATTTTCACCCACTCCTCCTTTCTCTCTCTTGTTTGCCGAAACCCACCACCACACCCCAATTCCACATATTTTCAATTTTTACTCAAGATTTAGGATGATTTGAGCTAAACTAAGGATAGAACCTTTCTTATTTTTGATCAAGGATCATATTGGTATAATAAATTCTTACATGCAATCACTTTTTATTTTCTTGATGTTGGTAGGTAGAAGCCATGATCATGCATGGTGTTTTTAGCATGATCCATGGTGGTTCTTGCTAGAAATCTTGTTAAAAACTTCATTTTGATCTAAAGATTTTTATTTTGATTATGATTTTAATGTTATGGTTGATGTATGATGATATTAGGGTATAGGAATGATCATTTCTATGGTTGGTTTTGATCAAAAAGTTGATTTTGTACAAGATTTTGGTAGCCATTTTATAACAGTAAGTAAACTATAAAATCCGAATTTTTATGTTTTTAAAATGGCTTAACTTATAGCCTAGAGTTTTAGATAATTTTATTAGCATCGATTTGATATAAGGTAGAGCTTCTAGCTCCAAACGAGCACGAAGTTATGATGTTTTGAATGATCGTGTACCAGGAGACGAGTATCGGCACTACATATAGTTGTTGTAGATATTTGGATCGAATCTCGGGGACTCTAAATGGAAGTTTTGAAATGTGTAACCTACTGATAATAAGGTGTTTACTTATTAGGTTGAGTTTACTTTAAAACCCGAGTGTCGGTTTTGTAAATGGAGTCGTTTAAATAAGTTAAAACAGTTGTATGAAAAATTAACGTAAATCTGTCCGGATTTTGTAGTTTAAAAATGAGTCGGGTAAAGGACTTTAAAAGTAATTTCATTTGATAAACTTGTAGGAGGACTTTCTATATATAGTAAGTTAGTTTATCGAGTCGTTTCATAAACGGTTGACAAGTTTAAAAAGGGGTAAATAAGCAAGTACATGTAGTATGTACCGGCGGATTTTGTTAAAAAGTATAAAATGGTAAAGTAAATGAGTAGTAAAGTATAATGAAGTTATTTATATCGTTTACTCTCGAGTGTATTGTGGTTTTATGAGTTTGAGTTTGACGTTGTTATGTATGATTTATTTCTCGAGTCTATTATTAATGTACGCACCTTATTTGCTAGGTTGCGGTTGTCGTATTTATCGGGCATCTACTATTGTCAGCGATCGTCTTCAACTACTTCTTATAGCCTCGTTCGAGCTCATTCAAATATTTTAAAACCCGCGAGGGGGAATACATGTTTTGTAAACTTAGAACACAAGATTTTTATGGTATGCTTGTCCCGCTATGAATGGACCCGTGGTTGCCTTTAAATTGCATTAAGTGATTGCCTTTATTAAAGCCTCAATTTTGTACCGTTAACTAGCTTATGATGGGCTAGCCGCTAGTACAATTAATAGATCTATGGGGGAAGCCGCCCCGGTTCAGTTTTTATGGACTTGTCATAGAAGCTTAGGCCCGACCTCCCCACTGTTTGAACATATTGTATTGAGAAGTCAGGTATACGGCAATGTACCAATAATCTGGAGATAATGACAATTAATAAATCTCCTGTCTTATCAGACCTCTAAAGGGAGTGTCTAAGGGCTCGGTTCCATGAGCTTATTGCAATTTATGCTATATATAATTATCATTATTGATGCAAATTATTATTCGATGCTTATTAAGCATGCCACAAACTTATAATCTTTGCTTGTGTTCAAAATGATTATATAAACCTATAGATTCACTCGGCATTTTTGCTGATGATTTTCTCACATGTATTTCAGGTAATCAGGAAGTGTGAAGCTTGGAAGCCACTGGGATGATGTTGTGCACTACTTTTGTAATATAAACTCTTTGAATGTTTGTCGTTCCTTTTGTTCAAAACAATTTAAATCTTTTGTTTTGGTTGTACTTTAGTTACGATGTCTTGGGATTACGCTACTCTGACAAATGTTTTAGGAACGATAAATTTGAAACGTCTCTTTTCGAGTCGTTCTTTATAAATTATGTGTTGTTGTATCATTATTTAGCACCCAAAGATGTATTCCGCTACGTGTAAATTTGGGGGTGTTAAAGATTGGTATCAGAGCCATGAGTTATAGAGAACTTGGTCTTTTTCTAAAAACCTAAACTATAACTGTCGGTTTTTATTTTTCAAAGATTCGGTGCACATGATTTCGCGTGACTTTAGTGTCAAGCTACTTCTCGGATTACAACTTTAGTATACATTATTATGTATGCCTTATTTCTAAGTATTTATAAATAAATACTATAATTCATGATCGATATCTATTAATATCGTTAAAACTTTTCGATAAATGTTATCATTTATTAATGATTTATTTAAATAAATTTCTGAAAATTTCCTGTATTTATTTTGAAGGATTTTCTATATTTATTTAAAATTTTGGAAATTATTCTATTTCATATTATTATGACCTTATACCTATTTTGTGAAATTTACCACCGTCAAATTTACATCTTCGATGAGGAGGAATCATGTTCCACTGCTGCAAGCGAGTCACAATCAACTAAGCCATGTGGAACCCCACATGACTAGTGTTTATTATTTTGTGTCATTGTACTCTATTTGTCTTTAAGATCATTCCTTGTTGATCTATGATAATAGTTTCCTTTGATCCTTATAATGATTGTGATTTCTGGTATTGAGAATGTGTATGCATTTGATGATTGATTTTGTACATGATATGACTATACCATGATTAAAATTGACTCATTCATTTTATCTTCTCTCTTTGTGATGTGACAGAATCTTGCCACCTAGGAGAATGACAAATGATGCCATTGCAAGGCTAGTTGCTAAAGAGGTTGCGAAAGCATTAGCTGCGGATAGAGCTGTACGTGTTAACACTGAAGGAGCAGGTGGCTCTGGAGGTGCAGGTGCTGAAGGTGAAGGTGAACCTGCTGGACCAGAAGCTGTTGGAGGAGCAGGTGTAGCTGAGAATCCTACAGATGAGGTTGCTCCGGCTGCTGCTGCGGTTAAAGAATGTAGTTTTGCTGGATACATGAAGTGTGGACCTACTACATTTCAAGGAACTGGTGGAGCACTGGAATTATTCAGGAGGATTGAGAAAACAGAAACAACATTTGAGATTAGTGATTGCTCGGAAAGGAACAAGGTTAAGTTCGCAGTTGCCACTTTCAAGGATCGAGCTTTAAGCTGGTGGAAGACTCAAGTTGCTACAGTTGGTTTAGAAGCTGCAAACAGGAAACCTTGGGATGAAATTAAAATGTTGCTGAAAGAAGAGTTCTGTCCAGAAGAAGAGTTATCTGCTTTGGAGGATGAGTTGAGGCACCTGAAGCTGAAGGATAATAACATTGCTGCATACACTAGCCGATTCAACGAGTTGGTTTTGTTGTGTCCAGATGCTTTTGTTACTGAGAAGAAAAAGATGGATCAATACATTAAAGGGCTGCCTGGGTACATTAAAGGTGAGACAACTTCATCTTGACCGAAGAACTTTGTTGAAACTATAAGAATGGCTCATACACTTATGGGGCAGAAAGTTCAAGATAGGGCTGAGAGAGCTACAGAAGGTAGTAAAAGGAAATGGGAGAATTCACAGAGTGGTAATCAGGGTAGTAACCGCCATAGGCAGTACAATCAGAAGAGAAGTGATGGGGCTAGAGCTGCAACTAACAAGAATGATAATGCTAACAAAGGGGGACCAGCCCAGAAATGTAAGAGCTGTGGTGCTTGTCACTTTGGTGATTGTCCACCAAGGTGCACTAAATGTGGAAAGGTTGGGCATGTTATGGAGAAATGCAAGACAAGGGTCCCTGCCACTAGAGCGAATGCTATTCCGATCAGGACTTGTTTTGAATGTGGATAACGTGATCATATTCTCCCTCAATGTCCAAAGTAGAAGAACAAGAAAGCAGGTGAAGCTGCTGGGGCAGTTTATGTTGTTAAGGATGCTGATCAGGCACAAGGTCCAAATGTGGTGACGGGTACGTTCTTACTCAGCCATAGTTATGCTAGTGTGTTGTTTGACTCAGGATCTGGTAGGAGCTTTATAAGCACTTCCTTTAGTCGTTTAATTGATATTGAGCCAACAAGCCTAAATACTAGTTATGAGGTCGAGTTAGCTGATGGACAATTAGTTAGTACTACCACTATATTTAAGAAGTGTCCTTTGAAATTAGCAAATCATTTGTTTGAAATTGATTTGATGCCGATAGAGTTTGGTTCGTTTGATGTGATTGTTGGTATGGACTGGTTGGTTGCTCATGATGCGGTGATTGTATGTGGGGAGAAAGTTGTTCACATACCGGTGAAGGGGAAGGTGTTAGTAGTTAAAGGTGATGTCGGTAGATCTCTTCTGACGATGATATCTTGTATCAAGGCGAGGAAATATGTAGAAAGAGGTTGTCACCTGTTCTTGGCTCAAGTAGTGGAGAAAGAACTACCGGTTAGGCGTGTGGAAGATGTTCTGGTTATTTGTGATTTTCCTGAAGTATTTTCTGATGACTTGCCAGGGCTTCCGCCTCAACGAGAAGTCGAATTCAAGATTGATCTAGTGCCAGGAGCTGCACCAGTGGCGCGTGCACCTTATCGTTTGGCACCGTCTGAGATGAAGGAGTTGGCAGATCAGTTGAAGGAGTTAATGGAGAAGGGGTTCATTAGACCAAGTTCGTCACCTTGGGGAGCTCCAGTATTGTTCGCGAAGAAGAAGGACGGATCGTTCAGAATGTGCATAGACTACCGAGAGTTGAACAAGTTAACTATTAAAAATCGTTATCCACTTCCTAGGATCGATGATTTATTCGATCAACTTTAAGGTTCGTGTGTGTACTCGAAGATCGACTTGAGGTCGGGTTATCATCAACTTCGTGTTAAAGAGGAGGACATACCTATTACAGCTTTTCGGACGCGTTATGGACACTTTGAATTTCAAGTGATGTCGTTTGGATTAACTAACGCACCTGCGGTATTCATAGACTTAATGAATCGTGTGTGTAAACCATACCTCGACAAGTTTGTGATTGTATTTATTGATGATATCCTGATTTATTCGAAAAGTCGGGAGGAGCATTAAGGTCATCTGAAGATTATTTTGGAGTTGTTGAAGAAGGAGAAGTTGTATGCAAAATTCTCCAAGTGTGATTTTTGGTTGGGTTCTGTCCAATTCCTTGGGCACGTGATCGATAGTAGCGGTGTTCATGTTGATCCTTCCAAAATTGAAGCTATTAGAGATTGGGTGTTAGAAATACGTTTTTACGTATATTAGAAGTATCGGTCACTCCACAATATTATTAATGTTGTAATAGCTCGTAGTGAACAAATAGTTAATAGTTGCTTATTAAGTTAAGTAAGAACCGGTCCATGGGCTTGTCATGGACCGGCCCAAGCCCATGTAGCTTGGAAGTATAAATACCCCTTTCCACCATGGAAAGGGGTTGGTTGTTGAATGTTTCTCACTTTCATTTATTGAAATAACACATAGTTTTCTCTCTCTTTCTCTCTCTAACTTTCTCTCTCTAGAAATCATCAACCCCTTCATAGATTCATTGGTTATCAAGATTCTACATTTGGTATCAAGAGCTATGGGGTGATTTAAGGTAGTGATTTGTGTGGTTTTTTAGTTTTTGATTGTATTAGTGTTCTTTAAGAAAAACCATCTTGATTCTTGGTGTTTTTAGTGTTTTTGTGATTGGGATTAGTGGATAAGTATTAGTTTTTACTTATTATTGTTGAAATCACAAAACTTTTTGGGTCATTTGGTCAAAATCTGGGTTTAATCTTTCTTTTTGTGGTCGACTGTTCATCGTAACAAACTTCTGATTACCCAGCAAAAGTTCCGAACCAACAAGTTCCGGATCAACAAAAAGTTCCGAACCAGGAAGTTCCGAACGAAAAAGTTCCGGATCAAGAAAGTTCCGGATCAAGAAAGTTCCGAACCAAGGAAAGTTCCGAACCAAGGAAAGTTCCGAACCAAGGAAAGTTCCGAACCAAGGAAAGTTCCGAACCAAGAAGTTCCGAACCAAGAAGTTCCGGATCAAGCCAAAAAGTTCCGAACCAAGAAGTTCCGGATCAAGCCAAAAGTTCCGAACCAAGAAGTTCCGGATCAAGCCAAAAGTTCCGAACCAAGAAGTTCCGAACCAAGAAGTTCCGAATCAACACTTCCGAATCAACAAAAGTTCCGAATCAAGGGTTATTTTGCTTGTTTTTTCGACGATTTTTTAGAGGATTTAATCTTGGTTTCTTACAACAAAAACTCAACACAATTCACAAGCTTTACTTCACTGCTCGATCAACCGATAATCTTTGTCTCTTTGAAGTTAACAAAATGAATCCGAATTCAGTAATGCCTCAGATGACATCACTTACGGATATTTCCGTCATTACGGGAACGGATAATCGCCCGCCAATGCTCATCAAAGAAGTTTTTGAAGCATGGCAAGGCCGGATGATGTCTTACCTTAAGGGAAAACCGGTTTATGGGAGGCTTATGGTTAAGTCAATCTTAAATGGTCCACTTGACTATGGTACCATCGTGGCTAACAATGTGTCTCGACCAAGAGAATTTGAAGAACTTACACCAACTCAACAGCTAGTTGCCGATGCAGACGAAAAAGCTCTTCAAACAATTCTCCAAGCTCTTCCCCATGACATCTATAGGATGGTAAGTCAGTATACGGTGGCAAAAGATTTATGGGAACGTTTAAAGGTGTTGCTACAAGGTACGTCTCTCACCAAACAGGAAAGGGAATGTCAGTTGTATGACCTGTTTGATAGATTCACGTACAAACCAGGGGAAACGCTTCACGATTATTACTTCAGATTCACCACACTCATGAATGATCTGAATGTATACAATCTTGTGATTGCTCCATTCCAGGTTAACACCAAATTCTTGAATACTTTACCTCAAGCTGAATGGGGTGAGTATATTACCGATGTTAAGTTAACCAGGGATTTGCATAAGTGCAATTTGGATCAACTATATGCTTTTCTTCAGCAGCATGAGAAACATGTGATCATGCACCGTTCTCCACGAGGTATGTACCCTGATTCATTAGCTTTGATGGCGAATCAACCAAGCTTGTCTCACAACAACACTCCTTATATTTTGGGACATCAAGCCTATCATCCATCACCTTACATGACACCAACCTTTCCCCAATACTCGATTTTACCACAACCACCCACCTCACATCAGCAACAATATCGGTTTAGTGCACCTTCATCACAATATGATACACAACCTCACCCAGCAAGTATTGCACCTTATGCTCAATCTTCATATTCTTCTTATCAAGAGAATGCAGCATATCCAACAAGCTACCCTGATCAAATGAGTATTCCTTCTAGTGATTACGCAGCTCATCAAGACCAAGCAATGTACTGTGATGATGAGGAAGTCCCCGTTCCTGTATTCAAACAAGGTGCTGACCCAGTTGAAGTGTTAACCACTATGTCTGCTTATCTCACAAGGACTTTAAGCAAACGAGGATTTAGGGGATCAGCTCCTACCAACAATCAGTTGAGGAATTCATCCAATTCTCGCCAACAAGCTACAATTGAGAATGGCAGGGTATTGGTTCAGCCTATTCAACCATATCAGGGGAGACCTACCACATCAACTACCAATGCTCGCACGGTCAATCAGGCTCCAATGGTCAATCCTGCTCCATGGGCTAATTCCACAGGCAAGTTGAGAATGATTACATGCTATAACTGCAAGGAAGAGGGTCACATGTCCAGGGATTGTAAGAAACCCAAGAGGAGAAGGGATGGACAATGGTTTGCAGAAAAGATCTATCTGGTGAATGCTCAGGCACAAGGAAGGGAACTTGATGAAGAGGAGCTTGCATTTCTTGCTGATCCAGGGATTGCTGAACAAGACACTGTTACCACACAGAATGCAGCATACCAAGCAGATGATCTCGATGCGTATGACTCAGATTGTGATGACTTTCAATCTGCAAAGGCTGCTCTCATGGCAACTATCTCCAGCTTAGGGCCAGAAAAGAGATCTGAGGTACTTATTAATACCACCGATAATACCACTGATGCTAGTATTCAACCACATCAAGTTGTGCAAGAGAGTGCTTATTCGAATGAATCTTCGGTGGTGAGTCTTTCAAATGAGGAGACAAACAATGATAGCAATATCAATGTGAGTCCCCAGACTTTGAGTGAATCACAACCGGGAGCCATTTCGCATACACCTACTCCTGCTCAACAAGATTTGGTCATGGTTCCTGCTACATTACTTAGCCAAATGAATGCTGCACTATTAGAAACCCTAGCTAAGAATAAGAATTTGTCTGATGAGCTTGCCTTAAGCAACGAGAAAGTTCAAACCTTGGAATTAGTGCCTTCGTCTAGTGTTCTAACTAATCCCGAATATTATCATTTTAGAAACAAACAAATGGGTCACTTGCAAGAAATTGAAAACTTAAGAGCAAATCTGTCTAATGAACTTAAAGAAAAGGAGTTAGTGGTCACTAATTTTCAAAAACTTCAAACGGATTTTGAATCACTCGAGTCTAAGAAGAATGAAATGGAGATTAATGCTACTAATAAGATTAGAAGTCTAGATTACTTGCTTTTAAGACAATACGCTGCTTCTCAACTAGTGCACTTATTTGATGCTTCGTTTAGAGAATTTAATTTATCTCGTCAAAAAGGCCTTCCCCCTAATCCACGGTATGCAAAACAAGCTTTAAGACATAGTCCTAGACTTTATAATGCAACTCAATTAGGATTGGCCTTAGACCCGATTGTCTTTCCCGATGATCGAACAAGTAAGGATCTAGTTGATGAGGATCGGTCATACAATTCTGCAAAATATCCCGAGTGTGATTATTTTAAATTGAATAAGGAGCTTGCAAAAACGGATTTTAGAATTCGCTTCCATATGGACAAAGACCTCATAACAGCACCGACCTACATATTAGATGAAGAAAACCCTAGTACATTTCCTACACTTGTCAATATGGAAGGTCCTAAGGAAATTCCAAAGGATCTTCCACCTGTTAGCACTGTATGGTTAAACTTGCAAGAGATTAATCAATACTTTACTAATTTTGACAAGGTCATTTTGGAATGTACGACTTCAAATGGCTTAAATGCCGGAGAATGGGATTTCGAACATATGAACGAGGTGTTTAAAAATGAGATCAATCCGTTTGTCGAAAGTCTAAAAGGAAGTTTTGCATCTCTTAAGGAAAATCTTGTGTTTGAAATTGGTGAAGTTCAAAAAGTGTTTTATGAAATGGACACCGCTTACGAACTACAACTAATTGAAAAAGAAAATATTTTAACCGAATATGACCGATTCTTGTCTACAGTAATCTCATGTGATGTGCTTACTACTGTAAATGTTAATTATTTGAATGAGCTTACATCCGCTATGATTAATTGTGATGTTGTGCATATATGTGATGATGTTTGTGATCTCTCTGTAAATTTTGCTGATACTGTAAATGAGGTAGATAATCATTCTTGTCACGAATCTAACGCTGAGTTTTTAAAGCTACAAGATTCTTACAATTTATTTTCAAAACGCTTTAATCAACTAGAACAACATTGTATATCTTTAGAAA
Organism: Glebionis coronaria; assembly: GCA_025667525.1. NCBI lineage: Eukaryota > Viridiplantae > Streptophyta > Magnoliopsida > Asterales > Asteraceae > Glebionis > Glebionis coronaria. Next base: position 393,532,756 of record CM046876.1, on the reverse strand, counting down.
TAAAACAACAAACTCAAAATGAGGATCTTTTGATATCAAATGGTTGTGAAGACGGTGTTGAGACGAGTGACAAGATGATTGCAATTGTTAAGACATTAGAGGAAGAAATCATGAGATTGAAGAGAGATGTGTCATCCAATGAAACATTAAAATTGGAACTAGAGGCTGCAGAGTCTAAAAACCAGGTCTTAGAAATTAGACTTTCGTCTGTTCTTGGGGAGATGGATCGGACAAGACAGGGACTATCCGCTCTTTATGGTTCACTAGAAGAACGCTTCGCTTTTAATGCGGCACAGCAACAATCTTATGTTGAACAACTGAACCAAAAGTGCGAGGAAATCTCTGACTTGAACATCCTGCTCATTGACAAAAATATGGTTTTGGCCGAGTTAAAGGAGACACTTCTTCTCACCCGACAAGAAGTTGTTGATAACTTAGCTACCGACTATGCACCGTCCACTAGTGCTCCAACAACCAAGTCAGTAGTGCTTTATAAGAACCCGCTTCATAAGAGAAACCCGGTTACCTACGATGATTATATGAGGAATGCCATTAAGCATGTAGATCTTGTTAGGGATATTTTAGACGATCTTTATGCCTTAGATCCCTCAAGTAGCTACTATTATTCGGCTCACGAATATATTAAGCGAGTTCAATATTGCTTAGCATATTTGCAATACATAGGTACACCAGGTTCTGCACTACTCACTAATAGGCCCATTGCTGTAACTCCATTTAATAAGACTCCAGGAGCAAAACCGTCATTGGCACAATCAAGTAAGGCACCTTTAAAATCTGTTGCTAATGTTCCCACTTTGCCTTCTACAGGATTAAAAGAGACTACTAAGGCTAAAGGATCGCCACTCAAGAAAGATAAGATCAAGCCCTCCACTAGTAGTGCCAAAAAGAAGAAAGTAGAAGTTCACAATAGGAATGCTAGTTCAGTTTTAAATAAAAAGAATCATGTTAAGACTAAAAGCTCTGCGCCTGTGCAGAAGCCTAAACCATTCGTGAATTCTAATTTGAATTGTTGGAATTGTAATGAATGTATGTTTTCCCAACGTCATGATTTGTGTCTTCTTGATCATGTAAATGAAATTAATGCTATTAAGAATGGTCTTGAATGGAAGCCAACGGGTAGAACTCGTGCCCAAGTTGGCTGGCAATGGTGTCCCACTGGTAGGACCTTTACATTAGATGGAAAAATGTGCCCTTTAACTAGGAATGCATCCATTAAGGTTAGGTCTGAGCGTCCTTTAGTTAGGAACACTCGCACTCAAGTATGGAAACAGCGCCCTTTAAATAGGTCAGCCCCCACTATAGTGCCTATCAGTGAAGAAATACCTCAGGATTTAAGCCAACTAGAATCTACACTACCAATTAGGAAGAAGAAGGCTAGGAAATCTAAGAAACCTAGAGTTAGCAAATCTAAGATTATTAAATCTGTACCTGCTAATAACAAGGAACACTCAGATTCCGATACCTCTACATTGTCTTCGTGTGGTGATATTTTCAGGTGGTCCAAATCATCCTGTGGTATTTGGACTCCGGTTGTTCAAAACATATGACCGGAGATCGCTCGATGCTCCGAAATTTCGTCAGCAAGTTTCTTGGTACGGTTAAATTCGGGAATGATCATATAGCAAAGATAATGGGGTATGGTGAATATCAGATTGGAAACGTGACGATTTCAAGGGTATACTATGTAGAAGGTCTTGGTCATAATTTATTCTCAGTAGGACAGTTTTGTGATTCCAACCTTGAGGTTGCTTTTCGACAACACACTTGTTTCATCCGCAACTTGGAAGGAAAAGATTTGTTAAAGGGATCTCGTGGTGCAAATCTTTATACCTTGTCCTTACAAGACATGATGGCCGCCTCTCCAGTATGTCTTCTCTCTAAAGCATCTAAGACCAAGTCATGGTTATGGCATCGCAGATTATCTCATCTTAACTTTGATGCTATTAATCATCTGGCTAAAAACGAATTAGTTCGTGGTCTTCCAAAGCTTAAATTTCACAAGGACCATTTATGTTCCGCGTGTTCAAGGGGGAAAAGTACCAAGAAATCTTACAAGCCCAAAGCTGAAGACACCAATCAAGAAAAACTTCATCTTTTGCATATGGATCTTTGTGGGCCAATGAGAACTGAAAGTGTGAGCGGTAAGAAATTCATTCTGGTAATTGTGGATGATTTCTCCAGGTTTACATGGGTTAGATTTCTACGTACAAAGGATGAAGCACCGAAGGCTATCATCATTTTTCTGAAATTCATTCAGGTACGTTTGAATACTACTGTCCGCCGTATTCGTACATTCAATGGTACAGAGTTCGTCAACCAGACTCTTCGTGATTATTATGAAGGAGTTGGTATCTCACATGAAACATCCGCTGCACGCACTCCACAACAAAACGGTGTCGTTGAAAGACGGAATCGTACACTTATGGAAGCTGCTAGGACTATGCTTATCTATGCGAACGCTCCATTGTTCTTGTGGGCAGAAGCTATATCTACTGCATGTTTCACCCAAAACCGTTCTATCCTTCGGAAACGCCATGGAAAAACACCTTACGAGCTTCTACATGACCGTAAACCCGATGTTTCATTTTTTCATGTGTTTGGTGCTCTCTGTTATCCAAACATTAATAGTGAGAACTTGGGTAAGCTTCAACCAAAAGCCGATATAGGTATTTTCATTGGTTACTCACCGTCCAAGAAAGCATACCGAATCTATAACCGTCGTCTTGGCAAGATTGTAGAAACTATGGACGCAGATTTCGATGAGCTGACAGCGATGGCTTCTGAGCAACACAGCTCTGAACCCGCGCTTCATGAGATGGGAACCGGTGCTATTAGTTCCGGATTAGTTCCCAATAATCCTACTTCTACATCATTTTTACCACCAACAAGGCCCGAGTGGGATAAACTGTTTCAACCGTTGTTTGATGAATTCTTCGATCCCCCTACTGATGAAGTTCCAGCACCTGTAGTAATTGCTCCAATTCCTGAAGTGGTTGCTCAAGCTAATGAACCTTTATCTAATGCATCTTCAATTCACATTGAACCGGATGCACCTTCACCAAGTGATTCTCAAACTACACCTGAATCATCACCCCTACTTGTGCCTAATGATGTGGAAGAGGATTCTATTGATCACGACTTGGAATATGCTCACATGCAAGAGCTTGCTTTCTTTGGTGTAGCGATACCTGAAAACCCTTCAGCCGCGTCTACCTCAGAAGAAGTTCCTTCCATTGTTCACTCTAGACCACCTAGGATTGAAAACCATAGCACTAAATGGACAAAAGATCACCCAATAAGGAATGTCATTGGAGATCTAGATCGACCAGTCTCTACACGCCATCAATTACAAGAGAGTGCACTCTATTGCTACTTTGATGCATTTCTCTCTGAAGTTGAACCCAAAAATTGGCAGCATGCTATGACTCAATCATCTTGGATTGAAGCCATGCAGGAGGAACTCAATGAATTCCAACGACTTGAAGTATGGGAATTGGTTCCTCTCCCTGACAAGGTTAACATCCTCACTTTGTTATGGGTTTATAAGGTTAAACTTGATGAGATGGGTGCGGTATTGAAGAATAAGGCTAGATTGGTCGCTAGAGGATATAAACAAGCCTTGGGTATAGACTTTGAAGAATCTTTTGCTCCTGTGGCAAGATTGGAGGCAATTAGACTATTCCTTGTGTATGCTGCTCATATGAACATGATCGTCTATCAAATGGATGTGAAGACGGCATTTTTGAACGGTGAAATAAGGGAAGAAGTTTATGTTAGTCAGCCAGATGGGTTCGTCAGTACGGAGTTTCCTAATCATGTGTACAAGCTTAAGAAGGCTCTCTATGGGTTGAAACAAGCTCCACGCGCGTGGTATGATCTCCTGTCAACATATCTCATCTCGGAAGGCTTCTCCAAAGGCAAGGTGGACCCCACTCTATTCACTCTCAAGGAAGGCAACGACATGATTCTGGTACAAATTTATGTTGATGATATAATATTTGCTGCCACTAACATAGAATTGTCAAATCGATTTGAGAAGATAATGTCCACACGCTTTCAGATGTCGATGATGGGAAAAATTTCATTTTTCTTAGGATTACAGATTTCTCAGAATCCCAAAGGCATCTTTATTAATCAATCCAAATATGCTCTAGAATCTCTTAAGAAATATAACTTTGAAAATTGTGACCCGGTGGACACTCCAATGGTGGAGAAATCCAAGTTAGATGAAGATAGGAATGGGACTATTGTCGATCCAAAACTTTACCGTGGAATGATCGGCACCCTTCTCTATCTGACTGCTAGCAGGCCTGATTTGCAATTTGCTGTATGCATGTGTGCCCGGTATCAGGCTCGGCCTACTGAAAAGCACCTACATGTTGTGAAAAGGATCTTTCGGTATCTAAAAGGAACACTTCATCGTGGTCTATGGTATCCGAAAGATTCCTCGATTGCTTTAATATCATACGCAGATGCCGATCATGCTGGATGTCAAGACACGAGGCGTAGCACGTCTGGATCTGTGCAACTCCTTGGAGATAGATTGATCAGTTGGTCTTCAAAAAGGCAGAAAAGCGCTGCAATATCAAGCACGGAGGCTGAATACATCGCCATGTCCGGTTGTTGTGCTCAAGTCCTTTGGATGAGATCACAATTAACTGACTACGGTTTGGGATTTAACAAAATCCCGATGTATTGTGACAACAAGAGCGCCATTGCCCTTTGCTGCAACTATGTTCAACACTCCCGGGCCAAGCACATAGACATTCGCTACCATTTCATTAAAGAGCAGGTGGAGAACGGAGTGATCGAGCTGTATTTTGTCACTACTGAGTACCAGCTGGCGGATATGTTCACCAAAGCCTTAGATCGAGGACGAATCGAGTTTTTGATCGACAAGCTTGGCATGAAATCATTCACTCTAGCGACTCTCAAAGAGTTGGCAGAAGAATCAGCTGAATAGTCGTGGTAAACTATTCAGAGTATCCTTTGTTCGTGATCATGTATATTATAGTAAATATATAAACCACAAAAGAAAAATATAAAAATATAAAACCAACAAAAACCATAAAAAATATAAAACCTAGAAAAACCATAAAAAATATAAAACCTACAAAAACCATAAAAATTATAAAATCAAGAAAAACCAAAAATATTTTTCATTTTTTAAAACGGGCATGTCTTTTAGTACGGTAATATTTACGGCCTTAGAAATGTCGATTAATATTGACACGGTGCCATAAATAGAGTCCGTATAAAAGTTGTACATTTTTAAAACATGCCCATTATGGCTTGTAGTTATTTCTGACTGCAACCCGGTTTTCATATTAAAGTCACGTATTTCTTTGGAAAACGTTGGCTCAGAACGGGAATTAATTTTCTCGGGCGTGATTTACAAGCCAAATCATGCAAAGGGATCAAGTTTACTTTACAACTTGGTCTAACACGAATTTGTGTACATCTCAGTGCATTAATTTGTTAAAATAAGAGAAATCTTATTGACACCACGAATCAAACTTTTTCAAGATACAAATTGGAAATGCTTTCATCAATATTTGACTCTTTAAACAATGACTACAGCTCTTTAAATAGAAAACGGGTCATCATTTAAGGGGGAGAAAATATTAAATCATCTTCGTCATTAAATCGATCTTTTCAAAAGTGATTGTGGAAATTAATGGCTAAATGGTAATTGAGTGGTTTTGCTTTAGTATACGACTTGTGTTCGTTATATGTGATAGACATTGCTTATAGATCTTGGAAATATGCAAATAGGTTGTGATTAGGTTGTGATTGCTAAGTTGTGTAAAAGTTAAGCTGGCTAAGTTTATTGATGGATAGGAGACGAAAAAGGAAAAATGAAAATATAAGACAAAAAGGAAAAGAATAAGGAGTGTAGGGTATAAAGTGACATTGTATGAAACTTGTAAAAAACTTTTGACCTAAGTCAAATATAAACCCCCCCCCCCCCCCCCCCCCCCCCGCCCCCTTTTTCTTATTCACTGTTTATTCTCACTATTGCCGCCATTGTTAAAACACACACACAAACTCAAAAAACAACTCGTTTATCCATCCAATCCTGTTCATTCGATTAACAAGGTAATTAACATCTATATTTAACTTATAATTCGTTAAATTCATCATCTAAATCTTGTTAAATTGATTCGGGTAGTAAACTTTACCAGATCTAGGGTTTATTTGCCAATTTAGGATTAATTGTTTCAGATTTGTGGTGGGTTTTATGCGGATTAGCATTAGATGATGTTTAAATGCCTTAGTTTGCCTTAGAACTCACAAACGCGCATAGATTAGATCATCAAAGGCTGTGTTTGAAAAGTTCCGGATGAACATGGTTATAAACTTCCGAATGAAGGATTTTTCTGAAAAACTTCCGAATGAGGAAGTTCCGAATGAAGGACTTCCGAATGAAGGAAGTTCCGAATGAAGGACTTCCGAATGAAGAAGTTCCGAATGAAGAAGTTCCGAATGAAGAAGTTCCGAATGAAGAACTTCCGAATGAAAGAAGTTCCGAATGAAGGACTTCCGAATGAAAGAAGTTCCGAATGAAGGACTTCCGAATGAAGAAGTTCCGAATGAAAGAACTTCCGAATGAAGGAGTTCCGAACGAAGAACTTCCGAATGAAGAAGTTCCGAATGAAGAACTTCCGAATGAAGGAAGTTCCGAATGAAGAACTTCCGAATGAAGGAAGTTCCGAATGAAGAACTTCCGAACGAAGGAAGTTCCGAATGAAGAACTTCCGAATGAAGGAAGTTCCGCATGAAGGAATGTTCCGAATGAAGAAGTTCCGAATGAAGAACTTCCGAATGAAGGAAGTTCCGAATGAAGAACTTCCGAATGAAGGAAGTTCCGAATGAAGAACTTCCGAATGAAGGAAGTTCCGAATGAACCGAATGAAGAAGTTCCGAATGAAGGAAAGTTCCGGATGAAGAGTTGTTTGATTATTATTGTTTGCATGTTATATGTAATTGTTGTATTATGTTATGAAATGTGTTATGCTTAGAAATAAGAATGATATATATCTATATGTTTTTGTGCATCAACCTTTCATGTCTTATCTTAAGCAGATAAAATGACTAATCCAACAGTACAAGCAATCCAAGACTTTAGAGAAGCCGCTATTGCTAAAGCACGAACCCTTAAGTTTATACCCAACAACTACCGGCTGAAGCAAGTCTCAAAATCCACTCACCATGTATTTAAAGTAGCCATCGCAATCCTTGATCAATCCCATTTTAAGAATGCGTTAAGAAGTAGTGCCTCGGTGCCTTATGATTATATGTATGAATTTTGGGCTACCAAGGAAATCACTTCAAACAAGATCACCTTCACCATCGACAACAAGCAGCAGACGCTCACAGTTTCAGACTTCCGTAAGATTTTTGGTATACGGGATACACCCAAAGGCATGTCATTTTCGAGGGATCCTACTAAAGATGAACTCATGGAGTTATTTGAGGCTCTTAGATGTCCTGATATACGAGTTGCGTCTGAGTTTACCACTGCTAAAGTAGGACAACCTTGGAGAGCATTGTTGGGTATTCTCAGTAGATGTCTTACACCAAAAACAAGTGGGCATGATGCTTTGCGCAGTCCTATTATAAACCTCTTCCATGGCATGTACAAAGCTACAAATGCAGATTATGCGTTGTTGATATGGGAAGAATTCACCTTTCAACTCTTCCAAAACAAGAAGCTGAAGACAAATTTCTTTCCTTATCCTCGGTTTATCAAGCTTATCATTCATTATTTTATGAAAAATGATGCTACTATTGATAGGCGTGCAGCAAGTCGTTATCACACTGAAGAAGCTGATGATACTGTGGATCTAAGGCATGAAGGACCATCTGGTGGTGTCATTCCTGGTCCTATTCCCGATTACCTTCTGACGGAGAAAATCAAAGGTTCTGCTGATTACAAGCTACTGCAGCTAGAAATCAAGAAACTAAAAGTAAACCTTCAGACTGGAGAAGATTCGTCTACTACAGTGAAGAGTAAAGGTAAACGCAAGCAACCAGCTGCTTTACCTGAACCTGAAACCAAGAAGAAAAAGACGGAGGTTAAGAAGGGAAAGGGTAAGGCTGATGAGATGGTTTTACGTGATGAAGAAGATGTTGTTGATCCTGCTCTTGACAAGACAGAGAGAAAAATGATGAAGATAGCAATTCAAAGGAGTAGGAAAGATACTGGCGGTAGCGGTTCAAGTGCAAGGGTAAATGTTGAAGAAGAGTACATGGAACCAGATGATATTGATGAGTTTGGGTCACCTGAACATTATTCCACTTCGAAGGAGCCATCAATCCCTGTTTCAGCAAGTGTTGAAAAGGAATCCGGTGCTCCTACTATCATGGTGTCTACTCATCCTTTAGCAACTCAACCTCCACCAATCCAACCCTTACCAACCAGACCGACGTCAACACCATTTCTTCCACCACCTATAACTCCCATACTTAGTACCGCAGTAACAACCGAGCCTCTTCAATCAACCCAGAGCAGCTCTGCAACATCTACAATGGCTGCATTGGTGATGGCCGAAATGTTGGATAAACATGTGGATAATCACAAACGAGAAATGGATGAACTTCGCCAAGAGTTACAAAGACGAGCTCAAAGTGAAGAAGCATCTAGGAAAGCCCAAGAGGAGATGATTGCTAAGTTCGCTGCAGATATGGAGTTGACTCGAAAAGCACATGCAGAAGAACTAGCTCGGGTTAAGCAGGCTGAGGCTGATAAGCATGCTGCACGTATCACCAGACTTCAAGCGATGAGGGATAAATATAAGGAGCAAAAAGAAGCACTTGAAGCTTCTGTTGAAGAGAGAGTGCAAGAATCCGTAGAATCCATTATGCCTAAACTGCGTGATGAATTGAAGACACTAGCAGCTGATAACTTGATGATCAAGTCATCCAATCCTTCAGAATCCGCCTACAAAATTGCTTATGAGTTAACGGATTTTAAATTAAAGAAGATCCTTAAGGCTCGTATGGTGGAACTTGGATCGTTTGATAAGTCTAGGATTCAACGGGCTCTATACAAATCCCTGAATGACGCTATCATGGAGGATGATAGGTTATTTAAAACGTTTGGAAGTGTGGTACCTTATCACATTCTACCTGAGGAAGAAAGGGAAGAAAGTGAAGAAGCAGAGGGTACTGGTGAAGAGGAAGAGGAAGAAGAAGGAGAAGAAGAGGAAAAGGATGACGATGATGGTGATGATGAGGATAAGGATGATGATGATGATGACGATGATGATGATGGCGATGATGGTGGTGATGGTAATGAGGAGAGTGCTAGGGGGAGCAACGGGGATAACAATGAGGATGATGATGGGGGTGAACAGCCTAAAGAGGGAGATAAGGTTACCAGTTCGAAGAAAGCTGATAAGTCTGGAACCAAGTCCAAGAAAGATGCAGCACAGAAGGACAAATCAACATCATCGGAATCAATACGATCTAAGTGGCGCCACGATGTGAATGCTACTACAGCGTCATCGATTCCTGGTACCTCTATTGCTGTATCTTTACCTATTACCACTAACCCCATTAGTTCTGTTGTTGTTGTTCCTGTGATTGCAGAATCAGTAACGGAACCCGAAGCTGCACAACACTCACCCGTTCACGACACTGCCGAAATGCCTGAATCAGAACCAGCAGATGTTCGCGCTTCTACTCCTCTACAACAAGCACAACAATCTACGGTTCCTGAACCAAGCACACGAGACTGGGCAGACACGTTGGAGATAGACGAGACTGCACCACCACAGGCTTGGATAACGGCAGCGGCGCAATATGATCCGTTCACAGATGCAGACAAAGATGTGTTGTATCTTCGTATCCGCAGTCCAATTGACTTATGTGCATTTCTTGCTCATGAGTATAAGACTTCGGTTACTCCATCTTTGGTGAAGAAAGTGCTGAAGGATAAGAGACTTCGCGCCAAAACCTGGTTAACCCGAATGAAGTTCGAGTATTATGCCGATGAGATCCTGAAGGTTCTGAATACCGTTCAACGGCCAGGTCTTCATGAATCAGAAAGAGCTCCACCTCCACTTGATCCTACTCAAGATAATCAGATAGCTCTCGACTTCTTCGTCACCTATGATCTTGAGTATCTGCTGAAGGGTTCATCAAAGTACGCAACATCCTTGACCTTGCTGAAAGCTGCCAACTAGGGGACAATACCCTGGATCGAGGAAAAGGTAAACAGACTCTGGGTCCCAAGGATAACTTGTAATTATGATATGTATGCTGTTATAGGTGCATCTCATTGGGACGAACGAGTCCGAAGGGCGTACAGGGGTTGCTGCCTAGTCAATTCTGGAAGCAACGTTAGATCCGATATCCGCATCTCCAGCATTTTAGGGTTGAAAACTGAAGCCAAGAATGGCTATTATCATGTGACGGAGATTCGTTTGAAAAGGGAGGATGACAGGGAATACAAAATCCAGCAGGGAGATTTTTCTATCATTCGCCTTGAGGATATCGAAGATATGCTGCTTCTGATGACCCGCGATCAACTCACACATATTCCTCGTGAAGACCTCATTGCCTTGAATACAGCACTTCGTATGTTCACACGAAGCGTTGTTATCAAGAAAAGAGTTGAAGATCTGCAGTTGGGAGTCGAAAGCTACCAAAGGAAGCTCAACTTAACCCGTCCAGTGAATCAAGTTCTACCTGAACATGTAGATAGATGTCCTTATACCGGCATTTCTATCCCGAATTGTGGCATTTTCTACTTGAACGGTCGAGGTTTAATGAAGTTTATGAGGGTGGGTGAGCTATATAAGTACAGTGATGGGACCCTTCTACAAGTCAGAGGAAAGTTGGAGCATCTTAACTCGGGTGGGACTTTGCCAGAGATGACGGAGGATTGGCATCCGGGTTACCGGCAGATGGCGAAGTACGTGATCAAGAAGATTGATCAAAAGCTCCGTGAACGTAGATTGATGAGGAGCTTGGAAAGATTCGTTGGTGGAAGACCATATCTAGTGCACCACAAGCTACTGCAACGATCCATCTAATGGGTCGTACATTTCAGGTCCACTTTATATTGGTTTTCAATTGTGAATATGTATATTTGTGAATAATGTGCTTTTGCGGCTTGATGTAGTGTTAAGGTATGATAATTTTTCAAGAATTTCTCACGAGATTCTAAATCTTTCAAAATATATCATACTAAAGCACTACAACTATCCCTTATTAACTTAAGGGGGAGCAATAACTTGTTCTATGGCCAAACATCGATTTCATTTTTACCCAAAGACCGGTTAATCCATTCAATATCCCAAATATTAATGGTTAACATTTTGGATAAGGGGAGAAAATGGGATTAAGGAGACTTAAGTGATACTTGGCTAAAAGATGAAAAAGACTTAACGATAATCCAACTTAATATGTGTAAAGCACGTGTTAAGGGGGAGCGTTTTTGATGATCAAAAACACCTAAGGTACGAAACTTTTTTAATATCACAAGTACTTTAGGTGATTTTCAATGATTTTTCATGGTGGCAATTCCTTCCCAAAACACGCTTAAATTCACGACGAATGTGGTGACAAAAGGGTGGCAGGAATAGGTTTAGTCCAATGATTCATCAGAGCCAATGGAATCTTCCCAAGGACAATTCCCTAGATAGAATTAGAAGTCCTAAGAAAGATGGAGAAAGAATGTGAACGTAGCTGAATGCCGACCAAGTACTTAAGCTAGCACTAGAACAATCACAACAAGGTGCTAGTGATGACGTATTGGTAAGCATTGAAGGGGTTGAAGAATGAAAAAGAATTGTAAAGATAAAGGGTGTAAAGAAAGAAGCCCTCCTTACAACTTTAGGCAGAAACCGGGTTAATACATACGCTATTGAGGTCATTTTTGCTAATGATTCTCGGTATTGAAGAAAGACATCATGGACCCAGTGATGCAATGCACAACCCTTCCCAGCTAACTCAAATATCTCTCAAAAGGTATTTGTTTTAATCACACGGAGATCAACACGTTATCTATTGGTTTATTCACTCCGAATAGACTGGTATTGAAAAGGTGGCACTCCTCTCTAGCCATCGCTCACTAAATCAAAACGCACAATCGAGTCTAGAGCCAAGAGATCATCAAAAGTCTCATTAGGACACTTTCCATTTATTCCTTGCTTTCTCACACACTGTGAAAAGTAAGAGATTTTCATGAGTCCTACGCAGTATTCCTGTAATATTGCCAGAACATCCGAGTAATACGCAAATGAAGATGGAAATCCTGCTTGAGCCAACATCAAACAAGCTCATGGTAGGTTACACGTGCGGTTCTTTTAGAACCAATCTTGTGAAAAACTGGAAAGAAACAGTGGTTTAATTCTTAATTGAACTTAAACTCGTTCCAGGCCTCTTCGCATTATCATATGATCTTGCCAGAACACTCAGAGTGACTCTTTATTGATCACAGTGACGAGTGGAAATCCTTCTAGTGTTAACATCAAACAGCACTTGGTAGGTGACGTGCAAGATTCTTTATGAATTGAGCTCGTGACAACTGGAAAGCAACGATGGTGAAAATCTTAATTGAAATTCACTTGTTCCAGGTTTCATGAATTGACGGCTTCAAATCACAAGGATAATTTATCCAAGTGATTCACTCTTTATGTTCGCAGTCAGCTTTGGACGGTCGAATAAAGAGAACGGGTTTACCCGCGAAATCCTGTCAGGAAGTTACTTAATTGAAACTATCCGTCACGGGTACGATATCTAATATCGTCCAACGGTCTTCACCGACCGGAGGTAAAATGCTACCGAATTAGAATAAAATGTTCAAAGCCATTTTATTCGTGTCGTTGCTGTGTACCTGTTAAAGACGGTGGCGTTGCTGTGTACCTGTTGAAGACGGTGGCGTTGCTGTGTACCAGTGAAGACGGTGGTGTTGCGGTGTACCTGTAGAAGTCGTTCTCACATGCTTATGTTTTTCTGCATCAAAGTTTAGCAAAAATTCAAGAAAGTACAAGATAAAGTCTTCCGCTGTACCAAACTCTGAAACTTTCGAGAATTCAAAAAAAGACATAAGTGTGTGGAACATGGAGTCACGAGGAGGCAAGTTTCACAAGAAGGCAAAGATCGCACGTGAAAGGCCAAAAGAACAATGCTCTCAAGCCAAAGCCTAAAAGATCAAACCAACATATTCACAACAAAAGAAAGAAAAGAAGAAAAGACTACGAGCTAAAGAACGAAGACTTAGTATAGTATGCTAGGTTTAGAACTTTGTAACGTGGAGTGACCTCCCTTAGGGGGAGATTGTTAGAAATACGTTTTTACGTATATTAGAAGTATCGGTCACTCCACAATATTATTAATGTTGTAATAGCTTGTAGTTAACAAATAGTTAATAGTTGCTTATTAAGTTAAGTAAGAACCGGTCCATGGGCTTGTCATGGACCGGCCCATGCCCATGTAGCTTGGAAGTATAAATACCCCTTTCCACCATGGAAAGGGGTTGGTTGTTGAATGTTTCTCACTTTCATTTATTGAAATAACACATAGTTTTCTCTCTCTTTCTCTCTCTAACTTTCTCTCTCTAGAAATCATCAACCCCTTCATAGATTCATAGGTTATCAAGATTCTACATTGGGCTAGGCCTACAACCCCGACTGAAGTTAGACAATTCTTAGGACTAGCTGGGTACTACCGGCGATTCATAGAAGGATTCTCTTTAATTTCTAAACCTCTTACTAAACTTACAGAGAAAAACAAGAAGTATGAGTGGGGTTCAGAAGAAGAAGAAGCATTCCAAACTTTGAAGCGAAAGCTGTGTTCTTCACCAATTTTGGCTTTGCCCGACGGAGCTGAAGACTTTGTGGTATATTGTGATGCATCACGTAAGGGTTTTGGTGCTGTGTTGATGCAAAGGGAGAAAGTGATCGCGTATGCATCTCGTCAATTGAGGAAGCATGAGGAGAATTATACTACCCATGATTTAGAATTAGGAGCTGTTGTCTTTGCTCTTAGAATTTGGAGACACTATCTCTACGGTACATAGAGTGTGGTATATACCGATCATAAAAGCCTGCAACATATTTTGGATCAGAAGGAGCTCAATATGAGGCAGAGAAGATGGGTAGAGTTGTTGAGTGATTACGACATTCAAATTTGCTACCATCTCGGCAAGGCGAATGTAGTTGCCGATGCTCTTAGTATGAAGGATAGAGAAATAACCAAAAGGGTTAGAGCTTTAGCTATGAAAACTTATTCTGATTTATCTAATTGAATACTTAAAGCTCAAACGAAGGCGATGAAAGAAGAGAATGTGAGAAATGAAGACTTGGGTAGAAGGATGACACCTATATTCGAAATTCGTGATGACGGAATTTGTTATTTTGAGAATCATGTATGGTTACCGATGTATGGAGGACTGAGAGATCTAATTATGCACGAATCTTATAAGTCTAAATATTTGATTCACCCAGGATCGGATAAAATGTACCAAGACTTGAAGAAATGCTACTGGTGGCCGAATATGAAGGCTAACATTGCTACTTATGTTAGTAAATGCTTGACATGTGCTAAGGTGAAGTTTGAGCACAAGAGACCTTCGGGTTTACTGCAACAACCTGAAATTTCAGAATGGAAATGGGAGAGGATCACTATGGACTTTGTTTCGGGACTTCCGAGAACTTCTAGTGGTTATGATACGATTTGGGTGATTGTTGATCGGCTGACTAAGTCGGCTCATTTCCTGCCGATAAAGAAAACTGATGACTTAGACAAACTTACTCGGTTGTATTTGAAGGAAGTTGTTTGTAGACATGGAGTTCCTTTGTCAATTATTTCTGATCGAGATAGTCGGTTCGCATCTGAGTTTTGGAAATCGCTTCAGCGAGCTTTGGGGACTCAGTTGGACATGAGCACTGCGTATCATCCAGAAACGGACGGACAAAGTGAAAGGACTATTCAGACCTTGGAGGATATGTTACGAGCATGTGTAATGGACTTTGGAGGTAGTTGGGATCGACACTTACCCTTGGTGGAGTTCTCATACAACAACAGTTATCATGCAAGTATCAAGGCTGCGCCTTTTGAAGCACTTTACGGGCGTAAGTGTAGATCACCAGTTGGTTGGTGTGAAGTTGGAGAAAGTCAATTGACGGGTCCTGAATTGATTAGAGAAACGACTGAAAAGATCGTGCAAATCAAGAATCGTTTATTTACAACTCGTAGTAGACAGAAGAGTTATGCGGATAAGAGGAGAAAACCATTGGAGTTTGATATTGGCGATATGGTTATGTTGAAAGTATCACCTTGGAAAGGAGTTATTCGATTTGGCAAGCGAGGAAAGCTTAGTCCACGATATATCGGTCCATTCAAGATTATTGATCGAGTTGGTCCTGTTGCATATAAGTTGGAATTGCCATTGAAGTTAAGTGCTATTCACAATACTTTTCACGTTTATAATCTTAAGAGGTGTTTGGCGGACGAGAATTTGATAATTACACTTTAGGAGATTCAACTGGACGACAAGCTGCATTTTATTGAAGAACCGGTGGAGATTATGGTTTGAGAGGTGAAACGGCTTAAGCAAAGTCGGATTCCGATAGTGAAAGTGTGATGGAATTCCCGATGTGGACCTGAATACACTTGGGAGCGAGAGGACTACTTCAAGAACAAGTATCCGCATTTATTCATAGACGGGCCTAAGGAGAAATAAGCCCCGGGACGGTGCTCTCCTAAGGTGGTGAGGATGTAAAACCCACAAAATAAGGTCATTACTTAATTCTTACTTTTCAAATATTTTTGAAGTATTTTATAACATTAAATATTATTATGTTTAACGGTTTAAGTTAAAACCGATATTGAATATTTTATTTTAATATTTTGACGAGCAACGAGGAGTACCAGTGATCGCGATACCGACGGATGCCCACAATTTTATATTTTATTATCGATCGTTTCGATATTTAATACTTTCGACGATATCGTTTTAATTACGTATCGAGTCGTTATATTATTATTTTTCGTGTGCGTTTAAACTTTTAAAAAGTATTTTTACGAAACCCGAACCCCGTAAATATTTTCAAAATTGACTAATAATTATTTCCCGCTTTTTAGCTAACTATTTACATTTTTAGCCACAACTATTGCCAAATTGCAACCAAGGTCCCTACCCCACTATATAAAAACCCAAAACAAACACACACAAATCATTTTTTCACTTCAAAATTTTCACCCACTCCTCCTTTCTCTCTCTTGTTTGCCGAAACCCACCACCACACCCCAATTCCACACATTTTCAATTTTTACTCAAGATTTAGGATGATTTGAGCTAAACCAAGGATAGACCCATTCTTATTTTTGATCAAGGATCATATTGGTATAAGAAATTCTTACATGCAAGCACTTTTTATTTTCTTGATGTTGGTAGGTAGAAGCCATGATCATGCATGGTGTTTTTAGCATGATCCATGGTGGTTCTTGCTAGAAATCTTGTTAAAAACTTCATTTTGATCTAAAGATTTTTATTTTGATTATGTTTTTGATGTTATGGTTGATTTATGATGATATTAGGGTATATGAATGATCATTTCTATGGTTGGTTTTGATCAAAAAGTTGATTTTGTACAAGATTTTGGTAGCCATTTTATAACAGTAAGTTAACTGTAAAATCCGAATTTTTATGTTTTGAAAATGGCTTAACTTATAGCCTAGGGTTTTAGATAATTTTATTAGCTTCGATTTGATATAAGGTAGAGCTTCTAGCTCCAAACGAGCGCGAAGTTATGATGTTTTGAATGATCGTGTACCGGGAGACGAGTATCGGCACTACATATAGTTGTTGTCGATATTTGGATCGAATCTCGGGACTCTAAATGGAAGTTTTGAAATGTGTAACCTTCTGATAATAAGGTGTTTACTTATTAGGTTGAGTTTACTTTAAAACCCGGGTGTCGGTTTTGTAAATGGATTCGTTTAAATAAGTTAAAACGGTTGTATGAAAAATTAACGTAAATCTGTCCGGATTTTGTAGTTTGAAAATGAGTCGGGTAAAGGACTTTAAAAGTAAATTCATTTGATAAACTTGTAGGAGGACTTTCTATATATAGTAAGTTAGTTTATCGAGTCGTTTCATAAATGGTTGACAAGTTTAAAAAGGGGTAAATAAGCTAGTACATGTAGCATGTACCGGCGGATTTTGTTAAAAAGTATAAAATGGTAAAGTAAATGAGTAGTAAAGTATAATGAAATTATTTATATCGTTTACTCTCGAGTGTATTGTGGTTTTATGAGTTTGAGTTTGACGTTGTTATGTATGATTTATTTCTCGAGTCTATTATTAATGTACGCACCTTATTTGCTAGGTTGCGGTTGTCGTATTTATCGGGCATCTACTATCGTCGGCGATCGTCTTCAACTACTTCTACTACTTAAGGTGATTCTATAGCCTTGTTTGAGCTCATTCAAATATTTTAAAACCCACGAGGGGGAATACATGTTTTGTAAACTTAGAACACAAGATTTTTATGGTATGCTTGTCCCTCTATGAATGGACCCGTGGTTGCCTTTAAATTGCATTAAGTGATTGCCTTTGTTAAAGCCTCAATTTTGGACCGTTAACTAGCTTATGATGGACTAGCCGCTAGTACAATTAATAGATCTATGGGGGAAGCCGCCCCAGTTTACTTTTTTTCGACTTGTCATAGAAGCTTAGGCCCGACCTCCACACTGTTTGAACATATTGTATTGAGAAGTCAGGTATACGGCAATGTACCAATAATCTGGAGGTAATGACAATTAATAAATCTCCTGTCTTATCAGACCTCTAAAGGGAGTGTCTAAGGGCTCGGTTCCATGAGCTTATTGAAATTTATGCTATATACAATTATAATTGTTGATGCAAATTATTATTCGATGCTTATTAAGCATGCCACAAACTTATAATCTTTGCTTGTGTTCAAAATGATTATATAAACCTATAGATTCACTCGGCATTTTTGCTGATGATTTTCTCACATGTATTTCAGGTAATCAGGAAGTGTGAAGCTTGGAAGCCACGGGGATGAAGTTGTGCCCTACTTTTGTAATATAAACTCTTTGAATGTTTGTCGTTCCTTTTGTTCAAAACAATTTAAATCTTTTATTTTGGTTGTACTTTGGTTACGATGTCTTGGGACTACGCTACTCTGACAAATGTTTTAGGAACGATAAATTTGAAATGTCTCTTTTCGAGTCGTTCTTTATAAATTATGTGTTGTTGTATCATTGTTTAGCACCCAAAGATGTATTCCGCTGCGTGTAAATTTGGCGATGTTAAAATAATCTTGATCATTGTTTTCAGTGTCCATGATATTGACCACAAATCGATGTGTACAAGAACAATAAGTGGAAATGGTATGAAACTAATGAAAAATTAATTGAGTTTTGTATATTTTGTGGTTTTGGAGAAAAATCAGGATTTGAGATGGAGATTGAGTTAGAAAATTATGGTAACTGCATATGCATTAACTTAGCATGGACATTCAAAATTTTCTTGAAAATTTTGGCTCCAAATACAAAAATTAAACAACCAAATATTTTGAACTCCAATTTTCCTCCAAATTAAACATTAAACTTTTCCGTTTGAGTTGGTAAAAATAAAGTTTGAACAAAATGTTATACTATTTTACACATCTTAACATTCAACCAAAAACCTTTAGTTTACAGTGCATAAAAACTTGAATCATATATTATAAGAAAATGGATATAACATATAGTGAATTGTACATGGCCTTAAAATACTTATATTAAGTAATTAACAAACTCGTATTATTGATTACAGATAACTGATAATTGTTTCATAATGATAGTAATGCATACAAATCTATTACGCAGGGAGAACTGACATCATCCAACCTTCCAACATTCCTTTTGCCTTTGCTGTTGCTCCCCTCTACAACATTCCTTGACCGAACCTTCTTACATTATGTATGCCTATAATAGGAGTTTAAAACAGTGGAGGGCGAATACATGGAGTACTTGAAGAACTTGTGGTCAAAATCCGAATCGGACGTATATTGCTAGGGGTGGGCGAAGCTCTTTCAGAAGTAGATGATGAAGTGTCTGATTCAATATGAATAACTTCTGCAAACCTATACATATTAATGTTAGTTATATGTCGACGAATGTAGTGTTTTATGCATATGTTTGTATAGGGTACCATATCCAACTGATTTCAAAAAACCTAAAACAATATCATACCAAAAAACCTGTAACTATAATATACCATGGGACCATATCCGGACACATTAACATAACCAATAACCAAGATTGAAACATAGACCATATAAACACGTTAAATAAAAATGACATAGATTAAGAAGGGCTAGTCCTATAAATCGAATCACGTTAATGAAAAATGACATAGGTCCACATACATGCATTGAAAATTAGTGCAAACCCTAATACCATAACAAACTTACACTACTCGTATGAACCCTAATATTTAAATTGAACAATACTGATTGTTGCATTACCTTTTTTCCTAATTCTTCATGTCCTTAATGATTGTGTAGATTGGCGACTATTGTATATGAGGGTTTTATTTTTTTTATTGTGTATTAGATGAAGATTTAGGGTTTGTTCTTCCTGTGTGTGATTCTGAAGATGGTGGCGGTTACAAGATGGTTGTTGGATATTATTTGTGTTTAATGAAAATGTATATATTAAAATTACTTAATAATAAAATTATAATTAACATTTAATAATTAAAGTTAATAATAAATAAATAATAAGTAAATAAATTCATATACGTTGTATTTTTATTAAAAACATTTTTGTCAAAATAAACTAAGTTTAAAAAGGTTATAATTTTAAACATAACATAAAAATATTACTTTAATTTTAAACATAAAATTATAGTTAAATAACTTAAATATATATGGTTATAATATTCACCTTGAATATCTTTTGGTTTTTAAGCAGTATGTATGATTTAGTTGAGCTTTATATCAATCACCATGAATAATCATCTCAAGCAATTTAATATGAATAAGGTCGGTTTAATAAGGTTAGGGTGACAACATTATAGTTTATTAATGGGTTACGGTTTATGGTTTAGGGTTGGGGTTTAGGGTTTATGGTTTAAGGTATAAGGATGAGGGTTAAGGTTTAGGATTTATGATTTAGGGTTTATGGTTTAGGGTTAATGAAGTGATTTATGTATAGGGCTTAGGCTTTAAGGTTCATTGGTTTATGGTTTAAGGTTTAGGATTTATGGTTTAATTAGCTAGGGTTTGTGGTTTAAGGGTTAAATAGGATTTAAGGTTAAATGGTTTAAGGTGTATGATATAGTGTGTAGGGTGTATTGGTTTAAGGTTTAGGGCTTAGGGTTCAGGGTTTAAGGTTCATTGGTTTATGGTTTAATTAGTTAGGGTTTGTGGTTTGAGGGTTAAATAAGATTTAAGGTTAAATGGTTTAATGTGTATGATTTAGTGTATAGGGTTCATTGGTTTAAGGTTTAGGGCTTAGGGTTTAAGGTTCATTGGTTTAGGGTTTAAGGTTTAGGATTTATGGTTTAACTAGTTAGGGTTCATGGTTTACGGGTTAAATAGGATTTAAGGTTAAATGGTTTAATGTGTATGATTTAGTGTATAGGGTGCATTGGTTTAAGGTTTAGGGCTTAGGGTTTAAGGTTCATTGGTTTATGGTTTAAGGGTTAGGATTTATGGTTTAATTAGCTAGGGTTTGTGGTTTAAGGGTTAAATAGGATTTAAGGTTAAATGGTTTAAGGTGTATGATATAGTGTTTAGGGTGCATTGGTTTATGTTTTAAGGCTTAGGGTTTAGGGTTTAGGGTTTAAGGTTCATTGGTTTATGGTTTAATTAGCTAGGGTTTGTGGTTTAACGGTTAAATAGGATTTAAGGTTAAATGGTTTAAGGTGTATGATTTAGTTTTTAGGGTGCATTGGTTTAAGGTTTAGGGCTTAGGGTTTAGGGTTTAAGGTTCATTGGTTTATGGTTTAAGGTTTAAGATTTTTGGTTTAATTAGCTAGGGTTTGTGGTTTAAGGGTTAAATAGGATTTAAGGTTTATAGGTTTAAGGTGTATGATATAGTGTTTAGGGTACATTCGTTTAAGGTTTAGGGCTTAGGGTTTAAGGTTTATTGGTTAATGGTTTAAGGTTTATGATTTATGGTTTAATTAGCTAGGGTTTGTGGTTTAAGGGTTAAATAGGATTTAAGGTTTATAGGTACCGGTTTATGATTTATTGTTTAGGGTTCATTGGTTTAAGGTTTAGGGTTTATTGAGGTTTAATGTTTAGGGTTTAATGTTTAAGGATTAGGGATTATGGTATGTAGGATTATGAATTATGGTTTAATTAAGGTTTATGGTTTAAGGGTTATATGGTTTAGGGTTAAATTGTTTAAGGTTTAGGTTTTAAAGTAAGTCAGATAACAAATTACTCATCATTTATGTTATGCTCAGACGTGGTCTTGGTGAAATAAGTCAAAAAACCGTTTAAGCAACGACCTTTTAAAAGGGGTATAAAACGTTTGCATATATTATATATATTACTTATTTAAAACATAACTAATGTATTTTCATTAATATAATTTTTATCAAGTTTTATATACTTAGTCTTTCATAATAATTGTCTGTTGTTGACTTTTTTGTCTTAATATTGATACTTTCACTTTTAACATATTTGTTTATGTTATATGATTACCTGATAATATGACTCCACCGCATTGGCCCGTTTAAAATAATAATTCCTTAAATATATTTCATGCATTATATTAATTTTGTAATAGATATAAACCACAAAATGTAAGCTTATGACACATAAGCCCATCTCGACTTATGTTTAATAAATCATAAATAACATATTTATAAAAGGGTATAAGTAATAAATACACGAATACTTATGATGGTCCATTGTACCCAATGAACTTTTATATATCCGATATTCCTATTTGAACAAAAATATAAAGTTAGGACTTTTTATTAGGATAAATAACATATATTTTTGGGTCAAATTTTAACACCTTTTACTTCAAACTTTTATTGAGTGAAATTTAAAACATGCCTCTAAAATTTTATTTTGTTGAAAATTGAAAATTTGCCTCCAAAATGTTATTTAGTGAACATTGAAAATAAAACCCAAAAATTTTAAACTCATCCCACAATTTCTTTTCCATCCCTCATTCTCCAGCCATCAATAACATCAACAACTATTCTGTTCGGCCATCTACACCAGTTTAAATTTCATTACTTTATAAATCAGGTAATGTTTTTATTAGGATTATAATCTGTAGTGTTATGCATTTTTCAGATAATTAGTATATGTGTGATTGGATTTTGGGGTTTTATATTATGCGTTATTGATTCATGTTATGTGGCTTAAACCTTTAAGAATGTTTTATCTTGGATATGATATATTGGTTTGTTTTGTGATTTGTAGGATATATACGGTACGATTTATCCTCAACACTATGATGGACACGTCTTGGATACGAAGTAACAGGATAAAAAAGAATATTTTGACGGAGTAGAAGCGTTTATTGAATATGCCAAAAAAAGCGCAAGAGGAGATTAACCGCCACCCAGAAAGTCATAATGGACCACTTAAAATTCTATGTCCCTGTAACAGCTGCTTAAACCACATAGAGCGTAAAGTAGAATCAGTAGGATTCCATTTATTCAGGCATGGGTTTAATCCAAAGTACACAAATTGGAAAAAACATGGAGAAAAGGACGATCAATGATCAAATGCCCAAATATTAGTTGATGATACAACAGAGTATATTGACAACACGGATGTCGACACAGATGCTGGTTCAGAAATTCCAATAGATGGCCCAACAATAGTAGAGATGGTTAACGCTACAAAAGATGATTTTGATGAGGATGACATTGCCAAGTTTCAACAACTAGTAGTAGACGCGGAGAAGCCACTTTATGAAGGATGTCCCGACTTCACAAAGTTGTCTGCAATAGTTCAACTTCTCAACTTGAAGGGTAAGTATGGAGCTTGTGATAAGTTCTTTACTGAATTACTTGGTTTGATCAAAAAGATGCTACCTGCTGGTAACAAACTAGTTGAAAGAACTTATTAGGCCAAAAAATGATGCGACTGATGGGATCAGGATACAAAAAGATACATGTATGTATCAACAACTGCATGATTTACTGGAAAACTAACTCAAAATTGACTGCTTGCTCAAATTGTAGGACAACAAGATGGAAGGTCGACAGTAAGACAAAGAAAGTTTACGAAAACATTCCAGCCAAAGTGATGTGGTACTTCCCAATTATACCAAGACTAAAACGATTGTTTAAGATACCAAGTATTGTAGAAAACATGAGATGGAACGCAACAAGGAGGATAACAGATGGTGTTTTACGTCACCCTGCAGATTTACAGGCATGGCGTACCATAGATGAATAATTCCCTAAAATTGCAGAAGATCCAAGAAATATACGAATGGGAATATTGGCTAATGGGGTTGACGTCAACTCAGTTAATAGACATCACAGTGTATGGCCAGTTTTATGTGTCATATAAAACCTTCCTCCATGGTTGTGTATGAAATGAAAGTTTATCATGCTTTCGACCCTTATATCGGGATACCCGGGGAATGATATTGATGTTTTCTTAGAACCGTTAGTTGAGGATCTGTATACCTTATTTGAACATGGTGTTGATACATATGATGCGTCAACGAAAAAAAACTTTAAGCTTCATTCTGTTGTGTTATGGACGATAAATGATTACCCAGCACTGGGTACATTATGCGGCTGCCAATACAGTGGATTCAATGGTTGCGTGGTATGTGGGAAACATACACATTGTGTAAGACTTTTGGCCTCAGCCAAGCAAAGTTATGCTGGTCATAGACGATATCTACCATACACCCATCCATTCAGAAAGCAAAGGAAATCGTTTATTGGACAACAAGAACTTGAACGTGCTCCAGTACCAAAGACAGGGGAAGAAATATACGACGAAGTTCGACATATTCAAAATACGTGGGGAAAAGTAAAGAAAATTAACAATAACGCATCGGGAAACCAGGAAGATACAAGAGGTAGAGGTGGGAAAAATTCAAAATAACAAAAGAAAAGCAACAAAAGACCAGGGTAGTTCAATCCAGCCTACTGAATCGTATTGGAAGAAATACAACATTTGGTATCGAAGGCTAAGGTATTGGAGGCATAATCCTGTTCCAGATTGTATTGACTTTATGCATGTAGAAAAAAAATGTGGGGAGAGTTTTGTTGGAACTTCGCTAAATGTTCCTGGTAAGACGAAAGATGGATTGAAGGCACGATTAGATCTGGCAGCTTTGGGTATAAAACCAGAGCTTTTTGCTAGGCTAGAAAAAGACGAAACAACACTACCTCAAACAGGCTGCACGTTAACTAATGCTGAAAAAGACAAATTTTATGAAACGTTAGCCAACCTCAAAGTAGCACAGGGATATTGTTCAAATTTTGCTAGTTTGGTCAACGTAAAGGAAAGGAAGCTCATTGGCCTTAAGTCACATGACTATCACATGCTGATGCAAGAGTTTTTACCAATTGCAATACGTTCAATCATGCATCCACCCACACGATATGCTATTATCAGGTTTTGCTTTTTCTTTAAATCTATATGTAGAAAAGAAATCAAATTGGAAGAACTAGATGCGATGCAACAAGAACTCTTTGTGACACTGTGCCTACTTGAGAAGTTCTTTCCTCCGTCATTTTTTGATATTATGATACACTTGACTGTGCACCTAACTAGAGAGGTAAGATAGTGTGGTCCCATATGCTTTCGGTGGATCTACCCATTTGAAAGATGTATGAAGGTTATTAAAAACCATGTTAGAAACAGAAACCGACCAGAGGGATGCATTGCTGAGGAGACCATTGCGGAAGAAAAAATAGAGTTTTTTAGCGAGTATCATAAAACAATGAAATCTGTTGGTTTACCACCTGATAAAGATGTAACTAATGAAAATGAGGACGGAATGCCATTGTCGGTCGGCACACCATTCGAAATGAATGGGGAACTATTTGCAAAATCTCATTTGTATGTACTACAAAATATAGATGAACTTTTACCCTATATCGAGTAAGTATTACTAACACATGTCTATTTCATTGATATAAATATAAAAACAACAAAATTAATCAAATACATTGATTCGTTTCAGGCGACACAAGGATTATTTGAAAAAAAAATAACCCGGGTAAACGAATAGCATTGCTGGAGGCTGAGCATTGTAAAACTTTTGCCAAGTGGTTACATGATGAGGTAATTACTTGTATGATGTTTATAATTGTTTGTTTGTTGCTAAATATTAGTTAACTTAACATCTCAAAAACCAATACTAAGCTAGAAGTAGTGTATAATAAATAAGCACTTACAACGTAATGAGGCCATCTCCAACTTTCATTAGTAATTAGAAGCGTTGTCATTAGCTAGGAAGAGGTCCACCAACACACCATTTCTTTATCTGTGTTAGAAATACGTTTTTACGTATATTAGAAGTATCGGTCACTCCACAATATTATTAATGTTGTAATAGCTCGTAGTTTATAGTTACTTATTTAGTTAAGTAAGAACCGGTCCATGGGCTTGTCATGGGCCGGCCCAAGTCCACATAAGACTTGGAAGTATAAATACCCCTTTCCTCCTTGGAAAGGGGTTGGTTGTTGTTCATTTCATGTTTTCATTTAATAAAGAAGACACACATTTTCTCTCACTTTCTCTCTCTAGTTTCTCTCTCTAGAAAACATCAACCCACTTCATAGATTCATAGGTTATCAAGATTCTACATTTGGTATCAAGAGCTATGGGTGATTTAAGGTAATGATTTGTGTGGTTTTTAGTTTTTGATTGTATTAGTGTTCTTTAAGAAGATTTATCTTGATTCTTGGTGTTTTTGGTGTTTTTGTGATTGGGATTAGTAGATAAGTATTAGTTTTTACTTATTATTGTAGAAATCATAAAACTTTTTGGGCTATTTGGTAAAAATCTGGGTTTAATCTTGATTTTTTGATCGACTGTTCATCACGAAACACCTTCTGTTTACCCAGCAAAAGTTCCGAACCAAAACATCCGAACCAAAAAGTTTCGGATCAACCAAAGTTCCGGACCAAAAAGTTCCGAACCAAAAGTTCCGGATCAAGGAAAGTTCCGGATCAAGGAAGTTCCGAACCAAAAGTTCCGGATCAAGGAAAGTTCCGGATCAAGGAAGTTCCGAACCAAAAGTTCCGGATCAAGAAAAGTTCCGGATCAAGGAGAAAGTTCCGGATCAAGGAAAGTTCCGGATCAAGGAGAAAGTTCCGGATCAAGGAAAGTTCCGGATCAAGGAGAAAGTTCCGGATCAAGGAAAGTTCCGGATGAAGGGAAAGTTCCGGATCAAGACTTCCGAATCAAAAGTTCCGAATCAAGGTATTCCAAGTCAAAATCTTCCGAATCAAACTTCCGAATCAACAAAAAGTTCCGAATCAAGGGTTATTTTACTTGTTTTTTCGACGATTTTTTAGAGGATTTAATCTTGGTTTCTTACAACAAAAACTCAACACATTTCACAAGCTTTACTTCACTGCTCGATCAACCGATAATCTTTGTCTCTTTGAAGTTAAGAAAATGAATCCGAATTCAGTAATGCCTCAGATGACATCCCTTACGGATATTTCCGTCATTACGGGAACGGATAATCACCCTCCAATGCTCATCAAAGAAGTTTTTGAAGCATGGCAAGGCCGGATGATGTCTTTCCTTAAGGGAAAACCGGTTTATGGGAGGCTTATGGTTAAGTCAATTTTAAATGGTCCACTTGACTATGGTACCATCATGGTTAATAATGTGACTCGACCAAGAGAATTTGAAGAACTCACACCAGCTCAACAACTTGTTGCAGATGCAGACGAAAAGGCTCTTCAAACCATTCTCCAAGCTCTTCCACATGACATCTATCGGATGGTAAGTCAGTATACGATGGCTAAGGATTTATGGGAACGTCTTAAGGTGTTGCTACAAGGTACGTCTCTTACCAAACAGGAAAGGGAATGTCAGTTGTATGATCTGTTTGATAGATTCACGTACAACCTAGGGGAAACGCTTCACGATTATTACTTCAGATTCACCACTCTCATGAATGATCTGAATGTATACAATCTCGTGATTGCTCCATTCCAGGTTAACACCAAATTCTTGAATACTTTACCTCAAGCTGAATGGGGTGAGTATATTACCGATGTTAAGTTAACCAGGGATTTGCATAAGTGCAATTTGGATCAACTCTATGCTTTCCTTCAGCAGCATGAGAAACATGTGATCATGCACCGTTCGCCTCGAGGTATGTACCCTGATTCATTAGCTTTGATGGCGAATCAACCAAGCTTGTCTCACAACAACACTCCTTATATCTTGGGACATCAAGCCTATCATCCATCACCTTACATGACACCAACCTTCCCCCAATACTCGATTCTACCGCAACCACCCACCTCACATCAGCAACAATATCGGTTTAGTGCACCTTCATCACAATATGCTACACAACCTCACCCAGCAAGCATTGCACCTTATGCTCAGTCTTCATATTCTTCTTATCAAGAGAATGCAGCATATCCAACAAGCTACCCTGATCAAATGAGTATTCCTTCTAGTGATTATGTAGCTCATCAAGACCAAGCAATGTATTGTGATGATGAGGAAGTCCCCATTCCTGTATTCAAACAAGGAGCTGACCCAGTTGAAGTGTTAACCACTATGTCTGCTTATCTCACAAGGACTTTAAGCAAACGAGGATTCAGAGGATCAGCTCCAACTAACAATCAGTTGAGGAATTCATCCAATTCTCGCCAACAAGCTACTATTGAGAATGGCAGGGTAATGGTTCAACCTCTTCAACCTTATCAGGGGAGACCTACTACATCAACCACCAATGCTCGTACGGTCAATCCTGCTCCAATGGTCAATCCTCCACGGGATAATTCCATAGGCAAGTTGAGAATGATTACATGCTACAACTGCAAGGAAGAAGGACACATGTCCAGGGATTGCAAGAAACCCAAGAGGAGAAGGGATGGTCAATGGTTTGCAGAGAAGATCTATCTGGTGAATGCTCAGGCACAAGGAAGGGAACTTGATGAAGAGGAGCTTGCATTTCTTGCTGATCCAGGGATTGCTGAACAAGACACTGTCACCACACAGAATGCAGCATACCAAGCAGATGATCTCGATGCGTATGACTCAGACTGTGATGAATTTCAATCTGCAAAGGCTACTCTCATGGCAACTATCTCCAGCTTAGGGCCAGAAAAGAGATCTGAGGTACTTATTAATACCACCGATAATACCACTGATGCTAGTATTCAACCACATCAAGTTGTGCAAGAGAGTGCTGATTTGAATGAGTCTTCGGTGGTGAGTCTTTCAAATGACGAGACAATCAATGATAGTAATATCAATGTGAGTCCCCAGACTTTGAGTGAATCACAACCGGGAGCCATTTCGCATACGCCTACTCCTGCTCAACAAGATTTGGTCATGGTTCCTGCTACATTACTTAGCCAAATGAATGCTGCACTCTTAGAAACCCTAGCTAAGAATAAGAATTTGTCTGATGAGCTTGCCTTAAGCAACGAGAAAGTTCAAACTTTGGAATTAGTGCCTTCGTCTAGTGTTCTAACAAATCCCGAATATGATCACTTTCGAAACAAACAAATGGGTCACTTGCAAGAAATTGAAAACTTAAGAGCAAATCTGTCTAATGAACTTAAAGAAAAGGAGTTAGTGGTCACTAATTTTCAAAAACTTCAAACGGATTTTGAATCACTCGAGTCAAAGAAGAATGAAATGGAGATTAATGCTACTAATAAGATTAGAAGTCTAGATTATTTGCTTTTAAGACAATACGCTGCTTCTCAACTAGTGCACTTATTTGATGCTTCGTTTAGAGAATTTAACTTATCACGTCAAAAAGGCCTTCCCCCTAACTCAAGGTATGCAAAACAAGCTTTAAGACATAGTCCAAGACTTTATAATGCAACTCAATTAGGATTGGCCTTAGACCCGATTGGTTTTTTCGATGATCGAACAAGTAAGGATCTAGTTGATGAGGATCGGTCATACAATTCTGCAAAATATCCCGAGTGTGATTATTTTAAAATGAATAAGGAGCTTGCAAAAACGGATTTTAGAATTCACTTCCATATGGACAAAGATCTCATCACAGCACCAACCTACATGTTAGAGGAAGAAAACCCTAGTACATTTCCTACACTTGTCAACATGGAAGGTCCTAAGGAAATTCCAAAGAATCTTCCACCTGTTAGCACTGTATGGTTAAACTTGCAAGAGATTAATCAATACTTTACTAATTTTGACAAGGTCATTTTGGAATGTACGACTTCAAATGGCCTAAACGCCGGAGAATGGGCTTTCGAACACATGAACGAGGTGTTTAAAAATGAGATCAATCCGTTTGTCGAAAGTCTAAAAGGAAGTTTTGCATCTTTTAAGGAAAATCTTGTGTTTGAAATTGGTGAAGTTCAAAAAGTGTTTTATGAAATGGACACCGCTTACGAACTACAACTAATTGAAAAAGAAAAGATTTTAACCGAATATGACCGATTCTTGTCCGCAGTAATTTCGTGTGATGTGCTTATTACTGTAAATGTTAATTATTCGAATGAGCTTACATCCGCTATGATTAATTGTGATGCTGTGAATATTTGTGATGATGTTTGTGATCTCTCTGTAAATGTTGCTGATACTGTAAATGAGGTAGATAATCATTCTTGTCACGAATCTAACGCTGAGTTTTTAAAGCTACAAGATTCTTACAATTTACTTTCAAAACGCTTTAATCAACTAGAACAACATTGTATATCTTTAGAACTAAAACAACAAACTCAAAATGAGGATATTTTGATAACAAATAGTTGTGAAAACGGTGTTGAGACGAGTGACAAGATGATTGCAATTGTTAAGGCATTAGAGGAAGAGATTATGAGATTGAAGAGAGATGTGTCATCAAATGAAACACTAAAATTGGAACTAGAGGCTGCAGAGTCTAAAAACCAGGTTTTAGAAATTAGACTTTCGTCTGTTCTAGGGGAGATAGATCGGACAAGACAGGGACTATCCGCTCTTTATGGTTCACTAGAAGAACGCTTCGCTTTTAATGCGGCACAACAACAATCTTATGTTGAACAACTGAACCAAAAGTGTGAGGAAATCTCTGACTTAAACATCCTGCTCATTGACAAAAACATGGTTTTGGCCGAGTTAAAGGAGACACTTCTTCTCACCCGACAAGAAGTTGTTGATAACTTAGCTACCGACTCTGCACCGTCCACTAGTGCCCCAACAACCAAGTCAGTAGTGCTTTATAAGAACCCGCTTCATAAGAGAAACCCGGTTACCTACGATGATTATATGAGGAATGCCATTAAGCATGTAGATCTTGTTAGGGATATTTTAGACGATCTTTATGCCTTAGATCCCTCAAGTAGTTACTATTATTCGGCTCATGAATATATTAAGCGAGTTCAATATTGCTTAGCATATTTGCAATACATAGGCCTACCAGGTTCTGCACTACTTACTAATAGGCCCATTGCTGTAACTCCATTCAATAAGACTCCAGGAGCAAAACCGTCACTGGCACAATCAAGTAAGGCACCTTTAAAATATGTTGCTAATGTTCCCACTTTGCCTTCTACAGGATTAAAAGAGACTACTAAGGCTAAAGGATCGCCACTCAAGAAAGATAAGATCAAGCCCTCCACTAGTAGTGCCAAAAAGAAGAAAGTAGAAGCTCATCATAGGAATGTTAGTTCAGTTTTAAATAAAAAGAATCATGTTAAGACTAAAAGCTCTACGCCTGTGCAGAAGCCTAAACCATTCGTGAATTCTAATTTGAATTGTTGGAATTGTAATGAATGTATGTTTTCCCAACGTCATGATTTGAGTCTTATTGATCATGTGAATGAAATGAATGCCATTAAGAATGGTCTTGAATGGAAGCCAACAGGTAGAACTCGTGCCCAGGTTGGTTGGCAATGGCGTCCCACTGGTAGGACCTTTACATTAGATGGAAAAATGTGCCCTTTAACTAGGAATGCATCCATTGAGGTTCGGTCTGAGCGTCCTTTAGTTAGGAACACTAGCACTAAAGTATGGAAACAGCGCCCTTTAATTAGGTCAGCCCCCACTATAGTGCCTATCAGTGAAGAAATACCACAGGATTTAAGCCAACTAGAATCTACACCACCAACTAAGAAAAAGAAGGCTAGGAAATCTAAGAAACCTAAAGTTAGCAAATCTAAGATTATTAAATCTGTACCTGCTAATAACAAGGAACATTCAGATTCCGATACCTCTACATTGTCTTCGTGTGGTGATATTTTCAGGTGGTCCAAATCATCCTCTGGTATTTGGACTCCGGTTGTTCAAAACATATGACCGGAGATCGCTCGATGCTCCGAAATTTCGTCAGCAAGTTTCTTGGAACGGTTAAATTCGGTAATGATCATATAGAAAAGATAATGGGGTATGGTGAATATCAGATTGGAAACGTTACGATTTCAAGGGTATACTATGTAGAAGGTCTTGGTCATAACTTATTCTCAGTAGGACAGTTTTGTGATTCCAACCTAGAGGTTGCTTTTCGACAACACACTTGTTTCATCCGCAACTTGGAAGGAAAAGATTTGTTGAATGGATCTCGTGGTGCAAATATTTATACGTTATCCCTACAAGACATGATGGCCGCCTCTCCAGTATGTCTTCTCTCTAAAGCATCTAAGACCAAGTCATGGTTATGGCATCGTAGATTATCTCATCTTAATTTTGATGCTATTAATCATCTGGCTAAAAACGAATTAGTTCGTGGTCTTCTAAAGCTCAAATTTCACAAGGATCATTTATGTTCCGCGTGTTCAAGGGGGAAAAGTACCAAGAAATCTTACAAGCCCAAAGCTGAAGACACCAATCAAGAAAAACTTCATCTTTTGCATATGGATCTTTGTGGGCCAATGAGAACTAAAAGTGTGAGCGGTAAGAAATTCATTCTGGTTATTGTGGATGATTTCTCCAGGTTTACATGGGTTAGATTTCTACGTACAAAGGATGAAGCACCGAAGGCTATCATCACTTTTCTGAAATTCATTCAGGTACGTTTGAATACTACTGTCCGCCGTATTCGTACAGATAATGGAACAGAGTTCGTCAACCAGACTCTTCGTGATTACTATGAAGGAGTTGGTATCTCACATGAAACATCCGCTGCACGCACTCCACAACAAAACGGTGTCGTTGAAAGACGGAATCGTACGCTTATGGAAGCTGCTAGGACTATGCTCATTTATGCGAACGCTCCATTGTTCTTATGGGCAGAAGCTATATCTACTGCATGTTTCACCCAAAACCGTTCTATCATTCGGAAACGCCATGGAAAAACACCTTATGAGCTTCTACATGACCGTAAACCCGATGTTTCATTTTTTCATGTGTTTGGTGTTCTTTGTTATCCAAACATTAATAGTGAGTACTTGGGCAAGCTTCAACCAAAAGCTGATATAGGTATTTTCATTGGTTACTCACCGTCCAAGAAAGCATACCGAATTTACAACCGTCGTCTTGGTAAGATTGTGGAAACTATGGACGCAGATTTCGATGAGCTGACAGCGGTGGCTTCTGAGCAACATAGCTCTGAACCCGCGCTTCATGAGATGGGAACCGGTGCTATTAGTTCCGGATTAGTTCCCAATAATCCTACTTCTACATCATTTTTACCACCAACAAGGCCCGAGTGGGATAAACTGTTTCAACCGTTGTTTGATGAATTCTTTGATCCCCCGACTGATGAAGTTCCAGCACCTGTAGTGATCGCTCCAATCCCTGAAGTGGTTGCTCAAGCTAATGAACCTTTATCTAATGCATCTTCAATTAACATTGAACCGGATGCACCTTTACCAAGTGATTCTCAAACTACACCTGAATCATCACCCCTACTTGTGCCTAATGATGTGGAAGAGGATTCTACTGATCACGATTTGGAATATGCTCACTTAAAAGAGCTTCCTTTCTTTGGTATACCGTTCCCTGAAAACCCTTCAGCCGCGTCTACCTCAGAAGAAGCTCCTTCTATTGTTCACTCCAGACCACCTAGGATTGAAAATCATTGCACCAAATGGACAAAAGATCACCCAATTAGGAATGTCATTGGAGATCTAGATCGACCAGTCTCTACACGCCATCAATTACAAGAGAGTGCACTCTATTGCTACTTTGATGCATTTCTCTCTGAAGTTGAACCTAAAAATTGGCAGCAGGCTATGACTCAATCATCTTGGATTGAGGCCATACAGGAGGAACTAAATGAATTCCAACGACTTGAAGTATGGGAATTAGTTCCTCTCCCTGACAAGGTTAACATCCTTACCTTGTTATGGGTTTATAAGGTTAAACTCGATGAGATGGGTGCAGTATTGAAGAATAAGGCTAGATTGGTCGCTAGAGGATATAAACAAGCCTTGGGTATAGACTTTGAAGAATCTTTTGCTCCTGTTGCAAGATTGGAGGCTATTAGACTATTCCTTGCGTATGCTGCTCATATGAATATGATCGTCTATCAAATGGATGTGAAGACGGCATTTTTGAACGGTGAACTAAGGGAAGAGGTCTATGTTCGTCAGCCGGATGGGTTCGTTAGCACGGAGTTTCCTAATCATGTGTACAAGCTTAAGAAGGCTCTCTATGGGTTGAAACAAGCTCCACGCGCGTGGTACGATCTCCTTTCAACATACCTCATCTCGGAAGGCTTCTCCAAAGGCAAGGTGCACCCCACTCTATTCACTCTCAAGGAAGGCAACGACATGATTCTAGTACAAATTTATGTTGATGATATAATATTTGCTGCCACTAACATAGAATTGTCAAATCGATTTGAGAAGATAATGTCCACACGCTTTCAGATGTCAATGATGGGAAAAATCTCATTTTTCTTAGGATTACAGATTTCTCAAAATCCCAGAGGCATCTTTATTAATCAATCCAGATATGCTCTAGAATCTTTAAAGAAATATAACTTTGATAATTGTGACCCCGTGGACACTCCAATGGTGGATAAATCCAAGTTAGATGAAGATAGGAATGGGACTATTGTCGATCCAAAACTTTACCGTGGAATGATCGGCACCCTTCTCTATCTGACTGCTAGCAGGCCTGATTTGCAATTTGTTGTATGCATGTGTGCCCGGTATCAGGCTCGGCCTACTGAAAAGCACCTACATGTTGTGAAAAGGATCTTTCGGTATCTAAAAGGAACACTTCATCGTGGTCTATGGTATCCGAAAGATTCCTCTATTGCTTTAATATCATATGCAGATGCCGATCATGCTGGATGTCAAGACACGAGGCGTAGCACTTCTGGATCTGTGCAACTCCTTGGAGATAGATTGATCAGTTGGTTTCAAAAAGGCAGAAAAGCGCTGCAATTTCTAGCACGGAGGCTGAATACATCGCCATGTCCGGTTGTTGTGCTCAAGTCCTTTGGATGAGATCACAATTAACTGACTACGGTTTGGGATTCAACAAAATCCCGATGTATTGTGA
The DNA here is from genome assembly GCA_025667525.1 of Glebionis coronaria. Classification (NCBI taxonomy): domain Eukaryota; kingdom Viridiplantae; phylum Streptophyta; class Magnoliopsida; order Asterales; family Asteraceae; genus Glebionis; species Glebionis coronaria. The sequence continues at coordinate 393,498,149 of CM046876.1, read as the reverse complement.
CAACAAGAGCGCCATTGCCCTTTGCTGCAACTATGTTCAACACTCCCGGGCCAAGCACATAGACATTCGCTACCATTTCATTAAGGAGCAGGTGGAGAACGGAGTGATCGAGCTGTATTTTGTCACTACTGAGTACCAGCTGGCGGATATGTTCACCAAAGCCTTAGATCGAGGACGAATCGAGTTTTTGATCGACAAGCTTGGCATGAAATCATTCACTCCAGCGACTCTCAAAGAGTTGGCAGAAGAAACAGCTGAATAGTCGTGGTAAACTATTCAGAGTATCCTTTGTTCGTGATCATGTATATTATCGTAAATATATAAACCACAAAAGAAAAATACAAAAATATAAAACCAACAAAAATCATAAAAAATATAAAACCTAGAAAAACCATAAAAATTATAAAATCAAGAAAAACCAAAAATATTTTTCGTTTTTAAATCGGGCATGTCTTTTAGTACGGTAATATTTACGGCTTTAGAAATGTCGATCAATATTGACACGGCGCCATAAATAGAGTCCGTATAAAAGTGGTACATTTTTAAAACATGCCCATAATGGCTTGTAGTTATTTCAGACTGCAACCCAGTTTTCATATTAAAGTCACGTATTTCCTTGGAAAACGTTGGCTCAGAACGGGAATTAATTTTCTCGGGCATGATTTACAAGCCAAATCATGCAAAGGGATCAAGTTTACTTTATAACTTGGTCTAACACGAATTTATGTACGTCTTAGTGCATTAATTTGTTAAAATAAGAGAAATCTTATTGACACCACGAATCAATCTTTTTCAAGATACAAATTGGAAATGTTTTCATCAATATTTGACTCTTTAAACAATGACTACAGTTCTTTAAATAGAAAACGGGTCATCGTTTAAGGGGGAGAAAATATTAAAATCATCTTCGTCATTAAATTGATTTTCAAAAGTGATTGTGGAAAATTTATGGCTAAATGGTAAATGAGTGGTATTGCTTTAGAAAATGACTTGGGCTCGTTCAATGTGATAGGCATTGCTTTAAGATCTTGGAGATATGCTAATAGGTTGAGATGCTTAAGTTGTGTTGGCGAAATTTAACTATGCTTAGGAAAAAATGAAAAGATAAGTTATAAACAAAAAGGAAAAGAATAAGGAATATAGGGACTTAAGGTGACATTGTGTGAAACTTGTCAAAATTTGACCTAAGTCAAATGGATACCCCCGCCCCCTTTTTCTTTTCACTCACTGTATCATTTTGATCTTGCCGCCATTGTTATACACATACACAAGCTCTCAAAATTCGCGTGTTAATCAAATCCATTTGTTTCATTCGATCTTAGAAGGTAATTACATCAACATTTAACTTATAATTCGTCAAATTCTTCATCTAAATCTGGTTAATTGATTCTGGTAGTAAACTTTATCAAATTTAGGGTTTATTTGCCTAATTAGGATTAATTGATTAAGGTTTTAGGTGGGATTCATGCGGAATATCATTAGATTGTGGTTTATTGCCTTAGTTTGCCTTAGAACTCACTAAATGCGACTAGATTAATCTTTCATAGCTGCGTTTCTTAAGTTCCGGATGAACATGGATATAAACTTCCGAATGAAGGAATTTTCTGAAAAACTTCCGAATGAAGGAAGTTTTGAACAAAACTTCCGAATGAAGGAATGTTCCGAACGAACTTCCGAATGAAGGAAGTTCCGAATGAAGGACTTCCGAATGAAGGAAGTTCCGAATGAATGACTTCCGAATGAAGGAAGTTCCGAATGAAGAATTTCCGAATGAAGAAGTTCCGAATGAAGGACTTCCGAATGAAGGAAGTTCCGAATGAAGGACTTCCGAATGAAGGAAGTTCCGAATGAAGAACTTCCGAATGAGGAAGTTCCGAATGAAGGACTTCCGAATGAAGGAAGTTCCGAATGAAGAACTTCCGAATGAAGAAGTTCCGGATGAAGAACTTCCGAATGAAGAAGTTCCGAATGAAGGAAGTTCCGAATGAAGAAGTTCCGAATGAAGAACTTCCGAATGAAAAAGTTCCGAATGAAGAACTTCCAAATGAAGAAGTTCCGAATGAAGAACTTCCGAATGAAGAAGTTCCGAATGAAGAACTTCCGAATGAAGAAGTTCCGAATGAAGGACTTCCGAATGAAGAGTTCCGAATGAAGGAAAGTTCCGGATGAAGAGTTGTTTGATTGATAGTATTTGCATGCTATAAGTACTTGTTGAATTATGTTGTTGAAATATGTTATGCTTAGAAGTAAGAATGATATATATCTATATATTTTTTGTGCATCAACCTTTCATGTCTTATCTTAAGCAGATACAATGACTAATCCAACAGTACAAGCAATCCAAGACTCTAGAGAAGCCGCAATTGCCGAAGCACGAACACTCAAGTTCATACCAAACAATCACCGGCTAAAACCAGTCTCAAAATCCACTCACCATGGTTTCAAAGTCGCCATAGCAATTCTTGATCAATCTCATTTCAAGAATGCTTTAAGGAGTACTGCCTCGGTGCCTTATGATTATATGTATGAGTTTTGGGCTACCAAGGAAATCACTTCAAACAAGATCACCTTCACTCTCGACAACAAACAGCAGACACTTACTGTATCAGACTTCCGTAAGATATTTGGCATTAGGGATTCACCCAAAGGTATGGTATTTTCGAGGGATCCTACTAAAGACGAACTCATGGATTTTTTCGATGCTATTGGATGTCCTGACATACGAGTTGCGTCTGAGTTTACCACTGCTAAAGTAGGACAACCTTGGAGAGCATTGTTGGGTATTCTCAGTAGATGTCTTACACCAAAAACAAGTGGGCATGATGCTTTGCGCAGTCCAATAATGAACATCTTCCATGGGATGTACAAAGGCGCAAATGCAGATTATGCTTTATTGTTATGGGAAGAATTCACCTTTCAACTCTTCCATAACAAGAAGCTGAAGACTAATTTCTTTGCTTACCCTCGGTTTATCAAGCTTATCATTAACTATTGTATGAAGAATGATGTTACAATTGATAGGCGTGCAGCAAGTCGTCATCACACTGAAGAGGCTGATCATATTGTGGATTTAAGGCATGAAGGACCAGCTGGTGGTGTTATTCCAGGTCCTATTCCCGATTACCTTCTGACGGAAAGAATTAAGGGTTCTGCTGATTACAAGCTACTGCAGCTAGAAATCAAGAAGCTGAAAGCAAGCCTTCAGACAGTAGAAGACTCGTCTACTACGGTCAAGAGTAAAGGTAAACGCAAGCAACCAGTTGCTTTACCTGAACCTGAAACCAAGAAGAAGAAGACCGAGGTTAAGAAAGGAAAGGGTAAGGCTGATGAGTTAGCTCTACGTGACGAAGAAGATGTTGTTGATCCTACTCTTGACAAGACGGAGAGAAAAATGATGAAGATAGCTATTGAAAGGAGTAGGAAAGATACGGGCGGTAGTGGTTCAGGTGCAAGGATAAATATTGAAGAAGAGTATGAGGAGCCAGAGGATATTGATGAGTTTGGGTCACCTAAACGGTATTCTACTTCGAAGGAGCCATCAATCCCTGTTTCAGCAAGTGTTGAAAAGGAGTCCGGTGCTCCTACAATCATGGTGTCTACTCAACCGTTAGTAACTCAACCTATAGCAACTCAACCTCCAACAATACAACCCTTACCAACCAGACCGGCTTCAAAACCATTCCTTCCACCACCAATAACTCCCATCCTTAGTACCGTAGTAACAACCGAGCCTCTTCAATCAACCCAGAGCAGCTCTGCAACATCTACAATGGCTGCATTGGTGATGGCTGAAATGTTGGATAAACATACGGATAATCACAAAAGAGAAATGGATGAACTTCGCCAAGAGCTACATAGACGAGCTCAAAGTGAAGAAGCATCTAGGAAAGCCCAAGAGGAGATGCTTGCTAAGTTCGCTGCAGATATGGAATTGACGCGAAAAGCTCATGCAGAAGAACTAGCTCAGGTTAAGCAGGCTGAGGCGGATAAGCATGCTGCACGTATCACTAGACTTCAAGCGATGAGGGATAAATACAAGGAGCAGAAAGAAGCACTTGAAGCTTCTGTGGAAGAGAGAGTGAAAGAATCTGTTGAATCCATTATGCCTAAACTGCGTGATGAGTTGAAAACACTCGCGGCTGACAACTTGATGATCAAGTCATCCAATCCTTCTGAATCCGCCTACAAAATTGCCTATGACTTGACGGATTTTGAATTGAAGAAGATCCTCAAAGCTCGTATGAGGGAACTTGTATCGTTTGATAAATCTAGGATTCAACGGGCTCTTTACAAATCCCTGAATGACGCTATCATGGAGGATGATAGGTTATTTAAAACGTTTGGAAGTGTGGTACCGTACCACATTCTACCTGAGGAAGAAAGGGAAGAAAGTGAAGAAGAAGAGGGTACTGGTGAAGATGAAGGTGAAGAAGAAGAAGAAGAAGAAAAGGATGATGACGATGACGATGATGGTGATGATGATGAGGATGATGATGATGATGATGATGATGATGATGATGGCGATGATGGTGGTGATGGTAATGAGGAGAGTGCTAGGGGGAGCAACGAGGATAACGATGAGGATGATGATGGGGGTAAACATCCTAAAGAGGGGGATAAGGTTACCAGCTCAAAGAAACCTGCTAAGTCTGGAACCAAGTCCAAGAAAGATGCAGCGCAGAAGGACAAATCAACATCAACGGAATCAAGACGATCTAAGTGGCGCCACGATGTGAATGCTACTACAGCTTCATCGATTCCTGGTACTTCTATTGCTGTATCTATACCTGTTACCACTAACCCTATTAGTCCTGTTGTTGTTGCTCCTGTGATTGCAGAATCAGTAACGGAACCTGAAGCTGCACAACACTCACCCGTTCATGACACCACCGAGATGCCTGAATCAGAACCAGCAGATGTTCGCGTTTCTACTCCTCTACAACAAGCACAACAATCTACGGTTCCTGAACCAAGCACACGAGACTGGGCAGACACGTTGGAGATTGACGAGACTACACCGCCACATGCTTGGATCACGGCAGCGGCGCAATATGATCCAATCACGGACGCTGACAGAGATGTTCTATATCTCCGTATCCGTAGTCCGATTGACTTGTGTGCATTTCTTGCTCATGAGTATAAGACTTCGGTTACTCCGTCTTTGGTGAAGAAAGCACTTAAGGATAAAAGACTTCGCGCCAAAACCAGGTTAACCCGAATGGAGTTCGAGTACTATGCTGATGAGATCCTGAAAGCTCTGAATACCGTTCAACGGCCAGGTCTTCATGATTCAGAAAGAGCTCCACCTCCACTTGATCCTACTCAAGATAATCAGATTGCTCTCGACTTTTTCGTCACCTATGATCTTGAGTATCTTCTGAAGGGTTCATCAAAGTACGCAACCTCCTTGACCTTGCTGAAAGCTGCCAACTGGGGGACAATACCCTGGATCGAGGAAAAGGTAAACCGACTCTGGGTCCCAAGGGTAACTTGTAATTATGATATGTATGCTGTTATAGGTGCATCTAATTGGGACGAACGAGTCCGAAGGGCGTACAGGGGTTGCTGTCTAGTCAATTCAGGAAGTAACGTTAGATCCGATATCCGCATCTCCAGCATCTTAGGGCTGAAAACTGAAGCCAAGAATGTCTATTATCATGTGACGGAGATTCGTTTGAAAAGGGAGGATGACAGAGAATACAAAATCCAGCAGGGAGATTTTTCTATCATTCGCCTTGAGGATATCGAAGATATGTTGCTTCTGATGACCCGTGATCAACTCACACATATTCCTCGTGAAGACCTCATTGCCTTGAATACAGCACTTCGTATGTTCACACGAAGCGTTGTTATCAAGAAACGAGTTGAAGATCTTCAGTTGGGAGTCGAAAGTTACCAAAAGAAGCTTAACCTAACCCGTCCAGTGAATCAAGTGTTACCTCAACATGTCAACAGATGTCCCTATACCGGCATTTCTGTTCCGAATTGTGGGATTTTCTACTTGAATAGTCGAGGGTTAATGAAGTTTATGAGGGTGGGTGAGCTTTATAAGTACAGTGATAGGACTCTCATCTACGTCAGAGGAAAGTTGGATCATCTCAATTCGGGTGGGACTTTGCCAGAGATGACTGAGGATTGGCACCAGGGTTATCGGCAGATGGCGAAGTATGTGATCAAGAAGATAGATCAAAAGCTCCGTGAACGTAGATTGATGAGAGGCTTGGAAAGATTCGTTGGTGGAAGACCATATTTAGTGCACCACAAGCTACTGCAACGATCCATCTAATGGGTCGTACACTTCAGGTCCACTTTATATTGGTTTTCAATTGTGAATATGTATATTTGTGAATATTGTGCTTGTACGGCTTGATGTAGTGTTAAAGTATGATAATTTTTCAAGAATTTCTCACGAGATTCTAAATCTTTCAAAATATATCATACTAAAGCACTACAAATATCCCTTATTAACTTAAGGGGGAGCATTCACATGTTCTATGGCCAAACATCGATTTCATTTTTTACCCAAAGTCCGGTTAATCCATTCAATATCCCAAATATTAATGGTTAACATTTTGGATAAGGGGAGAAAATGGGATTAAGGAGACTTAAGTGATACGTGGCTAAAAGATGAAAAAGATTTAACGATAATCCAACTTAATATGTGTAAAGCACGTATTAAGGGGGAGCGTTTTTGATGATCAAAAACACCTAAGGTACGAAACTTTTGATTTCAATATCACAAGTACTTTAGGTGATTTTCAATGATTTTTCATGGTGGCAATTCCTTCCCAAAACACGCTTAATTCACGACGAATGTGGTGACAAAAGGGTGGTAGGAATAGGTTTAGTCCAATGATTCATTAGAGCCGATGGAATCTTCCCAAGGACAATTCCCTAGATAGAATTACAAGTCCTAGGAAAGATGGAGAAAGAATGTGAACGTAGCTGAATGCCGACCAAGTACTTAAGCTAGCACTGGAACAATCACAACAAGGTGCTAGTGATGACTTATTGGTAAGCATTGAAGGGGTTGAAGAATGAAAAAGAATTGTAAAGATAAAGGGTGTAAAGAAAGAAGCCCTCCTTACAACTTTAGGCAGAAACCGGGTCAATACATATGCTATTGAGGTCATTTTTGCTAATGATTCTCGGTATTGAAGAAAGACATCATGGACCCAGTGATACAATGCACAACCCTTCCCAGCTAACTCAAATATCTCTCAAAAGGTATTTGTTTTAATCACACGGAGATCAACACGTTATCTATTGGTTTATTCACTCCGAATAGTCTGGTATTGAAAAGGTGGCACTCCTCTCCAGCCATCGCTCACTAAATCAAAACGCACTATCGAGTCTAGAGCCAAGAGATCATCAAAAGTCTCATTAGGACACTTTCCATTTATTCCTTGCTTTCTCACACACTGTGAAAAGTAAGAGATTTTCATGAGTCCTACGCAGTATTCCTGAAATATTGCCAGAACATCCGAGTAATACGCAAGTATTACAATGAAGATGGAAATCCTGCTTGAGCCAACATCAAACAAGCTCATGATAGGTTACACGTGCGGTTCTTTTAGAACCAATCTTGTGAAAAACTGGAAAGAAACAGTGGTTTAATTCTTAATTGAACTTAAACTCGTTCCAGGCCTCTACGCATTATCATATGATCTTGCCAAAACACTCAGACTGACTCTTTATTGATCACAGTGACGAGTGGAAATCCTTCTAGTGTTAACCTCAAACAGCACTTGGTAGGTGACGTGCAAGATTCTTTATGAATTGAGCTCGTGACAACTGGAAAGCAACGATGGTGAAAATCTTAATTGATATTCACTTGTTCCAGGTTTCATGAATTGACGGCTTCAAATCACAAGGATAAATTATCCAAGTGATTCACTCTTTATGTTCGCAGTCAGCTTTGGACGGTCGAATAAAGAGAATGGGTTTACCCGCGAAATCCTGTCAGGAAGTTACTTAATTGAAACTATCCGTCACGGGTACGATATCTAATATCGTCCAACGGTCTTCACCGACCGGAGGTAAAATGCTACCGAATTAGAATAAAATGTTCAAAGCCATTTTATTCGTTCCGTTACTGTGTACCTGTTAAAGACGATGGCGTTGCTGTGTACCTGTTGAAGACGGTGGCGTTGCTGTGTACCAGTGAAGACGGTGGTGTTGCGGTGTACCTGTAGAAGTCGTTCCCACATGCTTATGTTTTTCTGCATCAAAGCTTAGCAAAAATTCAAGAAAGTACAAGATAAAGTCTTCCGCTGTACCAAACTCTGAAACTTTCGAGAATTCAACAAAAAGACATAAGTGTGTGGAACATGGAGTCACGAGGAGGCAAGTTTTACAAGAAGGCAAATATCACACGTGAAAGGCCAAAAGAACAATGCTCTCAAGCCAAAGCCTAAAAGATCAAACCAACATATTCACAACAAAAGAAAGAAAAGAAGAAAAGACTACGAGCTAAAGAAGGAAGACTTAGTATAGTATGCTAGGTTTAGAACTTTGTAACGTGGAGTGACCTCCCTTAGGGGGAGATTGTTAGAAATACGTTTTTACGTATATTAGAAGTATCGGTCACTCCACAATATTATTAATGTTGTAATAGCTCGTAGTTTATAGTTACTTATTTAGTTAAGTAAGAACCGGTCCATGGGCTTGTCATGGGCCGGCCCATGTCCACATAAGACTTGGAAGTATAAATACCCTTTCCTCCTTGGAAAGGGGTTGGTTGTTGTTCATTTCATGTTTTCATTTAATAAAGAAGACACACATTTTCTCTCACTTTCTCTCTCTAGTTTCTCTCTCTAGAAAACATCAACCCACTTCATAGATTCATAGGTTATCAAGATTCTACAATCTGAAACACTATTCTTTAACTGTTGAAATTCAGGTTTTGAGAGAGTTAGCAATATCAAAAGATAGCGTATCAGATACTGTTAGGTGGATATCATTTGGACCACGCGCCACCGTAGTGAAATACGATGCATATAACATCAATGGGTATACATTTCGTACGAAAATAACTGATGGCAAAGTTCACCAGAACAGTGGGGTTTGTGTTGAGGTAGAAGATACTCATATATCCAAAGAAGTTCAAACAAAAAAAAACTATTTTATTATGGGGTTTACAAGAGATATGGGTACTAGATTACCGTTTCAAGAGAATTCCTCTTTTCAAGTACGATTGGGTTAATCACAAGAAACATGCGGTCAAAACAGATAAGCTTCTTGGTTATACATTGGTAGACCTGAATAACCTAGGCCACAAAGATGATCTGTTCATATTTGGCTCACAAGTAGGACAAGTGTTTTATGTCTAAGACCAGGTACAAAAAAACATGTCTATTATCTTCAGGACAGCAAGAATTACAAAGATACATATGACGAAGTTGAGGAGGAATTTAGTGCAGTTATTCACCAGAAAAATGATAACACTTAGCCAGCTGTACCTATAGGTGATGATTCACACAGTGACTACTATCGAGCCGACGGTGAAGGAGTTGTCATACGAAAAACCAAGTGAAGCCTTACATGCTCAAGTTGGCACAATCAGCCTTTTTATCGTATTTAACTTGTTCTTTTAGAGGATAGGAATATCTGAATTCTAGTACTTGTTTAAGGATTTATGTTTGTGTGCATATCACAAACATAAATCTTTCATTTTTTCTACAAAAACACTTGTAATCTCTTTATTTGAATATAAATTTTCTTTAACATTCAGTGGTTATTTTAATTATGATTTTATGAAATTTAGATTTCAATTGTGTCCTACTGATATAGCTAATTACATGTAAGTTTTCATAATCTGTCATATTAAATTCTGTCATACTAGTGAAACTTTGTGTTCAAAAAGAGTGTTCAAATTGGTCAGATGAGTTGCATATATGTTTATATAGTGACACACTACATAGTATTTTTACTCTATATTTGTGTCTGTAGTGTCCATATAAGTTTTCATACTATGTCATAGTGAATTCTGTCGTAATTGTGTCGTTTGTGTTCGACTATATTGTTCAATTTGGTGATTGAGTTGCAATTACTGAACTGTAGAATGTACATATAACTATTGCATCAGTTTGCAAGGCTGGTGTGGATGTACATCAGCCTAGATATAACTTTCAACTCCACTAGTGATTTGGCTTGTGAATGCTTATTTTATTGATTATCCAGCATATTTAAGTCTTTTGTTGCTCACCTTTATAATTTAGGTTGGTTGCATACCCTGAAATTGCTTAAAGTTGATTATTCCTTTGTAAATTTGATATCCTGCTCAACATAAGGGGTGTTTGGGACTGTATGTTAAACCATTATTGAAAACATGATTTGAACCTCATATTGCCTGCACACCTATGGTTTAGTTACAATAGGTTAAAGTTGGTTTTAATTTCAGTCTTGATTCACAATTTTTTTGATTAGCATGTATTGCAAAAATCTGCTCTTTACTGAAAGTGCATTATGTATATATAGCTATTGACATAATGAGTATAAGGTTGTGTCTGCAAGAGTATAAGTTCGTGTCTGCAAGAAGTTTGAATAATCTATAATACATAATTTTTTCATACTTGGTAACTTTGTGCTCAAATTCATACTTAAATCAGTTCATGTACCTTCTTTAATTTCATACACACAGCACATTCTGCTATCTTAACCCCCAAAAATAACAACATATACTGATATTAAGCATAACTATAAGTTAAAGATCAATTTAAGATGTAATATATACCAATTAAGATAAACACAATAGCAGGCTATTCAACGAAATTAAACATAAATGTCAAACATTTACCATTAGACCACCATATATTACATATGTAGTAACAAAACATTGATACATAGTACATCAACTTAAACAAAATAATTGGGTTAGACACAACATACCCAAACTGCATATTGATGGTAAAAAACAACACAAACATACGTGCCGATGCACAACAATCATCAAACATTTTCTTCTTCTGGTGGTGGAACTATTTCCATTGAAGTGGACCAAGCTTTCAACTCATCCACACCTTCAAGTTGTTCCTGGATAATCTTGTTCAAACGAAAAAGCTTCAACTCCAACCTCTTCTTTGAATCAGTAAAAGCTTCAATATACTCCTCCCATTCATCAGCTGGATGCTTGGTCTCCATTTTAGCAAGTGCAGTACGAACCCTTTTAAGTCTTACCTTAACTGGTTCAATCAAATCTCAGATATCATTAGTAAAAGCCTTCTCCTCAATAATCTGTTGCTCCAAGAAGACCTTCATAATCTAACATCACCAGTGAGTTACATAATCTCGTCCAACACAGGGTTGGCATTTGCATCAGAAGTACTTCTTTGAGAACCTGCCATGGATCGATTTGTTAATAGAAAGAAGAAAGGTGTTTTTGATTTGGGGAAGATGATAGGTAGTTGGTGATGTTATAGATTACGTAACCATAGGCAGGGTATTTATACAACCCATAACGACCACAATTTTTTAACGGGGCAAATGAAGAGTTGCGAACCATAATGGCAAATAGTCTGAACTCAATGCATACAGGGAGTACCAAGGAAGCTTCGACACACACTCATAAATGTGTGTGACAATTTTTTTTTGATGGGCTTAGTTAGTCACATAAAAAATACTTGTTGAGACAAACTAATATTTTATGGGCTTAGTTAGTCACAAAGAAAATTACTTGTTGTGACTATGTGTAGTGACTTTAGTCATACAAACACTTAAAAATGTGACTCATATCAAGATTAGCGAAAATTGAGATTACATTTGGTTCTAAAAATTTGTCACATGAATATTTTACTGTGTGACATTTTCAATGTGTTGGTCACATATAATCCCATTATAATGTGACCATAAATATACTTTAGTTATAAATTGCGTAAATGTTATGACTATTGCTAAATTTATAGTCACATAATTGTTTGATGATTTAGTGTGATCATGTACTATATTTGATCATAGTCTTCAAGTAATTAAAATTTTTTGTCACATTTAAATAAATATAGTGGCAAATGGTTCAATCCTACTTTCAATTTGCCAAACACATAAAATTCATGTGTGGTTAACATTTAACAAAATATAGTAGTCACATTAAAATAATGTGTGTGACAATGTTGTTTATCAATTTGTCACTTGTAAAATAAGTCTATGTGACCATATATGATTTTTGGTCACATTCAATGTGTGTATGGCAAATATTTGTCACACATGTATACGTATAATGTGACTACTACTTGAACCTGACTTTGATTCGGTAACACTATCAAATTATTAAGTGACTAAAGACTTATCCAAAAAGCATTTGTTAGCCCTAGTCACGTAAATACTCATATGTGTGACAAACAAAATACGAATTGGTCATACAAACTGACTTCAAGTGTGACTGTTTATTTATGACTGGCGAATGCAGTCACAAAAAAAAAATTTATGACTACACAAAATTTGGTATGTGTGACCGAAACCCATTTTTGTACTAGTGTAATACCGTTATTCGAGGATGTATCATTACTTTATTACATCAATCGTTTGAAATCGATCTTATACCCATTAAGCTCGGTAGTGTTGATGTAGTCATTCGAATGGACTGGTTATCTAAATACCATGCCAAAATTCTATGTGACAAGAAAGCCGTTCATATTCCTATTAACGGTGAAGTTTTTATTGTCCATGGTGAGCGAAGTAAGACTCGACTAAATCTCATATCGTGACTTTAGATAAATAAGTATGTATCGCGAGGTGGTCAAGTTTTCTTAGTTCAGGTAGCAGAAAAAGAGAAAGAAGAGAAGCGATTAGGAGATATTCCGATAGTTAGAGAATTTCCCGAAGTATTTCCTGAAGAATTACCAGGTTTGCCACCTGAGCGTCAAGTTGAATTCCAAATCGATTTGATACCAGGAGCAACACCATTTGCTAAAGCGCCTTATCGATTAGCACCTTCGAAAATGCAAGAATTGTTAAGTGAAATCCAAGAACTAACTGATCGAGGATTTATTAGACCAAGTATATCACCGTGGGGAGCTCCAGTCTTATTGTGAAAAAGAAAGATGGATCTTTTAGGATGTGTATCGATTATCGTGAGTTAAACAAACTTACTATAAAGAATCGTTACCCATTACCTAGAATCGACGATTTATTTGATCAACTCCAAGGATCAAGCGTATATTCGAAAACTGATTTACAGTCAAGTTATCATCAACTAAGAGTTAAGGAAGAGGATATTCCTAAAACTGCTATCAGGACGCGGTATGGACATTATGAATTTCAAGTAATGCCTTTTGGTTTAACCAATGCACCAGCTATTTTTATGGATCTCATGAACAGAGTATGTAAGCCTTACTTGGATAAATTCGTAATCGTGTTTATCGATGATATTCTTATCTACTCTCGTAATAGAGAAGAACATGCCAAGAATCTTGGTATAATTCTCGAATTACTTAAGAAGGAGAAGTTGTATGCTAAGTTCTCAAAATGCGAATTTTGGATCGATGTTGTTCAATTCCTAGGACATGTCATTGATAGCCAAGGTATTCGTGTGGATCCTGCTAAGATTGAAGCGATAAAGAATTGGAGTAAGCCTAGTACGCCTACGAAAATAAGAAATTTTTTAGGACTTGCTGTGTATTACCGAAGATTTATCGAAAGGTTTTTCAAAAGTTGCTAAATCTTTGACTGAATTGACTCAGAAAAACAAACCGTTTGACTGGGGAGATAGTCAAGAGACAACTTTTCAATTATTAAAGCGAAAGTTGTGTGAAGCACCTATCCTAGCATTACCAGAAGGTAACGATGACTTTACCGTTTACTGTGATGCATCTATTCAAGGAATGGGAGCAGTGCTTATGCAAAGGAATAAAGTTATTTCTTATGCATCAAGGCAACTTAAACCTAATGAGAAGAATTGTACTACTCATGATCTAGAATTAGGAGCGTTGATATTTGCTCTTAAAATCTGTAGACATTACCTCTATGGTACGAAGTGTGTAGTATTTACTGATCATAAAAGTCTTCAATATATTCTTCATCAGAAAGAATTGAATATGAGACATCGACATTGGTTAGAATTACTTGCTGATTACGATTGTGAAATTCGTTATCACCTAGGTAATTCCAATGTAGTAGCTGATGCTTTAAGTCGAAAAGAGCGTGTTAAGCCGTTATGAGTTAGATCATTAATGATAAATCTTTTACCAAAGTTACCTACCCAAATTCTCGAAGCGCTAGAAGAAGCACTTAAGGTAGACAATGTAGGAGCTGAAAAGTTAAGAGGAATGGATAAAGAATTTGAATTTCGTCAAAATGGAATTTGTTGTATTAAAAATCATAGTTGGTTACCTGCCCATGGTAATTTACGAGATTTGATTATGTACAAGTCTCATAAATTAAAGTATTCTATACATCCTGGTTCAGACAAGATGTATCAAGATCTGAAGAAACCTTTATTGGTGGCCTAACATGAAGGCAATCATAGCAGAATATGCTAGTAAGTGTTTAACGTGTGCAAGAATTAAAGCATAGTATCAAAAATCATCCTGTCTATTGATACAACCAAAGATTCCAATATGGAAGTGGGAAAGAATTACAATGGATTTTGTGACTAAATTACCTAAGACATCAAATGGACATGACACCATATGGGTTATTGTTGATCGTCTTACAAAATCTGCGTGATTTCTTCCTATTAAAGAGACTGATAGTATGGAAACTCATACGAGATTGTACATTAAGGAAATAAGCTCTCAACACGGAGTGCCTGTATCTATTATATTAGATCGTGATAGTCGTTTTACATCTGTATTTTGGGGATCGATGCAAAATGCTTTAGGTACTCATATGAACATGAGTACGGCATATCATCCACAAACAGATGGACAAAGTGAAAGGACTATTCAAACTCTCTAAGATATGCTTAGAGCTTGTGTGATAGATTTTGGAAAAGGATGGGAGAAACATCTACATTTAGTAGAATTCTATTATAACAATAGTTATCATGCAAGTATTAAAGCAAAGCCTTTCGAAGTACTTTATGAAAGAAAGTGTCGATCGTCTGTTTGCTGCACCGAAGTTGGAGATATTCAACTAACTGGACCAAAAATAATACATGAAACTACTAAATAGATTGTTCAAATTCGACAACGATTACAAGCTGCACAAGATAGACAAAGGAGTTACGCTAATACTGGACGTAAACCTTTGGAATTTGCAGTGGGAGATCATGTTATGTTGAAAGTTTCGCCTGGTCAAGGAATTATTCGATTCAGAAAGAAGAAGAAA
Organism: Glebionis coronaria; assembly: GCA_025667525.1. NCBI lineage: Eukaryota > Viridiplantae > Streptophyta > Magnoliopsida > Asterales > Asteraceae > Glebionis > Glebionis coronaria. The sequence goes on along the minus strand of CM046876.1, from coordinate 393,482,885 downwards.
CTGAATCCAAGGTATAGAGGATCATTCAAAATAAACAAAATAATTGGCCCTGTGGCATATAAACTAGAGCTACCTGAAGAGCTTAGTAATGTTCACAATACTTTTCATGTTTCAAATATGAAGAAATGCTTATCTGATGAATCTCTCATCATACCGATGAAAGAACTTCAACTCAATGATAAGTTAAATTTTGTAGAAGATCCTGTAGAGATTATGGATAGAGAAGTGAAGCGCTAGAAGCAGAGTCGTATCCCAATAGTTAAGGTACGATGGAACTCGAAAAGAGGACCTGAGTATACTTGGGAACGTGAAGATCAAATTCGAGCTAAATATCCGCATCTATTTTCTTCTGTTACCCCTAGTTCTAGCTAAATCTCAGGATGAGATTTAAAATAAGGAGAAGAGACTATAACATCTAGTAGTTTTGACTAATGTAATATCAATGTTTATAAATAAAGAGGTGATTTTACTAAGAAATTTTTGCTTTTTATTATGATATATGACTAAAGTGTTGAATGTATGAATACTCACTATCTCAATTATCACATCCACATATGCCTATATGTTACATACACTATATATATATCAAGTCTGAGTTCTAAAGATAACTATATGTAAAATAATGAATAAGAACAACTCAAATATAACAAAGATACCCTAAATAGCCATAGAAACCCTAGAAATCCCTTATAAACTAATATTTTAAGCAATATAACTACAAAATAACTATTGTCTATTATTAAACACTTTATACTAATTCTAATATACCATATAAAGAAAAGATAAATAATCACAAAAACACTAATATTCATTAATCACAAGCTAATTACAAGAAAATGACCTAAAACCAAGATTAGAATATAAAATCCAATCTATAATGAATTAGACTCTAATATTTTGCAAAAAATTATAAAACTCAAATAAGTATCATAAAATAATTATACATTTATCTTAAACTAAGTTACAAATTATTAAAGCATAAAGTACAAATTTTAAAAGCATAGAACCTTAAGCTTAATTAAATAACCCTAGAATATGATCAACCTATATAAACCCTTAAACTAAGAATGTAGAACCCACAGAAGTCATAAACATACTATATAAGACTTAGAATAAGTGTAAATTAAGATACAAACCCTAATTACCCAAAATAGAAAGTCATTAGGCTTAATGATATAGAAACCCTTATATTAAGAAATCTACATGGAATCATAACCTAGTATATTATGACAAGTCTATAAACACTCATAGGACTTCATTAAGGTTATAAGATTATGTTAGGACAAGGTACAAGTAACCTAATGCACAAGGTACAAGATTTCAATGCATGACTTGTAAATTAGGTCAAATTAGGTATTTTCACTCTTTAGACATGTTTACCTAAACTAAACCCTTAAAACAAGTGTAAGAACTCTCTGGACACTTAATAAACAATGTTTAGGACCTAAATTAAGTTTATATCAGTGGCTAAGAGGAGCATAATCACATTTACTAAGATTAAACCCTAGATCATTAGAAAACCCTAATCTACAAAAGTATACTTCCTATTTTCACATTAAACCTTTGTTAAACTTCAAACAAGGACCCAAATCTCTTAAATAGAATTTCTAAACCCTAATTAAGCCTTAATCATTCACTAATAACTTTCCTATGTCCCTAATTACTAAAAACACAAACCATAAGTTACAAGCCCTAGAATTTGAATCCGGTTTTGTATTTTGGCTCCAAAACTCATTTTCAAACCATTTCCCTCCATTTCAAATAAAAAACATATATTTAGGACTTATAAGATAGTTTAGGAGTGTGACAAGCATGTGCATCACCTCGTTGCTTGCTACACATCACCATTCTCATCTATATGTTGCCGTGACTTAATTCTAACCACAAGAGAAGATTAGAACTAAGCTAGGGTCTAAGAACTTGTGTAGAGCTTCAATAGCCTTCATTAGTCATACATCTATCTATCTTACACATTTATATGCCAAACTTGGAGCCTAAGTGTTGCTAGTACTATAAATAGAGCCGTATACCACAACATGAAGACTTGCACCCCGTTTTCTTTGTATCCTCTACCCATTCTCCATTTCCACTTCTATAAACGTCTTAGCACATACCACAAGACCAGAAAGCAGGTCTAGAAGGTTGCCATTGAAGGCCTTGAAGCTTTGATAGCAAGTAGTGTTCATAGGAAGCCATAAGGAGCCATTTTGGAGCTACCTAGGTAATTTATATACTAAACAAGCTTTGATCTTGTTATAATGAATTATATGACTTTTTATAATTCCAAAATTATGTTAGAAAGACAATCCAAAAATAACTAAGTCATTTCATTAATTTAAATGAAAGTTATAAGCTAAAGATGTCTTAAAACCCTAGTTTTGTAGTTTACATTAAATAGTGACTTAAATCCTTTTCAAGAGCTATAATTCGGTTAAAATGTTTTTATTATGATTATAAATATGTTTTGAAACTTTGTTTTAAAATCCTAGATCATTTGGTACATTTTGGAAGAAGTTATATGTACAAGTATATGGACCAAAACTGACATTTTTGAAACTATATGACATTTTGGGCCAAAAGTGTCATTTTATTAAAGATAAAGCTATAATAATAAAAGTTGGAATGTTTGAGTCCCTAAGGTTAAATACTTAAGGATTAAATTACAATATAATAAAACTGTATACTTAAAGGGTTAAAAGTGTAATTATGCTAAAATATAACTATAAGGACTATTTTTGCTAATATTGAAACTAAAGAACCTAAAATATAATAAAACATAATGTATCATGCTAGTAGGGAGATTTGTACCAAGATGTTCCATCTCGATATTACGTTCTGACAGATGTGATTGGGTTTACGATTTAAAGTGCTCTCGCTCCTCAAACGTTTATAGAATGACTTCTAAGTATAATGGCCCAAAAAATGATACTATAATAATAAAATACAAAGAATCAAAGAATAAATACAAGAAATAATAAAAGAATGAACTCAGAGAGTATGACTTGATATATCTATATATTGTGTGTTAACTCAGATATTGTGAGAAGGTTATGATTGGGTATAACTGATTTAGTCAAGACTCTCTAGGTTAAGGTGAGTTTCATAGCCTCACTTTTAAATGTTTTATAAATTATTTGAAAACCCGTGAGGGGGATATATGCTAAAATTGGAATACAGGTGTTTTTGTATGCTGTCTATATTAATATTGACACTACGTTTACTAGTTGCCGTTAAGCCCCTTTTTAATCATAGACCGCTAATCATTTAATGAGTGCTAATATTGTGAATAGTACTATTGGAGATTGACATCTCCTATCTGGGAAATTCGTACTTGCTAGCAGCTAATGGTTCCTACCTAGGCTAAACAGATATGCTTTATTTTGAATTTAGGATAGTCCGGCAAGCTTCCTACTTAAGGGCAAATTTGTTGGGTTTTCTTGATAATGTTTAGTTGCGGGGTCATGAGCTAATACAATATGAATTGATGAAATTTAAAAATTTGGGTGCATAATAATGTAGCCCTGGAGTCGTACTTGTATTCAAATATTGTTTAAAAACCTATGAATTCGCTCAACCATTGTGTTGACTTTAAGGCATATATTTCAGGTGAATGAGGACTAGCGGGCTGCAGATGGTGGTGTCTTGAATAAAGTTGTCATTATAAAAATGAAACTAGATCTTTGGAAAAAAACCTATGTTGTACATTATTCTACAGTTGTTTTTATAACCCTGAATAAATGAATGATGACGTTAATATTTATAGAAATGTTTTTAAGCATTTTCTATTATTATGACTATGATACTTTGATAGTAATACCCTAAAAATTAGCTTTAGCTGCTATAAGGTAAAATGATGTGTTATAGTACATTAGGAGTTGTTGCTTATGTACACATATGACTATATGATTATGTGATGATTAGGTTTATGCATGTATCATGTGTACGCATTATTTGGGCTCGTGAGCATTCATTATTATGATTGTTTCTAATCTATGATGTCTCTTACTCCTTAAGTTCTCTATACTACATATTATTTTTGATTCGCAGGATTTCATTATATCTCTTGTTCCTTTAATTACCTTTATAGTATATTTGTTCACCAGCATTAGCTTATCCGTATTTTCTTTTTCCTGTGGTAGGTATTAAGCAGAAGGCTGCGAAGTGAGAGTGTGGCATTATAGAGTTACCTTTAGAGTCACCTATGTGTTTAATAAAAGGTTGAAGACATTTTAATATTTTAGCAATTTTATGTTTTGGACCCTCATGTTTGAGATTTCATTTCTTTGAAGTATACTTTGTGGTTTTTATGTTCTAATAAGCAAGACTTTCATTTGCACTTTTTATTATTTGTGTTTCTGATATGACCCCATAAGGTGATAATTGTCTCTTTATCGGACCAGGTGTTACAATTATGGTATCTGAGACCTACGACCTAGGATTTGACCTGTGAGGATTAGGTAGACATTGGGCTTCTGTGTTATTTTAATAAGATCGTTAACTTTCATATTTTGGTCTTAACTCTTAATCGTCTATCGAAGAATTTTCTAGCATTTTGGTGTTACTTTCGGATTTGTCCTATGTGCGTATTGTGTTTCGTATATCGTTTGTGAGAAGTTTCATCTGTCATCGCTTCATGTGTTTCGTATTTGGTAGATACGATTCGTACGTTTCATCTTCGTTTCATTTACACTTACTATCCAAATTTCGCGATCAAAATTTCTTTTGAAGAGGAAGAATTATAAAACCCGTGTTACCTACTTTAATTTCGAGGAAAAAATTTCTTTTTAAGAGGGGAAGAGTTGTAAAACCTGGATTTTGAGAAATTGGATTTTCTATTTCATTTCATATAATTTGAAGTATAGTTTTGAATTAATAAAGAAATTTGAATAATTAAACCTTATGTTATGATTTTTGAAAATAACTAAAATAATAACATAAGGTAAAAAAAAAAACTTGCCATTTATAGAGATCCGGGTTTATGCTAAGTTTTTGGGAAAATATTTTTTTACTAAACCTATTTTAAGAATGAAGTGTTAGAATAAAGAAAAATATTTTAAAAATTAAGCATTAGTTTAAATATAGAAAAAATGTGGAATAAATAGCTTTTCTCTGGCTTGCTTTTCAAAATTTCATTTTGGCATGCGGTAATGTAATCGGGATTTTCATATATTTTTTGGACTTCTTTCAAAGGGGAATGAAGACCTTCCTTAGAAGCTGTCGGTCGATCGAAAGGATATAATACATACAAAACCTGAACTTCGCGGACTTTCCGCCGCAGGAAATCCTTCTCTATACAAGTTCTCGGACGAGGTTTTTGAACAGAACTTCGATAGGCGAGGAGGAGCATCCAATCCATACCTAGGTAGAGGAAGCTGATCTGCCATATGCACTTCCGACTGACACAATCGACAACTTGAGGAAAACTATCTCTAATTTATGAAACAATTATTTTTGTCTAATCCCTTTAAAAAAATTATATATTGTGTTTTTCATTCCTCTCCACATCTTCCATTGTCAAATCTCAAGCTTTTACCCGTTCTTCCTCCATTGAAGGACCTTGGAGTTTCTAAGTGAAACTTTGTTTCTTTGTGTGCTTTCTTCTTTTTCTTGGTAGTGTCTTGGTGATTCTCATAATAAATCACTTATATTCTTCCTTGGTAAGTATATGGATTCATTATTGTTGTTTAAAATAAAAGATGTAATAAGAATACAAAACTTAAGTAATGGTGATGGGGTTTTTAATTATATAACCTACTGATTTTTATTGTTAACAAGACCCTAAGTATCCTTAATGATGTTAATATTACATTCTTATAAATAATTAGAATCCCTAGGGTGGTTTGGTTGGGTAAAACCTTTGGGAATGTTTTGGTGTTTGAGCATTCTCGAATTTATGGCAGATTAAATCGAACATAACATGAGTTTTATAAAAGGTTTTTGGTTTTTTCAAGGGTCAAACATTATGTACTTTGAGTCTACTTTCCTGAACAGGTATCCTTTTATGTTTAAGAGGCTCGTAGCTGTGGGTTTTAAATCATTCAAGTTAAAGTGTCGAAACCAGAATTTCAGTCTGAAAAATTCAGTTGTAGTGTGGACTTTTTAATTCAAAATATATAAGTAGTGTAAAAATCAGAAATATGGAAACATCTAATTTAAGTAGTGTCACATATTTAATTATCGACACTTAAGAAGTGATGGTCTATTTTTGGTAAGTAATATGTAATACATGTTTTTTTAGATCCGGTGTTGCGTGTCTAATTCCTCTTTTGTTTGTGTTCGGCTTTCTCTAGCGCATTCGTTAAGGTGCTGATATTTTGTCCTTTTTGTAGGGACATTCCTCTTCACCTTTAGCCTATTTTGTATGATCACTTGATGCCATTTTTATGTTACCATGTTATGATTCTGAATTTCATGATCTTGTTATTCTTCTTTGATCGTTATGTATCGTATGCATCTATTTGTCATTTGTTGGTTGCCCTTGCAAACTATTTGAAATTTGTTGTTTATGTTTTCCTTTGCCCAAGCTATTTGTAATTATTCATGGAGGTACCATGATGTTATCCCACTTTCAATCCATAACACAATATATTAAGATAAGAACTAAAGAGAGAAAGAAAAGAAAGTAGAGAGAAGTTAGAGAGAGAAAAGATAGAGAATGGTGGAAGGTTGTTTATTAGACAAAGAAAGTAAAATCAACCAACACCCTCTTCCACATACGGAATAGGGTTTATATACCACAGACTTGGTGGGCTCATGGGCTTTGTTACAAGGACTGGGCTTGGCTTACACTTGGGCATAAAGCCCCTACCTTAGACAATATTGGCTTAAAGTCCAAGCCCAGTTATCCCGAGTAACCTATTACTATACAAGACCTTTAATGACTAAGATGACCTATTACATTCTTGTTCAACTATATAAATTATAAGGCTAACAATCTCCCACAATGTATCGGTCATCTTTAAACACTTAAGATGATTGACTTAATACATTCATGTGAAGTTAATTTTCTTAGGTCTTGTATCTTCGTCTTGATCTTATTTGTAATAGCTTTGTTCCTTCTTGCTTTTGTGATCTTTATCTTGAGCCTTTGTCTTTTGACTTTGAGTGCTTCAGATCTTCAATCTATCCTTGATCGTCTTCATCTTGTGCTCTTGTGACTTCTGAATCGACATGATCATAATTTGTTGATTTCGAAAGGCTAACAATCTCCCATACATATATAGTTGTAGTTAGACCTTGAGGTATCCATTGATTATCATATTAGCGAAAGTATTTAAATTTTCGTATGAACATGTGGAGACAACTTTGGTTAGTACACAACTACGCCACCTTCTTGATATGCAACAAAATATATAGACGCGGATGAAATGGCTTTGAACATTTCACCCTAACTTGGTAGAGTTTTCCTCCGGTAGGTGAAGACCGTTAGACGGTATTAGATACCATACATGTGATAGGGTAGATCTAATTAAGAACCTCCTTGACAGGGTTTCCCGGCGGTAGTAGCCAGTTCTCTTTACTCGACCGTCTCAAAGAAGACTACGAACGTAAATAGTGAATCAGTTAGATAAGTTATTCGCTTGATTATAGTCGTCAATTCAGATTCCTGGAAAAAGTTTGATTCAATTAAGAATCACACCATTTTTTCTTTCTAGTTTGTCACAAGCTCGATTCATAAAGAACCTTGCAAGTTACCTACCGCAGTGCTGTTTGAGGTTGACTCTAGAAGGATTTCCATTCGTCATTGTGAACACTAAAGATTGTCACTCTGAATGTACTGGCAAGATCACATGGATTTTGCGAAGAAACCTGGAATCAAGTTTGAATCATTTAAGAATCTAAACATAGTTTCATTCCAGTTATCACAAGTTGGATTCGTGTAGAATCGCACAAGTTACCTACCATGAGATTGTTTGACATTAACTCAAGCATGATTTCCATCTTCATTGTGAATCGTATCACTAAGATGTTCTGGAAATATCACAAGGATAATGCGTAGGACTTTATTGTTACCATTTGTGTTCTAGATGATGAACAACATGTGTTACATGGATTGTCTCCTAATGAGATGACAGATTGATCTCTTTTGGCTCTAGACTCAATAAGTGCATTTTGGTTTTAGTGATAGGAGGTTTGAGCTGACTGCCACCTTTTCAATATCAACTAACTCGAAGTGAGAAAGTCAATAGATAACATGTTGATCTCCGTGACAATGGGATAAGTTTATTTTGAGAGAAACTCAAATAGCTAGGGAAGGGTTGTTCATTGCATCATTGGGTCCATGACGACTTGTCTTCAATATCAGCAATCATCTTAATGATTCTGATAGTAGATATATTAACCCGGTTTTTGCCTAAGTTGTATGCAGGGCTTCTTTGTTTTCACCCTTTATCCTTACATTTCTTTTTCATTCTTCAACCCCTTCAATGCTTACCAAGACTTCATCACTAGCACCTTGTTGTGATATTTCCAGTGCTAACTTAAGTCATTAGTATGCATTCAGCTTCGTTCACGTTCAATTCCAGCTTTCCTAAGGACAACTATTTGTAGCTATGGAATTTCCTTGGGTAGATCCCTCCGGCTCTGGTTGGATAATAGGACTTAGTTTCCTATCCTATGCCACCTTTTGAATCTATTGTTCCGTCGTGGATAGTAGGTGTTTTGGTATAGATTGTAACCATAAAACCATTGAAAAACCAATCAAAGTGCTTGAAAAAAAATCAAACTTGAGACACTTTGAAAGTTTTGCATTTCCAAAATACTCCCCTACACACATGCATCGATATTCGAAATAGTTAGCATGTGAAGGAAAGAGTTGCACTTAAGTCTTTAAGATCACATGTTTTGTATATTACATTTTAATCACATTTCTCCCCTATCTCTAATATAAAAACTTAATATTAGAGATACCAATTGATTAAAATATGACAATTTCTAAAAATCATTGGGAGAGAAAGATGGGTGCATGCATGAATCATGGAAATTTTGTCGGGTTTCTCCCCCTCAACAATATATGTGCGTCCTAAATAATCACAATATGACAATATACGATACAATAGACACCACAATATATGTTCAAGTACGGAGTTAAGATGCCTTATCCGATATAGTATATTACATATGAGAATTTTAACCCATTTTCGGAATGTGTTGGATACATAAAATATGCCAATTTATAAAATGTACCATCAACATTAAAGGCTTGATTTTAAAACGAACCCCCCTAAAAAATTGATCCAAATAACATATGACATTTTTAGATCTAAAAACCACATTATAAGGAAGTGACTGTTTAACACATAATTTTGAAACATTTAGAAAAAAATATTTTGAGAAATTCTTGAAAAATTGTGTTCAACGGTTGTAAAATAATCATGATAGGAGACTTCTCTTTTATCATTTAGGGCAAGCGCACTGAAGCGTACACTTCCCTTTCGGGTCCAACTTTCATGAGCTCAAAACTTTGATTGTTTTGTGACTATCCCATGACCGAGAAATATTATTTTCCCGTTGTGAAGGATAAGTTATTGTAGAAACTAGAAGGGGGGGGGGGTTGAATAGTTTCTAGTTCATTTTCAAAACATTTCGGCTTAATCCACTGTGCGCGGTTCAATATTATACCCGTGTTTCTTTATCAATAAAGAACCGCCGGTCCACTTAGCGAATCGCCAACAGTGGACGAAACCATTTATTGAATGTTAAACTTAAACAATCCTTGATATCAAATTCTCGATCAACCTTGACTAGATATGAGATGTGTTTGATTGAAAGAGAAAAACTACAAGTAAGAAAACACACAAACACATCAAATCAAGAGTACATCAAGCAATAGTCTAAACAATAAGCACACATGTACTAAGCATAAGCTTTTCCGCAACTAAGATGTTTAGACTAAGTGATGTACACTTGACCATAATCTAAACATGAAACAAACACGTACTAAGCCTTAACTTTTCCGTAACTTAGATGTTTAGATTATGAGATGCACCCAAAAACGTAAATACATCAATAAAGGTAAAGTCATAAATGTAAATGAAAGTACCGACACGATGATTTATAGTGGTTCGGTCACGAAGCTCCTCTTCGCCCTACTCCATTCCTCGAGCACCCAACTCGAGAGTTAGTTCACTAGTCAACAAAACTCCTTTCAAGGTGGAGAAAACCATACACGTCGCTTACACATTTGCAACACTAAGCTAGATGTCGAGTCCTAATCTTAGGTAGGACCAATCTACACAACGTCGCCTACTTTACCATTTTCCGACACAAGGCTAGATGTCGAGTCCTAATCTTAGGTAGGACCTGTCTACACCCATCTACACCAATCTTCACACTAGTTATGTTTTATGGCCTAACATAAAAATCCTAGTGTTTTATGGCCTAACATAACAATCCTAGTGTTTTATGGCCTAAACACATAAACCGTATAGATATAAGTACACAACACTTAGATCTATGACTCTAAAACTATATCCAAATTGACACAACAATTTGGATCTACACAACTACACAACTCATCCAAGGATACCCATCTCTTGGATCTACTACCCATATCCAAGTGTATCCACAACTTGAATCTTCTACATATACATAGTAGGAAAACAATGACTTGATCTAGAAGGAGAGATCTTCATCATGTAATGAACCCAATACTTCATAGTGATGAAAGTGTTCTTCTCTTTCCACTTGAGAGGATGAGAGGATTGAGGATAGAATCACATCTTAAACAAGATTAATCAAAACTAACTAATCAAGGATCTAAGATGATTTTGAAAGAAACTGTGCAAAAAAGGTTAAAAGAAAATTTGGAAATGATCCACTATTTATAGGAAAAGAGTGCAAGGGTCATAAATACCCGCGGTTCCTTAATTGTCACCGTGGTTCCTTATTAATAAAGAACCGCGGGTTCATTTAAGGAACCTCGGGCTTGGAGTCCGTGCATTTTTGTCCTTTAGTGGGGAATTACCATTTAGACCCTCAAAGGATATTCTTTTGGCATATGGAGTATGCCAAATTCAAATTTCCATTTTCTTTTTAATAAAACATTTTCTTAAAAATAAAGTTTATAAAAATCTTTTGTCATATTTGATTAAATGTGAGTTTTAAGAAAATATTAATCCTTGATCACTTAGTTAGGTTAATGACATGTTTATTCATACCTTGAGTGATTCATGCCGAATGCGAACTTGGAGGTGCCGGAGAAGTATACAAATGTATTCTTGAGTGATTACGAGTACCTTAACATTTTACATAATGTATTGCGATTTATTCGTTTGTCATCCAGAAAACACGAAGAGATTATATCGACTAAACATCGTAATGTTTGCACTAACAATCTCCCCTTTTTTGATGATGACAAACAAGTAAACCATAACACATATTAAAATGTATAAGTTACTCGTTTACACTTACTTCTCCCCTTTTTGTTGAATAAAAAAGGTAGTCAACGTCTTTGAAGAAGAAAAGAATCAACGTCGAGAGAGCACGCATCCAAAGTGGTAGTCATCGATTGCACGTCATTTGAGGAAGAGAATAATTGACGTCACGAGAGCTTGCATCCGAGAGGTAGTCTTCATTTGTAGAAAAGGAGGATTGATTTTGAAAGAGCTTGCATCCAAAAACCTAGTCTTCCTTTATAGTCGTCGGTTGAGAGGCGAGAATCCAAACCGTAGACCCATCATATAAAGATATTGAGCTTGCGTCATCCTAGTGAAGTCTTCAATCAACATAGGGTAACCAACTCCATGCATAATAAAATGCTTATCTTCGAGATTCCAAAATACATTACTTGCAAGAAGTTACATGAATGCAATTTAAGTGAGTCAACGATCACAAATGTAATGACTAGAAATCTTGCAAATGCTCCCCCTTGATATGAGCTCCCCCTTGCTTGAGGCACCAATGAAGCAAGGATAGTGACAAGCTACAAATTAGGGTTAGAAAAGTCCTACAAAACAAAGTTAGTGGACAAGAGCATATATGTATAACAATGTCACCCAAGCGAAATTAGCTTTAAACATCTTGAGAACAAAGAGAGGGACTCATGAGAAAGCTAAAACAATCTTAACTTTTAGAAGTGTAAAAAAATATGACAAGTTAAGCAAAATAAGAGGGCTATTAGATAGAAAAGAGAACCCAACTTATTTTGGTGACACCAAAAATTATATAAAGAGGACTAAGATAGAAAAGAGATGTCCAATTTATAAGAAAAACATTGTCGAGAGGACATACTCCACTTTAATATATTGGCACGAATACCGAACTAAAGAGAGTATGACAAGGACAATAAAACTATTCCACATAGTCGAAAAGAGAGGAAGAATGACTATGAGGAATAGCGAAAACGAGGAAGATAAACAAGTCGTTTGCACAAACAATGACAAGCATTAGAGAAAGAGGTGTGCACGCGTTGCTATCAATCCAAAGACAAGTCAAAGGAGAGGATCTTGACAAGATACTTTCACAATTGTTGGAAAAGATGTAGAGAAGAAACATCCATACCAATTGTAATGATAATATGTCAAAGGGTAAAAAGCTTAGAATTTTTGGAATCACTCAAGAAAATTCAAGATTTAACCAAAATCCTCTCAAAAGGTTAAAAACTTAGAATTGTTGGAATCACCCAATCTAATTGTAAATTTTAACCGAAATCAACTCTCAACAACGAAAAGACAAAGAAAATCTCAAATCAAAGACATTTTTGACCTTAAAAATAATTCCTTTAGAAAGATCCAAAAGCTTTAAGTCGGGAATCAAGGTACAAAAATAAAGAAAAACCAAAAGCGAGGATAAATCGACGTCTAAGAAAAATACTAGATATAAGAAACTATAGGCAAGGATACTTATGAATGTCGCAACCAAAAAGATGACTCAATGATATATAGAGAGAGAGAAATCAAAGGAGCCAAATAAAAGAAAAACCAAGATGGATGGTGTTTAACATACGATAAACTACATGCTCAGAGTTTCGTAGCTCTTCTCAATCATTGTGAATGTTCAAAGAACAATTACATGACGAGGAATGGATGAGGCTTGACTCGACTTAGATTAGAAAGGAAAGAAGAGAGAGACTCAACTTAGAGAGGCATGATTAAAATAAATCGAAAGAGACTCAACAAAGAAGTTAAGGATAATCTCACAAAATATATTCAAGAATACTATACCTTATTAGGTGATAGTGAAGTCTTGAAAGAAAACGAGAGAAGAAACTCAAAAGAGAAGAAAAGAAGTAATCTTCAATAAAACTCGTCAAACCTAGAGATAGACCAAAAACGAACAAAGGGACTCACTGATCGCGGTTCGTTAAATAGGTCCGTGGTTCATTATCAAAAATGATCCGCTTGGTTATTTGAGGAACCGTGGATAGTGGGTGTAAAAAAATGATTATTGAGTCAAAAGAAAATTACTTGGTCAAACAAATTTAGCATAAGTTGCTAAGTGACTTTAAAGTCAATGCTTCGGATATGACTTTTAACAATTGCAATTGCAAGTTAAAATTACTTGAATATTTCAAAAGAAATATCTAAGTTGTCAGTCTTACTAGGAGAGGAATTAGATTAAAATCTAACCTTCCTTGACAACCGAGTGAGAAAATAAAGAAGAAAAGAAAGATCACAAGTACAACGAGATCCAAGACCCAAAGACAAATCATGTTGAAAAACATGAAAGGAAATACAAGAAAATAAAGATCATACAAAGATGTATGAAACACACGCCAAAAACTTAAGCATAATTTTAATCTTAGTTACACTAGAATTCTATGATTTGATTAAATTGGATGTCTTAGCAATAAGCAACCCACATGGTTAAATGAAAGACAAGGTGGTGGCGGAATTTAGTGGAGAAGGCTTGGTGATAATCTTGTAATTAAACTCATCATAGATATAAGACATGACAAGATGTTGATATTGACAACAAAGACAATATGTTCCATGATGCATGACATAATCATGTGATGGAGGAAGAACACAAAAGGGAAGTGGTGGAAAAGGAGAGTTTCCAAAATCAATTGTAAAACCCGCATGCTTTTACCATTAATAGTACCCTTAAGATCGTACGTACTAGATTAAAACTTTCCTAATATAGCATGATTACGATTACGGGTTAGGATTTTACGTATTACGTACGTGTTAGAACACGATATATATTTTACTACGCATGAGCACACAATAATTATTTGACAATAATTAATCACGAACATGCGATCATGAAATCATGAACGTAATTTAATCACGAGCTAATATTAATTACGTATATATATTTATTACGAACACGAATAAATATATAAAGTCACGGTTAATATTTAACGAGAACACGTAAAACACGAACACGAGAACACACGAGAACACACCAATATTTTAGACACGGAAAACATTCGGATTACCCCTTGTGGGCCCCATTACCACAAAATTAGGGAGGGAGGATGGGCTTAGCCCATCAATTTTTCACTAAAAGGAGGTTAAGGATTAACACTACTCATTTTTTTTCTACAGAAGAATTTTACAGAAAACCTAAAATCCTCCTCCTCCTTCTTTTTTTCTCTTATGGCCGCCACCTTCAAACACACCAAAAGGGTGTGTTTGTTGATCTTGGATCTTGGAATTCTTGTTGGTGTTCGTGTTTGTTCTTCATTCTTTTGATCCACGTAATCGCACTAGTGATACGGAAGTAGGATTCCGCTCAGTTCATCTTCTTCGTTCACTGGACATAAGGTACGGATTCCTGTCCTTTCAGTATGGACATTCTTTCCTTATTAGGATTCCCCGTATGCAGCCAAATGTTTTCCCGTAGTATAAGTTACGTGTTTGATGTGCTTATGTTTAATTATGAATACCTATAGCCATATACATGCATGACCCGTTTCACCTAGTTATGGAGGTACCATAACCATAACATTAGAGACACTGATGTTATGACTTCACCACGGCGGAGTGATTGCTCGTGGCGTCCCTTCAGCTTTTGGCCATTTATATTATATTTATCATGTGGGGCGTATGGGTGCATCCTAGTTACATGTTTTCAGTCAGGATTTCATGGTGAATGTGGTGTGTGCCTTGCATCCTTCACAAGGAGCTGATCCCTCCTACCCAGAACAAGTATATTAAATTATAGGCAGCCCCTCTAATTTGCATGATGAGGTCACCCCTCCAAGTATTCATGAACGGTGGATTTTCATGACCTATATTGGCTAATGGTAAAATATGTTAAACAGTTTTCATATGATAAACATAAGGCTTTTCATACTATAAAACCAGTTTTATGAACATGTTCCAGGTTTTCCAGGACTTATACATTTCCACTACTATTAAGTCTTTATTATGCTTAGT
The DNA here is from genome assembly GCA_025667525.1 of Glebionis coronaria. NCBI lineage: Eukaryota > Viridiplantae > Streptophyta > Magnoliopsida > Asterales > Asteraceae > Glebionis > Glebionis coronaria. Next base: position 393,467,559 of record CM046876.1, on the reverse strand, counting down.
CATTCATACTATGTCTATATCCGTGCACTGAGCGTTTTGCTCAGCCGTTACTTTCCTTTCCATGTCCCAAAATGGCAGGTAACCTAGGGAAGACTCGAGCATTTGGAGGACGTGCATAGGATGGAAGCTCCTAGACTTCTTTTCCTTCTTGCCCTCATATACTTATGCTTTTTTAGTCTTTCATTCATTTCTTTTGCTTTATTATGTTTTGGGCTTATGTTGGGAACCGATGTTTGATTCCGGTTATCCCTATGGTCATGTAATGTTTTAGACATTTATCCTTGTATGCTTTGATGACACGCCATAATTACGCGTGACATTCCATTATCAAAATGGGGTGTTACAATTATGGTATCAGAGCCAAGGCTTCGACCTGTAGGCTCTAAAACTCGACCTGTGACTAGTGGGTAGTCACCAGGAGCTTCCTAAGCCAAGGTTTGTTATTCTACGTATTGATGTTTTCAGCGCATTGTTGCTTTAACCATGATGTTTTCAGCACCTTGAGGTTTTAACCTTGATGTTTTCATCGATATTGTTTTACTAATATGGATGGACAACCGTCATTCTTATTTAGTTATGTGTCATTGTTTCATGCATAATGTTCCTCGTGAACTGTGACTATGTGGACTGAACCCCGGTAGTTCATAATTAGTCATATAAAATTTTTTCTGATAAGTTTTGACAGATAAGTTTCATTTATTTATGTTTCATGTATCATTGATGCAAGGATTATGACTAAGTAATGCTTGGTACAGGACTGGCCCTATTTAGTCGCATGTGCTTTTATCGAAACTTTTAACTTTGGGACCGACCCATAGGCGTCCCCTCGCCATGTATTTTGTTTTGGGACCGACCCATAGGTGTCCCCTCGCACATATAAAGGTTTTTATAAACTACATTACGCATTCATGCACTGTTTTTCATGCATAAAAGTTTTTCTCATGATTTAAATTGGCATAAATTTTTTTTTTCATGTCCCCTCATAAGATAATATGTTTTTAGTCAAGTATGTTTTCATACTGTCATGGTTAACTTCAGTTCATGCTGATTATGTTATACACTCCTTCATGTTGATTTTTTCATGTTTCTTCATGATAATTCCGTCTTCATGTTGATTACGTCTTACGCCTCTTTTGTTATTTATGCTTTCACGCAAAACATTGTTGGATTTCATTGAATTCTGCTTTTATGATAGTCATGGATGGTTTTCATTGATCATGCTGTCAGGCAAATCATCGTTGAATTTTGTGTAACCACACTTTAACGCTTCTCGATATAACCAAAATGATGTCTATGCTAATACTGCCAGGTTATCATGATGGTTTTCCTAACCGTTTAACTGATATACTTTCCTTAAATCATGATAAAAGATCGACCACATACCGATCATTTCATGTGCATTCCACGTGTACTCCACGTACCATATTTCATGTATATTACATGTACCTTGATCCATGTGTATTCCACTTGCAATACTTCACGAGTATTTTCTAGTCGATTATGAATCACCTCAGGCGTATTTTCAATTGCTGATATTCTACAAGATTGCTGATGCCGCTCATAACTGGGAGATGTTACTAAAGGTTGATGCTGCTGACGTTCGGAGACGCTACGAGATGCGGATGCTGTGCACAACCTGGAGATCCTACTAGACGAAGACAAAGGCGTCGGAGCAAAGCAATTGGACGAGAAGATGCTTCACCATCAGACAATTTCCATCAATCATTGTCCCTAATTCTTAGTTACATGTCACACGTCATTCGGCTGTCATTTCAGCCATATGAGTGCAAACCGGTACCAGCCGGCCACTCAGCTGAATAGCTACATGAATCACGGTCATGAGAATGACCATCATGGAACTGACAGACAAGACGATAGTAACCACTACTATGACAGAACTATCCAAGAAATCACAACCGAGGCTCCGGCCGCGGACGTGATCAGACATACATAGGATCAGTAGTCCAACCGATCCGCCAATTCTGGCATAATAACCTAATATTTGTAGTTTTAATTGATTCACTTCTCGAGACGCATGTCAAGACATCAGTCAAGACACATGTCTCACGTATATTTTCTGAAGACACATGTCAAGATACCAGTCAAGACATATGTCACACTTACATTTCTCAAGACACGAGTCAAGACACATGACTCACGTCTAATTATGGAACATTTCTAAGAAATTCAGGGTACCCCCCAAGGGTATATCCATTTTGTTGTGCCATGTATTAATCAGGACACAAGAATTTCAATACCATTATCGGCGCATCAGTGAGAACTGTCACATTGCCGATGTCACTTCCATTTCTTTCACTAAAGTCCATATATTCATGACCACGAAGGACGCCTTTCGTATTCCCACGTATACGAAGGTTTTCCTTCAGCTTAATGATGAGATCCAAGTTGCTAACGCTAATCCTCGGACATACACGAGATGAATTTTATCCTAATTATGAACTATGAACATCACACCATGCTACGATTCATAATTATGTATAGTAATGTTCAGGCTCCTGAATACATTCAGCTTGATTTTTCCATCAGGAAAATCTGTACAAATTATCTATGCTTTTCAAGCACGTGCTTTGGTAGCCATGATTGCTAAGATTTTCTAGCTGTCAGTAACACACGACTACTAAGGTCCTTTTACGCATAACCAACAGATTATTCCAAAATTGTTCCTTACACTCCAGAAGAACCTTCAAGGAGAAGGACGGTAACATAAGATTATGTGTCGACTACCGTCGATTTTAAACAAATCACCATTCATGACCGTTATTCTCCTCCACGTATTGACGACATGTACAATCAACCGTATAGTGTTAATCACTTTTCCAAGATCGAACTCATGCTGCCAACAGTGACGAGTGAAAAAGCAGGACATGTCCATGACTGCTATTCGTACACGACTCGGTCATGCTAGATTTATGATTTTGAATTAGTCTCATCAATGCTCCAACAGCATTATGGACTTAATAAATTGAGTTTCCATGAAATCCTAAACAAATTCATCAGCGTTTTCATTGAGGATAACCTGATTTCCTCTAAGCCTAGATAAGAACAGGAAGACCATATCTGCACTATGTTACAAATTCTATGACAAGAGAAATTCTATCCTGGAAATTTTTTCCAATATCAATTCTGTTTGATTACAGTGACACACTGAATCACATGGGTTTCTATGGTTAATCTTACCATGACTCAGCTTATGCGTAAAGGAGAGAACCCTACACTACATTAGGTGTTCTAGAAAATTCTACGCTAGGAGAAGTCTAGATTCAGAGACTCAGAGTTTCGCAAACTCCTGGGTATCAAGTTCTACGAAGCAAGATACAGTTACGTTCATATCTAAATACCTGACATACCAACAGGTTAAGATAGGACACCAACAAACTGGGATGTTTCATCATTTGAAATTGTGAACTAAAATGGGACAAGATCTCCATGGATTTTGGTTACCAGTTTAACGCAAACTCAGAAGAAGCATGATGCTATCTGGTTTATTACAAACAGTTTGATCAAGTCTGCAAAATCCTTACATCCGCAAGGATTTCAGAACTAACAGATTGATCGGACATGTTCCAGCCAAGGCTCAACCGATCACTTGGAAATTCATCAGTTATTGAGTCAGACAAATATTCATAATTATGCTCCTCAGATACTTCACGTCTTTGTTCTAATTCCACGCCTTGCTTTCGCGCTCGCGTTCATGACACTATTCACATTCATGATCGTATTTTGGCTTACGATTTTACGTTCATTTCTTTTCTCATTCTGGGTAGTTTGCAAGAACTTGAGAGACCAGACCCAAGTTTAGTATAACTCTCCATCATCAGATAGACGTTTCACGTCATATTCCACGTCTTACCTTGTAGCGTTTGACGTTACCGCCATTGTATTCTATGATCACGATATGTTTCACATGTCATGTTCATTCCACGTTCCTCATATCATGATCAAGATATGTTACACGTATCATGGATCACGATATGTTTAGTCATACTACACTCGCCATATCTCCACGTAGCACGTTAAAAAATTTTCACGTATCACGTTCAAAATTTTTAACGTACTACGTTTCTTTATGTCTCGCGCATCGTTTCTAATTATCAGTTAAGTCAGATTGTCTTGCATCATAACGTTTCAGTTACCCTAGCACGTTAACTCTTATTTTCCTCGATCGAATTTAGGGGATCCACCTTCCGTTGATAACCAAGAATTTCTTTGTATTCCAAGTCAAGGTCAGGAGGACCAAGATTTATCATTTGTGTCAAGATCTTCTGAAGGAACCGTTCCAAGAGGGAGGCCACATGGAAATGGACAAGTTCATCCGAACTTTTATCCGTTTTTCTCTTATCAACTAGATATGTCCTTTCAGTCACGTCACGTTCCATGTCCTTTCAAGACATGTCACGTTCCACGTTCCTTCTGCCAGGAAACCCACACGTTCATTAATCTTACATACCCTTTCAGTTTGATTCGGGTATGTTTCTCTTTCAGTTACGTTATCTATAATTCGGGGACGAATTATTCTTTTTAGGGGGGAAGAGTTGTAGAACCCGCATGCTTTTACCATGAATAGTACCCTTAAGATCGTACGTACTAGATTAAAACTTTCCTAATATAGCATGATTACGATTACGTGTTAGGATTTTACGTATTACGTACGTGTTAGAACACGATAAATATTTTACTACGCATGAGCACACAATAATTATTTGACAATAATTAATCACGAACATGCGATCATGAAATCATGAACGTAATTTAATCACGAGCTAATATTAATTACGTATATATATTTATTACGAACACGAATAAATATATAAAGTCACGGTTAATATTTAACGAGAACACGTAAAACACGAACACGAGAACACACGAGAACACACCAATATTTTAGACACAGAAAACATTCGGGCTACCCCTTGTGGGCCCCATTACCACGAAATTAGGGAGGGAGGATGGGCTTAGCCCATCAATTTTTCACTAAAAGGAGGTTACGGAATTTACACTACTCATTTTTTTTTCTATAGAAGAATTTACAGGAAACCTAAAATCCTCCTCCTCCTTCTTTTTTTCTCTTATGGCCGCCACCTTCAAACACACCAAAAGGGGGTGTTTGTTGATCTTGGATCTTGGAATTCTTGTTGGTATTCGTGTTTGTTCTTCATTCTTTTGATCCACGTAATCGCACTAGTGATACAGAATTAGGATTCCGCTCAGTTCATCTTCTTCGTTCACTAGACATAAGGTACGGATTCCCGTCCTTTCAGTATGGACATTCTTTCCTTATTAGGATTCCCCGTATGCAGCCAAATGTTTTCCCGTAGTATAAGTTACGTGTTTGATGTGCTTATGTTTAATTAAGAATACCTATAGCCATATACATGCATGACCAGTTTCACCTAGTTATGGAGGTACCATAACCATAACATTAGAGGCACTGATGTTATGACTTCACCACGGCGGAGTGATTGCTCGTGGCGTCCCTTCAGCTTTTGGCCATTTATATTATATTTATCATGTGGGGCGTATGGGTGCATCCTAGTTACATGTTTTCAGTCAGGATTTCATGGTGAATGTGGTGTGTGCCTTGCATCCTTCACAAGGAGCTGATCCCTCCTACCCAGAACCAGTATATTAAATTAGAGGCAGCCCCTCTAATTTGCATGATGAGGTCACCCCTCCAAGTATTCATGCACGGTAGATTTTCATGACCTATATTGGCTAATGGTAAAATATGTTAAACAGTTTTCATATGATAAACATAAGGCTTTTCAAACTATAAAACCAGTTTTATGAACATGTTCTAGGTTTTCCAGGACTTATACATTTCCGCTGCTATTAAGTCTTTATTATGCTTAGTCATTCATACTATGTCTATATCCGTGCACTCAGCGTTTTGCTCAGCCGTTACTTTCCTTTCCATGTTCAAAACGGCAGGTACCCTAGGGAAGACTCGAGCATTTGGAGGACGTGCATAGGATGGAAGCTGCTAGAGACTTCTTTTCCTTCTTGCCCTCATATACTTATGCTTGTTTAGTCTTTCATTCATTTCTTTTGCTTTATTATGTTTTGGGCTTATGTTGGGAACCGATGTTTGATTCTGGTTATCCCTATGGTCATGTAATGTTTTAGACATTTATCCTTGTATGCTTTGATGACACGCCATAATTACGCGTGACATTCCATTATCAATATGGGGTGTTACATCAATTTTCTTAGAAGGAGAAAAGATTTGATAAGGTGTGTTATTTGGTGAATTTGGGTTGAAGGAGATTTGAGAAAATTGTGATAATCAAGGCTTTCATTTTGTAAAAAATACATTTTGCTTTGGGAAAGAAATACATAATGCTTAGGTTAAGTGGAGAAAGCACAAGATATTTTGGGAGTGATAAAAGGTTTAAAACAAAGATTCCAAAGGGTGTTGGAACAATTGGGATGTTTTAGAAACCCGTTTTTGGTTGCTTCTGCATGCGGTTCAATAATTGTACCCCGCGGTTCCATATATATATAGAGCCACCAGACAATTAAGGATCCACGCACAGAGGGTGTGTTTTGGAGGATAAGGGAATTTTTCCAATTCGGAAAATCCTATTGTTTTAGTCTAACTTATCATAAAGTTATGTTAAAGAGCAATAAAAGCTAGAACACACACAAAAGAATAACACATAGGTTCAATTAGCACGTAGGAAGAAGGCTAAGAAAAACCTAATGTCTAAAAAAAAGACTCATATGACATACAAAGTTCATCAAAGTAAACTATCATTAGTCATAATTAGGAAGAGCCATTTAATCAATTTAGAGAATGAGTATGAGACTATCACTAGAGGTGCTCAATTAAGGCTAAGCACGACAATTTTTATGAGTTATACAATAACCCAACTTCCCACATGGAAGTAATTCAACCGTTAGGTCAAATTAAGATTATAGTGCAATAAATTCCCTAGTAGTCATTCTCAAGTCAGATAAAGTGTAATTCCTACATTTGCCTAATGTAGTGTAACAAGGATGAAACTTGCATGACGACACAATGCACAACCTAATGAGGGTTAAGAATGCACCATTACATATCTTGTCAAACAAGTCTAGTTAAGTTTATTTACCTTTATAGAACTTTAGGCCAATAACTTTGAAGTGTATAAACAATGTTTACACAAAACAAATGAACACTTTTGATTGGTCTTTCAGAAATGACACATTTACAAATTGCATTGCAATGTAAATTACTTGAGTATTTCAGATGAAACATCCAAGTTTTCAAACCGACTCCATTGTGCATTATAAGCACTTATTAAACAAAACATGTCTAATAATTTGAACAAGTAGATTCAGTATACCATCATCAACACAAGTGTGAGTTATGATCCGATGTATATTATTAATAAACCACATTCATGTCTACACTAAAAAACATGTCAATTAGATTCGACAATGATACCATCATAGTTTGAATAATGAATTGATATTTAATCGAAATCTTTCTTGATTCCCACAAACACTCCTTTAAGAGAAAATAACTAAGATTTTCAAAGGGTGTTTCATGTTTTATAGTGAGAAATTAATCTACATGAACTAATAACATAATGATCAAGTAAGACGACCGACATCAATAGATTTGACAAGTTGACAAAGCTTTCAAACCTAATAGTGTTAATGAACATGTCGAGGTGTACAAAATGTTTATGTAACATTTGTAATCCAAGAGATGTTAATCCTATATGCAATGTACACATAAATAGACAACTAAGAAACACTACTACCAATATTAATGAGCACTTAAGAATGTCCAAAGACAAAAGAAAAAGCACAAAAGCATTCGTCTTTGTTTTGAGTGTTAGATACACCAAAGTATACATAACTTGACTTTATTTGAAAAAAGTTTTCGACTCATCTCAAAATTTAATTAAGTTTAACACTTTGTAAATATATCATTTTTCAAAGATACACAAACAAGAGATGTCCATCTTAATAGAAAATAGCAAAACACAAGTTTTACGACAAACCGAGACTTAATACTTTAGACAAAGTATAGAACTTATAAAACATTTAAAATTTAAAGTTTGAATAAAGATTTGTAAGCATTTTTATTTGAAAGAAAACTCAATTACATTCGAAACGGCGGGTGGCACGACTTCTACGGACTTACGGTTTATTTTATATGATTTTTCCAAGTTTTCAAAACTCTACGTCGGACTGACTGCAGTTCCTTATTGATAAGGAACCTCGGGGAACAATTAAAGAACAGTGGTCTGAGGACAAAAAAGGGTTTTTGACCAAAATCGTTTAGTAACATTTTGGAAGGACTAAGGAATCTAAAAAATCCTTATAGACACATAGAACTCATATATTAGAGTTAATTATGACACAAAATATTTTTATACTTCCAAATAAAAACACTTAAAATCAATAAATTTCCCAAAGTTTATTTAACACCAAAACTTGTACGAATGAAACAATAAAACACATTTCATATTTAATCATTCTTCATAGGAAATTTAATACAACAATCGTTTCTATTTTTTTTAAAACCATTTGTTTTGAAAAACTAGAGCAAAGATCGATCCAAGCTTTAAAACATAATATACTTCAAAGATCTTGAATAACCTCGCTCTGATACCAATTGTAGAAACTAGAAGGGGGGTTGAATAGTTTTAAGTACATTCTCAAAACATTTCGGCTTAATCCACAGTACGTGGTTCTTTATTGTACCCACGTATCTTTATCAATAAAGAACCGCGAGTCCATTTAGGGAATCGCCGACAGTGGACAAAACCATTTATTAAATGTTAAACTTAAACAATCATTGGTATCAAATTCTTGATCAAGCTTCACTAGATATGAGATGTGTTTGATTGAAAGATAAATACTACAAGTAAGAAAACACACAAACACATCAAATCTAGAGTACATCAAGCAATAGTCTAAACATTAAGCACACACGTACTAAGCATATGCTTTTCTACAACTAAGATGTTTAGACTAAGTGATGTACACTTGACCATAATCTAAACATGAAACACATACATACTAAGCCTTAACTTTTCCGCAACTTAGATGTTTAGATTATGAGATGCACAAAACACACAACAACATATAAATGCACGAAGCTCCTCTTCGCCCTACTCCACTCCTCGAGTAGCCAACTCGAGCATTACTTCACTAGTCAACAAAACTCATTTCAAGGTGGAGAAAACCATACACGTCGCTTACACATTCCCGACACTAAGCTAGATGTCGAGTCCTAATCTTAGGTAGGACCAATCTACACAACATAGCCTACTTTACCATTTTCTGACACAAGGCTAGATGTCAAGTGTGACAACCGTGGTTTTGAGGTTCGTCACTTGGTCTTATTTTAAGGTTAATTTATGTGTGACTATGTGATTTGCGTGTTTACATGTTATTTTGCGTGAACGAGGTTGGTGTGGATATCGTTTATGGGTATAAAGTACTCATAAGTAAATCGAGGAAAGGTTATTTCATGTTCATGAGGTCACAAATTGGTGACTATTAAATTAAATGGTGTTATTTTGGTGTTTACGTATACGTATAAGTATTATAGTAAATCGTATTTTTTTAGGATTTGGGGTTTAGCATTTAGAGGTCTCGGGTAAGGTGTTTAGGCATGTGAGTATTTTTTGGGATGGTTTTAAGCCATTTAGGACTTAGTTATAAAGTTTATTTCAAAATTTAAGATTTTTTTAAAACTGTATATTTTACGTTTTTTTTTGTATACGCGTAAAATTGACTAGTTTTACGGTTTTAAGGTTTCGGAGGCTTTAGGAGCTGAAATAAATTAAGTAACTTAAGGTATTATTAATAATATATTAATAAGTCTTAAAAAGAAAAAAAATACAAAAAATATATTATTCGGGTTTTAAACCGACTAGAAAAGAAAAAGAAAGGATAATGGGCCAAAAGACCCAACTTGAGCCCAATTTGGAAAAGCCTTTTTGATAAAACATATAAATACCATGTTTATATCACAAAATTCAGTTTTTCATTAATTTTTCCCCTTTTGGCCGAATTTTTACAAGCCATAATTTAGGGATTCATCAAAAATAATTTTCTTAAAGATTTGAGGTAAAAATCTTGATTTAATTCTTATAGTTTTCTTGTTTTATAGCATTAAGGCTTCAAATTTTAAGTAATCAATTTATATGATGGATTAGAGTTCTTAAAAGATCTGTAATTAGGGGTTTTATAACAATTAACATGATTAGGATAATGATTGGTGATTATTAGTGATGTTAATTAGGGTTTAATCATGTTTAAATTCGTTTTTAAAAAATGGGCAGATTTTTGAGTCACCTGTTTTGATCATATCTAGAGTGCTACAAACTCTTATTTTGCGATCCAAGCATCCCCGAATAGGTAATTTAAGTGGCTTTCAAATGCAAGAAACGAGAACTAAATTGGAGGTGGGAGATGGGTCAAAAACTGGTTACAACAGTCGGAGGTCAAAACAGTTTTGAAATCAGTCGGGTTTAATTTAACGTTTTAAGGTGATTGGGGTACTTCAGAGTACACTTGAGCCCTCTAATGAGCATGGGTGTTGGTTTATATATTAAATAAGAGACCTGAAGGGTGGCTAAGCAAATGGGTTAGGGTAAGACCCCCTAATCATAACAAACGTTTTGTATGTTCAAAATCGGTAAAATGCGGATAGGCAGAAGTATATATATATATATCGGGACCTTGGCAGTAGCTTTAAGGTTGGGGAAAAAGGTAGGAGTTAGCTAACATATGTAATGGAATAGGGTTTCCTTTACAGAGATCATGGGTATTTTTAGGTGGGAGTTTGGCTTATAGTTTGGAGACCTAAAAACCGGGACTGTTTTGTGTAAAATGTTAACGAGACGGGTTATGAAGTAAACTAAGTTAAGGGCTTTATAGAGGGGTGTAATGAGATGCTTAGAGCATATAAATGAGGTATATATATCGGAGAAGGTTAGAGGTCCATCATAGGTTGATGAGCCATCTTAGTGTTTGGTTCATGTTTTGATTGTGTGCTTTTGTTTGTTTGCTTTTTGCTAGTGCGCGGACTTTTGGAGAAGCTCAATCAGGTGCGTTTCATAGTCCCATATCTTTTAATGATTTTCACTTCCAGATGGAATGGAAGAGACACTGTTTGGTTTTATAACTTATGCTGTGAATGTTTTATGATTGGTAATGGACTTGTGTGTACACTTATGTGATTAATTGCTATGTGATTCTTGATTGTGTTTATGATTTGGATCGGGGGACACATACCGTCTCAGTTATTGTGGTTTGACTTGGTACCAAGGGGATGTCGACAAGGCGGGGCCTTGGGGAGGTACATAGATGTGTGAGCATCTATGGGACCAATGGATAATGACAAGGTGGGGCCTTGGGATTGGTACATAGGTGTATGGGCGCCTATGGTACCATGGTGTTTGGTGAGGCTGGGAGCCTTGGATTTGGTTTGGAATGATTGATCTTGAATGTTTGCTGTTAATGCATACTTGTAGCACATTGTCCATATGTTTAGTGGTTTATGGTTGTTCACAGCTTATTATAATCTATTTTCGGTTGGAGTCTAAACCTATGACTCTCACCAACATTATGTTGACTTGTTTTAGTGTCTCTTTCAGGTGATAAAGTGGTTAAGCGTGAGAACATATGTGGTTAGGATTGAAGTCACGTAGGAATGAATTTAGAAGGAGATCCATGTTCCTTCTTAGTTTATTTTTCTGTTTGTTAAAATAAGTGATACTATGAACCTATATGTTGATTTGTTTGTGTTATTTGTTTGTCTTGGGTAAGAGGTAGGACTGTTACCTACTTACCTAGACTCCTGCATTGATGAGATATTGTCATGACATATATCTCACCTTTTATGACATTTCTAATTCATATAGTTCTCTCTATGGACACGCTATTGTTGTGATGATATCCATGCGTCGCGTCCCATATTCCGCCATGGTGGGGTGTGACAGAATGGTATCAGAGACAATGGTTATAGAGAAGTAGGTTGCCTATTCGTGTAACCTAGTCTATTGCTTAAGGGTCCCTGCATATAGGCGTCATAGGAGTATGTCTGCATTTTATATTAATTAAAGTTTTCTGGATGTTATTGGTTTTTACTTGCGATGTTTGTTAAGTTTTGACTAGTATGGGTTGAACCATAGTAGTTCATACTTAGCCACATCTTATTTTCTTTTCGGGTTGTGACTAGTGCAGGTTGAACCATAATCATCCACGCTAGTCATTGTTGTATTTTTCTTAAATTGTACATTATAGTACATAATTTGGTACATGGTAGTTTCTATCTTTTGTTGGGTTATTTTATGTACCTGAGGTATAGTATTTTTCTTTTGATGTTTAAGTCATGTTCCCTAAGAATCATGTGGTGGTTCGAGTTATTAGGAGTAGGTGGATATGAAGAATTTTAAGCTGTTTCCACTCTTATGGGAGACATGACTTATAACTGATTATGTTTTCATTTTGGATTTAGTCTATACTGTTTTAGCTAGACTATGGATTTATGTATTTCAAGAGTTTGACTATGTTATTTTAATGGATGGAGTTTTGGACTTTATTGTTTATGTGGTTATGAGCTTATGTGAGTAGATGGATATATGTGTTATGTGTTGTATTAATTCTTATAAGTGTCATCATAGGAGGGAGTGCATTGGGGAAAGGGTAATTGTATAAGTATGGTGGCCAACATAGTTATACAAGTACCATAACTCCAATGGATTCCTAAGTATGATTGTATGAAAAAGGGTTAATACATGCTTGTATAGTAGATGTTAGACGGATTTAAGTATATGTATCATGATATGCCTGTATATGTATGATCCCCTATAATTATCGATTGTACCCTTAGGAGGGTGGCTAGCTCGCTTCTTTTTAGATATTCAACCTCCGTTGTGGCGTATTCTTCGAGTTTCCTATTTCACGTGTCCGGTTTAAAATGGTGTTCTTGGTTTTAAGTCTATTGAAATAACTTGGGATTTCTTTTAAGATAATGAAATCTTTTGTGTTGGGTCTTACATTTCTTTTGGTCGGTATATATTGAAAAAAGGGACTTGGAAATCTACTATAGAGTTAGATAGTTGGTTGTATTCGGTAAAATACGGGTAAGGTGTTGGAGTCGTGTTTGAAACAAGATGTAACATAAGATTTTTTTTAATCAACACTTATTTATTTCAAATTCTAAAAGACTTTCTTTAAAATAAAGCGAAATAAAATTTCTTTCTACTTAAATAGTTTATATAAGTGAGCTTAATCAATATACGTCATTTATAATTATTTATGCAAGACTAAACAAAGTTCATGAAAATTTCAGATACATTTATTTCTTTTCATTTAAAAAGGATTGCGTTAATTACTAAGAGGATTCTTTAGTTTTTTTTTAAAAAAACAACTAGTATAAAACTGTTTTGGTCATAACCTGTTCGTTTTTAAAGCTTTTTGGGTGATTCAAAAGTCTAATATTATGTACTCGGAATGTACTTTTCAAATATTTGGTATGTATAGTCATGGGGTGTCAGTAGATTGATCGAAATTTTGGTACAAGTGACGGGTTCAAGGTTGAGTTTTGAATAGTAGTTTTTTTATGATTTGGGATGCACGGGATACCTAGTCTTTGAGTTGAGTTTTGAGATCGTCTAGAAGGTTGTTTGTAGATTGCTTGAGTCACATAGATGTGGTGAGGAAAGAAAAAAAAAATGTTCTTTTGGAAAAGTCGATCTTGTGCACGGTTTAAATAATATGTCGCGGGGCATAAGATGTTTTGTTTGCCATTAAGTGTTTCTTGGATTATTTTTCGTTGTCATGAGTCATTTGAATTGGTACATGTTTGAATTTTCCTTTTGAGTTTTTGTGGTTTTGGTCTGTTTTAACTCATGCACGTGAAATGACGTCAGTTATTCGTGGGTTTGATTCGTTGATCGTATCTGGTGGATTCAGGATGTAGTTTTAGGTTCATATTCATTGGGAGCGTTGAGGTAGTCATATGAAAGACTTGGTCGCACCTACACGATTGAGTAGGTGGCCATGAGAGAATGGTCGGAATGCCTTTAGTGGGGAGGAAAGAGCTAGAAGTTCGTAGACGAACTAATGTGGTCATGAGGTCTCTTAGGAGTAGCAAGGGAGATGAATGGAGATTTGTTTAATGTATGGATATTGGCACAAGTAACGCGCCATAGAGAGTGTTGGAAGGGGATATAATACCTCAAAGGTATTTATGATTGTTCGTAAGGCATGTAAGTTTTCCAAAAATTTCCTGAGATTTAGTAGGTTTACCTATTACTGTGAGTTAGAACCATGAATACAGTAACTAGGAGAAGTGAGAGGATTTGTAGTTAGTGCCTTTCCAAGGCAATCGTTGATGGAATGATTTAAAAACAGGAGTTGTTAGAAATAGCAAGGAATGCAAGATAAAAGTTGAGTTGCTTAGTAGTAGATTGGATGTGGAAAGCGGTTGAATGGTTTGATAAGAGGAAGTATTGGTCTTTTAGAATGCGTGTAGAATTTTGCGAGTAGAACGAGGTAGGAATTTATTCGTATTGCCACTAAGAGAGGGTGCAAGTAGGACGTAGTTGAAAACTGCTAAGGATGTTGTATGAACGCTTTGGGTTACGGTTATGCATTTAGATTCGCCAGAGCACTAGCGGTTTTCAAGGAGTCAATGAACCGAGTGTGCATGAACGTATATAAACGAGTTGTCATCGGGAGTATCGACGACATCTTGATCTACTCAAAGTCTAAAAAGGAGAGTGAGGCGAATTATGAGTTGGTTTTGGAGTTGTTAGGAAAGGGAATTATACGTGAGATTTTCAAGTGTGAGTTTTAGGATTAAGTTGACCAGGATGAGTAGTTAGAGATGATGGTATATCATGGAACCAGCAAGGGCGAGGTAAAGAAGGATGAGGAAGCGTTTTGGAGGTTTAATAGGTGGATTGGATAATGAGCCGATTTTGGCATTATCGAAAGGGCTGGATGAATTCGCGAAGCATGACGATACATGGAGCAAGGATTTGGAGGTATACGTGAACGACAAAGAAAGGTGATTGCTTATACGATGCAGGAACTGGAGATTGGAAGAACTGGATAAGACTTAGTTAGTGGAGTTGGATTGTTATATCTGCCTAGAATGCTAGAGGCATATCGGGTACGAGACATAGAGAATGATCTATACGGATCATATATGTCTCCAACACATATTCAATCATCTTGATTGAACGTTTGGAAAAGGTGATGGGTGGAGTTAAGTGATGAAAGAAAATTGCAAGGCCAAGTACCATCTGGGAAAGGCAAGCATGGTTGATGAGACATGGAATAAGAAGAATGAAGTGAAGCTGAGACGAACTTGAACTATATGGATGACATATTAGGGTGGTTTGGATGAAGGATGTAGGTTGCACGAGTTGAGTTGTCTAAAGCAGAGAACGCGTCAACATGTATGTTGCGTGGCTTGGACAATCATATGGAGAAAAAGGACGTAGACTATACTTCCTACATAGACAGGAGTAGCTTAGAAAGGGCGATGTAAGGACGAAGTTGGTGAAAGGGATACATAATGGGGTGGAGGAATAAGTACGACGAGAGTTGGGTGATAGTCGATAAACTGACTAATTCATCTCATATTTCAAGAGGTATGAGAAGTCACGTAGTTGAGAAGTTGGAAGGATTGCGTACGGATGTGATGGAATAGAGGGTTTTACGTAAAAGTCAGCCTAATATGTATGGAATGCCTTATGAAGGATTATGGCAAGGGAAGAAACGATGGGAAGCAAGAGTAGTATACCGTTGATAGACTAATGTTTGGTATGAGCATACTATAGGGGTAATTGAGAAAGACGCCTAGAGCATTGGTGTGAGATTTGGAGATAGTTGGAGAACGCATTATATTAGGAAGAATTCTCCTACAAAGAGAGAGTCACCGTTGAGAGGGGCATATTCCCCATTGATGAGGATGTAAGGAATAAAGGAGGAATCACCTAAATTATAGGCTGAAGACGGGATATAAGATGGTATGGAAATTAAGATTGTGGAGAGACAAGCGAAAAGTAGTATGGAGGAAGAATGATTCGAGGGAGCAAGAGGTTGTGAAGATAGTGGGGTGATATTGAAGAGAAACCGTTAGAGCAAGAGGTTAGTAGTCACGAACAATGGAACGTCCACCTAGAGAAAAGGTGTAACACATGTTAGTATGAAGGATGGTTAGTTACTTGGTGCCAAGCATGGGAAAGCAAGGATGAGGTGGTGGTTATGACATGTTTCTTGTGAATATTATGGGAAGCTTTTGGTTATGCAATCCTGCATATACCATTGGATGTGTTTAAGGTTGGGAGAACTTTCGAATGATGGAAAATCCATAGAGGATAGAAGCCGATAGGTATGGTGATAGGAATTGTAGTAGAAACTGCTGGAGATAATTCATAGGAGATGAGGTGGATCACCGTTACAGTAGGATGAAGTTAGAAGCGGCCAACGTATTGGACCGGAGGTGGATCGGAAAACTATGGAGGTGGTGGCAGTGACTAAGTAGAGGTTGAAAATAGCAAAGAACCGACAAGAGACCTATGCGGACAAGAGGCGTAAGCCGTTGAGATTTGAGATAAAGTTATTCTAAAGGTTTCACCATGGAAAGGGGTGATGCGGTTTGGAAAGAAAAGGGAAGTTAGCACCTAGATTTGTGGGTCCATTTGAAATCCTTGAAAGGATTGGGCTAGTGGCGTATAGGTTGAGAACACCGGAGGAATTGAGTAGTGTGCATGACGTATTTCATGTATCAGACTTGAGGAATTGCTTAGCAAGAACTGACTTGCAAGTACCGTTAGATGATATTAGTATGGGTACGAGCCTTCGTTTTATCGAAGAGCCGATAGAGATTTTGGGTCGTGAAGCTAGGACGTTGGATAAAAAGGGTAATATACCGTAGTTATGGGTAGATGGAATTTGGAACGTGGACTAGAGTTCACGTGGGAACGGGAAGGATTTATGAGGAGCAAGTATCCTCAGCTAATTGATAATGACGATCCTAAGGAGTAAATCTCGGGATGAGATTTCTATTAGGAGGGAGTGATGTGACAACCGTGTTTTTGAGGTTCGTCACTTGGTCTTATTTTAAGGTTAATTTATGTGTGACTATGTGATTTACGTGTTTACATGTTATTTTGCGTGAACGAGGTTGGTGTGGATATCGTTTATGGGTATAAAGTACTCATAAGTAAATCGAGGAACGGTTATTTCATGTTCATGAGGTCATAAATTGGTGACTATGAAATGAAATGGTGTTATTTTGGTGTTTACGTATATGTATAAGTATTATAGTAAATCGTATTTTTTTAGGATTTGGGGTTTAGCATCTAGAGGTCTCGGGTAACGTGTTTAGGCATGTGAGTATTTTTCGGGATGGTTTTAAATCATTTAGGACTTAGTTATAAAGTTTATTTCAAAATTTAATATTTTTTTAAAACTGTATATTTTACGTTTTTTTCGGTATACGCGTAAAATTGACTAGTTTTACGGTTTTAAGGTTTCGGAGGCTTTAGGAGCTGAAATAAATTTAGGTAACTTAAGGTATTATTAATAATATATTTATAAGTCTTAAATAGAAAAAATATATATATATATATATATATATATATATATATATATATATATATATATATATATATATATATATTATATATATATATATATATATATATATATATATATATATATATATATATATATATATATATATATATATATATATATATATATATATATATATATATATATATATATGAATTGGGTTTTAAACCGACTAGAAAAGAAAAAGAAAGGATAATGGGCCAAAAGACCCAACTTGAGCCCAATTTGGAAAAGCCTTTTTAATAAAACATATAAATACCATGTTTATATAAAAAAAATCAGTTTTTCATTAATTTTCTCCCCTTTTGGCCGAATTTTTACAAGCCCTAATTTAGGGATTCATCAAAAATAATTTTCTTGAAGATTTGAGGTAAAAATCTTGATTTAATTCTTATAGTTTTCTTGTTTTATAGCATTAAGGCTTCAAGTTTTATGTAATCAATTTATATGATGTATTAGAGTTCTTAATAGATCTGTAATTAGGCATTTTATAACAATTAACATGATTAGGATAATGATTGGTGATTATTAGTGATGTTAATTAGGGTTTAATCATGTTTAAATTCGTTTTTAAAAACTGGGCAGATTTTTGAGTCACTTGTTTTGAACATATCTAGAGTTCTAAAAACTACTTATATTGCGATCCAAGCATCCCTGTATAGGTAATTGAAGTGGCTTTCAAATGCAAGAAACGAGAACTAAATTGGAGGTCAGGAGGTGGGTCAAAACAGTTTTGAAATCAGTCGGGTTTAATTTAACGTTTTAAAGTTATTGGGGTACTTAGGAGTACACTTGAGCCCTCTAATGATCATGGGTGTTGGTTTATATATTAAATAAGAGACCTGAAGGGTGGCTAAGCAAATGGGTTAGGGTAAGACCCCCTAATCATAACAAACTTTTTGTATGTTCAAAATCGGTAAAATGCGTATAGGCAGAAGTATATATATATATATATATATATATATATATATATATATATATATATATATATATATATATATATATATATATATATATATATATATATATATATATATATATATATATATATATATATATATATATATATATATATATATATATATATATATATATATATATATATATATATATATATATATATATATATATATATATATATATATATATATATATGTATATATATATATATATATATGTATATATATATATATATATATATATATATATATATATATATATATATATATATATATATATATATATATATATATATATATATATCGGGGCCTTAACAGTAGCTTTAAGGTTAGGGCAAAAGGGAGGAGTTAGCTAACATATGTAAGGGCATAGGGTTTCCTTTACAGAGATCATGGGTATGGTTAGGTGGGCATTTGGCTTATAGTTTGGAGACCTAAAAACCGGGACTGGTTTAGGTAAAATGTTAACGGGACGGGTTATGAAGTAAACTAAGTTAAGGGCTTTATAGAGGGGTGTAATGAGATGCTTAGAGCATATAAATGAGGTATATATATGGGAGAAGGTTAAATGTCCTTCATAGGTTGATGAGCCATCTTAGTGTTTGGTTCATGTTTTGATTGTGTGCTTTTGTTTGTTAGCTTTTTGCTAGTGCGTGGACTTTTGGAGAAGCTCAATCAGGTGAGTTTCATAGTCCCATAACTTTTAATGATTTTCACTTCCAGATGGGATGGAAGAGACACTGTTTGGTTTTATAACTTATGCTGTGAATGTTTTATGATTGGTAATGAACTTGTGTGTACACTTATGTGATTAAATGCTATGTGATTCTTGATTATATTTATGATATGGATCGGGGGACACATACCGTCTCAGTTATTGTGGTTCGACTTGGTACCAACGGGATGTTGACAAGGCGGGGCCTTGGGGAGGTACATAGATGTGTGAGCATCTATGAGACCAATGGATAATGACAAGGCGGGGCCTTGGGATTGGTACATAGGTGTATGGACGCCTATGGTACCATGGTGTTTGGTGAGGCTGGGAGCCTTGGATTTGGTTTGGAATGATTGATCTTGAATGTTAGTTGTTAATGCATACTTGTAGCACATTGTCCATATGTTTGTGGTTTATGGTTGTTCACAGCTTATTATAATCTATTTTTGGTTGGAGACTAAACCTATGACTCTCACCAACATTATGTTGACGTGTTTTAGTGTCTCTTTTAGGTGATAATTTGTTAAGCGTGAGAACATATGTGGCTAGGATTGGAGTCGCGTAGGAATGCATTTAGAAGGAGATCCCCGTTCCTTCTTAGTTTATTTTTCTGTTTGTTTCAATAAGTGATACTATGAACCTATATGTTGATTTGTTTGTGTTATTTGTTTGTCTTAGGTTAGAGGTAGGACTGTTACCTACTTACCTAGACTCCTGCATTGATGAGATATTGTCATGACATTTGTGTCACCTTTTATGAAATTTATAATTCATATAGTTCTCTCTATGGACACGCTATTGTTGTAATGATATCCATGCGTCGCGTCCCATATTCCGCCGTGGTGGGGTGTGACATCAGGTCCTAATCTTAGGTAGGACTAATCTACACCCATCTACACCAATCGTCACACTAGTTATGTTTTATGGCCTAACATAACAAACCTTGTGTTTTATGGCCTAAACACATAAACCATATAGATCTAAGTACACAACACTTATATCTATGACTCTAACACTATATCCAAATTGACACAACAATTTGGATCTACACAACTATACAACTAATCCAAGGATACCCATCTCTTGGATCTACTACCCACATCCAAGTGTACCCAAAACTTGGATCTTCTACATATACATAGTAGGAAAATGTTGGAATGATTCACACGACTTATAAGAATAAGAAATATAGATGAATAAGATCAAGATTAAAACTAAGAATGGAATATTAGATTTGATGAAGAAGAACTAGAAAGATACAAGGTAGATGATTCTAGTGAGAGAAACTAAGGAGAGTTTCTCTCTTTAAAACAAGAAGAAGAGAAAAGATACAATGGGAGACACACACACAAATGAGGATGGTTATGCCTTTTATACTAAGGCTTACATTAATAGGAGGCCTTCCTCATTTGTGTGTTCGGGACTAATTCCCGTTTCATGCATAATAATGACATAGAACTCTCAACACTGTTGAATAGAATTTTCCACGAGCTTCGTAACGGTATATTATATGACCATCACTTTAAATACTTCTAACAATCTCCTCCTAAGGGGTGGTCATATAATATGTGACTTCACTTCTTTGACCATCACTTTAAATACTTCTAACAATCTCCCCCTAAGTGGTGGTCATGTATTATGTGACTTCACTTCTTTGTTGTTGCAGACTTTGAAGCTCGTTGTCTTGAGAGTTCTTTCATCGATCCTTTCATGACTTGTGATCTTGGATCTTTGATCTTTACCTTGACTTGATCTTGAAGCTTTGCCAGCTTGTGTTCTTGTGTCTTTCTCCACATACTCATGTTTTGTGTTGACTTGAAAGCTTGTAAACAATCTCCCTTGATCATCAGAGTAGCGGAAGTCTTTGTCTTTAGATGTTCTTGAGCTTTCTTCAATAATCCTGAATATGTGGCCTTGAATTGCGACTCTTGAGATAACGCCACCGTTTGCATTCCACCGGTTTCCTGTTATACAGTACGAATACTGTACCTGTGATCAGGTAAGTTCAAAGAACTTCCTTGACAGGATTTCCAGCTATGGTAGCCGTTCTCAATACTCGAATATATCGAAAGATAATTCAAAGTAAGGAGTGAATCATGCAGTTCCATTCTGCTGATTAAGTCGTCAATTCACTTTCCTGGAACAAGTCTGAATCAATTAAGAATCAAACCATCGTTGCTTTCCAGTTGACACAAGTTTGATTCATATAGAATCGCACAAGTTACCTACCGCAGTGCTGTTTGATGATGACACTGGAAGGATTTCCATTCGTCACTGTAAATACTGAAAAGTATTACTCTGAATGTTCTGGCAAGATCATAAAGATATTGCGTCGAGACCTGGAACGAGTTTGAATCAATTAAGAATCAAACCACTGTTGCTTTCCAGTTAACATATGTTTAATTCAAGTGAATCTTACATATGACCTACCACAGTGCTGTTTGATGTTAACACTGGAAGGATTTCCATTCATCACTGTGAATACTAAAGAGTATCACTCTGAATGTTCTAGCAATACCACAAGGATAGAGCATAGGACTCTGTAAATCATCGCTTGTGTTCTAATGATGAACAACAATTGATCTATGGAATAAGTGTCCTAATGAGATTTTTTTGATGAATCTCGTTGGCTCTAGACTCTATAAGTGCACATTTATTTGGTGATCGGAGGCTGGAGCAGACTGCCACCTATTCAATATCTACTATCTCGGAGTGAGAAAGTTGATAGAAATGAATTGAACTCCGTGACAATAAAAAAAACTTCTTTTGAGAGAAGCTTGAGTAGGCTGGGAAGGGTTGTGCATTGCATCACTGGGTCCATGATGCTTTGTCTTCAGTATCAGAAATCATCAATGTGATTCTGATAATAGATGTATTGACCCGGTTTCTGCCTAAGTTGTATGGAGGGCTTCTTTCTTTACACCCTTTATCTTTACATTTCTTTTTCATTCTTCAACCCCTCCAATGCTTACCAAGACGTCATAACTAGCACCTTGTTGTGATTGTTCCAGTGCTAGCTTAAGTCATTAGTCGGCATTTTTCCCGTACACTCAACTACTCCATCTTTCCTAAGGACATCTAAATACTAATGGATTGTCCCTGGGAAGATCCCTCCGGTTCTGGTTGGATCATAGGACGAATACCTAACCACCTTTTGACACCAATAACATCATGAATTTATGTGTTGAAGGCTATATATATCGTAACCAGAAAAATCATTTGAAAATGCAGTCAAGGTGTTGATGAAATCAATGTTTACACCTTGAAAGTTTTCTATATCACCAAAAACGCTGCCCCTACATATGTGCATCATAAAAAGAGAGATTTTTGCACATATTAGGAAGAGAAAGCACTTATATCAAAGATCTTATTCAAGATAACACATTTTAATCACTATTCTCCCCCTCAAAAATTGCATGAAATTGAAATTTTTGTGAAACTAGTGATGAAACATGGAGAGAATAATGTGTCATGAAACTTTGGAACAAATGTTTATAAAAACATTATACTCCCCCTCGAAAAGAGATTGTATTTAAATAGGGGAGTATATGAGCACATTGTTTTGAAATACTTTGAAAAATTATGCTCAAAAGTCCGAGAAAAATTGTGTTCATGAGCTTAAAACTTTGAATGTTTCGATATAAGCTCATGACCGAGAAAAATGAATTTCTCGTTGTTGAGGATAAGTCAAAGACTTTCCTTTATTTAGGGACCGGGTTATAGTCTGACATGTGACTATAAGCCATTATGTTGAGCTCAAAACGTTGAATGTTTTGTGACAAGCTCAACCCGAGATAGATTGCTCTACCCGTTGTTAGGATACGTTATCTTTAAAGATACACTCTCCTTTATTTGAAGTTCGAGTTACAGTCTGACATTTAACTGTAAGTCGTTTGCATGAGCTTAAAACATGGAATGTTTTTATTGGAAGCTCATGACCGAGAAAGTTTTATTTTCTCGTTGTTAAGGATAAGTGTCCATCCGTGATCAACTTTCCTTTCTTTGAGGCACGAGTCACAATCTGAGGTAACTGTAAATCATTTGAAGAAAGGGGAAATGACATGTTTTGAAAAACATTTGAACTTTCATTCGATCTTTATGTACACACCCGTGTCGTTATTGAGCGACATTTCTAGGCACGTCCATATTATCGAAACTGAAAGACATGTCGAGAAGAATATATTTGGTATTTTTTAAAAGATTTTTTCGTTTTTTGTTTTGTTTTTATAGGTTTTATATTTTTGTATTTTGATTTTCAACGTTTTTTAAAATAATCCAAAATAGACCTTTGTACAGCAGAACAGGGTGATGTTGAATGTACAGAATTGGAACCCTTTGAAGAAATGGATTTAGAATCCGCTGAAGTACCTGCAATGACAGAAGAAGAATTTGCACAAATACTAGTGTTAGGAGTAACAAATGCATTTTCTACATTCAGAACACTCGCATTAGTGCTAGAGAAAGTGTCATCACTCTTCTTGGTAGGAATCCACTTAAGACCGACTTCCTTGAAGATCCTACCCGTTAGTTTCCACTGAAGACTAGATCTAGGAGTAGTGTTCTCTTGCACAGCGGAAGACTTCTTTGGAGAGAAACTAGGTCCTGCATTGATCCGCCTTGAGGATTTCTTGTCATTGCTCTTCTTTGTGACGGGTAATGATCTCCTTGTTGTCGTATGGGATTTTGCATTCTTTCTCTGTGTGAAGGCACGAGAGTTTACCTCATAGAGGTATTGCAGAATGCAATGAGCATGATTTCCATGGTGAATGCCCTTTTTGCACGTGGGGCATACAGGGAGTTTGGGATTCTCGAAAGGTCTTGTGTACCTAGGGTTTGTTGACCGTTCAGGCACTATGTTCAAAACATGGCTTCTCATTGGTGATTGCAAATTCCTAGGTTGTTGGGAAGGGGTCCTAGGTTTTGGTTTATTACCATTAGGTGTGTGTTGAACTATAGCGGTTGTTGGTTTACTAGATTTTGAATAAACATGGTTTACTTTCTGAATGTTCCCTTTTTGCTTACCATCCCCTAGGTTTTTGGTTTGACCAACGTCATTTAAACCATTAGATTCCTTTGTGGGTGTAAGAGTCACACACTTGGGAGTACTCTTAGGAGTAGTGCAAGGTGCATTCACAGAGTTGTGTTTAGCAAGAGTGGGTTTTCTAAATGGAGGAACATAGGGTGAGATGGCTGGTTTTGGTACTGTCGATGGCACATCGGTATTAGGAGGTAACCTAGAAACACTAGAGGGCGGTTTTCCTAAGATAGATGGCTTTGGTACTTTGTACGCATTGGGTTGTCTAACACTTGATTTTACAACCTAAGGTTCCACAGTTTTTCCACCCATCTTTCCAACAAGTTTCTGCAACTCAGCAATCGCGATGTCTTTGTCTTGCAACTGAGCTTTCAGATCAGAAATATCCTTACTCTTTTCATTCAATTCAAGAAATGATTCAGAGAGTTTTACTTGTAAATTACTGTCATCAGGAACTTTTCCAACTTTGGTTTGCAAAGCAAGTTCAAGAGAATGACAATGTTTCTGAAGAAAATCATATCGGTGTTGAAGAATCGTTAACTCTTTTTGATTAACATTTGTTGAAGGCTCACTGTCGCGACCCGCACCTCCTAACTGAGCTTGTAGATGTTCGATTGTTTGTTGCAGTTCATTGTAAGCTTTATCATATGAGAGTTTGTCATCCTTACATGCATCACATTTTTTGACATATTTATTCCAAAGATCGGTGAATTCGTTGTCCTTTTTGATGACATAAGACTCCATTTTCTCTTTCGTACGATCAAGATCATTTTGGAGGGTTTCATTGTCTGACACAGAGATGTTTACCGCAACGGGGTTACTATCAACATAATCACCACTGTCACTTGCTTTCGAGAGACATGTAAGGTCGCTTTCCAAAACTTTAATTCTATCAAGAGATTCATCAGCCTCCTTCGCCAAAGATTTAAAGTCTTCAACAAATTTGGCTAGTTCTTTTAGAAAAGCGTTCTCAAGATTGCCTATCCTCGCATCAACTTGATTAATAATCGGACTGATTTCAGTATGAAGCACTTTTTGGAACTCGACATGAACGGGTGAAGTAAAGTTTCCTCCAGTCATTTTGGCGTTAACAACCCGTTTGAGAATGACAAAATTATCTTTGAGCTCGTTTAGATACCTACGTGTGATACTCGGTTTTGGAGGGTCATCAGACAATTCCTCACTTGGTAGCAAAAGCATTTCAGAACTCGTTTTAGACCGAACAAAAACATTTGGAGGATTAACTTTCGGATAATAAACGGGTGTCACTTCTTTATTTAGCTTTTGCATTTTTAACCGAGTCTCTACAGCAAGTTCGGTAGTTTCCTCGGAATCATGCACACTAGGAGGATCATGCTCATCAGAC
Organism: Glebionis coronaria; assembly: GCA_025667525.1. Taxonomy (NCBI): domain Eukaryota; kingdom Viridiplantae; phylum Streptophyta; class Magnoliopsida; order Asterales; family Asteraceae; genus Glebionis; species Glebionis coronaria. Next base: position 393,441,859 of record CM046876.1, on the reverse strand, counting down.
AAGAGCACACTACCATTATATAAGGTTTCATTTGTGGCCTGAACTTGCTTAAGATATCCTGGATTAGGAGGAAGGGGACAACCTAAGGCCAATTTGTATCGAGTGTAGTTTATCTCATTCACTTTTGGTGCGAGCATATTTATTGTTTGCATAGTTTGGCCACGTTTTACCAAAAGGTTGTCTAATTCCCTAATCCTATCCTGAGCTTTGCAAAAATCCTCAAGAAGCCCATCTTCTCGAATTTTGAAATCATGTTTCAGCTTTTTTCGTTCTTCTTTTAACTCCAAAATGGTAGATTTTTCAGTTGAAAGCTGTTTATTAAGAGATGTGATTTCATCATTCAATTCGCTTATCTTTTTAGCACTACTCAAATGTAAGGCATTTAATTTCTTAGTGGTGCATTTTTCTTGATAAACCGATGTAGCATGAGCTTGTTCAAGTTCCTTGATTTTAGCATGATGAATCTCAAAACTTTTCTCCCATTCCTTATATCCCGCAAGCTCAGTGGTCAATTTGGCATTAGTTTCTCTGAACTTATTATTAACCACATTCGCATGAGCAACATCCTTGGCAAGCTTATCAAATAATGATTTATAATACGCATGCGTCTCGTCAGGAAGGGTTGTAGGTTGGGCTACTTGATCCCCACTAAGGTTCATACTGGGTGCATTAGAAATAATATTGCTATTATTCGTTTGAACCCCGTGTGTCTCACTGGAAGGCTCAAGTGACTCAGTATACTCTTCCTCCTGATTAGACATATTATATAACTCATTAGCATTAAGACGTAGGTGTACCTCAGAGGAACCGTCTGAATCATACACAGGAGCTCTGTCAGGTTGAACTACCGATGTGGATGATTGCTGCGAATTAGCCATCAAGATGGAGTCGGGAGTCACCTCTTCTGCCTCATCATATGCTGCTGCAGATGCCATGAGATCAAACTCTTCAGCTAGAAGTGGAATTCCTGCTTCTTCCTTTTGTGCTATAAGAAGCTGAGACTGGAGATGGGCAACATTCCTCTTCTTTCTTACATGTCTATCACGATGCTCAAAACCCGCAGCATCACTATCTTGTTGATAAGTCATAGTAGAAGTCGTGTGAAAAACAGGATCTCAATTCGTAGAAAGCGTGTGATGTTGTAGAAATTCCGAAACTTCCGATTTTTTTTTTCTCAGTCCGACAATAAATTCCTCAGTCCGACAAAAATGGTAAGCTGAAAAATTGTGAATCGCCAAATTTTGAAATTGAGTTCGAGATAGCCAAAAACTAGTAGGGAAAAAATTTGATTTTACTTGACCTAAAAATTTTAATCTTCGTGTAAACTATGTTCCAAGACTAAAAATTACTCAAACTAAATTTCCATCGGAATGCCCATCGGAATATTCTATCGGAATGTGCTTCTATCGGAATGTCCTACGATCGGAATGTCCTACTATCGGAATGTCCTTCTATCGGAATCCTAGATCACAATGATGACCTGTCGGAATGCTTAGATCGGAATGTCCTACTATCGGAATGTCCTTCTATCAGAATCCTAGATCGCAATGATGACCTGTCGGAATGCTTAGATCAGAATGTTCAGATCGGAATCTTCAGATCGGAATGTGGCTAAAATCAGTTTGGCAGAGTAACGAATCAAAGTTCCTTAAAAACCGTCGGAATCCCAGATCGCAAAGAACGATCGGAATGTCCAGATCGGAATAAGGTATCGAAATCTTTAGATCGCAAAGTAGAACCTAGAGGTTATTGCGATCTGTCCTCACTCCCTTTGTACTTTCCGATGGTGAAACTTGCAAGAATTTCGGAAAGATGAACAAACAAGAAATTTCTCAACTTTTGATCCAAAATACTTGTTTTTAAGCCAAAACCAAGATGCCCAAATCACTACTACACGATTTAAAGAAGGTATACGACTTAGAAATACAAACAAACACGAATTTTTTTTGATGTTTTGGCGAAAAACAATCAAAATCACACGAAATGCTTAAATACGAATCCCTTGGCGAATGATACCACTTGTTGGAATGATTCACACGACTTATAAGAATAAGAAATATAGATGAATAAGATCAAGATTAAAACTAAGAATGGAATATTAGATTTGATGAGGAAGAACTAGAAAGATACAAGGTAGATGATTCTAGTGAGAGAAACTAAGGAGAGTTTCCCTCTTTAAAACAAGAAGAAGAGAAAAGATACAATGGGAGACACACACACAAATGAGGATGGTTAAGCCTTTTATACTAAGGCTTACATGAATAGGAGGCCTTCCTCATTTGTGTGTTCGGGACTAATTCCCGTTTCATGCATAATAATGACATAGAACTCTCGACACTGTTGAATAGCATTTTCCACGAGATTCGCAACGGTATATTATATGACCATCACTTTAAATACTTCTAACAGAAAACAATTACTTGATCTAGGAGAGATCTTCATCATGTTATGAACCCAACACTTCATAGTGATGAAAGTGTTCTTCTCTTTGCACTTGAGAGGATGAGAGGACTGAGGATAGAATCACATCTTAAACAAGATTAATCAAAACTAACTAATAAAGGATCTAAGATGGTTTTGAAAGAAACTATGAAAAAAGGTTGAAAGGAAAGTTTGAAATGATCCACTATTTATAGGGCAAGAGTGTAACGGTTATAAATACCCGTGGTTCCTTATCAATAAAGAATCACGTGTTCATTTAAGGAACCTCGGGCTTGGAGTTCGTGCATTTTTGTCCTTTAGTGGGGAAATACCATTTATACCCTCAAAGGATATTCTTTTGGCATATGGAATATGCCAAATTTAAATTTCCATTTTATTTTTAATAAAACATTTTCTTAAAAATAAAGTTAATTAAAATCTTTTGACACATTTGATTAAATGTGAGTTTTAAGAAAATATTAATCCTTGATCACTTAGTTAGGTTAATGACATGTTTATTCATACCTTGAGTGATTCATGCCGAATGCGATCTTGGAGGTGTCGAGAGAAGTATACAAATCTATTCTTGAGTGATTACGAGTACCTTAACATTTTACATAATTTATTGCGATTTATTCGTTTGTCATAAACAAAACACAAAGAGATTATATCAACTAAACATCGTAATGTTTGCACTAACAGTTATCATTCGTTATAAACTGTCCTTACGTTGAAGTCCGAGTTCTATGCTGACATTTACTTAAAAGTCGTTTTTCATGAGCTTAAAACATTAGAATGTTTTTACGAGAAGCTCATAACCGAGAAATATTAATTTCTCATTGTGAAGGATTACTTATCGTTTGTGATAAACTTTCCTTAGTGAGAGGTCTGAGTCCTAAGCTGTAATATGCTTTGAGTTCATTGTGAAGAAATATCAACCAGATTCATTCGCCAGAGCCTCTAGTTCTGCTTGAGTCAAATACTTCATACCGAGACTGCCTACGAGGTACTCAAACCTATCTTACGATAGAGCTTTTGTAAACAAGTCTGCTACTGGTACTCAGTTCTAACAAAGTATAATTCCACGATATCGCGTTCCACTTGTTCCTTGATGAAGTGATATCTGACATCGATGTGCTTCGTGCGGGAGTGCTGAACCAGATTGGAAGAGATGGTTATGGCCGACTTTGAGTCACAATACATAGGTATTTAATCAAAGTGGAAGCCATAATCCGTGGGTTGAGTTCTGATCCAAAGGATTTGAGCACAACACGCGGATAGAGACACATACTCTGCTTCAGCTGATGACATGAAGTGAAATATTTCTTCTTGGACAACCAACTCACAAGTTTGTCTTCCCCTATAAATTGTACGCCATCATAAGTGATTTTTCGCCTATCAAGGCAACATGCGTGATCAGAATCTAAAAAAGCTGTTAGATGAAAACTGGTTTCCCTCGGATACTAGAGTCCTATGTGAATGGTATTCTTAAGGTACCGAAAGATCCATTTAACCGCTTGAGTTGTTTTTCAGTAGGTCTAGCTTGATATCATGCGCAATAGCATGTAGTGTGATAAATATCTATTATGTTGGCTATAAGGTACATGAGAGGCCCGATCATACTATGATATCGCGTTTGATTAATGGGTAGTGAATACAAGTCAACATCTAGGGATGCCGTCAACAATGGTGTACCAACGGGAGCACATGAGGTCATACCATGCTTTTTAAGTATCTCTTGAGCATAATTAACTTGGTTTATAAAGATAACACATGGGGATTGATGAATCTAGAGTCCTAAAAAGAATTTTAGCTCCCCCATCATTAACTTTTCAAATTTGTTGTGCATTAGTTTTTCAAAATGTTTTGAATTTTTTGGGTTCGTAGAACCAGAAATGATGTCATCAACATAAACCTGCCCAAGTAGTATGTCATCCTCATATTTATTAATAAAAAGAGTAGGATCAATGGAACCTTTGGAGATTCCTTTGAATACCAATAAGTTTGATAGTTCATTGTACCACGCCATGGAGCATGCTTAAGTCCATAGACTGCCTTCTTGAGACGGTAGACTTTGTCCAGATGACGAGGATCTACAAATCCTTCCGGCTGATTCACATATAAATCTTCCTTCAAATGACCATTGAGAAAAGCTGTTTGACCATCCATTTGATAAACCGTGAAGCCCTTATGTGAAACATAAGCAAGGAAGATCCTGATAGCTTCCAAACGAGCAACTAGGGCGAATGATTCTTCAAAATCTATTCCTTCTTGCTGACGATATCCCTTAACCACAATATGAGATTTGTTTTTGATGGTTGTTTGTTCTGCATCCAGTTTGTTTTTCCAGAACCATTTGAAGTCTAGCATCGATATTCCATAGGTTTTGTCAACAACTTCCGAAACATCAAGGCGTTCAAACTGATGAATTTCTACCTGCATTGATTCGATCCACGCATGAACAGTCATGGCTTTTTTGATGTTTGTAAGTACGGTTGAGCTCAGGGTGAGTGCATATATACACACATCGCCATCAGTTTCAAGTTGCCTGCGTGTTCGAACCGGTTGTGAAGGATTTCCAATGACTTATCCTAATGGATGATCGCGTGTCCAATGGTGAGTATGGATATCTTTGATAGAATGTATGCATGTTTGATGGATCAACATTTTGAGTAGAAGAATCTCCGACTTAACGTACCGGTGTACCTAATGGGTTGATAATTTTGTCTTTGTGAAACTGTGCATCGACTGTTTGATTGTGGTTTCCTCTTTTAGCATCGACGGGTGATGACGGTTGTATGACAGTTTCATGAGTTTGTTGATTATTCAATGGAATTGTCTCTTGAGCAACGGTTGTTGAAGTAGATGATGTTTCGTCTTGTTGACTTGGTTCTAGAGCATCAACAATATTGATAGCGGAAGGCTTTGACACAACTTGATTGTTTGCATAGTTATATTCATCAAACATTATATTATATAAGTCATCCAACTCATTCATTTTTGTCATATTCGTCGAGTGTGCTGTAGGAATATTTTCTTGACATTCTTGCACGGGACGTACATTGTTTTGTGTAGGTGTCATAGTTGGACGTACACTGTTTTGAGTCGAAAATATTATGGTATCGCCAAAATTTGAAATCGAAGCATAAAAGGCCTAAATATGGTCTAAAAAAAATAAATTTTACTCTGATTTTCCCACCAAAAAACTCATTTTTTTGTAAACTATGCTATGAAACTAGTATAGATGGTGGCTAAGTCTAGAAACAAATCTTATCTCTGAAAAATGTTTATCTCGGAGAAATCTTATCTTTGAAAAATGTTTATCTCTGAAATTTTGTTAGTTCATCAACTCGGAAATTTCACTAGTACACCAACTCAGAAATTTTGTAATACACCAACTCGGAAATTATGTAGTACACCAACTCAGAAATTTTGTACCACACCAACTCGGAAATTTTGTAGTACACCAACTCTGAAATTAGGGTTGTTCTTATCTCGATATTTTTCAAAAATCCGAGAAAACGCTAAATATGTCAATCTTCGAAAAGGTAACTTTTGAAATGATTTCCAATGAAACGCTTTGTAATTCCAAGGTTTGTAGCTTCTCAGGGACCATAAAAATCGAAACCTTCTTATTTTAGAGATGAAAAATTTTAAATCAAGAAAAAAGTACAAAAACTAATTTTTGATCTAAAAATGATAAAAGATTATGATTTTGAGTGAAAAACCATGATTTTTTTGTACTTCTAGTTTATTAAGAGGTTAATAAACAAGAAAGTAGCAAGCCTTTTTAAATCCAACCCTAAAAAAAATTCGTCTATGTTTTAGCTTATTGAATAAGCCACGAAAAATAACAAGCAACCACAATAAAACCTCAATCACCTATCTACTATAGGCTCTCTGATACCAAACGTTATCTAACTTTAAATCCATAACACAATATATTTAGATAAGAACTAGAGAGAAAAAGAGAAGCAATTAGAGAGAAGTTAGAGAGATAATGGTGGAAGGTTGTTTACTAAAGGGAGAAAGTAAAATTAACCAACACCCTCTTTCACACATGAAAGAGGGTTTATATACACACGGGCTTGGTGGATAATACAAAGGTTTTAACTAAGTATCAAAGTTCGTTAAACCGATCTTTTCGAATTGATTACCGTTAATTAGTGCGACTCAGTCGTTCTTGGTGGAAAAATAAAATGGTTGGTTGATTAAGTATTTTTAAACTAAAATGTCGTTGAGTAAAATTAAAGCTTTAAAAATTAAACAAAAAATTACTAGAAAAATACTTGGTAAAAATGGAGATTTCGGGAAGCGTGCAATTTTTGGAAATTAAAACGTAAATGATTAAAAACTTGAAAACTTGGTAAAATAAACTAAGACAAAAGGCGGGAAAGATTAAATTTGAAAACTAAGGAAATTAAAACAAAAACCTGAGTCAAATTATAGGATGGATCGCAGTGGTGGATCATGACCACCGATCACAACCTATGAATCAGATCGCACTCAATGCGGTGGGAAAAGGGATCGTACTCACTGATCGCAACCACGATCGCAACAAGTGGATCGTGGTGTTTGATAGTGGTCTGTGATCGTAACAACAATGATCGCAATCAATGCGATCGTACTCAAGGATCGTGACACACCATCGCACCCACAGATCGCAATGAGTGATCGTGGTGTGGATTTGGATCGTAGCCAAAGAAAGAACAAAGGATCGCACTCAATGCGATCGTAGCCAAGGATCGTAACCAAGTAATACCCTTCTAAGATCGTAATGGCGTCCAAAGAGTAAATAAGCTTAAACGAATAAGCAGTTAATCCAATAAGCACTTGCCAACTCTTAGCCAAGGATAAATAAGCACAAATTTGAAACCTTTTTGAATCTAAAAACGTGAACTTTATAACACAAACTTTAAAACAATAAAATTTTTATGAAAGCTTAAAAGTAAATAAGCTAAATATACGCATAAGCCAACAAGCACAAAGATCTTATAGCTCAAACGTATAAGAACTTATGTAGGAATAAAAAGATGAGCTTTTTAATCACATAAACATAAAGATCAATCACGGATCATGAATATCTTGGATCAAAGGTAAACCAAAATCAAGAAATGTAGAAAGAGATTAATGAACAAAAAGCTTAACTTGAACTTGTGATTAATGACATCCAAATACAAGGATGATTAAAAGCTTAAACTTGAAAGATAAAAATGAAGAAAAGATGAAAACTTAGTGAGAGAAAGTTAAGACTTTCTCTCTCTAAAAACTAGAAAGGAAAAATGAAAAATGAAAACTAGCTAACTACTCACACCCTCCTAATGTGTCATTAGGAGGGTATATATAGGGAGTAGGGAATGCATGTGTGCTTCTTTCTTTCTTTCTTTTCTTCTCGACTCGATCTAAGTTCTTTGTCTTTCTCGACGTCGTCTCGAGATTTGTCGATGTAAATTGAACTTGTCTAGTAATTTTCTTCTTCTATTAGACTTGAGTACTTCGACTTCATTAAACTTCCGTCTTTAGACATTTTCTTTGATAAATCTTCAGAATAGGCCTTGGACTTCCGTTCTTTTTGCACTCTTGATCTTTTGACTTCGTCTTTTCTCGTTTTCTTCGATAAAAGTCCGTGAAAGCCCGTGTTTTCTTCCTTTTTCATCTTTTGGTCCTTAAACACAATAAAAATACAAACCACGTACAATTCCGACTTTTATGACATAAAATACACGTTTTGGTCTTGTTATTATTGGAAATAAGTGGTAAAAGGATAAGTGTTTTCACACTTATTAAATCCCCTACACTTGACCATTGAAATGCCCTCATGCAATGCATTAATTTTAAAGCACGGTTTACATTTCCCATCATAAATAACCCACATTGGCCTTTATTAAATACTAAACATTAAGGAAGCTACAAGAACAAAACAAGTAAAGAAATCAAAGACTTACATTGGGTTTTGGCCCTCATGAATGTTTATCGTCCTTAAGTTTCATGTTCCCCATACCAAGCTTAAAAACGAGATCATTGTTATTATAAGTTAGCAAACTAACACGAACTCATGTGGCCCAATTATTCTCTTAGACTCCCTTATTCCTAGGTGTATCTCTTATATTTTATTTTTGTCTTGAATGATCACGAGGATACATTGTTTAACTTATTTCGATAGTTATTTAGGCTGAAAATAAAGTGGGGCGATTTAATCAATAGTTAGCTAAAGGACAAAATCTTTTAAAACTGCTTCTCGGGACCTCATAAAGTTCATATCATGGCATAACTTGCTTCACGATTTGAGACCTTTCTCAGACCGATATTTGGCAGTGACTTCATACTTCGAATCTTTGAGAGACGTTCATGAAGTTATGGTCTTCTCTTCATATTAGGAATTTCTTCACTTTGGCTTTTTGAGAGATTCTTCATATTTGGACCATGACTTCTTCATTTTTCTCCAATCTTTATTTTGGACTTTGATATACAACGATCCGCCTCCTTTTAGGACTTGGATCTATTTATCCTCATACCTTGTTAGGGCCTTTTTGGATAGACTTCTCCATGATCTTTTGGGGAGTTTTTGCTTTTCGTCGTGTGTCTCGATCCTTCATATTGATTTTCGATTAATGATTCTTCACATCACTTTTGGATCTTTAGCAACAAAATGTAGCCCTCATGTCTTGTTAGGGCCTTTTCGGACTCGCCAATCTTCGCATCTCGCTTTAATAAGTTATGCATTGGCTATGAACTCTAATTAATACCGAGCAACTTTTAAACGATCTTGGGCTAGAAGCTAAGTAACTTTTTAAATCGTACAACCTTATTTATTCTAGATAAATTTATTAGCAAGTGATGGGAGAAGAAGCTCATTATTAACTCACATAAATTCACGAAAGAATACCAAACTTATAATTGACTCTATCATCTCTCGTTCTCCACAATTTAAAATCTCAAGGAATGAGATTCGTGGATGCTTAGCCAATTAAATCAAAGTTTTGGGTTTTCGAGTCATCTATAGGATCTTGCAAACTCTTAGACTTTTTCAAGTTTAGAATTTGCGTTTTAAAGTTCCCTTGATAAACGACTCTCTAGGATCAATTATAGGAACTTGAGAAAAGTTCTCGTTCTTAACCCGTGAGAGTTAAGACTTTCGCGTTTTAAAGTTACCTATATAAAAGCCTAGCAAAACTTGACTTAAACATGTTAAGGATACTAGTTAGAGTAAACTTAGATAAGTAAACTCGGGTTGAGTCAAAATATTCACGACTTTGAAAAATTAAAACCACTTTATTGAAAATTTATTCTAGCAAAGAAAGTAAATAACGATAACAAAGGAAAACAACAAGGCCAAAATAGATTAAAATTTTTGAAAAATATAGAAAAATCAGAGTTTCCGGTTAAAATGAGGGAAAATTCATGGAAAAGACCACTTACTTCGATAGAAGTCCCCCCTACACTTGATATAAACATTATCCTCAATGTTTAAGCATGTGGGAGTAAACTCCCCTACACTTAGGACATTTTGCACTTTGTTTAAAGCTTGCTAAGGGAAGGACAACTATAGTGATTTCAATGTAAACATATAAGATATGAAATATTAAATCACGACAGTTTAGGATAGAACCAGGAAGACGGGAACATGGGATCACGGTTTGTCAAAAGTCATCGAGAATGGATTTTTGAAGCTTTAATCCCTACACAGCACAAGAAACAAGACAACAAACACATACGGGGCTCCCCCCCACTTATATAAAAACGGTAAACGATAGATCACGGGTTGCCTCCCGAGAAGCGCTTGTTTTTGTTAACCGAATCACGAGCCTGACTCGACCCAAAACTTAATTCAAGGGAAACATGGTGAGGGATGGAATCATCTCGTGAGAGATGTCCTCACCAAAGTACAACTTCACGCGCTGGCCATTCATCTTAAAATTGGGCTCATTTGGCTGAGAAAGCTCAATGGTGCCATAGGGGAAGACTTTGGCGACGGTGAATGGACCAGACCAACGACTCTTCAGCTTTCCCGAGAAGATCTTCAACCGAGAGTTAAAGAGTAAAACTCGATCAGCAACGTGGAACTCTCGGTTCTTAATCCTTGCATCATGGATGATCTTGGTCTTCTCCTTGTAGATCAACGAGTTATCATAAGCTTCATTCCTTAGTTCATTTAGCTTATTGAGTTGAATCTTCCAAAGATCGCCGGCTTTGTTGATGTCAAAGTTAGCCCACTTCAAGGCCCAGTATGCCTTATGTTCCAGCTCGATAGGGAGGTAGCATGATTTCCCGTACATAAGACGATAAGGTGTACAACCAATTGGGGTCTTATAAGCGGTACGGAAAGCCCACAAAGCATCATCTAACATATCGGCCCACGAGGCACGATGCTCTCCCACAGTACGCTCCAGAATTCGCTTCAATCCACAGTTAGAAATCTCGGCTTGACCATTGGTTTGGGGATGATAAGCGGTGGAAAGACGGTGATTGAAACCATACTTAGCCATGACTCGTACAAATTGATCATTGCAAAAATGAGTCCCGCGGTCACTGATTATAGCACGAGGAACACCGAATCGAGCAAAAAGCTGCTTCAAAAAGTTCACAACCACCCTCGCATCGTTCGTAGGGAGAGCCTTAGCTTCAACCCATTTGGATACATAGTCAACGGCTACGAGGATGTACTTTTTCCCTTTAGATGATGGAAATGGCCCCATAAAGTCGATGCCCCATACGTCAAAGATTTCACATTCTTGTATGAAATTTTGAGGCATCTCATCTTTATGTGTGATCTTGCCTTCTCTTTGGCAAGCATCACAAGGTTTAACCATTTCATGAGCATCATGATAAAAGGTGGGCCAATAAAATCCAGAGTCGAATACTTTCTTTGCGGTGTAATTATGACCAAAGTGACCACCGGTTGGTCCTTCATGGCAAGCGTCAAGGATTTATACCGCTGCCGGCCCATCAACACATCGTCGAATAATCAGATCAGCACATTGTTTGAATAGATAAGGGTCATCCAAAAAGTAAGTCTTAATATCTTTAAAGAACTTCTTCTTTTGTTGGGATGTTAACCCTTCGATGAGAATACCACCCGCTAAGTAGTTTGCAATGTCCGCAAACCACGCGGTGTCATCAGGATTGGAATTGATAGACATTAAGGTCTCAAGGGGAAAAGAGTCGTTGATCTCTTGATTCGGATGATCCCCTTGATACGGATCCTCAAGTCTACTTAGATGATCCGCGGCTAGGTTTTCGGCACCCTTCTTGTCACGAATTTCAATTTTAAATTCTTGAAGGAGCAAAACCCAACGAAGAAGTCTTGGCTTAGAATCTTGCTTAGTCAACAAGTACTTCAACATGGAATGATCGGTGTACACAATGGTGGTAGAAAGAACAAGATAGGGGCGGAACTTCTCAAAAGCATACACTACAGCTAAAAGCTCTTTTTCGGTAGTGGTATAATGCAATTGAGCCCCTGTCATTGTCTTGCTAGCATAATTGATTGGTTGGAAGTGTTTGTTCACTCTTTGGCCCAAAACCGCTCCAATAGCAAAGTCGCTAGCATCACACATCAATTCAAAAGGTAGCTCCCAATTAGGGGTAACCAAGACCAGTGCCTTAGTTAGCTTATCCTTAAGAAGATTGAAGGATTCAAGACACTCTTTGGGAGAGATGAAAGGAGTATCTTTTTCCAAGAGGTGGGTCATCGGGCGAGCGATTTTAGAAAAATCTTGAATGAATCGACGATAGAAGCCCGCATGACCAAGGAAACTTCTCACACCCTTCATGGTTGAAGGTGGAGGTAATTTGGCTATGACATCCACTTTAGCACGGTCCACTTCAAGACCGGTTTTTGAGATTTTATGTCCAAGCACAATGCCTTCTTTTACCATGAAATGGCATTTTTCCCAATTTAGAACAAGGCGAGTGTCTTTACACCGCTTAAGCATGCGTTCCAAATTGGCAAGGCAATGAGAGAAAGAATCACCATAAACCGAGAAATCATCCATGAAGACTTCCATAGTTTCTTCAACCATGTCATGGAAGATAGCCATCATACACCATTAGAATGTCCCAGGAGCATTGCATAAGCCGAAAGGCATTCTTTTATAAGAAAATGTTCCATAAGGACAAGTGAATGTGGTTTTCTCTTGGTCTTTGGGATCGATGGGAATTTGAAAATACCCGGAGAAACCGTCTAAGAAGCAGTAATAGTCATTACCCGCTAGACGTTCAAGTATTTGGTCCATGAAAGGAAGGGGAAAATGATCCTTTCTCGTAGCATCATTGAGTTTGCGATAGTCTATACAAACTCTCCACCCTGTAACGAGACGAGCAGGAATCAACTCGTTGTTTTCATTGGGCACAACGGTGATTCCACCTTTCTTAGGCACACAACGGACGGGACTAACCCATGGTGAATCCGAGATAGGGTAGATCATTCCCGCATCAAGAAGTTTGATAACCTCTTTTTTGATAACGTCATGGATCTTAGGATTCACCCTTCTTTGGCTTTGAATAGTGGGTTTAAAGTCGTCCTCCATGAGAATTTTATGTGTGCAAAAGTGAGGATCAATTCCACGAATATCGGAGATTTTCCAAGCAATCGCTTTCTTGTGATTTTTGAGCACGACAATAAGTCGGGATTTTTCTTCCTCTTTCAAGTCCTTTGCGATGATCGTTGTCTTCAAGGAAAACGTACTCGAGATGAGAAGGTAGGTCCTTAAGCTCTAAATCCGGAGGATTTTTGATGGAAGGCACAGTCAAATTCGGTTCATCGATAGAGATATCCTTAGGAGATGGTCGAGAAATATGGTCCTCATTGAGAAGTTTCTCAATGGTACAAATGTCGTCATCCCAATTGGAGGGAGAATCGTCATATTGCAAGTCCACATCTCCCAAAGTTGCTTCAAATTCTTTCAGAATAAAATCACTTTCTCCAAATGGAGTTAGTGATGCAGCAATAGAGGTAACAGTCTCAACAATTGGTATAGAAGAAGAACCACTTTTACAAGCGGCTTTAAAATGTTCTTCACAAGCCTCATCAAGAACGTCAATGAAATTAACACTCTCGTTTTCAGAAGGCTGCTTAGAAAGTTTACCCATGTTGAAAACGATTTTATCATCACTAACTCTCATGATTAATTCGCCCGCGACTACATCAATGAGAGTGCGACCGGTCCTCGAGAATGGACGTCCAACGATTAATGGAACACGGGGGTCCATCTCGTAGTCAACGACAACAAAATCGGCCAGAAAGGTGAATTTGTCGACGCCGACGAAGACATCTTCGGCTATCCCCACTGGATAAGCAACCATACGGTTAGCTAATTCCAAAGTCATTCGTGTGGGGACTAGCTCGGCTAGAGATAATTGTTTCCAAACACTTAATGGCATTAAGTTTATACTAGCACCTAGATCGGCTAGGGCCATACAATTCTCTACCCCGGGGAAGTTGCAAGGAATAAGAAAGGGACCCGGATCACCAAGTTTGGTGGGTAATTTCCTTAAGAGCACTGAAGATCAATTCTCATTAAGTTGGGTCTGAGCGATATCAAGAAGTTTCTCCTTATCACTGAGAAGATCTTTAAACATTTTAGCATACTTGGGCATGTGAGCGAGAGACTCAGCAAAGGAGATATTGAAATTCAGTTGTTTAAACATTTTGAGAAAGCTAGAAACCTGAATATCATCCTTGTTCTTCAATTTCTCTTTCCTCAACCTTGAGGGATAAGGTATATTGTGTTGAGATGAAGGCTTTGGAATGGAATTCTCACTCGCATCCTTGGGTGGTGGAGGGATAGAAGGAGAAGGTGGAGGATTTGGTGAAGTAGAAGGTGGAGGAATTGGAGAAGAGGACTCGTTTTCCTTTGTCACAATCACCGGTGTAGGTGTAGGAAGCTCGGGTTTCTTTAAACCTTTTCCACTGCGAGTGGTGATTTCTTTCATCTCCCCTCTTGGATTAGCAACGGTGTTACTCGGAAGAGAACCCGATCTAGAGGCTTGATTACTTGGGAAGAAACTAGCCATCATGTTCCTTAAGTCATTCGTTTGACATGCCAAAGAGTTTCGCATATCGCCTCGAAGATCATTCCCTTGTTTTACCATATCTGCTTTCATGTTGGCCATTTCCCGCTGAAGATTCTGCACTATTGCATCATTAGTCCTCATGTAAGTTTCAACGTCTTGACGTAATGCGGTGGGTTGATTGGGAGAAAGAGCATGGTAGGCAGGTGGTTGATAAGCGGGTTGTTGGTAAACTTGGTTGTTTCTTTGAGGTGGATATGAGTTTGTTTGGGTTTGATATTGATTTCGAGCACGAGGTTGGTTATGATTGATGCGATTGAGGTTGTTTGGGTTTTGAGGGGGAAAACCGGGTGGTGAAAGAAAGTTGTTTGAGCGATAGCTGAGCAAACTACGGTCACCTTGAGGACGTGCTTGATAGCCTCCCGTAGAAAAGTTACCGTTGGCGGCATACACATTTTCCGGATTGTCATGAGTCGAAGGACAATCGGTGTATGAGTGAGATCCCCCGCATATTTCACATGATTGACTCAAAACATTAACTTGGGCATTGATAACTTTGGTGTTTTTGGCGGTTTGGAGAATAAGTGATTCAAAAAGCAAAGTAGGCTTATCAATTCTCTTATCGCTCTCATTAGTGCTAGCACTAGCCACATTAGTCCGAACACTCTTGGTTTGCACTCTAGACTTGTTCTCAATAATGTCCCATGCAACATTAGAAGACTTAACCAAAATGTTACCCCCGAGGAACTATTTAGTGAATCTTGGTCATTCATGCTTAAACCATTGTAAAAAGTATTGATTTGATGTACTTTTGTTAAACCATGTTGTGGACACTTCCTTAAAAGTTCCTTAAAACGGTCCCAAGATTCACTAAATGTCTCACCGTACTTTTGTTCAAAGGTAATGATTTCATTCCCCAAAGCGGTAGTACGTGAGGGTGGGAAAAAGTAGTTGATGAATTTGGTCTCTAAATCCGTCCACGTAAGAATACTTTGTGGCGGTTACTTATCAAGCCAATTACGGGGTTGTCCCACTAAGGAGAAAGGAAAAAGTTGTAAGCGAATCACTTCTTGTGAAACCCCATTATACTTAACTGTATTGGTGAGTTGAAGAAACCTTTTTATAATGTCATGAGGATCATCAAGTGAACGCCCCAAGAAAGGTTGAGCAGAGACCATTTGAATGAAGCCGGATTTGAGCTCAAAGTTGTTGGCTCCAATATCAGGTATGACAATAGCATCGGTGTTGCCCTCTACGTGCGATTGCAAAAGCTGAATCATTGGTTAATTGTCCATGGTGACAATAGGTGGAGTAATCACTTCGGCTTGAGCTACTTTCTTCTTACGAGTACGCATGCACACCTACAAAAGTAAAATAAAAATATACAAGAAATATTTTTTCTTTTTTATGTTTTTCAATTTTTTATTTTTTTTGTATTTTTGAAAATTTTATATTTTTTAGGAGTTTTTGAAATTTTAAGCAAGAAAATAACGTTCAAAAGTGAACGGATCCCAAAATCCAACGCGTCTCTCACTAAAAACCGTTAATCTTAACGAAAAGAGCCGACAACGACGCCATTTAATACAAAGATTTTGACTAAGTATCAAAGTTCGTTAAACCGATCTTTTCGAATTGATTACCGTTAATTAATGCGACTCAGTCGTTCTTGGTGGAAAAATAAAATGGTTGGTTGATTATCTATTTTAAACTAAAATGTCGTTGAGTAAAATTAAAGCTTTAAAAAGTAAACTAAAAATTACTAAAAAAATACTTGGTAAAAATGGAGATTTCGGGGAGCGTGCAATTTTTGGAAATTAAAACATAAATGATTAAAAACTTGGAAACTTGGTAAAAATAAACTAAGACAAAAGGCGGGAAAGATTAAATTTGAAAACTAAGGAAATTAAAACAAAAACCTGAGTCAGATCGTAATGCGATCATACTCAAATTGTAGGATGGATCGCAGTGGTGGATCGTGACCACCGATCGCAACCTATGAATAATATCGCACTCAATGTGATGGGAAAAAGGGATCGCACTCACTAATCGCAACCATGATCGTAACAAGTGGATCGTGGTGTTTGATAGTACTAAAGGATCGTGACACACCATCGCACCCACTGCTCGCAATGAGTGATCGTGGTGTGGATTTGGATCGTAGCCAAAGAAAGAATAAAGGATCGCACTCAATGCGATCGTAGCCAAGGATCGTAACCAAGCAAAACCCTTCTAAGATCGTAATGGCGTCCAAAGAGTAAATAAGCTTAAACGAATAAGCAGTTAATCCAATAAGCACTTGCCAACTCTTAGCCAAGGATAAATAAGCACAAATTCGAAACCTTTTTGAATCTAAACACGTGAACTTTATAACACAAACTTTAAAACAATAAAACTTTTAAGAAAGCTTAAAAGTAAATAAGCTAAATATACGCATAAGCCAACAAACACAAAGAGCTTATAGCTCAAACGTATAAGAACTTATGTAGGAATAAAAAGATGAGCTTTTTAATCACTTAAACATAAAGATCAATCACGGATCATGAATATCTTGGATCAAAGGTAAACCAAAATCAAGAAATGTAGAAAGAGATTAATGAACAAAAAGCTTAACTTGAACTTGTGATTAATGAAATCCAAATACAAGGATGATTAAAAGCTTAAACTTAAAAGATAAAAATGAAGAAAAGATGAAAACTTAGTTAGAGAAAGTTAAGACTTTCTCTCTCTAAAAACTAGAAAGAAAAATGAAATATGATAACTAGCTAACTACTCACACCCTCCTAATGTGTCATTAGGAGGGTATATATAGGGAGTGGGGAATGCATGTGTGCTTCTTTCTTTCTTTCTTTTCTTCTCGACTCGATCTAAATTCTTTGTCTTTCTCGACGTCGTCTCGGGATTTGTCGATGTAAATTGAACTTGTCTAGTAATTTTCTTCTTCTATTAGACTTGAGTTCTTCGACTTCATTAAACTTCCGTCTTTAGACTTTTTCTTCGATAAATCTTCAGAATAGGCCTTGGACTTCCGTTCTTTTGTACTCTTGATCTTTTGACTTCGTCTTTTCTCGTTTTCTTCGATAAAAGTCCGTGAAAGCCCGTGTTTTCTTCCTATTTCATCTTTTGGTCCTTAAACACAATAAAAACACAAACCACGCATAATTCCGACTTTTACGACATAAAATACACGTTTTGGTATTGTTATTATTGGAAATAAGTGGTAAAAGGATAAGTGTTTTAACACTTATTAGTGGACTCGTGGGCTTTGTTACATGGGCTGAGCTTGGCTTACACTTGGGCATAAAGCCTCTACCTTAGACAATATTAGCTCAAAGTCCAAGCCTGGTTATCCTAACTAACCTATTACTATACAAGATCTTTAACGACTAAGATGATCTTTTACATTCTTGTTAGACTATATAATATATAGGGCTAAAACATGACCACATCATTGATGCACCAATGACGTGACACTATTTTTGGCGATGTAATTGGTCCACGACGTTCCCTGTTGTCGTGCATTTATTATGCTAATACATGTGTGTGCGCGCTAGTCATGGATCTAGTGTACAAATATGAATTTGTTTTGCAAGGGGGTATGGATGCATCCTAAGTACTATGTTTTTTATTAGTGATTGGTGTGTGTGTTCAATACACCCCATTTTACATTTGGTACATTAGGAGTTGCTGCCTATGTTCAGTTATGGCTATATGATTATGTGATGATTAGGTTCATGCATATATCATGTGTAAGCATTATATGAGCTCGAGTGTATTCCTTATTATGATTGTTTATAATCTTTGATGTTTCTTACTCCACTTCTTTATACTACATATTACTTTTGATTCGTAGGATTTCATTATATCTTTTGTTCCTTATATTACGTTTATATTATATCTATTCACTGAGCGTTAGCTCAGCCGTATTTCCATTTTCTTGTGGTAGGTATTAAGAGAGCTGGGAAGTGAGAATGCGGCATTATAGAGCTATTTTTAGAGTCACCCATGTGTTTAATAAAAGGTTAAAGATATTTTCACATTTTAACAGTTTTAGACCCAACTTTGCTAGTTCTTATAATGTATAAATAGGATGTAAACCAATTGCATGGTTTGGTCATTACTTGAGAATGAAAAACCGTGTCCGTTTTCCATAGGAAAATTTTAAGGTTCGTTCCTATACTTTTTACATGTGGAAAAGTTATAAAAGGAATGATTGAATTATCCCAATTCTCATAAAACATATGCCATATCTAAAGGGTAAATTAAATTTCATATCTTGTTGGATAACTAGAAAACTTCTGACTTTAGCTACCAAAGGCAAATACCTCAATATGATCAAGACATATTTAGTAGCTTTATTACAAAGACTGAAATATCACCGCACGAATGGTGAAAGCAAAACCTTAAGAACCGGTTGTCTTTAGTTGTTTGTTTTAACCAAGTAAAAGATGCTACATACCCACAAGGTATTGTAGGCGTGCTAATACAAGGAAGGTAAATTGTGTGCCAATTTTTCAAGTTAATAAATAATATATGTATTATGGAAGTCCATCATTGATATACATATATAGAAATTAACACACTTCTTTGAATATCTAAGTAATTGTTATTAGTCAATGTGACTCACACTAGCAATAATGTGTGGATATTCAATAACATGGAAAAGATAAAATGTCACTTAACTTCACCAGTAGTGAAACACTTTAAGTGTTGTCAAAACAAGTAGGAATAATACATTTTAATGAAAATGGCATACATGAATGTTGTCAATTTAAGTTGGAGCTATAGGTTGCTCACTTTATTTCTTGTTATACTTGAAATAATGAATTACTTTCTAAGCGTGATGCATCTTATTTTAGTAAGAATCACCGTGCAGTATCTTAGGTAACTCGTTGCCTTTAGAGATGTCGATTCTGTTGTTGAATTTATCTACAAGATAGTTATGCATGATTCATTATAAATAAGATGGAGTTCCTCTTGTGCTAAGCTATGCTTTATGCTCGACTTAATTTTATTTGTGACACTATCGTATTGATTGATACAAACAAACTAACTAGTGTAGTATTGTTTTATGCAATAAGTAGTTCCCTACCCTAGTGGGAGAAATATTTATTGTGGGCATGGAACGATTTTAGACGATATAATTAAGGGTTTTCTTGACTTTATAAGTAATGAAACTATTTCAATATTAGGACTACTACACATTTATGGTAGGTTGTCCTATTAGATATGGAATGTCAAGATTGAAAGACAAAACTACATGATTATATTTTCTTAGAAAATGATAAACATGGTAAGTTTGTGATTAACTTGAAAGTTACTATTTAGATCATGAATGATACTCGGTTTTACGTTAGTTTAATGATTATGTGTCATTATTAGGACATGAAAATTAAATCTTCTACATGTGAAAAGACTTGGAACTTAAAGTAAGATTTGTTAGCTTGTAATGTCTTATTGATTAAGACATGTACATGTAGTCATTGAATTAGTCAATAACTAATAACAAATAGTAAGAATTAGATTATATGTCTACTAGTTAAGACATACACTTTAGTTTTGATTTGATCAAAGACTTATAATTTCGTTCATGCAATTGGCGTAATGATACTATTGATGCTATTAAGTTTTGAACTTAGATTGACGTAATAGATAAAGCCATATAGTATATGTTCATCAAACAAATTATGAGATTATCTTATGAATTTGATCTTGTTGAAATACCATGTATGGTATGTCCAATAAGAACCAAAATATATAAGTTAATATATTTGGTTATTGATGAAATTAACTTACTACTCCTAAATGTTATCAAGGTTAAGATATTGAGTAAATTTGGAATATACTTAATATGACTCCAATATGAAAGGTTAATTAAGATATTATTCCTAGAATAATTAGATGGGATGAATCCCATAGAGTCTTAATTTCAAGTTGGAATTTGTTAGAAATATTGGAGGTTTTATTAACAAAGTCTAAGTACTACTTAGTGTATTTTTTAGGAGGCCCAAAGGAAGCAATGGGATGACTCTCCTACATAAATCCCATGCATAGAACAAATGGTTTGTTGCTAGCCAAGCTGAGTTCTTTAAAGTGTCCTACTTTACAAGAAGCGAGTAGGAGTCCCACGCTTGCTCGAAGCAAGTGGGAGTCTTGAATTATATCATGGACATAATACACGATCCTTCTAAACACACTTGCTGAAACACCCAATTTTTTTATTTTTTAAACAAATAATGTCCTAGGGAATTAAGTTGTATCAAGAGAGGGTTAGAGAAAGCTCTACCTTTTGAGCACCACCAAAAACTAACCCGATACATGCTTGCACTTAAAATTGACATCACTTGTGTTACCTAGAATAAAACATAAAATAAAGCAACGTAAGCATTTAAGCTTAGTGAGGTAACACATATAAACTAAAAATGTATAACATTGCTTTAGAGCATAAGTGTTGCTTGTAAGATATACTCCACTTGTGAATATAGTGATAGTTAGCACTTCCAAATTCCAAACACGAACTTATTTTTGTTACTTTTCACCCACGGAGCTCTAAACATTTCATACCGGTAGAATAGGTGCCACGTCTTATTGGTCGTCCACACTGAACGTCTAGATTACGTATTCAGAACTTATATACTATCAGTATTCTAATAATCCACGTGGGATGTCTAAGTTCCATTTCAAAACATGCATGTTGCATTTATACTTGTCGTCCACTTAGGACGTATAGGTCCCATTTCGGACCATCTGGCCATATAAAGGCATTAGTCATCCACGTAGGACGTCATAGTTCCATTTCAGAACATACATGTTGCTTTTGTACTTGTCGTCCACATAGGACATAGGATGTCTGAGCATATAATAATTCATCGTATATACTTGAAATATTTACCAAGACCACATGGGTCATTATGACTGAAGTGGAACCGTTCAGAACAACCTATATATATATATATATATATATATATATATATATATATATATATATATATATATATATATATATATATATATATATATATATATATATATATATATATATATATATATATATATATATATATATATATATATATATATATATATATATATATATATATATATATATATATATATATATATATGATGTAGTTAACATATAACGTACACTTTGTCTTAGATATGCACTTAGTAACGTGAATTCGTAACACGAGTTATAATACTACACATTCTACAAAATGGAAACTTGAGTACATAACATGTTGGTTGACCACTCAGTTCTAACAATATTCTACTTATAACCACATAGGTTAACATAATGCTTTACAAGTTAAAATGATACCACATATAACAACATAGGTCAACATGGGTCAACATGCTACTAAAGATGACCACACTGGTGAAAACGATAATAATTTGACCACACAATTCAACATGATGATAAATATGACCAAACGGGTTAGCATGATTCTAAATATGACCATAAGGGTCAACATGATCTTAAATATGATCACACGAGTCAACATGATTCTAGATATGACCACACGAGTCAACATGATACTAAATATGACCACTTTTGAAACTAATACACCATATGGGTCAACATGATCTTGAATATGACCACACAGGTCAACATGATTCTATATATGACCACACGGGTCAACATGATCTTGAATATGACCATACGGGTCAGCGTGATTCTAAGTTTGACCACACGGGTCAACATGATCTTAAATATGACCATACGGTTAACATGATCTTAAATATGACCACACGGGTCAAAAAGATCTTAAATATGACCACACGGGTCAGCATGATCTTGAATATGACCATACGGTCAACATGATTCTAAATATGACCACACGGGTCAACATGATCTTGAATATGACCATACGGGTCAGCGTGATTCTAAGCTTGACCACACGGGTCAACATGATCTTAAATATGACCATACGATCAACATGATCTTAAATATGACCACACGGGTCAACATGATCTTGAATATGACCACACGGGTCAACATGATCTTGAATATGACCATACGGTCAACATGATTCTAAATATGACCACACGGGTCAACATGATTTTAAACTTGCTTATTTGACTACTAAGGTCACTTGAATACGTGACTTGCATAGTACTCGTTACATAACAAGGCGTAGATATACCAAACACGCTTAATCTCCTACCATCTTGTACTAAACATGAAATGCTCCAATATATGGAGCGAAAGTAAACCGTTACTCACCTCGATTGGCTTAGGTACTCTGTAACACCCCCAAATATTCATACTTTAGTTCAGCGGAAGAGTCGTTGGTGTTATGGGATAGCACATTACTCAAATCATAGATAACGCTTAAAAATCATGTCGTTTAATAATAAAACATTTTCCATTCATAAACACCAAATTACATAGGTCCTAAGTCATAGTATTTCATACAAGTTTTACAAAACATTTGAATGGAAATTCTTATTTAAGTGCGGGCCATAAATTCTTGTCGTCTTCCCGAGAATTACCTTCAAGTACCTGAGATAAAACATGTTAAAAGAAAAGGTCAACGAAAACGCCGAGTGAATTCATAGAAATTAATGAAAACTATTAATATATCATCGGTATAAATTTATTACCGAAAATCATTTTATACAAATCTTTGTAGTAGGCCATGAAATAGGCCAAATAATATTTATACATCTCTTAGTCGTAAATCATAATATAGGCTTCAGCCTTCGAATCCATTATACGAACCATTGTCGTAAAAACATCATACAATACGTTTTATAACGTTGTATAGAGTTTAATGAAAACCGTTATAAGAAAAAGGTTATGTAAAGCAAAACACGAACATAATATCAATAATAAGACCCTGATATGTGTGTAAACACACATCTTTTCTACCACTTAATTACAATAATAACCGGACCAAAACGTGTATTTTGTGTCTTTTATGTCGGAATTATGCGTGGTTTGTGTTTTTGTTGTGATTTAGGACGAAAAGGTGAAAAGTGGAGAAAACACGGGAATTCACGGGCATTTACGGACTTTTATTGAAGAAAAAGATGAAAGACGAAGTCAAGCAGTCAAGAGTGCAAAAAGAACGGAAGTCCAAGACCAATTCTAAAGATTTATCGAAGAAAAAGTCAAAAGACGGAAGTTTACTTAAAGCCGAGGAACTCAAGTCTTATTTATCGAAGAATTAAAAGACGAGTCCAAAGAAATCCCGAGCCAAAAGTCATCAAATTCCAAGATTAACAAAAATATTAAGAAGGAAGGACTTAAGGGCGCAATTAAGAAGAAAGGAAAGAGGAGAGGAAGCTTCCTCTAACCACTCCCCTAATCACCTATAAATACTTCCCATTTTCATTCATTTGTTCTTGTTGGATAGCTTGACAAACTATCTCTTCCACTTTTATTTACTTGCACCTTTAATTACTTGCACATTTAAATACATGTTTTGCACCTTAATTACCTTTTAATTTCAAGTAAGTGTTTCTTTCATTACTCGCACCTTTACTTTATCTTGTTGATCTCATTCTACCTTTCTCTAATCTTTGATTTATATGATTTTGATCTTGTTTATTTGTTTAAAGATTTCATTTTTATGCTTTTGATTGTTTTAAATCCTTCATTTTCATAGCTTATTTTATTTATTTTCAAGTTTATATAGTTTTTATAAAAGTTATTTTCGTTAAAAAGTTTTTTTTCTTAAAGCTTATTCATTTCTTGTTTTAAAAGTTGTTAAATTTCAGTTTCGTAGCTTATTTTCATTTGGTTTGTCTTAGGAAGTTAGTCTTGTGCTTATTAGGATCATAGCTTATTTACTTAGCTTATTTTCCATCCATTCCTCCTTATTCCGATCTTAACGATCGGAAAAGGGTTTATATATTCCGACCAGCTTCTTGGCTTGGCCGGAAAAGGGTTTGTACATTCCGATTGGAGAGTAGCTGGTATTCCGATCAGGTGAGGATTTGATTATTCCGATTAGATAGGGTGACAGTTATTCCGATTGGTGTTCCGATCCTCATTCCGATCGAGGTGTTATTTGGGTTATTCCGATTAGAATAGGTGACAGGTATTCCGATCACGGGTTCCAAATAACATTCCGACCAGGTCCACTCCAGCATTCCGATCAGGCAGCTCAACCCTCATTCCGATCAGGTAAGTTGGTATTCCGATAGGGACTAGTGACAGTATTCCGATTGGGTTCCGATCTATATTCCGATTTGGGGGTAAGCTAATATTCCGATTGGTAAGATTGGAATATATTCTGATTGGATTTATTTTACTAATTTGTCTTGTTTAATTTTTAGTTTATGTTTTTAATACTTGTCTAATTTTAATTTCCGTCACGCTTTTAATTCTTGTCATTTATTTAACTTACTCTTTGTCAAAGTTTTTAAATATCGCACATTTAGTTTTAACTAGACTTAGATTTATTTTCACGCCACTTTACTTAACGACATTTACTTTCAAGTCTTTGCACATTTGAATTTAAAAACAAACCAAAAACTTTTGTTTCCACCAAAATAAAACTGAGTCACATAGAGAACCTAGATCAATTCGATTAGACCAACACAACGAACTTAATTTTTATACAGGGTGTCAAAAGCCGTGTATCAAATCCCATTCCGTGGATTGCCTGATGATGATGCCAACAAACACCTCGACAAGTTCATTACAATCACCCAAAGCATGAAGTTGGCTGGTGCCACAATAGATGAACTTCGCCTACAACTCTTTCCACACACTTTATTACATCATGCCGAGAAATGGTTTGATCGTCTCCCGAAGAATTCAATTCACACTTGGGATGACATGACTCAACGCTTTTTGTCGCGCTACTTTCCACCATCCATGGTCACGAGCCTTCGCAATCAGATCAGCGGTTTCATGCAAGACCCTGATGAATCTCTTTTTGATGCTTGGGAGAGATATAATGTCTTGATCGATAGATGTCCAAACCACAACATGCTCCTTGTGACCTTAATAGATACTTTCTACAACGGTTTGACTTTTCGAGATCGTGATACGATTAATGCAGCTGCCGGTGGCACATTCATGAAAAGGAGACCCGAGGAGTGTAGAGAGCTTATTGAGAACATGACTACTCACCACAAAAACTGGGATTCCTCTGCTTCTTCAAGGAACAACCCGAGAGTCAATGTTTCCTCCACCTCAGCAAACCCTGAGATGACCGAACTCACCCGCATGATGACCGAAATGAGCAAAAGTATTACGCTTCTCGCTTCAAACCAACAACAACAACAAGTTAAAGCGGTTGCTAATCCTTGTGAAACATGTGGCGGTCCTCACTCATACACCGATTGTCCTTCAACTCAAGGAAATCCGGAAAATGTGTATGCAGCTTACGGTAATTATTCACCGGAAAATTACCAAGCTAGACAACAAGGGAATAGAAATCTGCTGAGTTATCGGTCCAACAATTACCTTTCACCTGGTTTTTCTCCTCAAAACCAAAACCCCGCCAACAACTATAATAGAAGCAACCAAATCCCACCAAGAGCTTCTAATCCTTATCACCCACCCGCTCAACAAACCCCACCCATAAACACCGATGTTGAAGCCACAATGAGAACCCAAGGTGAGCAAATCAAGAATCTGCAAAGCCAAATTATCAATCTTAGAGGAGATATCACGAAGCAAGGAAATGAGATTAGAACCGAGGTTCGTGATAATATTCAATCCTCCTTCAGCACTCAAACGAATGAATTAAAGAATCTGTTGGCTAGTTTCTTGCCCGCAGCTCAACCTTCTACTTCAAGTTATCTACCTTCAAACACCGTCACTAATCCGCGAGCCAATGTGAGTGCTATTACTACTCGTAGTGGAGTCACCATCGTAGGACCACCAATCCCACCCCCATCATCTACACCTCCTCCACCACCATGTATCCCTACTCCTCCTACACCTAGTATTAGTGCACCATTACCGTCTCCGCCTCGTCATGACGATGTATCTCGGAAGGATCCTTCATCATCTCAACCTTTACCAACTACACCTTCACCTTCCACCTATAAACCCAAAATCCCATACCCTTCTCGCATAGGCAATACCAACGATCTAACAAAGGAGGACTATCAAGTGACAAAATATATCAATATGATTTCTCAAATGGGCTTAAGCATTAGTTTTCTTGAAGCACTTGTCCACATGCCCAAATTTGTTAAAGCATTTAAGGAATTGCTTAACAAGAAGGAGAAGCTGATTGAACTCGCCAACACACGCTTAAATGAAAACTGCTCTGCAGTTATTCTTAAAGAACTTCCGGAAAAGCTAGGAGATCCCGGTCGTTTTGTGTTGCCTTGCGTGTTCAACAAAACTAAAGAATTTACTGCCCTTGCTGATCTCGGGGCCAGTATTAATTTGATGCCACTGAGTGTTTGGAAAACACTATCATTACCCGACCTTACTCCAACAAAGATGACTCTTGAACTTGCAAATCGCACTCTCGCTTACCCCGTTGGTATAGCCGAAGATGTGTTCATCAATGTTGGCACATTTACTTTCCCGGTCGATTTTGTCATAGTTGATTATGAAATGGACCCTCGTATTCCTTTAATACTTGTTCGGCCATTCTTGAGAACCGGACGTGCTTTAGTGGATGTTGCCGAAGGTGAGTTAATCTTAAGAGTCGGGAATGATTCAAAAATTTTTAAAATGGGGAAGCTTACAGGCAAATACTATGGACGAGAATCAGTGAATATGATTAATGTGCTCGATGACTTTACCGTCTATGACAATCCTCTATTCGATTCTTCCATCAATAATTCACTCTTTGAAGATAATGTGGATGATTCTCGCTCCACTTTGGACGCTTCTCCCATTTATGATTCTCCACCGGTCTTTGATGCTTATGATGATGATTCTAGCTCAGATTCGGATGATTTTGATTGTACTTCTGAGTATCCCGAGCTGCCCACTTTTGATGATTTTGATGAGGCTGATACTCTTTCGAGCGGTTCTTCACATGATGAAGATCCTCCGCCATCACTCGATCCTACTTTGGACGATTACTCATTTGAGGAAGATTTCTCTGAATTTCTCAACACTTACTTCCCTCATGAGAGTGATGCTCCTCCTTATGACTTTGAAGATTATCGTCTTGATCCTACTTTGGATTTGAAGAACATTCTGTCAAAGGAGAAGAAACCGGTTGACACCAATATCCGTTGCACATATGATTTGACACCTCTTTGTCCCCTTTCTGAGGACGAGGTTGTGCTTCTTTGCGGATCTTCTTCACACTCGGCTGAGCCTGAGTGCTATTTTCCCTTAAAGGAAAAGGTGTTCGACCCCGGTATTGAAGTCTTTAAGCCATCTCAGTATCCACCTGATGAAATAAAAGGAAAAATCTTTGGAAATTTTGAAGACATGCTTGCACTTCACCCTCGCTTCCACCGTGCTCCATCACTGCTTAAGGGAACCTTGCCTACTCTTCTTTGGCTTGCCTTGTTCGCCTTAAGCTTGTGTTATTTGCTCGATGAAAACTATGTCTTTGATCCTGGTGGATATGTTTCATGCTTCTTCCGTTGATGATCAAGGTGGAGTCAGGCTAATGACTCGGTTAACAAAAATCAGCGCTTCTTGGGAGGCAACCCATGCATCTATCTTTTAGCTTTCTTTATCCTAAGTGTAGGGGAGACCCGTTAGTGTTTGCTCTCTCCTCTCTTCTTCTAATCAGGGATTCGAGCTTCAATGATCCACTCTTGATGATTATTGACGACCCGTGATTCCGTGTTCACTTCTTCCCGGTTCTATCCTAAACTCTTTTTGATTAATATTTTATATTTTCTCAATATTAAAATAGGAATCTCTTTAGTTGTCCTTTCCTTAGCAAGATTTAAACAAAGTACACAATGTCCTAAGTGTAGGGGAGTTTACTCCCACATGCTTAAACATTGAGGACAATGTTTATCTTAAGTGTAGGGGGGACTTGTATCGAAGTTAAGTGGTCTTTTCCTTGTATTTGTCCTCATTTTAACCGGAAAATCAATTTTTCGACATTTTTCAAAATTTTTGATCTATTTTGGCCTATTAGTTTTTCCTTTTATATAGTTATTTTCTTGACTTATTAGAATAAATCTTTAATAAAGTGGTTTTAGTTTTCAAACATTGTGAATCTTTTGACTCAACCCGAGTTTACTTATCTTAGTTACTCTAGCCAGTATCCTTAACGTGTTTAAGTCAAGTTTTGCTAGGCTTTTATATAGGGAGCTATAAAATGCGAAAGTCTTAACTCTCACGGGTTAAGAACAAGAACTTTTCGCAAGTTCCTATAATTGATCCTAGAGAGTCGTTTATCAAGGGAACTGTAAAATGCGATTTCGAAACTTGAAAAATTCTAAGAATTTGCAAGATCCTATAGGCGACTCGAAAACCCAAAACCTTGATTTAATAGGCTAAGTATCCACGAGTCTCATTACTTGAGATTTTAAACTGTGGAGAACGAGAGATGATAGAGTCAATTATAAGTTTGGTATTCTTTCGTGAATTTATGTGAGTTAATTATGAGCCTATTCTCCCATCGCTTGCTAATAATTTATCTGCTAATAAATAAGGTTGTACGATTTGAAAAGTTACTTAGCTTCTATCCCAAGATCGTTTAAAAGTTGCTCGGTATGGATTAGAGTTCATAGCCAAGGCATAACTTATTGAAGCGGGATGCGAAGATTGGCGTGTCCAAAAAGGCCCTAACAAGGCATGAGGGCTATATTTTGTTGCTAAAGATCCAAAGTGATAGTGAAGAATCATTTATCGAAAATCAATATGAAGGATCGAGACACACGACGTAAAGCAAAAACTCCCCAAAAGTCATGGAGAAGTGTATCCGAAAAGAACCTAACAAGGTATGAGGATAAATAGATCCAAGTCATAAAAGGAGGCGGATCGTTGTATATCAAAGTCCAAAATAAAGATTGGAGAAAAATGAAGAAGTCGTGGTCCAAGTATGAATCTCTCAAAACTTCAAGTGAAGAAATTCCATTATGAAGAGAAGACCATAATTTCATGAACGTCTCTCAAGGTTTGAAGTATGAAGTCGCTGCCAAATATCGGTCCTAGAAAAGTCTCAAATCGCGAAGCGAGTTATGCCAAGATATGAACTTTATGAGGTCCCGAGAAGCAGTTTTAAAAGATTTTGTCCTTTAGCTAACTATTGATTAAATCGTTCACTTTATTTTTAGACTTAATAACTATCGAAATAAGTCAACAATGCATCCTCGTGATCATTCAAGACAATAATAAAATATAAGAGATACACCTAGGAATAAGGGAGTCTAAGTGAATAATTGGCCCACATGAGTTCGTGTTAGTTTACTAACTTATAATAACAATGATCTCGTTTTTAAGCTTGGTTTGGAGAAAGTGAAAACTTGAGGATGATGATTATTCATAACATTTCCAAAAACCAAGGTATGCTTTTGATTTCTTTATTTTGTATGTTTTTAGTTTTCTATCTCTTTAATAAAGGCCACTATGGATTGATTATGATGAAAAGTGTAAACGTGCTTTGTAACTAATGCATTGCATGAGGACATTGCAATGGTCAAGTGTAGGGGATTTGATATGTGTGTAAACACACATCTTTTCTACCACTTAATTACAATAATAACCGGACCAAAACGTGTATTTTATGTCTTTTATGTCGGAATTATGCGTGGTTTGTGTTTTTGTTGTGATTTAGGACGAAAAGGTGAAAAGTGGAGAAAACACGGGAATTCACGGGCATTTACGGACTTTTATTGAAGAAAAAGATGAAAGACGAAGTCAAGCAGTCAAGAGTGCAAAAAGAACGGAAGTCCAAGACCAATTCTAAAGATTTATCGAAGAAAAAGTCAAAAGACGGAAGTTTACTTAAAGCCGAGGAACTCAAGTCTTATTTATCGAAGAATTAAAAGACGAGTCCAAAGAAATCCCGAGCCAAAAGTCATCAAATTCCAAGATTAACAAAAAGATTAAGAAGGAAGGACTTAAGGGCGCAATTAAGAAGAAAGGAAAGAGGAGAGGAAGCTTCCTCTAACCACTCCCCTAATCACCTATAAATACTTCCCATTTTCATTCATTTGTTCTTGTTGGATAGCTTGACAAACTATCTCTTCCACTTTTATTTACTTGCACCTTTAATAACTTGCACATTTAAATACATGTTTTGCACCTTAATTACCTTTTAATTTCAAGTAAGTGTTTCTTTAATTACTCGCACCTTTACTTTATCTTGTTGATCTCATTCTACCTTTCTCTAATCTTTGATTTATATGATTTTGATCTTGTTTATTTGTTTAAAGATTTCATTTTTATGCTTTTGATTGTTTTAAATCCTTCATTTTCATAGCTTATTTTATTTATTTTCAAGTTTATATAGTTTTTATAAAAGTTATTTTCGTTAAAAAGTTGTTTTTCTTAAAGCTTATTCATTTCTTGTTTTAAAAGTTGTTAAATTTCAGTTTCGTAGCTTATTTTCATTTGGTTTGTCTTAGGAAGTTAGTCTTGTGCTTATTAGGACCATAGCTTATTTACTTAGCTTATTTTCCATCCATTCCTCCGTATTCCGATCTTAACGATCGGAAAAGGGTTTATATATTCCGACCAGCTTCTTGGCTTGGCCGGAAAAGGGTTTGTACATTCCGATTGGAGAGTAGCTGGTATTCCGATCAGGTGAGGATTTGATTATTCCGATTAGATAGGGTGACAGTTATTCCGATTGGTGTTCCGATCCTCATTCCGATCGAGGTGTTATTTGGGTTATTCCGATTAGAATAGGTGACAGGTATTCCGATCACGGGTTCCAAATAACATTCCGACCAGGTCCACTCCAGCATTCCGATCAGGCAGCTCAACCCTCATTCCGATCAGGTAAGTTGGTATTCCGATAGGGACTAGTGACAGTATTCCGATTGGGTTCCGATCTATATTCCGATTTGGGGGTAAGCTAATATTCCGATTGGTAAGATTGGAATATATTCTGATTGGATTTATTTTACTAATTTGTCTTGTTTAATTTTTAGTTTATGTTTTTAATACTTGTCTAATTTTAATTTCCGTCACGCTTTTAATTCTTGTCATTTATTTAACTTACTCTTTGTCAAAGTTTTTAAATATCGCACATTTAGTTTTAACTAGACTTAGATTTATTTTCACGCCACTTTACTTAACGACATTTACTTTCAAGTCTTTGCACATTTGAATTTAAAAACAAACCAAAAACTTTTGTTTCCACCAAAATAAAACTGAGTCACATAGAGAACCTAGATCAATTCGATTAGACCAACACAACGAACTTAATTTTTATACAGGGTGTCAAAAGCCGTGTATCAAATCCCATTCCGTGGATTGCCGAAAATCATTACCGAAAATCATAGAAATTAATTTTTTATACAAATCTTTGTAGTAGGCCATGAAATAGGCCAAATAATATTTATACATCTCTTAGTCGTAAATCATAATATAGGCTTCAGCCTTCGAATCCATTATACGAACCATTGTCGTAAAAACATCATACAATACGTTTTATAACGTTGTATAGAGTTTAATGAAAACCGTTATAAGAAAAAGGTTATGTAAACCAAAACACGAACATAATATCAATCATAAGACCCTGATATGTGTGTAAACACACATCTTTTCTACCACTTAATTACAATAATAACCGGACCAAAACGTGTATTTTGTGTCTTTTATGTCGGAATTATGCATGGTTTGTGTTTTTGTTGTGATTTAGGACGAAAAGGTGAAAAGTGGAGAAAGCACGGGAATTCACGGGCATTTACGGACTTTTATTGAAGAAAAAGATGAAAGACGAAGTCAAGCAGTCAAGAGTGCAAAAAGAACGGAAGTCCAAGACCAATTCTAAAGATTTATCGAAGAAAAAGTCAAAAGACGGAAGTTTACTTAAAGCCGAGGAACTCAAGTCTTATTTATCGAAGAATTAAAAGACGAGTCCAAAGAAATCCCGAGCCACAAGTCATCAAATTCCAAGATTAACAAAAAGATTAAGAAGGAAGGACTTAAGGGCGCAATTAAGAAGAAAGGAAAGAGGAGAGGAAGCTTCCTCTAACCACTCCCCTAATCACCTATAAATACTTCCCATTTTCATTCATTTGTTCTTGTTGGATAGCTTGACAAACTATCTCTTCCACTTTTATTTACTTGCACCTTTAATTACTTGCACATTTAAATACATGTTTTGCACCTTAATTACCTTTTAATTTCAAGTAAGTGTTTCTTTAATTACTCGCACCTTTACTTTATCTTGTTGATCCCATTCTACCTTTCTCTAATCTTTGATTTATATGATTTTGATCTTGTTTATTTGTTTAAAGATTTCATTTTTATGCTTTTGATTGTTTTAAATCCTTCATTTTCATAGCTTATTTTGTTTATTTTCAAGTTTATATAGTTTTTATAAAAGTTATTTTCGTATAAAAAGTTGTTTTTCTTAAAGCTTATTCATTTCTTGTTTTAAAAGTTGTTAAATTTCAGTTTCGTAGCTTATTTTCATTCGGTTTGTCTTAGGAAGTTAGTCTTGTGCTTATTAGGATCATAGCTTATTTACTTAGCTTATTTTCCATCCATTCCTCCGTATTCCGATCTTAACGATCGGAAAAGGGTTTATATATTCCGACCAGCTTCTTGGCTTGGTCGGAAAAGGGTTTGTACATTCCGATTGGAGAGTAGCTGGTATTCCGATCAGGTGAGGATTTGATTATTCCGATTAGATAAGGTGACAGTTATTCCGATTGGTGTTCCGATCCTCATTCCGATCGAGGTGTTATTTGGGTTATTCCGATTAGAATAGGTGACAGGTATTCCGATCACGGGTTCCAAATAACATTCCGACCAGGTCCACTCCAGCATTCCGATCAGGCAGCTCAACCCTCATTCCGATCAGTTAAGTTGGTATTCCGATAGGGACTAGTGACAGTATTCCGATTGGGTTCCGATCTATATTCCGATTTGGGGGTAAGCTAATATTCCGATTGGTAAGATCGGAATATATTCCGATTGGATTTATTTTACTAATTTGTCTTGTTTAATTTTTAGTTTATGTTTTTAATACTTGTCTAATTTTAATTTTCGTCACGCTTTTAATTCTTGTCATTTATTTAACTTACTCTTTGTCAAAGTTTTTAAATATCGCACATTTAGTTTTAACTAGACTTAGAATTATTTTCACGCCACTTTACTTAACGACATTTACTTTCAAGTCTTTGCACATTTGGATTTAAAAACAAACCAAAAACTTTTGTTTCCACCAAAATAAAACTGAGTCACATAGAGAACCTAGATCAATTCGATTAGACCAACACAACGAACTTAATTTTTATACAGGGTGTCAAAAGCCGTGTATCAGACCCCGTATTGCTAGTCAGGCAATATATCGTAATTCAATGCGTATAGCAGTGTTTTCGTTATTTGGATTATTATAAGTCGCATGACATTGCTACCTTACTATAACAAACAACGGGTAGCTAACCCGAAACTCATTTGCCCATCTAAAACAGCGTGTCGTCACAATAATCACGCTTATATAAATCTTCTCATACATAAATTCGCTTACCAATCAATGTGGCACGACGGGGATCAACTGTCAAGGCGCGAACTGGGGTGATCGTCCCCAAATAGTACTATTATATGCATAAGCGTCTACCAAATCCCGGTAGTTCACAATTCATGCTAATGGGAGTTTTAGTGACATAACCTAACTTTAATAATCCATTTCATTTCATTTATCGGGTCATATAATCATTCATCGGGTCATATAATCATTCGGGTCCAAATCAATAAACAAACAATCGGGACAACTGGTGTCCTATTTTATTAAAACTAACATGTTATCTCCCTCTCGGGTTTATAAAACATTTCATAAATACATTTAAAAGAGTGAGAGGCTATGAACTCACGTTGATATGGGAAGGCGGTTATCGGCGATTTGGATGTACGATACGTGCTTCAATCACGGAAACCTAGACAAATAGTACTTGTCTTAGACTCTTGTCCAATGACTTTATAAAAACAATGGCTATGTATATATATGATGATATTATAAGTATAATGATGATCAAGTGGGATTTTTATCTCTTCATACACATTATAGTGTTATGTGTTAGTCAAATTTTTGACTAGTTACACTAGTTTCAATCCAATTTCATATTAAGGCCCAATAAGCCCATTAAGAGTTCAACTCTTTATATTAGTCCATTTATACTATTAATATCAGACCTTTACTCATATGTTGGGTCCAAGTGGGTTAAGCCCAATGAGTAAGTCCATTAGTGTTTAGCCAAATTAGTTGGATTAAAAGTCCAATAAGGCTAATTTGGCCCGTTAATATTCATATGTTATAAAGCTCGGGTTTTATCGGTTTTTACTTGTAATATGTACTTATACATCAGTATATGAGTTATAAAAAGTTTACATTAGACGGGTCCGACCATATAAGTTTTAATTGGCGAAAACGTTAATTTTACGATTTTAGCAGAAAAAAACGTAAAAATCATGTTTATAGTTTTTATAACGTATAAAACTTATCAAATTGCCATTTTTATAAAATGTCTCATTTATTTATTATTGTACATACTTATTATTATGTAATATATAAGTTAGTGGGTTAAAGTTTACATTTTATACTATATTTACTTGAGTGCTATTATAATACTATATACTTTAATTTCACAAATCTGATTATTAGTTTCACTTTCACCATTTTTATCATATCTTGAGTTGTACACGGAGATAGAAGCTCATTTTTGTATGACATAAATTCATATTATGTGCTACAATTAACTTACTTCTAGCTAATGCTCAATCCAAGTCTAAGTGTCCCTAACAGTCCTCACAAAATAGACTCTTCAGATTGGTACATCAATTTTGTTTTGATCATATCTCACTCATTATAATGATTCTATTGCATGACCAACTCTCACATGTGTACAAGAATTAAAACTTACTGTATATTGATTCAACTATGCCATTTTATCAGTTTAACATATGGTTGTTTACTGTTTTTATACAGCCTACTAAATTAAGCAAGATTTAACCTTTTTACATGTGGTTTTCCATCTTTTTATCCATGTTTATCAACACATGATCCCCACACAATATCTTTATCATCATATATCATCATATACATATACATTAGGATAAAAAATAAATTTTACATTTATAAAAATAACAATAAAAATGGGAAGAATGATCTTGTTTACCAACCAAGACTATAACTTGTCTTTTGATGACAACACCTTGATGTACACCAAAACTATCTTCAAGATCACCTTTCACCAAGAACACTTGTTGAAAAATCAGCCCTAGGACACCACAAATCACCTCCTTGGATGTTAAAATGATCACCAATCAACAAAGCTTCAAGATTTCTTCATCATATGTGTGTGTAACACAAGATTTATGGTTAGAATTGATCAAAATGGGGTGTTTGGTGATGGTTTTTGGACGTGAGAAAATGGTTTAAGAGAAATGGTTTTGTGGTTTTTGTTAACTTGTTAAGTTAAGTAAACAAGTGTAGCAACTTGGTGTCCCATGTTTAGCCGTCCCATAGAGTGGGGTGGGGAAAAACTTATTTTGTCTCATCCCACTAATTTACGGGTACTCCTCGATTCTAGTTTCCTCGATTTGCGTGCCCTCGGGTCGTTTTACGAAAAACGTTTTTGTAAACTATGAATCAACGGCACAAAACGAATCTAATAAAAATTGTCTCATAAAAAACGGAGTTCAAAAACGTAAATACGTAAACCTAGGGTTTCCTGTTTAGTCGTAAAGGACGTTAAATTATGAACGTAAGTCCTAATCTCTTTTCGTAAATTTGTGAGTTTATGAACCAACACAAATTTAAAATTCCAAAATAATATTCACAGATAAATTTATTTCCTGAAGTGTCGGACTGTCACCAAAACGGTGTATGTAAACGTAAGCACGTAACGTAGAATTCTCCGGTTTAAACGTAGTCGATGCTACTTCAAGACGTAAAACCAAATTTCTTCCCAAAATAAGTGAGCTCATAATATAACATTAAAATGATGTTTTTAAATAATACTCGAGAATAAATTATCGACCATAAATTGACGGGTTGTCACAGCAATTACCCTTAAACAGGATCTTTGTCCTCAAAGATCAATTTATCTTACTACTCGCTTCTTATAGAGTTAGAGCCATGTGGGTATTTCCTCCACATTCGGACTTTCCTCACAATTGTAATTAATTACAATACGCGAGTTTCATCAAACATAACTACGGGAATACGATCTGGCTTAATGTTGACTTACTTTCTCTATCCATGATGTTCACGGGTTTTTTATGAATGCAATTTTTCGCCGATCTAAACTTTACTAAGAATCAATTAGATTTTCACTTGATAGACATTTCATCAAGTTCGATACACGGAACATAATTCACGCAGCCCTTGAAGTCCTAGGGTAGATCCAGCTTATATGCCTTTTAAACCAACTTTTTACATTATCTTTATGGTCCCATACAATGGTGACTTATTTCCCATGATCCTTTAAATCATCAATTCATTTTTTTTTCCAAAGTAATTTTTTTTGGCATAACTTCGCTACCCATCTGGCACTTCAAGATCTACACTTCATATTCACATAACCTCCTGCCCACTAATGGCAATCAATAATCAGATCCTAATTTCAACAATCATTTCAGGTTTCACGGGTCGGGTATCTTGTAAGGTTAGGTTTGTCATCATAGGCAACCTTAAACCTAAAAGACCTGTCCAACTCACAATAGGTGTATGTCGGGTGTCTTCATCCCAACTCCTGCTTACAGATGCTCTCATATTTAGATCCTAACAAGATTCGATCTCGATCCTAACATAATAATTATCAATGATAATCTCTCCAAAGGAAAGAGATTATACGGTTCATTACCAAAGGTCAATCATTCAAACATAAACCAACACTTGTAGTGTCTTGCATCGTTACTTTACCTCGTCCCTTCGATTGGGGTGGTAAACAGTACTCTCATCAAGGTTCGTTCCCAATGACTTCTGATCAAATCTCTAGAAATCTGATGCGAAGCGAGGATCTTGATAGAGATGATTGATATAGGCAAACCATGCTTACACAACTCCTTTAAATACAAAAGAGTCAATTTCTTCATCAAGAATCTATCATTAATAGGAATGATATTAGCAGATTTGGTCAGTCTGTCGACGATGACCCAAATCGATTTAAATTCAGATGATGACCTTTGCAATAGTTAGACGTTTACTAATGTATGAGGCGATGTCTGCCTTCATAATTTGCCATCAGTACAACTTTTTCAGAATAAGATACATTTAATCAGAAATGACATGAATAGAATACTTAAACTTATAAGATTCCAACATAACTAAATCTCAAAATCCTTCATATTTAGGCAACCACAAGCGGCCTTTTATACAATTAACGCTATCGGCTTCTCAATTCTAATGGTTCACATTAGCCGCGAACCCCTTTTATTATTTATATTATCCTTTTTAAAAGCATCGACTATATTTTGAATTGTTTGGGCAATTTATTTTGCACAGTCATTTCTAAAGAACACATCCTAATTGATTCTTTATCCTTTCTATATATTGTGTCAGTGTCTACATTCACCTTCCCTGATAAAATAAATATCATGACCGTATTCATTCAAAATTTCTTTCTTCATATTTTCTAAATTTTAGTTTCATCTCAACTATCCTTTTTATCCGTTTTGCTCAATCTGACGTTTATAGCGTCGATAGTTATTACAAGTAATCAAATAATAAATATTAAATTTTTTTATGAAACGTAAACGTAAAAATTTTAAATTTCTTAGTTCGACCAATTATATAAAAATGTTCAAAATAAATTTGAATAAAATTAACACGATTCTTGTTGATTTATCGAAAATAATTAATAAAATTCGTAAATGTTCGAAAAATCTTTGGTTATACTTTGGTCAAAATTTTCCTAGTTGAAAAGAAAAAATTGTCGTTTCAAATTTCAAGTCATGGTTTAAATGGTTTCCTTAATCCCTCTTAGTTTGTCTTGAGGTATACACAAACATTTATCCCTAAAGGAGTTTAGTTAAATGTTCTGGGTATAAGGGAATGATTCCTTAAGAATCCTTTGATAAATATTTGTCAAAACATTTTTGCACTTTCTTTTGGTATAACCCAAAGTCTTAAATGGCTCTAATCTTTGAAGAGTCATTATAAATTCCTTTATCTATTAATCACATGGTTAAATAATATAAAGGATTAAGCCTTAAATCTCATGTCAAATATTCAAGGTACAGGTTTTTCATTGCTCGGCCAACTCGGGGCAGTCTATAAATGATTATTAACTCCTTCCTATTCTTAGAAACAAACAAATGGTCCTTAATGATCACAAGCATGAATTTTTCAAATTACAGCCTACACACGTGATTCACCAAATTTATGGATGCTACATGTGCATTGGTCAATCCAAACAACATAACATGAAACTCATAATGTTCATTACGAGTTCTGAATGTAGTGATTGGAATAGATAATCTGTTTCGCGGACGCGAAGTTGATGATAACCATGTCGTGGATCAAATTTTTTTGAATATACGCTAGAACCTTGTAAATGATCGAACAAATCTATCATCTTAGGTAGTGGATATAAATTTTGATCATCAATTTACCTAGTTTACTATAATTCAACAAATATAAGGAATGATAACACCATAGCTCTTCATGATGACGAGCTTGGTAGAATACAAGCTTTCTCCGACAACTCTCTTAGTTGTACGGTAACACTTTCGATTCAGATGGTGCTGACGTACAGTGCACATGCCACAGGTGTAGCACCGGGAATATAATCAATACCATATTCAAATTGCCTTAATGGTGAAAGTCTAGGTAATTCACCAAAAAATACCTCCTAAAGTTTCAGATAACAGAAACATCTTTTAATAAGTTTACTTTACGTTCTTTCTAGATTACAAGATCTATGACTAATTCACCACCATTCACGGTAAAATTTCAAGTCTAAAAGCAGGATATGGTCATCCATCAAGAATTATTTAGATCACTTTTGATAATCAACATCTTATCTTTCTAGGGGAGTTATACTCGAGTACCCATCAATTAAGACAATGACATTATGTCATAGTCAATCAATCTATTCTACTGGCACTATCAACTTTCTAGTTTCATTACCGTTGATAAGATGTGAATTTCTCAAAAGACTAATAATAACTCATAATCCTTCACATATTCAAAGATATCTGGAGACATAACTAACCTTAAAAGAGTAAGGTCAACGCACAATCTACGCGAGAGAATTTCAAATCAGATACAAACGAAAACATTAACGAATATGAATATATCCCATGTTTTTCATGATTTGAGTACGCATTCGAAAGCTCCTCGGATCGTTACCCAGGTCATTCAAATGAAATCAAATCAAAAGAAATGATAGGAGCGTCGATACACCCAGTCGGGTATCATCAATCGGTAATTAGATACTTTTCCAAAGAATCTCACCACGGGAGAATTGGACAAGGAGGGAATATCAATTGTCAAATAAGACAATTTCAACCGATGATTAAATTCGATTCAGAAGAATAAATGGTACTGGCACATATGTAGGTATCCCTAACAATATGTCCCTATTTTGCACTTCTTGGAGATCTCATAAAAATTCACTTCTCCACAATTA
Organism: Glebionis coronaria; assembly: GCA_025667525.1. Classification (NCBI taxonomy): domain Eukaryota; kingdom Viridiplantae; phylum Streptophyta; class Magnoliopsida; order Asterales; family Asteraceae; genus Glebionis; species Glebionis coronaria. The sequence continues at coordinate 393,401,773 of CM046876.1, read as the reverse complement.
CAAAGAAAATGTAATGTTTATTAACAATTTCATGGTGACTACTAATCAGCCTTGCATGGGCCCATTCCAAAATTCTATGTAAGCGTGCAACTATATACAATTTTAGGATTAACGATGCAATACTCAGTTCGTCAAAACTTTGTCATTATGTTTAAAATAAAAATATTTTCATGCTTAATTCTTGAAAAAGAATCAAAAATAAATTTACAAAGATGTTCTTTGTTATGGAAACAATTAAGTTTTCCAAGGTGTTTCATAAACAACTTTATTTCGATAATGGTTATTTATAAGTCTCACTATAAATAATCCATATGGTGATAAAAATTCAATTTTTCTCAAGTGACACAGTTTTAATTTATAAAAACAATGAGTGATCTGCAAAGAGTGATGAAAAGTTGTTCACCAAGAACTAACTATAATATATCAGGAAATGAGGTTAGCCAATTAATCATGAGGTTCATGACCTCGATGGCACTCAAAAAGAATAATTCACAACATAACTCAAATCGAGATGAGTACTTGTTCAATGGTTGCATCACTAATGCGAACATTAGAATGAAGCAATAAAAGATAGATAATATCGATACATGTAGGATTTAGCAATCAAAGGTAGTCCTTTCATTAATCACAAACAAGTCAAAATTATACCGTAACACATTATGTGTCACTATGTCATACAATTCCAAGAACTCATCCTACCAACTGATGTCTCAGTTAAGTTAGGGATTTTTAAAAGATACCACAATGAATACTAATCTACAAGAGTCATTAGGTGTTCCACATGTCCCGAAAGATCCATCGGTCCCAATTCAGAAGAAGATTTCTTCGATTTATTTCTTGGACACTGGGCATCCTCGTCATTGGACAATGGCCTAGGAACAACCCTTAACACGAACCAACAGTCATTTAAAATCTTATAATTCAATCACAGAACTTGATGACTTCCTCTTAACAATCTTATATTCCATACAAGTTAAATTTTACTTTATTCAAGTTTCAATCAACTTATACTCAAGTCGATATCCTACCTCATTCTCCAATACTTTCAACCATATTCTTAGATCTTAAAAGGGCAATAAATTTCGATATGAATAACACTTAATTTCCAATCCTATAGCTCTTACAATAATAGTTATCAAATGAGTCACTAGTATGAAATGACTCACATATTCAATTAGACTTTTCGGAAAGGTACTAGTGGCAAGAGGCTTTTGGGTAAAGGCTCCAATGACAGCCTCAAGTGCAACATTCACCCTTTCGATTTCAAATTTAAGAATTGGGTGACACCGAATCGGATGACACCTTTCCAGGTGGTAAGGTTTTGTCAAACTCCACTCTATAAGGAAAGATCGTCATGACATCGATATCAGATTTAATTTAGCCAATTCTTCTTCAAGATCATAATCTACTACTATCAACATTTCTACGAATATCAACCATTTCGTTGGGATCATAAATATCCACAACTTGGTTTAGATCTAGGATAGCTAGATTTCCTACAGGAATATATTCGATTGATTTGCTAGGGGAGTTAGGGTTTCTTGTGACAATCTACATCGTATAAATACCTCGTATAAATATTAAAATAATCATAAAACAATCATGTAATCAAATTACATCATATATATATATATATATATATTAAAATAACACTTCTCAGTCTGGCCTTGTCGGTAACTCGGGAATTCTTAGGCACCGTTATAGTCAAAAGATTTCTAGACATTTTGAGAAAAATGTTTATAGTTAAAAGATTTTGAGATGTTTTATTCAAAACCTTGGATTTAAAAATCTTTCGTTCTCTATAACGAGAGCTCTGGTACCAAACTGTAACACCCCCAAATATTCATACTTTAGTTCAGCGGAAGAGTCGTTGGTGTTACGGGATAGCACGTTACTCAAGTCATAGACAAAGCTTAAAAATCGCGTCGTTTAATAATAAAACATTTTTCATTCATAAACATCAAATTACATAGGTCCCAAGTCATAGTATTTCATACAAGTTTTACAAAACATTTGAATGGAAATTGTTATTTAAGTGCGAGCCATAAATTCTTGTCGTCTTCCCGAGAATTACCTTCAAGTACCTGAGATAAAACATGTTTAAAGAAAAGGTCAGCGAAAATGCCGAGTGAATTCATAAATTTTAATGAAAACCACTAATATATCATCGGTATAAATTTATTACCGAAAATAATTTTATACAAATCTTTGTAGCAGGCCATGAAATAGGCCAAAGAAATTTTATTCAACTCTTAGTCGTAAATCATAATATAGGCTTCAGCCTTCGAATCCATTATACGAACCATTGTCGTAAAAACATCATACAATACGTTTTATAACGTTGTATAGAGTTTAATGAAAACCGTTATAAGAAAAAGGTTATGTAAACCAAAACACGAACATAATATCAATAATAAGACCCCGTATTGCTAGTCAGGCAATATATCGTAACTCAATGCGTATAGCAGTATTTTTGTTATTTGGATTATTATAAGCCGCATGACATTGCTACCTTACTATAACAAACAACGGGTATCTAACCCGAAACTCATTTTCCCATCAAAAACAGTGTGTCGTCACAATAATCACGCTTATATAAGTGTTCTCATACATACATTCGCTTACCAATCAATGTGGCACGACGGGGATCGACCGTCAATGCACGAACTGGGGTGATCGTCCCCAAATAGTACTATTATATGCATAAGCGTCTACCAAATCCCGGTAGTTCACAATTCATACTAATCGTAATTTTAGTGACATAACCTAACTTTAATAATCCATTTCATTTCATTTATCGGGTCATAATCATTCATCGGGTCATATAATCATTCGGGTCCAAATCAATGAACAAACAATTGGGACAACTGGTGTCCTATTTTATTTAAACTAACATGTTATCTCCCTGGTGGGTTTATAAAACATTTCATATAAATATTTAAAAGAGTGCGAGGCTATGAACTCACGTTGATATGGGAAGGCGGTTATCCGCGATTTGGATATACGGTACGTGCTTCAATCACGGAAACCTAGACAAATAGTACTTGTCTTAGACTCTTGTCCAATGACTTTATAATAACAATGGCTATGTATATATATGATGATATTATAAGTATTATGATGATCAAGTAGGATTTTTATCTCTTCATACACATTATAGTGTTATGTGTTAGTCAAATTTTTGACTAGTTACACTAGTTTCAATCCAATTTCATATTAAGGCCCAATAAGCCCATTAAAATCCCATTAAGAGTTCAAATCTTTATATTAGTCCATTTATACTATTAATATCAGGCCTTTACTCATATGTTGGGCCCAAGTGCGTTAAGCCCAATGAGTAAGTCCATTAGTGTTTAGCCAAATTAGTTGGATTAATAGTCCAATAAGGCTAATTTGGCCCGTTAATGTCCATATGTTATAAAGCTCGGGTTTTATCAGTTTTTACTTGTAATATGTACTTATACATCAGTATATGAGTTATAGAAAGTTTACATTAGACGGGTCCGATCATCTAAGTTTTAATTGGCGAAAACGTTAATTTTACGGTTTTAGCCGAAAAACGTAAAAATCATATTTATAGTTTTTATAACTTATAAAACTTATCAAATTGCCATTTTTATAAAATGTCTCATTTATTTATTATTGTACATACTTATTGTTATGTAATATATAAGTTAGTGGGTTTTATGTTTACATTTTATACTATATTTACTTAAGTGCTATTATAATACTATATACTTTAATTTCACAAATCTGATTTTTAGTTGCACTTTCACCATTTTTATCATATATCGAGTTCTACAAGGAGATAGAAGCTCATTTTTGGATGACATAAGCTTCATATTATGTGCTACAATTAACTTAGTTTTAGATACTGCTCAATCCAAGTCTAAGTGTCCCTAACAGTCCTCACAAAACAGACTATTCAGATTGGTACATCAATTTTGTTTTGATCATATCTCACTCATTATGATGATTCCATTGCATGACCAACTCTCACATGTGTACAAGACTTACTGTATATTGATTCAACTATTCCATTTTATCAGTTTAACACATGGTTGTTTACTGTTTTTATACAGCCTACTAAATTAAGCAAGATTTTAACCTTTTTACATGTGGTTTTCCATCTTTTTATCCATGTTTATCAACACATGATCCCCACACAATATTTTTATCATCATATATCATCATATACATATACATTAGGAAAGAAAATACATTTTACATTTACAAAAATAGCAATAAAAATGGGAAGAATGATCTTGTTTACCAACCAAGACTATAACTTGTCTATTGATGACAACACCTTGATGTACACCAAAACTATCTTCAAGATCACCTTTCACCAAGAACACTTGTTGAAAAATCAGCCCTAGGACACAATAAACCACCTCCTTGGATGTTAAAATGATCACCAATCAACAAAGCTTCAAGAGTTCTTCATCATATGTGTGTATAACACAAGATTTATGGTTAAAATTGATCAAAATGGGGTGTTTGGTGATGGTTTTTAGATGGCAAGGAGTGAGGGAGAAGAGAGAGTTTTAGTGGTATTGCATGTGTTGGAAGTGAGAAAATGGTTTAAAAGAAATGGTTTTGTGGTTTTTGTTAACTTGTTATGTTAAGTAAACAAGTGTAGCAACTTGTAACCACAAGTTGACACCTCATGGGTGTTGGTGTCCCATGTTTAGCCATCCTATAGAGTGGGGTGGGGCAAAACTTGTTTTGTCTCATCCCACTAATTTACGGGTACTCCTCGATTCTAATTTCCTCTATTTGTGTGCTGATAGGTGTGAAAAAACCCATCCTTTTACCACTTAAATCAGGCTAAAACGAGACCAAAACACGTATTTAATATCATTTGTTTGGAATTATGCGTGGTTTTTGTATTTATTGTGTTTTCAGAGTCAACCGGATGAATAATGAAGAAAACATGGGATTGCACGGGTTTTATCAAGGAAAAAGACTCAAGACGAAGTCTATTGTCCAAGAGATGCAAAAGATTTGAAGTCATTGTGCCTATTTGAAGATTTATCGAAGAATAGAGCCAAAGATGGAAGATTCATATATGTCGAAGAACTCGAGTCTATTAAATAAAAGATTATAAGACGAGTTGGAATTATTCACCGACACTTCTCAAATCCAAGTCGGAAACGTTTATTTAAAGACGCATGAAGACTAAAGAAGAAAGAAGAAAAAGGAGCCCAACCAAAGCCCAATCAAAAAGCCCACCACCATGCACACGCCTATATAAAGCCCTTACTTCACAAATTTTCACACACTGAGTCTTTAGGTAGTTTCTAGTTTTAGAGAGAGAAAGTTCTAAACTTTCTCTCACTAGATTTCATCTTTTTCCATTCAAGATCAAAACTTTGTATTACTTTTTCATTAATCAAGTTCAAGTTTTTACCTTTTAATCTTTAATCTCATCCTTCCTTTCTTTTACTTTTATTGATTTTGGTACAAATCTCGTGTGATCCGTGTTGTTCATCAATGATTTGTGCTTAAAAAGTTGATTACTTTTTATGTTTCCTTAAGTTTATACATAAATAAGCTTTAAGATCCTTGTTCTTATTGGCTTATTTGTTGATTTATCTTATTTACTTTGCTTAAAATTCGGATCAAAAAGGGATTTCGGAAAGGGTCATAAACCCCTTTCCGATTGGTGTTTTCCGACCGAGCATACCCCCTCTTTCCGATCTACCGATCGGAAAAGGGTTTAGTTTTTTCCGATTGGTGATATTTTCATGTATTCCGACGGTGAGCATTTCTCCATATTCCGATTGGCCTCAAATCCTAGTATTCCGATTGCCTTGTTTTTACCCCATATTCCGATTGTAAAAGCTTTAGATTATTCCGATTGGTGATTTTCATGTATTCCGATTTATGCTGTTTCAAACATTACGATTGCTCTCAATTCTAAGATATTCCGACAGGTCCATTTTGCAGCATATTCCGATCATTCGATCGGAATATATTCCGATTGGTGCTAGTCTTTTCCCTATTCCGATCTTAGCTAATTTGCTTTGTTCCGTTCTTACTTTCTTTTAGTACTTTTCCACTAAGCTCTTATTTTTCACAAAGTTTTCCAAGTGTTAGTTTAATTGAATGTCCATTTATTTCTCTAATATAATCTTTAAAGTTTTCAAACATCTAATTTTAAACTAGTCTTTTAGTTTTTTCTTTTCACGCTTTAAGTTTACTCTTCGACACTTAATTTCTTGTCATTAGTTTAAAATAGATAAACAAACCAACCACTTTTTATTAACCAAGAACAAATCATTCCACTTAAGACCAAGATCAATTCGAGAGGATATCGAGAGTAAATTGAACCCTAGCAAAAATGAATGTATCAAATGGCGCCGCTGCCGGCTCTTCTCGTTAAGATCAAAAGTTTTTTGTGAGAACTTGGATTTTGGGATCCGTTCCCCGTGAACGTTACTTTTTCATAAAAATTTTCAAAAACACTAAAAATATAAAATTTTCAAAAATCCTTAAAAATAAAAAACATAAAAACCAAAAATATTTTTGCCTTGCTTTTCTTTGTTCGTTCTTTTGCAGGTGTATGCGCACTCGATCCACGTCTTATCAAGAGCCCGAGCCTCTCGATCACTTAGACATGGCCGGTGTACCACCTCCAAACAATAATAACAACAACAACCCACCTTTCAACAACATGAACAATAACAACAACAATGAGCCCCTTCCGGATAATTGCCCGATGATTGAATTGCTGCAAGCTCATGTAGATGGCAACACTGATCCAATTGTCATACCTCCAATTGCCGCCAACAATTTCGAGCTAAAATCAGGCTTTATCCAGATGGTCTCCGCTCAACCATTCTTGGGACGTACCATTGATGACCCACATGACCATATTAAGAGACTCTTTAAACTCACCAACACGGTCAAGTTCAATGGTGTTCCACAAGAGGTTATAAGGTTACAACTCTTTCCCTTTTCTTTAGAGGGACAAGCCCGGCATTGGCTTGCTAAGGAACCGCCACAGAGTATTCTCTCATGGACGGATTTGGAAACAAAGTTTATCAATTACTTTTTTCCACCCTCTCGTACTACCGCTTTGCGGAATGAAATCATAAATTTTGAACAAAAGTACGATGAGTCGTTCAGTGAATCTTGGGATCGTTTTAAAGATCTATTAAGAAAATGCCCACAACATGGTTTTACCAAAGTACATCAAATTAATACTTTTTACAATGGTTTAAGCATGAGTGACCAAGATTCACTGAACAGTGCCTCGGGGGGTAATCTATTGGCTAAGACTTCCAATGCTGCTTGGGATATCATTGAGAATAAGTCTCGTGTGCAAACCAAGAGTGTTAGGACCAATGTCGCTAGTGCTAGCACTAATGACAGCGACAAGCGACTTGACAAAATCACTACGCTTCTTGAATCGCTTGTCACCCACACCGTCAGCAACAACAACATCAACAACGCCAAAAACGCTCAAGTGAACGCTGTCAGCCAACCTTGTGAGATATGCGGTGGTCCTCATTCTTACACCACTTGTACCGCCACCCAAGATTACCCTGCAGAGAATGTGAATGCAGCATATGGCACCTATACTCAACCTGCTTATCAAGCAAAACCTCAAGGTGACCGCAACTTGCTTAGCTACCGTTCCAACAACTATCTCTCACCACCTGGTTTTAATCCTAACAACCAAAACCAACAACAAAACCTCAACCGCCCTCCTCAACAACAACAAACTCGTACACCATACATCCCTCCTCACAAGCAGCAACAACCACCTCAACGAAACACCCAAGTTTACCAGCAACCTGCTTATCAACCACCCGCATACACTGCTCCTTCCAACCAAACCCCCGCATCACATCAAGACATTGGAACCTACATGAGGACTAACGATGTGATCGTGGATAATCTCCAACAGGAAGTACGCAACTTGAAAGCAGATCTGATGAAACAAGGGAATGATCTAAGAGCTGATATGAAGAACACTATGGATAGTCAAACAAATGATTTAAGAAACATGATGGCTAGTTTCTTTCACAGTAATCAACCCTCTTCTTCGGGTACTCTTCCGAGTAACACCGTTGCAAATCCAAGAGGGGAGATGAAAGCAATCACTACTCGAAGTGGTAAAGGTACCAAGGAACCCGAGCTTCCTATACCTCCACCGGTGATTGTGACCAAGGAGAACGAGTCACCTGCTCCTATTCCTCATCCTTCTCCTTCCCCAATTTCTCCACCTCTTCCTTCTACCCCTCCTCCACCCGTGGTTGTGAGTGATCCTATTCTCCCAAAGCCTTCCTCTTCTTCCAATATACCTTATCCATCTAGGTTGAGGAAAGAGAAGCTCAAAAGCAAGGATGATATTCAGGTTTCGAATTTCCTTAAAATGTTCAAACAACTGAATTTCAATATCTCCTTCGCTGAGGCTCTCGCTCACATGCCCAAATACGCGAAAATGTTTAAAAATCTTTTGAGCGACAAGGAAAAGCTCCTCGATATTGCCAACACCCAACTTAATGAGAATTGCTCTGCAGTGCTCTTAAGGAAATTGCCAACTAAGCTTGGTGATCCGGGTCGTTTTCTTATCCCTTGCAATTTCCCGGGAGTAGAGAATTGCATGGCCCTAGCCGATCTAGGTGCCAGTATTAATCTCATGCCTCTAAGCGTTTGGAAGCAATTATCTCTCCCAGAGCTAGTCCCCACCAAAATGACTTTGGAATTAGCTAACCGTACGATTGCTTATCCAGTGGGGATAGCCGAAGACGTCATTGTAGGAGTCGACAAATTCACCTTCCCCGCTGATTTTGTTGTCGTCGACTACGAGATGGACCCCCGTGTGCCACTAATTGTTGGTCGTCCATTCTTGAGGACCGGTCGCACTCTCATTGATGTTGAAGCCGGTGAGCTTATCATGAGAGTGGGTGACGATAAAGTAGTCTTCAACATGGGAAAGTTGTCTAAACAGCCTTATTCAAATGAGAGTGTTAATTATATTGACGTTCTTGATGAGGCTTGTGAAAAACACTTTAATGATGCTTGCAAAAGTATTCCTACCTCTCTTCCCACTGTTGAGACCGTGTCCTCTATTGATTCATCGTTGTCTCTATTTGGAGATAGTGATTTATTTTGGAACAATCTTGAAGATACCATGGGAGATGTGAATTTAGCTCCTAATGATTCTCCTATCGATGGGGATGAAGACATGAACTTCTTTGACAATCTTCTCACCGAAGACAATCCTTCTCCTCCATCTCCCACGGTTATTGCTATCGATACTCCGACTTTAAAAACGCCTCCCGTCGAAAATCTTCCGGATTTAGAACTTAAGGAGTTGCCGCCCCATCTCGAGTATGTATTCCTTGATGAAGAGAAGAAGTCGCCAGTTATCATTGCTAAGGATTTGAAGGATGAAGAGAAAGCCCGACTTGTCGCCGTTTTGAAAGATCATAAGAAGGATATTGCTTGGAAGATTTCTGATATTTGTGGAATTGATCCTCACTTCTGCACACACAAAATTCTCATGGAGGACGACTTTAAGCCCACAATTCAAAGCCAACGAAGGGTGAATCCTAAAATACATGAAGTCATCAAAACAGAGGTTATCAAACTTCTTGATGCGGGTATGATTTACCCTATTTCGGATTCACCATGGGTTAGTCCAATCCATTGTGTGCCCAAGAAGGGCGGAATAACCGTTGTTCCCATTGAACACAACTAGTTGATTTCCACTCGTCTCGTTACTGGGTGGAGAGTTTGTATAGACTATCGCAAACTCAATGATGCCACGAGAAAGGATCATTTCCCTCTACCTTTTATGGACCAAATGCTTGAACGTTTAGCCGGTAATGAATATTACTGCTTTCTTGATGGTTTCTCGGGTTATTTCCAAATACCCATCGATCCCCAAGATCAAGAGAAGACAACATTCACTTGTCCCTATGGCACATTTGCTTACAAACGAATGCCTTTTGGCTTATGCAATGCCCCCGGGACTTTCCAAAGGTGCATGTTAGCTATCTTCCATGACATGGTTGAACAAACCATGGAAGTCTTCATGGATGATTTCTCGGTCTTTGGGGATTCCTTCTCTTCTTGCCTTGCCAATTTGGAACGTATGCTTAAGCGGTGCGAAGACACTCGCCTTGTTCTGAATTGGGAAAAATGCCATTTTATGGTAAAAGAAGGCATCGTGCTGGGACACAAGATTTCCAAAACCGGTCTTGTAGTAGACCGTGCTAAAGTCGATGTTATCGCCAAGTTGCCTCCACCTTCAACCGTGAAGGGTGTGAGAAGTTTTCTGGGTCATGCGGGCTTCTACCGTCGATTCATCAAAGATTTTTCTCAAATCGCTCGCCCGATGACCCACCTCTTGGAAAAAGATACTCCTTTTATCTTTTCCAAAGAGTGTCTTGAAGCCTTCAACTCACTTAAGGATAAGCTAACTAAGGCACCCGTCTTGGTTACCCCTAATTGGGAGCTGCCTTTTGAGTTGATGTGCGATGCTAGTGATTTTGCTATTGGAGCGGTTCTGGGACAAAGAGTGAACAAACACTTCCAACCAATCCATTACGCTAGCAAGACAATGACGGGGGCACAATTGCATTATACGACAACCGAAAAAGAGCTTTTAGCTGTTGTCTATGCCTTTGAAAAGTTCCGCCCCTATCTTGTCCTTTCCACCACCATTGTGTACACCGATCATTCCGCGTTGAAGTACTTGTTGACTAAGCAAGACTCCAAACCAAGACTTCTTCGCTGGGTTTTGCTGCTCCAGGAATTTAAAATCGAAATTCGCGATAAAAAAGGAGCAGAAAACCTAGTCGCGGATCATCTCAGTAGACTTGAGTATCCTTACCAGGGGGATCATCCGAACAAAGAAATCAATGATTATTTTCCCCTGGAGACCTTAATGTCTATAAACTCGACTGCTGACGAAACCCCGTGGTTTGCGGACATTGCAAACTACTTGGCGGGTGGAATCCTCGTTGATGGGTTAACATCCCAGCAAAAGAAAAAGTTCTTCAAAGACATCAAGACTTACTTTTGGGATGACCCGTATCTTTTCAAACAATGTGCCGACTTGATTATTCGCCGATGTGTTGATGGACTGGCAGCTTTCGAAACCCTTGATGCTTTCCACAAAGGACCCACTGGTGGTCATTTTGGTCCCAACTACACTGCCAAAAAAGTGTTTGATTCAGGATTTTATTGGCCCACCATCTACCGTGATGCTCACGAGATGGTTAAACGATGTGATGCTTGCCAAAAACAAGGCACGATCACACATAAAGACGAGATGCCTCAGAATTTCATTCTAGAGTGTGAAATCTTTGATGTTTGGGGTATCGACTTTATGGGGCCATTCCCTTCATCTAAAGGAAACAAATACATCCTTGTTGCCGTTGAATACGTCTCCAAGTGGGTTGAAGCCAAAGCTTTACCTACTAATGATGCAAGGGTGGTTTGTAAATTTTTTGAAATCGTTGTTCGCTAGATTCAGCGTTCCTCGTGCCATTATCAGTGACCGCGAGACTCATTTTTGCAACGATCAATTTGCAAGAGTCATGGCTAAGTATGGTGTCAATCACCGTCTTTCCACCGCTTATCATCCCCAAACCAATGGGCAAGCCGAGATATCCAATCGCGGATTGAAGCGAATTTTGGAGCGTACTGTGGGAGAGCATCGTGCCGCGTGGGCCGATAAGTTAGATGATGCTCTGTGGGCTTTCCGTACTGCTTACAAGACCCCGATCGGTTGTACACCTTATCGTCTTGTGTACGGGAAAGCGTGCCACCTACCCATCGAGCTGGAACATAAGGCGCATTGGGCCTTAAAGTGGGCTAACTTCGACATCAACAAAGCCGGTGATCATCGCAAGATTCAACTGAACGAGCTCAACGAACTGAGGAATGAAGCTTATGAGAACTCGCTGATCTACAAAGAGAAGACGAAGATCCTCCATGACGCCAAAATCAAGAACCGAGAGTTCCATGTTGGTGATCAAGTCTTACTTTTTAACTCTCGGTTGAAGATCTTCTCTGGCAAGTTGAAGAGCCGCTGGTCTGGTCCATTCACCGTCGCCAAAGTCTTTCCATATGGGACCATTGAGCTTTCTCAGCCAAATGGACCCAATTTCAAAGTGAATGGCCAGCGTCTGAAGCTGTACTTTGGTGAGGACATCTCTCAGGAGATGATTCCATCCCTCACCACGTTCCCCATGAACTGAATTTGGGTCGAGTCAGGCTCGTGACTCGGTTATCAAAAACAAGCGCTCCTCGGGAGGCAACCCGAGTATCTATCCTTTTATGTTTTTACCTCCTAAGTGTAGGGGGACCTATATAGGTGTTTGTCTTTGTGTGGTGATGTGATTACAGGGATAAGTGCACTCTTGGAATCTTTGAAGAACCGTGCTCCCGTGTTATCCGAAATCCGGTTCTATCTCTCAACTATCGTGATTCAATTTTCTTCATACTCACATTTGAAATTTATCACTTTAGTCGTCTCTTCCTTAACTTGAGTTAACCAACGTGCACAATGTCATAAGTGTAGGGGAGACTTTTCCCACATGCTTAAACATTGAGGACAATGTTTATCTTAAGTGTAGGGGGGACTTCTATCGAAGTTTTAAGTGGATTTTTCCATGAAAATGCCTTCAATTAACCGGAAAATCATCTTTTTCAACATTTTTCAAATTTTTAATTAACTTTGGCCATTTAGTCGTAATTTTTAAATTTTTATCGTTGCTTTCATATGTATATATCCCGCAATAAAGTCAAAAATTTTAATAAAGTGGTGTAGCTAGTTTTGAAATCTTTGACATATTAGGCCCGTTGCGTTTATTTTGACTCAACCCGAATAGACTTATCCAAGTTTATTCTAGCTAGTATCCTTAACCACGTAAACCTTAAATTGGTTTATTAGGCTAAGTGTCCACGAGTCTCATTACTTGAGATTTTAAATTGTGGAGGACGAGAAATGATAGAGTCAATTATAAGTCGGTATTCTTGCGCAAGCTCACTTGGTGTAATTATTTGCCTATTCTCCCATCACTTGCTAATAATTTATCTGCAATAAGTAAGGTCTTACGATTTGAAAAGTTACTTAGCTTCTAGCCCAAGATCGTTTAAAAGTTACTCGGTAATGATAAGAGTTCATAGCCAAGGCATAACTTATGAAGCGGGGCGCGAAGATTGGCGAGTCCGAAAAGGCCCTAACAAGGCATGAGGATTCCATTTTATTGCTGAAGATCCAAAGTGATGTGAAAAGCATTATTCCCAAAATCAATATGAAGGATCAAGACTCACGATGAAAAGCAATCAACTCCCATAAAGATCATGGAGAAATCTATCCGAAAAGACCCTAACAAGGTATGAGGATAAATAGATCCAAGTCCGAAAAGGAGGCGGATCGTTGTATCTCAAAATCCCAATTAGAGATTGAAGAAATAATCATGAAGTCGTGGTCAACAAAGTTGGAGTACCCCTCAAAATTCTCCAAGTGAAGAAACTCTATTACGATGAGAAGACCATTATCTCAAGAACGTCTCTCAAGATATGAAGTATGAAGTACATGCCAAATATCGGCCCGAGAAAGGTCTCAGATCGCGAACCAAGTTATGCCAAGATATGAACTTTTTGATATCTCGAGAAGCAGTTTTAAGAGATTTTGTCCTTTAGCTAACTATTGATCAAATCGTCCTACTTTGCTTTCAGCCTAAATAAACTATCGAAATAAGTCTAAAAATGCATCTTCATGATCATTCTAAGACAAAAATAAAATATAAGAGATACACCTAGGAATAAGGGAGTTTAAGCATTTAATTAAGCCATGTGTGTAAGTGTTTGAATTGCTAACTTATAATAACAATGATCTTGTTTTTAAGCTTAGTTTGGGGAACGTGAAACTTGAGGGTGATAAATCTTCGCAGCACCGAAGCCCTAATGTAAGTCCTCGATCTCTTTGCAAGTTATTTCCACATAGCTATTTTCTATCTTTTTGTTTAAAGTTTTAATTTCTCTTAGTACTTTAATTTTTGTTTAGTAATATTTTAGTAAGGCCAAGGTTGATTGATCATGAGAAAAGTGTAAATGTGCTTTGTCACTAAGCATTGCATGAGGGCATGGCAATGGTTAAGTGTAGGGGATTTGATAGGTGTGAAAACACCCATCCTTTTACCACTTAAATCAGGCTAAAACGAGACCAAAACACGTATTTAATATCATTTGTTTGGAATTATGTGTGGTTTTTGTGTTTATTGTGTTTTCAGAGTCAACCGGATGAATAACGAAGAAAACATGGGATTGCACGGGTTTTATCAAGGAAAAAGACTCAAGACGAAGTCTATTGTCCAAGAGATGCAAAAGATTTGAAGTCATTGTGCCTATTTGAAGATTTATCGAAGAATAGAGCCAAAGATGGAAGATTCATATATGTCGAAGAACTCGAGTCTATTAAATAAAAGATTATAAGACGAGTTGGAATTATTCACCGACACTTCTCAAATCCAAGTCGGAAACGTTTATTTAAAGACGCATGAAGACTAAAGAAGAAAGAAGAAAAAGGAGCCCAACCAAAGCCCAATCAAAAAGCCCACCACCATGCACACGCCTATATAAAGCCCTTACTTCACAAATTTTCACACACTGAGTCTTTAGGTAGTTTCTAGTTTTAGAGAGAGAAAGTTCTAAACTTTCTCTCACTAGATTTCATCTTTTTCCATTCAAGATCAAAACTTTGTATTACTTTTTCATTAATCAAGTTCAAGTTTTTACCTTTTAATCTTTAATCTCATCCTTCCTTTCTTTTACTTTTATTGATTTTGGTACAAATCTCGTGTGATCTGTGTTGTTCATCAATGATTTGTGCTTAAAAAGTTGATTACTTTTTATGTTTCCTTAAGTTTATACATAAATAAGCTTTAAGATCCTTGTTCTTATTGGCTTATTTGTTGATTTATCTTATTTACTTTGCTTAAAATTCGGATCAAAAAGGGATTTCGGAAAGGGTCATAAACCCCTTTCCGATTGGTGTTTTCCGACCGAGCATACCCCCTCTTTCCGATCTACCGATCGGAAAAGGGTTTAGTTTTTTCCGATTGGTGATATTTTCATGTATTCCGACGGTGAGCATTTCTCCATATTCCGATTGGCCTCAAATCCTAGTATTCCGATTGCCTTGTTTTTCCCCCATATTCCGATTGTACAAGCTTTAGATTATTCCGATTGGTGATTTTCATGTATTCCGATTTATGCTGTTTCAAACATTCCGATTGCTCTCAATTCTAAGATATTCCGACAGGTCCATTTTGCAGCATATTCCGATCATTCGATCGGAATATATTCCGATTGGTGCTAGTCTTTTCCCTATTCCGATCTTAGCTAATTTGCTTTGTTCCGTTCTTACTTTCTTTTAGTACTTTTCCACTAAGCTCTTATTTTTCACAAAGTTTTCCAAGTGTTAGTTTAATTGAATGTCCATTTATTTCTCTAATATAATCTTTAAAGTTTTCAAACATCTAATTTTAAACTAGTCTTTTAGTTTATTCTTTTCACACTTTAAGTTTACTCTTCGACACTTAATTTATTGTCATTAGTTTAAAATAGATAAACAAACCAACCACTTTTTATTAACTAAGAACAAATCATTCCACTTAAGACCGAGATCAATTCGAGAGGATATCGAGAGTAAATTGAACCCTAGCAAAAATGAATGTATCATGTGCCTTCGGGTCGTTTTATGAAAAACGTTTTTGTAAATTATGAATCAACGGCACAAAACAAATCTAATAAAAATTGTCTCATCAAAAACGGAGTTCAAAAACATAAATACGTAAACCTAGGGTTTCCGGTTTAGTCGTCAAGGACGTTAAATTATGAACGTAATTCCTAATCTCTTTTCGTAAATTTGTGAGTTTATGAACCAACACAAATTTAAACTTCCAAAATAATATTCACAGATAAATTTATTTCCTGAAGTGTCGGACTGTCATCAAAACGGTGTATGTAAACGTAAGCACGTAACGTAGAATTCTCCGGTTTAAACCTAGTCGATGCTACTTCAAGACGTAAACCCAAATTTCTTCCCAAAATAAGTGAGCTCATAATATAACATTAAAATAATGTTTTTAAATAATACTTGAGAATAAAATATCGACCATAAATTGACGGATTGTCACATACTCCTCGGACATCCCTGGACTTCCGAGATCAGCTAAACACATAAACATATCGTTTCAGTCATTAGAACTTGCTATAAGATCCCTACACATAATTTACATCATAATCGTTAACTTTGTGCAAAAGGGATGTTTACTGATTTTCGGACAGTCTATTGTCATTTGCTGTTTTGACCCACAAAAACTTTAAATCAGAACTTAAAATCAATTTCATTAGAAAGTAGACTCTTTTGCCTTTCCGAAAATGTATGGCACGCCTCCAACGGAGCTGTGGTTGATTTTCTATGATTATTCAAAGTTGACTTAACTTTCTGCACTACTTGCTGTCCTGTTTTTAAACAAGTCCAAAATGACCAAAACCCGACCCTGAACCATACTTATCACTTGTAAACTTATACCACAACTTATCAGTCAACTGCAGATCATTTATCATCAGGTCTATAAGCAATAGCACTACTTTAAGCTATATTTTAATCTTATGCCAGACACCCCTTTAAAATTAAAACAAAACACCAACAACATCAAATAGATGATCTAATTCATTTCTTTACATATAAACTTGATTAATTCTAAAACATAACCATTGTCTAATCTATAATTCATACTAACATGGTCTATGACCATCAAACATGTATCTTAACTTCATAACATGGTTAATTTCATTACTACTTATCAGCAAGACCCCAAATTAACATAA
This sequence comes from Glebionis coronaria, assembly GCA_025667525.1. Taxonomy (NCBI): domain Eukaryota; kingdom Viridiplantae; phylum Streptophyta; class Magnoliopsida; order Asterales; family Asteraceae; genus Glebionis; species Glebionis coronaria. The sequence goes on along the minus strand of CM046876.1, from coordinate 393,384,901 downwards.
GGTTGGACTAAGGCTTAAAACTTACTAACCTTGTTGGAAAATAATCAAACCACCAAGGAGACTTGTTAAAACACTTCATTGCATCATCCTGAAAGTGATTCTAGAGGGAAGTAAAGATAAGAATAGTTTTCTCTTTTCTCTAGCAAAGCCACGTCTTATACATAAACACGTGTGTGTGTTGAAGAAATTCTAGACTCTTAAGGATAATAACCGAAGGGTAGAATAGTAATTTTTTGTACTTAATTGTCGTTAGTCCCTGCCATTAAATCCCCTGCACCGTTAATCCTTTTCCCTTAACTATTTTGCACTGTAAGTCCTTATTTCTAATAAAAACGTGGTAAAAGACTTTTCTTGTTTTCTAATAGCAATTTAAAGTACATTAACAAAATGTATAAAATTCAGGGTGTTACAACTCTCCTCCACTTGAAATGTTTATGTCCTCACAAACTTGCCTGGAATAACTATTATGCCTAACTATAAGACATATCATTATGCCTTCTTATCATACTTGCATCGTTCGTTCATTATGAATTTAATATGAAATTATAGGATTTTTTTTTGTGCTTTGTCTGATACTATTCGTATAATCATAAGGCATTTCTAAGCTATTTTCCGTTTGGGTAGGTTCATTAGCTTCATGTTATGTATGTCTAGCGGTTCATGTATCATTCATATTCTAGGGACCATTTCTTAATATAGTATTAATTTTGCTATACTATTCTGCTCCTACTTTTCTGGACTGTGAATCTGAAATGTTCTGCTAATATAGATATTGCTATCTATAATACTGATGATAGTCCACAACTTCATTATAGTTATGATTGTCGTTATCTCATAACTGAGTTTGTTTTTGTATGACATATGTCATAACCTGATGGTGAATCGACACATACGACACTTTAGTTAACTCAAGTATATTTTCTTTTCTTTGGACTCGACCAATTGCATAAAGCATTAGTTCCCATTCGGAAACGACTATATGCAAATACCACATCACATGTTGGGCTAAGGGTATATAGCATCTGTGCGTCTTACTAAATACATATGGTTCTATAGTATAGTGGTTGAGTTTATATAGCATATTCCTGACTCGATCTAGGTATGATGTTGAACTGACCGTTAATTAGATTATAAGACTAATTTTTTAGTAGCTTATCAATTCTCTTATCGCTCTCATTAGTGCTAGCACTAGCCACATTAGTCCGAACACTCTTGGTTTGCACTCTAGACTTGTTCTCAATAATGTCCCATGCAGCATTAGAAGACTTAACCAAAATGTTACCCCCGAGGAACTATTTAGTGAATCTTGGTCATTCATGCTTAAACCATTGTAAAAAGTATTGATTTGATTTACTTTTGTTAAACCATGTTGTGGACACTTTCTTAAAAGTTCCTTAAAACGGTCCCAAGATTCACTAAATGTCTCACCGTACTTTGTTCAAAGGTAATGATTTCATTCCGCAAAGCGGTAGTACGTGAGGGTGGGAAAAAGTAGTTGATGAATTTGGTCTCTAAATCCGTCCACGTAAGAATACTTTGTGGCGGTTACTTATCAAGCCAATTACGGGCTTGTCCCACTAAGGAGAAAGGAAAAAGTTTTAAGCGAATCACTTCTTGTGAAACCCCATTATACTTAACTGTATTGGTGAGTTGAAGAAACCTTTTTATAATGTCATGAGGATCATCAAGTGAACGCCCCAAGAAAGGTTGAGCAGAGACCATTTGAATGAAGCCGGATTTGATCTCAAAGTTGTTGGCTCCAATCTCAGGTATGACAATAGCATCGATGTTGCCCTCTACGTGCGATTGCAAAAGCTGGATCATTGGTTAATTGTCCATGGTGACAATAGGTGGAGTAATGACTTCGGCTTGAGCTACTTTCTTCTTACGAGTACGCATGCACACCTACAAAAGTAAAATAAAAATATACAAGAAATATTTTTGGTTTTTTATGTTTTTCAATTTTTTATTTTTTTTGTATTTTTGAAAATTTTATATTTTTTAGGAGTTTTTGAAATTTTAAGCAAGAAAATAACGTTCAAAAGTGAAAGGATCCCAAAATCCAACGCGTCTCTCACTAAAATCCGTTAATCTTAACGAAAAGAGCCGACAACGGCGCCATTTAATACAAAGATTTTGACTAAGTATCAAAGTTCGTTAAACCGATCTTTTCGAATTGATTACCGTTAATTAATGCGACTCAGCCGTTCTTGGTGTAAAAATAAAATGGTTGGTTGATTATCTATTTTAAACTAAAATGTCGTTGAGTAAAAATAAAGCTTTAAAAAGTAAACTAAAAATTACTAAAAAAATACTTGGTAAAAATGGAGATTTCGGGGAGCGTGCAATTTTTGGAAATTAAAACGTAAATGATTAAAAACTTGAAAACTTGGTAAAAATAAACTAAGACAAAAGGCGGGAAATATTAAATTTGAAAACTAAGGAAATTAAAACAAAAACCTGAGTCAGATCGCAATGCGATCATACTCAAATTGTAGGATGGATCGCAGTGGTGGATCGTGACCACCGATCGCAACCTATGAATAATATCGCACTCAATGTGATGGGAAAAAGGGATCACACTCACTGATCGCAACCACGATCGCAACAAGTGGATCGTGGTGTTTGATAGTGGTATGTGATCGTAACAACAATGATCTCAATCAATGCGATCGTACTCAAGGATCGTGACACACCATCGCACCTACAGATCGCAATGAGTGATCGTGGTGTGGATTTGGATCGTAGCCAAAGAAAGAATAAAGGATCGCACTCAATGCGATCGTAGCCAAGGATCGTAACCAAGTAAAACCCTTGTAAGATCGTAATGGCGTCCAAAGAGTAAATAAGCTTAAACGAATAAGCAGTTAATCCAATAAGCACTTGCTAACTCTTAGCCAAGGATAAATAAGCACAAATTCGAAACCATTTTGAATCTAAACACGTGAACTTTATAACACAAACTTAAAAACAATAAAACTTTTAAGAAAGCTTAAAAGTAAATAAGCTAAATATACGCATAAGCCAACAAACACAAAGAGCTTATAGCTCAAACGTATAAGAACTTATGTAGGAATAAAAAGATGAGCTTTTTAATCACTTAAACATAAATATCAATCACGGATCATGAATATCTTGGATCAAAGGTAAACCAAAATCAAGAAATGTAGAAAGAGATTAATGAACAAAAAGCTTAACTTGAACTTGTGATTAATGAAATCCAAATACAAGGATGATTAAAAGCTTAAACTTAAAAGATAAAAATGAAGAAAAGATGAAAACTTAGTTAGAGAAAGTTAAGACTTTCTCTCTCTAAAAACTAGAAAGGAAAAATGAAATATGATAACTAGCTAACTACTCACACCCTCCTAATGTGTCATTAGGAGGGTATATATAGGGAGTGGGGAATGCATGTGTGCTTCTTTCTTTCTTTCTTTTCTTCTCGATTCGATCTAATTCTTTGTCTTTCTCGACGTCGTCTCGGGATTTGTCGATGTAAATTGAACTTGTCTAGTAATTTTCTTCTTCTATTAGACTTGAGTTCTTCGACTTCATTAAACTTCCGTCTTTAGACTTTTTCTTCGATAAATCTTCAGAATAGGCCTTGGACTTCCGTTCTTTTGTACTCTTGATCTTTTGACTTCGTCTTTTCTCGTTTTCTTCGATAAAAGTCCGTGAAAGCCCGTGTTTTCTTCCTATTTCATCTTTTGGTCCTTAAACACAATAAAAACACAAACCACGCATAATTCCGACTTTTACGACATAAAATACACGTTTTGGTATTGTTATTATTGGAAATAAGTGGTAAAAGGATAAGTGTTTTAACACTTATTAGTGGACTCGTGGGCTTTGTTACATGGGTTGAGCTTGGCTTACACTTGGGCATAAAGCTTCTACCTTAGACAATATTAGCTCAAAGTCCAAGCCTGGTTATCCTATCTAACCTATTACTATACAAGATCTTTAACGACTAAGATGATCTATTACATTCTTGTTAGACTATATAATATATAGGGCTAAAACATGACCACATCATTGATGAACCAATGACGTGACACTATTTTTGGCGATGTAATTGGTCCACGACGTTCCCTGTTGTCGTGCATTTATTATGCTAATACATGTGTGTGCGCGCTAGTCATGGATCTAGTGTACAAATTTGAATTTGTTTTGCAAGGGGGTATGGATGCATCCTAAGTACTATGTTTTTTATTAGTGATTGGTGTGTGTGTTCAATACACCTCATTTTACATTTGGTACATTAGGAGTTGCTGCCTATGTTCAGTTATGGCTATATGATTATGTGATGATTAGGTTCATGCATATATCATGTGTAAGCATTATATGAGCTCGAGTGTATTCCTTATTATGATTGTTTATAATCTTTGATGTTTCTTACTCCACTTCTTTATACTACATATTACTTTTGATTCGTAGGATTTCATTATATCTTTTGTTCCTTTTATTACGTTTATATTATATCTATTCACTAAGCGTTAGCTCAGCCATATTTCCTTTTTCTTGTGGTAGGTATTAAGAGAGCTTGGAAGTGAGAATGCGGCATTATAGAGCTACCTTTAGAGTCACCCATGTGTTTAATAAAAGGTTAAAGATATTTTCATATTTTAACAGTTTTAGACCCAACTTTGCTAGTTCTTTTAATGTATAAATAGGATGTAAACCAATTGCATGGTTTGGTCGTTACTTGAGAATGAAAAACCGTGTCCGTTTTCCATAGGAAAATTTTAAGGTTCGTTCCTATACTTTTTACATGTGGAAAAGTTATAAAAGGAATGATTGAATTATCCCAATTCTCATAAAACATATGACATATCTAAAGGGTAAATTAAATTTCATATCTTGTTGGATAACTAGAAAACTTCTGACTTTAGCTACCAAAGGCAAATACCTCGATATGATCAAGACATATTTAGTAGCTTGATTACAAAGACTGAAATATCACCGCACGAATGGTGAAAGCAAAACCTTAAGAACCGGTTGTCTTTAGTTGTTTGTTTTAACCAAGTAAAAGATGCTACATACCCACAAGGTATTGTAGGCGTGCTAATACAAGGAAGGTAAATTGTGTGCCAATTTTTCATGTTAATAAATAACATATGTATTATGGAAGTCCATCATTGATATACATATATAGAAATTAACACACTTCTTTGAATATCTAAGTAATTGTTATTAGTCAATGTGACTCACACTAGCAATAATTTGTGGATATTCAATAACATGGAAAAGATAAAATGTCACTTAACTTCACCAGTAGTGAAAGACTTTAAGTGTTGTCAAAACAAGTAGAAATAATACATTTTAATGAAAATGGCATACATGAATGTTGTCAATTTAAGTTGGAGCTATAGGCTGCTCACTTTATTTCTTGTTATACTTGAAATAATGAATTACTTTCTAAGCGTGATGCATCTTATTTTAGTAAGAATCACCGTGTAGTATCTTAGGTAACTCGTTGCCTTTAGAGATGTCGATTCCGTTGTTGAAGTTATCTACAAGATAGTTATGCATGATTCATTATAAATAAGATGGAGTTCCTCTTGTGCTAAGCTATGCTTTATGCTCGACTTAATTTTATTTGTGACACTATCATATTGATTGATACAAACAAACTAACTAGTGTAGTATTGTTTTATGCAATAAGTAGTTCCCTACCCTAGTGGGAGAAATATTTATTGTGGGCATGGAACGATTTTAGACGATATGATTAAGGGTTTTCTTGACTTTATAAGTAATGAAACTATTTCAATATTAGGACTACTACACATTTATGGTAGGTTGTCCTATTAGATATGGAATGTCAAGATTGAAAGACAAAACTACATGATTATATTTTCTTAGAAAATGATAAACATGGTAAGTTTGTGATTAAATTGAAAGTTACTATTTAGATCATGAATGATACTCGGTTTTACGTTAGTTTAATGATTATGTGTCATTATTAGGACATGAAAATTAAATCTTCTACATGTGAAAAGACATGGAACTTAAAGTAAGATTTGTTAGCTTGTAATGTCTTATTGATTAAGACATGTACATGTAGTCATTGAATTAGTCAATAACTAATAACAAATAGTAAGAATTAGATTATATGTCTACTAGTTAAGACATACACTTTAGTTTTGATTTGATCAAAGACTTATAATTTCGTTCATGCAATTGGCGTAATGATACTATTTGTAACACCCCCAAATTCATACAACTCAATACAACGGAAGACTAGTTGGTGTTACGGGATAGCACATTACTCACATCATAGACAACGCTTAAAAATCGCGTCGTTTATTAATAAATCATTTCCATTCATAAACATCAAAGTTACATCGGTCCCAAGTCATTATATTTCATACAAAGTTTTACAAGTGTTTGAATGGAAAAATATTGTTTAAGTGCGGGCCATGAATTCTTGTTGTCTTCCCGAGAATTACCTTCAAGTACCTGAGATAAAACATGTTAAAAGAAAAGGGTCAGCGATAACGCCGAGTGAATTCTTAGAGTTTAATAAATTCCATCAATATAATATCAGTATAAATGTATTACTGAAAATCATTTTGTACAAATCGTTTTGATAGGCCATAAAATAGCCAAAGTCATTTTATACAAATCCTTGTCGAAAATCATAATATAGGCATTTGCCATAAAAATCATTATACGAGCCAATGTCGTAAAAACATCATACAACATGTCTTATGACGTTGTATGAAAATAAAAACCGTTATATGAATATGGTTATGAAAACCAAAATACAATCATAAAATCAATAGTATGACCCTGTATTGCTAGTCAGGCAATACATCGTAAATCGGAGCGTCTATTAGTATTTCGTTAATTCGGATTATTATAAGCCGCATGACATTGCTACCTTACTAAACCAACAACGAGTAGCTAACCCGATACAAATTTTGCCCATCTAAAGTAGCGTGTCGTCACAAAGGTCACGCTATTGAAATCTTCTCATACATAAATTCGCTTACCAATCAATGTGGCACGACGGGGATCAACCGTCAAGGCGCGAACTGGGGTGATCGTCCCCAAATAGTACTATTAAATGCATAAGCGTCTACCAACTCCCGGTAGTTCACAATTCATGCTAATGGGACTTTTAGTGACATAACCTAACTTTAATAATCCATTTTATTTCATCTATCGGGTCCATTAATCATTTATCGGGTCATATAATCGGGTCATTTAATCATTCGGGTCCAAAATCAATAAACAACAATCGGGACAAATGGTGTCCTATTTTATAAAAACTAACATGTAATCTCCCTCGCGGGTTTATAAAACATTTATAAAAACATTTAAAAGAGCGCGAGGCTATGAACTCACGTTGATGTGGGAAAGCGGGTTATCGGCAACTCGGACGTACGGTACGTGCTTCAATCACGGAAACCTATATAAATAATAATCGGTCTTAGACGTTTGTCCAATGACTTTATAAAAATATCAATTATGTATACATATGATGATTATATATATATGATGATCAAGTGGGTTTACGTATTCTCGTTTACTCATTTTAGTGTTATATGTCGATAACTTTTATATTAGTTTACTAGTTTTACCCGTTTACGTGTCTTAAGTCCAATAAGCTTATTAGAAGTTATTTAACTTATTTTAATCCATTTTGTACTTATTTTATCAGTGCATACACTTTCAAGTTGGGCCCAAATGGGTTAAGCCCAATAAGTTCTTTTTGTGGGTGTTTATCTTATTTAGTCCAATTATTAGCCCAAGTATTAGTCCAATATGTTTACTTAGCTCGTTAATGTCCGTATGCCCTATAGTTCGGGTTTTTATCGGTTTTTACTTGTTATACATGTCTATATATCAGTATATAAGTTTTATAAAGTTTTCATTAGACGGGTCCAACCATCTAAGTTTTATTTAACAAAAACGTTAATTTTACGGCAATAGCCGAAAAAGTCGTAAAAATCATGTTTATAGTTTTATAACTTATAAAACTTAACTAGTTTCCATTTTTATCATTTATACACTTATTACACCTTTTATATATTTATATAAATAGAATTTATGAGTTAGTGGGTTTTAATTTATATTTTATACTATTAAAATTTGAGTGCTTATATAATAGTATTATTCTTTAATTTCCAAAAATCTGATTTTTAACTTCATCTTCATCAAAACTGCCATATCTTGAGTTCTATATGGAGATAGAAGCTCAAATTTTTATCACATAAACTACATGATATGTGCTACATTTAACTCTTCTATAGCTACTGTTGAATCATCTTGTAAATATTTTCTAAAAATCGTCCAAAACAGTAACTTCAGATTTATACCCTAAACTTGTTTTGATCATATCTCACTCATTACTTTGATTCCATTGCATGGCCAACTCTCACATGTGTACAAGACATTTAGCTTACTGTAAATAGATTCTAGTTCATCATTTCATCAGTCTAACATGTGGTTCTTTACTGTTTTTATACAGCCTATCATTTAAACAAGATTTACCCATTTTTACTTATAGTTTTTCATCTTTTTATCCATGATTATCAACAACAAATCCCCACATAAAATTTTTATCATCATATAATCATCATAAATATATACAATAGGAAATAAAATACATGTTTACATAATCAAAATAACAAGAAGTTGAGGAGGACAATCTTTATACCACCAAGTTGATGTAGGTTATGATTTGGACATGGTTTTTGATGGAGAAACTTGTGATGCACCAAGACCATCTTCAAGACCACCAATCTTCATAAACTCCTTGTGGAAAATCAGCCTAAGACACCAAGGAAACTTCTTTTTGGATGTTATAATCACCACCATTCAATAGAGCTTCAAGAGGGCATCATCATATGTATGAATAACATAGGATTTCATGGTTAAAACAAGATCAAAATGGGAGTTTTTGGTTGTTCTTGGACGAAATATAGAGAGAGGAGAGAGTTTGATGAGTGGTTTGCATGAGTTTATGAGAGCAAATGGTAAAATGAAGTGGTTTTGATGGTTTGGTGGAGGATGTAGCTTACATGTTAAGCTTAAGCTTACATGTGTAAGCTTAATAGTTACAAGTTTGACACATCAAGTGATGTGGTGGAATTAGTTGGCCTCCTTTTGAGTGGGGTGGGATAAACTTGTTTTGTCCCATCCCGCTAATTTACGGGTATTCCTCGATTCTAGTTTCCTCGATTTGCGTGCCCTCGGGTCGTTTTACGAAAAACGTTTTTATAAATTATGAATCAACGGCACAAAACGAATCTAATAAAAATTGTCTCATCAAAACGGAGTTCAAATACGTAAATACGTAATCCTAAGGTTTCCGGTTTAGTCGTAAATGACGTTAAAATAAAATCGTAACTCCTAGTTTCTTCTCGTAAATTTGTGAGTTTATGAACCAACACAAATTTAAAACTCCAAAATAATATTCACGGATAAATTTATTTTCTGAAATGTCGGACTGTCACCAAAGACGGTGTATGTAAACGTAAGCACGTAACGTTGAATCCTCCGGTTTAGACGTAGTCGATGCTACATCAAGACGTAAATCCAAATTTCTTCCCAAAAATAAGTGAGTTCATAATGTAACATTAAAATAATGTTTTTAAATAATATTCGAGAATAAAATATCAACCATAATTTGACGGATTGTCATACTATTGATGCTATTAAGTTTTGAACTTAGATTGACGTAATAGATAAAGCCATATAGTATATGTTCATCAAACAAATTATGAGATTATCCCATGAATTTGATCTTGTTGAAATACCATGTATGGTATGTCCAATAAGAACCAAAATATATAAGTTAATATATTTGGTTATTGATGAAATTAACTTACTACTCCTAAATGTTATCAAGGTTAAGATATTGAGTAAATTTAGAATATACTTAATATGACTCCAATATGAAAGGTTAATTAAGATATTATTCCTAGAATAATTAGATGGGATGAATCCCATAGAGTCTTAATTTCAGGTTGGAATTTGTTAGAAATATTGGAGGTTTTATTAACAAAGTCTAAGTACTACTTAGTGTATTTTTTAGGAGGCCCAAAGGAAGCAATGGGATGACTCTCCTACATAAATCCCATGCATAGAACAAATGGTTTGTTGCTAGCCAAGCTGAGTTCTTTAAAGTGTCCTACTTTACAAGAAGCGAGTAGGAGTCCCACGCTTGCTCGATTCCGTATTCAGAACTTATATACTATCAGTATTCTAATAATCCACGTGGGATGTCTAAGTTCCATTTCAGAACATGCATGTTGCATTTATACTTGCCGTCCACTTAGGACGTCTAGGTCCCATTTCGGACCATCTAGCCATATAAAGGCATTAGTCATCCACGTAGGACGTCATAGTTCCATTTCAGAACATACATGTTGCTTTTGTACTTGTCGTCCACATAGGACATAGGATGTCTGAGCATATAATAATTCATCGTATATACTTGAAATATTTACCAAGACCACATGGGTCATTATGACTGAAGTGGAACTGTTCGGAACAACATATATATATATATATATATATATATATATATATATATATATATATATATATATATATATATATATATATATATATATATATATATATATATATATATATATATATATATATATATATATATATATATATATATATATATATATATATATATATATATATATATATATATATATATATGATGTAGTTAACATATAACGTACACTTTGTCTTAGATATGCACTTAGTAACGTGAATTCGTAACACGAGTTATAATACTACACATTCTACAAAATGGAAACTTGAGTACATAACATGTTTGTTGACCACTCAGTTCTAACAATATTCTACTTATAACCACATAGGTTAACATAATGCTTTACAAGTTAAAATGATACCACATATAACAACATAGGTCAACATGGGTCAACATGCTACTAAAGATGACCACACTGGTGAAAACGATAATAATCTGACCACACAATTCAACATGATGATAAATATGACCAAACGGGTTAGCATGATTCTGAATATGACCATAAGGGTCAACATGATCTTAAATATGATCACACGAGTCAACATGATTCTAGATATGACCACACGAGTCAACATGATACTAAATATGACCACTTTTGAAACTAATACACCATATGGGTCAACATGATCTTGAATATGTTCACACGGGTCAACATGATTCTATATATGACCACACGGGTCAACATGATCTTGAATATGACCATACGGGTCAGCGTGATTCTAAGTTTGACCACACGGGTCAACATGATCTTAAATATGACCATACGGTTAACATGATCTTAAATATGAACACACGGGTCAAAAAGATCTTAAATATGACCACACGAGTCAGCATGATCTTGAATATGACCATACGGTCAACATGATTCTAAATATGACTACACGGGTCAACATGATCTTGAATATGACCATACGGGTCAGCATGATTCTAAGCTTGACCACATGGGTCAACATGATCTTAAATATGACCATACGATCAACATGATCTTAAATATGACCACACGGGTCAACATGATCTTGAATATGACCACACGGGTCAACATGATCTTGAATATGACCATACGGTCAACATGATTCTAAATATGACCACACGGGTCAACATGATTTTAAACTTGCTATTTGACTACTAAGGTCACTTGAATACGTGACTTGCATAGTACTCGTTACATAACAAGGCGTAGATATACCAAACACGCTTAATCTCCTACCATCTTGTACTAAACATGAAATGCTCCAATATATGGAGCGAAAGTAAACCGTTACTCACCTCGATTGGCTTAGGTACTCTGTAACACCCCCAAATATTCATACGTTAGTTCAGCGGAAGAGTCGTTGGTGTTATGGGATAGCACATTACTCAAATCATAGATAACGCTTAAAAATCACGTCGTTTAGTAATAAAACATTTTCCATTCATAAACACCAAATTACATAGCTCCCAAGTCATAGTATTTCATACAAGTTTTACAAAACATTTGAATGGAAATTCTTATTTAAGTGCGGGCCATAAATTCTTGTCATCTTCCCGAGAATTACCTTCAAGTACCTGAGATAAAACATGTTAAAAGAAAAGGTCAACGAAAACGCCGAGTGAATTCATAGAGATTAATGAAAACCATTAATATATCATCGGTATAAATTTATTACCGAAAATCATTTTATACAAATCTTTGTAGTAGGCCATGAAATAGGCCAAATAATATTTATACATCTCTTAGTCATAAATCATAATATAGGCTTCAGCCTTCGAATCCATTATACGAACCATTGTCGTAAAAACATCATACAATACGTTTTATAACGTTGTATAGAGTTTAATGAAAACCGTTATAAGAAAAAGGTTATGTAAACCAAAACACGAACATAATATCAATAGTAAGACCCTGATATGTGTGTAAACACACATCTTTTCTACCACTTAATTACAATAATAACTGGACCAAAACATGTATTTTATGTCTTTTATGTCGGAATTATGCGTGGTTTGTGTTTTTGTTGTGATTTAGGACGAAAAGGTGAAAAGTGGAGAAAACACGGGAATTCACGGGCATTTACGGACTTTTATTGAAGAAAAAGACGAAAGACGAAGTCAAGCAGTCAAGAGTGCAAAAAGAACAGAAGTCCAAGACCAATTCTAAAGATTTATCGAAGAAAAAGTCAAAAGACGGAAGTTTACTTAAAGCCGAGGAACTCAAGTCTTATTTATCGAAGAATTAAAAGACGAGTCCAAAGAAATCCCGAGCCAAAAGTTATCAAATTCCAAGATTAACAAAAAGATTAAGAAGGAAGGACTTAAGGGCGTAATTAAGAAGAAAGGAAGGAGGAGAGGAAGCTTCCTCTAACCACTCCCCTAATCACCTATAAATACTTCCAATTTTCATTCATTTGTTCTTGTTGGATAACTTGACAAACTATCTCTTCCACTTTTATTTACTTGCACCTTTAATTACTTGCACATTTAAATACATGTTTTGCACCTTAATTACCTTTTAATTTCAAGTAAGTGTTTCTTTAATTACTCGCACCTTTACTTTATCGTGTTGATCTCATTCTACCTTTCTCTAATCTTTTATTTATATGATTTTGATCTTGTTTATTTGTTTAAAGATTTCATTTTTATGCTTTTGATTGTTTTAAATCCTTCATTTTCATAGCTTATTTTGTTTATTTTCAAGTTTATATAGTTTTTATAAAAGTTATTTTCGTATAAAAAGTTGTTTTTCTTAAAGCTTATTCATTTCTTGTTTTAAAAGTTGTTAAATTTCAGTTTCGTAGCTTATTTTCATTCGGTTTGTCTTAGGAAGTTAGTCTTGTGCTTATTAGGATCATAGCTTATTTACTTAGCTTATTTTCCATCCATTCCTCCGTATTCCGATCTTAACGATCGGAAAAGGGTTTATATATTCCGACCAGCTTCTTGGCTTGGTCGGAAAAGGGTTTGTACATTCCGATTGGAGAGTAGCTGGTATTCCGATCAGGTGAGGATTTGATTATTCCGATTAGATAAGGTGACAGTTATTCCGATTGGTGTTCCGATCCTCATTCCGATCGAGGTGTTATTTGGGTTATTCCGATTAGAATAGGTGACAGGTATTCCGATCACGGGTTCCAAATAACATTCCGACCAGGTCCACTCCAGCATTCCGATCAGGCAGCTCAACCCTCATTCCGATCAGGTAAGTTGGTATTCCGATAGGGACTAGTGACAGTATTCCGATTGGGTTCCGATCTATATTCCGATTTGGGGGTAAGCTAATATTCCGATTGATAAGATTGGAATATATTCCGATTGGATTTATTTTACTAATTTGTCTTGTTTAATTTTTAGTTTATGTTTTTAATACTTGTCTAATTTTAATTTCCGTCACGCTTTTAATTCTTGTCATTTATTTAACTTACTCTTTGTCAAAGTTTTTAAATATCGCACATTTAGTTTTAACTAGACTTAGATTTATTTTCACGCCACTTTACTTAACGACATTTACTTTCAAGTCTTTGCACATTTGAATTTAAAAACAAACCAAAAACTTTTGTTTCCACCAAAATAAAACTGAGTCACAAAGAGAACCTAGATCAATTCGATTAGACCAACACAACGAACTTAATTTTTATACAGGGTGTCAAAAGCCGTGTATCAAATCCCATTCCGTGGATTGCCTGATGATGATGCCAACAAACACCTCGACAAGTTCATTACAATCACCCAAAGCATGAAGTTGGCTGGTGCCACAATGGATGAACTTCGCCTACAACTCTTTCCACACACTTTATTACATCATGCCGAGAAATGGTTTGATCGTCTCCCGAAGAATTCAATTCACACTTGGGATGACATGACTCAACGCTTTTTGTCGCGCTACTTTCCACCATCCATGGTCACGAGCCTTCGCAATCAGATCAGTGGTTTCATGCAAGACCCTGATGAATCTCTTTTTGATGCTTGGGAGAGATATAATGTCTTGATCGATAGATGTCCAAACCACAACATGCTCCCTGTGACCTTAATAGATACTTTCTACAACGGTTTGACTTTTCGAGATCGTGATACGATTAATGCAGCCGCCGGTGGCACATTCATGAAAAGGAGACCCGAGGAGTGTAGAGAGCTTATTGAGAACATGACTACTCACCACAAAAACTGGGATTCCTCTGCTTCTTCAAGGAACAACCAGAGAGTCAATGTTTCCTCCACCTCAGCAAACCCTGAGATGACCGAACTCACCCGCATGATGACCGAAATGAGCAAAAGTATTGCGCTTCTCGCTTCAAACCAACAACAACAACAAGTTAAAGCGGTTGCTAATCCTTGTGAAACATGTGGCGGTCCTCACTCATACACCGATTGTCCTTCAACTCAAGGAAATCCGGAAAATGTGTATGCATCTTACGGTAATTATTCACCAGAAAATTACCAAGCTAGACAACAAGGGGATAGAAATCTGCTGAGTTATCGGTCCAACAATTACCTTTCACCTGGTTTTTCTCCTCAAAACCAAAACCCCGCCAACAACTATAATAGAAGCAACCAAATCCCACCAAGAGCTTCTAGTCCTTATCACCCACCCGCTCAATAAAACCCACCCATAAACACCGATGTTGAAGCCACAATGAGAACCCAAGGTGAGCAAATCAAGAATCTGCAAAGCCAAATTATCAATCTTAGAGGAGATATCACGAAGCAAGGAAATGAGATTAGAACCGAGGTTCGTGATAATATTCAATCCTCCTTCAGCACTCAAACGAATGAATTAAAGAATCTGTTGGCTAGTTTCTTGCCCGCAGCTCAACCTTCTACTTCAAGTTATCTACCTTCAAACACCGTCACTAATCCGCGAGCCAATGTGAGTGCTATTACTACTCGTAGTGGAGTCACCATCGTAGGACCACCAATCCCACCCCCATCATCTACACCTCCTCCACCACCATGTATCCCTACTCCTCCTACACCTAGTATTAGTGCACCATTACCGTCTCCGCCTCGTCATGACGATTTATCTCGGAAGGATCCTTCATCATCTCAACCTTTACCAACTACACCTTCACCTTCCACCTATTAACCCAAAATCCCATACCCTTCTCGCATAGGCAAGACCAACGATCTAACAAAGGAGGACTCTCAAGTAACAAAATATATCAATATGATTTCTCAAATGGGCTTCAGCATTAGTTTTCTTGAAGCACTTGTCCACATGCCCAAATTTGTTAAAGCATTTAAGGAATTGCTTAACGAGAAGGAGAAGCTGATTGAACTCGCCAACACACGCTTAAATGAAAACTGCTCTGCAGTTATTCTTAAAGAACTTCTGGAAAAGCTAGGAGATCCCGGTCGTTTTGTGTTGCCTTGCGTGTTCAACAAAACTGAAGAATTTACTGCCCTTGCTGATCTCGGGGCCAGTATTAATTTGATGCTACTGAGTGTTTGGAAAACACTATCATTACCCGACCTCACTCCAACAAAGATGACTCTTGAACTTGCAAATCGCACTCTCGCTTACCCCGTTGGTATAGCCGAAGATGTGTTCATCAAAGTTGGCGCATTTACTTTCCCGGTCGATTTTGTCGTAGTTGATTATGAAATGGACCCTCGTATTCCTTTAATACTTGGTCGGCCATTCTTGAGAACTGGACGTGCTTTAGTGGATGTTGCCGAAGGTGAGTTAATCTTAAGAGTCGGGAATGATTCACAAATTTTTAAAATGGGGAAGCTTACAGGCAAATACTATGGACGAGAATCAGTGAATATGATTAATGTGCTCGATGACATTACCGTCTATGACAATCCTCTATTTGATTCTTCCATCGATAATCCACTCTTTGAAGATAATGTGGATGATTCTCGCTCCACTTTGGACGCTTCTCCCATTTATGATTCTCCACCGGTCTTTGATGCTTATGATGATGATTCTAGCTCAGATTCGGATGATTTTGATTGTACTTCTGAGTATCCCGAGCTGCCCACTTTCGATGATTTTGATGAGGCTGATACTCTTTCGAGCGATTCTTCACATGATGAAGATCCTCCACCATCACTCGATCCTACTTTGGACGATTACTCATTTGAGGAAGATTTCTCTGAATTTCTCAACACTTACTTCCCTCATGAGAGTGATGCTCCTCCTTATGACTTTGAAGATTATCGTCTTGATCCTACTTTGGATTTGAAGAACATTCTGTCAAAGGAGAAGAAACCGGTTGACACCAATATCCGTTGCACATATGATTTGACACCTCTTTGTCCCCCTTCTGAGGACGAGGTTGTGCTTCTTTGCGGATCTTCTTCACACTCGGCTGAGCCTGAGTGCTATTTTCCCTTAAAGGAAAAGGTGTTCGACCCCGGTATTGAAGTCTTTAAGCCATCTCAGTATCCATGTAAAACCCGCATGCTTTTACCATGAATAGTGCCCTTAAGATCATACGTCCTAGATTAAATACCTTATTCAGTATTGATCACATTCATGTGCTAATAATCAAGCAAGTGCATACGTGTATGATAGGATAAGTATCGATTACGTACGAACTCATGATAAACAGTTAATAGATATTTCACGTGAACATAAATAAATCATGATCACCATTTAAAATACGAACTAGAATAATTACGTAAATACTTATAATATAATTACGAGCGTTAAGATTACGATAACTACATGATAAAATAAACAGAAACGCTTTAGACACAAACACGTTTAACCACGAACGAACACGAAACATCGGGACACGAGAAAGGGTACGGGTACCCCATGTGGGGCCCCCATACCCACGGCACATATACCATAATGGGCTTAGCCCATGGACTTTTTACAAGAAAAGGGAGGGTTATGTAACTTTTCATTTCATTTTTCACTTTTTCAAGAAAATAAACAAAAACCCTAAAAAAGTTTCTCTCCTCCTCCTTTGCTCCTCTTTATGCCGCCACCCTAAGATCACCATAGGAGGGTGATTGGTTGATTTTGATCTTAAAAATCATTGCTTTAATCCGTGGTTGTTCATCCTTTTCCAAGCTACATAGTGCGTTAGTGATCCAGAAGTAGGAGTCTTTCTTCCGTTCATTCACTGGACTTGAGGTACGGATTCCCGTCCTTTCAGTATGGACATTCTTTCCTTATTAGGATTTCCCCGTATGCAGCCAACTGTTTTCCTCAGTATTTGTTTTATTGTTTTGAACTGCTTATGTTTAATTAGCATAATCTATAGCCATATACAAGCATGACCAGTTTCACCTAGTTATGGAGGTACCATAACCATAGCATTGGAGGCACCGATGTTATGACTTCCCCACGGCGGAGTGATTGCTCGTGGCGTCCCTTTCAGTTTTGGCCATATTATTATATCATGTGGGGCGTATGGGTGCATCCTAGTTACATGTTTTATTCAGTTTATCATGGTGAATGTGGTGTGTGCCTTGCACCCTTCACAAGGAGTTGATCCCTCCTACCCAAACCAGTATATTAATTAGAGGCATCCCCTCTAATCAGCATGATGAGGTCACCCCTCCAAGTATTCATGCACGTGGCCTTTTCATGACCTATATGGGCTATGGTATATATATGTTAAAACAGTTTTCACAAGATAAACATAAGGCTTTTCAAACTATAAAACCAGTTTTCTCAATACTTAACCAGTTTACTCAGAACTTAGTCTTCCGCTGTTATATGTTTCATGCTTATCCTATTTCATGTTATATTGTATATCCGTGCACTGAGCGTTTTGCTCAGCCGTTACTTTCCTTTCCATGTCCCAAAACGGCAGGTACCCAGGACTCGAGCATTTGGAGGACGCGCATAGGATGGAAGCTGCCAGAGACTTCTTTTCCTTTTTGCCTTCATATAGTTATGCTTGTTTAGTCTTTATTCAGTTCATTTACTTTGTTATGTTTTGGGCTTATGTTGGGAACCGATGTTTGATTCCGGTTTTCCCTATGGTCATGTATGTTTTACTACATATTACCTTGCATGCTTTGATGACACGCCATAATTACGCGTGACATTCTATTTATCAAAATGGGGTGTTACAATTATGGTATCAGAGCCAAGGCTTCGACCTGTAGGCTCTAAAACTTGACCTGTGACTAGTGGGTAGTCACCAGGAGCTTCCTAAGTCAACACTTGTTATTCCACGTATTGATCTTTTCAGCACCTTTTGTTTTAACCATGACGTTTTCAGCACCTTGTTGTTTTAACCATGATGTTTTCACCAGTATGGTTTTACTAATATGGAATGAACAACCGTCACCCATACTTAGTTATGTGTCATTGTCTATGCATGATGTTCCTCGTGAACTGTGATTATGTGGACTGAACCCCAGTAGTTCATATTTTTCACATAAAATTTTTTCTGTTAAGTTTTGACAATGATTTTTAATTATTTATGTTTCATGCATTCATGCATGTATATCATATGTCATCTGTTGCAGGAATTTTGACTAAGTAATGGTTGGTATAGGACTGGCCCTATTTAGTCGCATGTGCTTTTATCGAAATTTTTAACTTTGGGACCGACCCATAGGCGTCCCCTCGCCATGTATTTTGTTTTGGAACCGACCCATAGGCGTTCCTTCGCGCATATAAGTTTTATAAACTACATCATGCATTTATGCACTGTTTTTACGCATAATTTTTTTTTTCATGATTATGGCATAAATTTTGTTTCATGTTTATTAATATTACGCTCTAATCAGAGTAATCATATCAACTTTGTTTTGGGAGTTGACCCCAGTCGTTTCCACCAGTGATTTTTTTATTTATTTCAGTACAATCATGTTATTCCGAGAACACTCTTTAAATTTTTTTATGATCCTTATGACGATTATGGTTTCATACTATCATGGTTAACCTCATTTTCATGCTGATTACGTTTTATACTCCATCTTGATTAATTTCATTCCAATATTTACATGATGATTTCATCTTCATGATTCAGTACGTCTTAAGTTTTATTTTGATTACGTTCTCGTCATGTTGAACATGCCCTCATACTAAACATGGAAGGGTTTCATTAAATCCTGTTTCATAACAGTCATGGTTGGTTTTCATTGATCATGCTGTCAGGCAAATCATCGTTGACTTTTGTGTAACCACACTTTAGCGTTTCTCTATGCAACCAGAATGATGTCTATGCTAATACTGCCAGGTTATCATGATAGTTTTCCTAACCGTTTAACCGGTTTACTTTCCTTAAATCATGACAAATAATCGAGCCCATACCGATCATTTCATGTGCATCCCATGTGTACTCCACGTACCGTATTTCATGTGTGTTACATGTACCTTAATCCATGTGTATTCCACTTGCAATACTTCACGAGTATTTGCTAGTCGATTCTAAATCATCTCAGGCGTATGTTTACTTGCTGATATTCTACAAGATTGTCGATGCCGCTCATAGCTTGGAGATGTTACTGAAGGTTGATGCTGCTGATGTTGGGAGAACGCTACGAGATGCTGATGCTGATGCTGTTCACAACCTGGAGATCCTAAAAGACGAAGACAAAGGCGTCGGAGCAAAGCAATTGGACGAGAAGATGCTTCACCATCAGACAATTCCCATCAATCATTGTCCCAAATTCATAGTTACATGTCACACGTCGTTCGGCTGTCATTTCAGCCATATAGTTACATGAGTCACGGTCATGAGAATGACCGTCATGGAACCGACAGACAAGATGATAGTAACCACTACTATGACAGAAAATATCCTAGAAATTTCAACCGAGGCTCTGGCCGCAGACGGGAACAGACATACAAATGATCAGTAGTCCAACCGATCCGCCAATTCTGGCATATTAACCTAATATTTGTAGTTCTAATTGTTTCACATCTCGAGACACATGTCAAGACATCAGTCAAGACACATGTCTCACGTATACTTTCTAAGGACACATGTCAAGATACCAATCAAGACATATGTCATGCTTATAGTTCCAAGACACGAGTCAAGACACATGACTCACGTCCAACTATGGAACATTTCTAAGAAATTTAGGGTAGCCTCCAAGGGTATATCCATTTTGTTGTGCCATGTATTAATCAGGCCACAAGAATTTCAATACCATTATTGGCGCATCAGTGAGAACTGTCACGTTGCCGATGTCACTTTCATTTCTTTCACCAGACTTCATATATTCATGACCATGAAGGACGCCTTTCGTATTCCCACGTATACAAAGTTTTTCCTTCAGCTTAATGATGAGATCCAAGATGCAAACGCATTTCCTCGGACATACACAAGTTGAATTTTATCCTAATTATGGACTAAGAATAGCACACCATGCTACGATTCCTAATTATGTACACTAATGTTCAGGCTCCTGAATACTTTCAGCTTGATTTTCCATCGGGAAATTTGTGCAAATTATCTATGCTTACAAGCATGTGCATTGTTAGCCAGGGTCGCTAAAATTTTCTAGCTGTCAGTAAGACACAACCACTTAACTCTTTTACGCACAGCCAGTTGATTATTCCAAAGTATTCCTATACATTCCAGCAGAACCTACAAGGAGAAGGATGGTACCATGAGATTATGTGTCGACTACCGTTGACTTAAACAAATCACCATTCATGACCGTTATTCTCCTCCACGTATTGACGACATGTCCAATCAACCGTATAGTGTTAATCACTTTTCCAAGATCGAACTCACGATCATGCTGCCAACAGTGACGAGTGAAAAAGCAGGACATGTCCATGACTGCTATTCGTACACGACTCGGTCATGCTAGATTTATGATTTTGAATTAGTCTCATCAATGCTCAAACGACACTATAAGAATGAGTTCCCACGAACTCATAAGCAAATTCATCAGCGTTTTCATTTAGGATAACCTGATTTCCTCTAAGCCTAGAGAAGAACAGGAAGACCCTATATGCACTATGTTGTAAATTCTATGACAAGTGAAATTTTACCCTGGAAATTCTTCCGATATCAATTCTGTTTGATTTAAGTGACACACTGAATCACATGGCATTCTACGGTTAATATTACCATGACTCAGCTTATGCCTAAAGGAGAGAACCCTACACTGCATTAGTTGTTCTAGAAAATCCTACGCTGGGAGAAGTCTGATTCAAAGGCTAGGAGTTTCGCAACCTTCTATGTATCAAGTTTCTACGAAGCAGGATACAATTACGTTCATATCTTCATACCTGTTATACAAACAGGCTAAGATAGGACACCAACAAACTGGGATGTTTTCATCATATGAATTTGTGAATCGGAAAGGGACAAGATCTCTATGGATTATAGTTACCAGATTTCAGCAAACTCGGAAGAAGCATGATGCTATCTGGGTTATTGTCAACAGTTTGATCAAGTCTGCAGAATCCTTACATCCGTACGGATTTCAGAACCAACAGATTGAACGAACATGTTCCAGCCAAGGCTCATCCGATCACTTGGCAATCCCTCAGCTATCGGGTCAGACAAAGATTCGTAATTGTACTCCTAACTTACTTCACGTCTTCATTCTAATTCCACGACTTGCTTTCGCGCTCACGTTCATGACACTATTCACGTTCATGATCGTATTTTGGCTTACGATTTTACGTTCTTTTCGTTCTGGGAAGTTTTGCAAGAACTTGAGAGACCAGACCCAAGTTTAGTATAACTCTCCATCATCAGATAGACGTTTCACGTCATATTCCACGTCTCACCTTGTAGCGTTTGGCGTTACCGCCATTATATTCTATGATCACGATATGTCTCACATGTCATGTTCATTCCACGTTCCTCATATCATGATCAAGATATGTTACACGTATCATGGATCACGATAGGTTTACTCATACTACACTTGCCATATCTCCACGTAGCACGTTCAAAATTTTTCACGTATCACGTTCAAAATTTTTCACGTACTATGTTTCTTTATGTCTCGCGCATCGTTTCTAATTATCAGTTAAGTCAGATTGTCTTGCATCGTAACGTTTCAGCTACCCTTGCACGTTAACTCTTATTTTCCTCGATCGAATTTAGGGGATCTATCTTCCGTTGATAACCAAGAATTTCTTCGTATTCCAAGTCAAGGTCAGGAGGACAAAGATTTATCATTAGTGTCAGGATCTTCTGAAGGAACCGTTCCAAGAGGGAGGCCACTTGGAAACGGACAAGTTCATCCGAACTTCTTATCTATCTTTCTCTTATCGATTAGATATGTCCTTTCAGCCACGTCACGTTCCATGTCTTTTCAAGACAGGTCACGTTCCACGTTCCCTTCTACCATGTCACCTTCATTCCGTTATTTTACATACCTTTCCAGTTTGATTCGGGTATGTTACTTCTTTCCAGTTTACTTTATCTATAATTCGGGGACGAATTATTCTTTTTAGGGGGGAAGAATTGTAAAACCCGCATGCTTTTACCATGAATAGTGCCCTTAAGATCGTACGTCCTAGATTAAAACTTACCTTATTCAGTATTGATCACATTCATGTGCTAATAATCAAGCAAGTGCATACGTGTATGACAGGATAAGTATCGATTACGTACGAACTCATGATAAACAGTTAATAGATATTTCACGTGAACATAAATAAATCATGATCACCATTTAAAATACGAACTAGAATAATTACGTAAATACTTATAATATAATTACGAGCGTTAAGATTACGATAACTACATGATAAAATAAACAGAAACGCTTCAGACACGAACACGTTTAACCACGAACGAACACGAAACATCGGGACACGAGAAAGGGTACGGGTACCCCATGTGGGGCCCCCATACCCACTGCACATATACCATAATGGGCTTAGCCCATGGACTTTTTACAAGAAAAGGGGGGGTTATGTAACTTTTCATTTCATTTTTCACTTTTTCAAGAAAATAAACAAAAACCCTAAAAAATTTTCTCTCCTCCTCCTTTGCTCCTCTTTATGCCGCCACCCTAAGATCACCATAGGAGGGTGATTGGTTGATTTTGATCTTAAAAATCATTGCTTTAATCCGTGGTTGTTCATCCTTTTCCAAGCTACATAGTGCGTTAGTGATCCAGAAGTAGGAGTCTTTCTTCCGTTCATTCACTGGACTTGAGGTACGGATTCCCGTCCTTTCAGTATGGACATTCTTTCCTTATTAGGATTTCCCCGTATGCAGCCAACTGTTTTCCTCAGTATTTGTTTTATTGTTTTGAACTGCTTATGTTTAATTAGCATAATCTATAGCCATATACAAGCATGACCAGTTTCACCTAGTTATGGAGGTACCATAACCATAGCATTGGAGGCACCGATGTTATGACTTCCCCACGGTGGAGTGATTGCTCGTGGCGTCCCTTTCAGTTTTGGCCATATTATTATATCATGTGGGGCGTATGGGTGCATCCTAGTTACATGTTTTATTCAGTTTATCATGGTGAATGTGGTGTGTGCCTTGCACCCTTCACAAGGAGTTGATCCCTCCTACCCAAACCAGTATATTAATTAGAGGCATCCCCTCTAATCAGCATGATGAGGTCACCCCTCCAAGTATTCATGCACGTGGCCTTTTCATGACCTATATGGGCTATGGTATATATATGTTAAAACAGTTTTCACAAGATAAACATAAGGCTTTTCAAACTATAAAACCAGTTTTCTCAATACTTAACCAGTTTACTCAGAACTTAGTCTTCCGCTGTTATATGTTTCATGCTTATCCTATTTCATGATATATTGTATATCCGTGCACTGAGCGTTTTGCTCAGCCGTTACTCCTTTCCATGTCCCAAAATGGCAGGTACCCAGGACTCGAGCATTTGGAGGACGCGCATAGGATGGAAGCTACCAGAGACTTCTTTTCCTTTTTGCCTTCATATAGTTATGCTTGTTTAGTCTTTATTCAGTTCATTTACTTTGTTATGTTTTGGGCTTATGTTGGGAACCGATGTTTGATTCCGGTTTTCCCTATGGTCATGTATGTTTTACTACATATTACCTTGCATGCTTTGATGACACGCCATAATTACGCGTGACATTCCATTTATCAAAATGGGGTGTTACAATCCACCTGATGAAATAAAAGGAAAAATATTTGGAAATTTTGAAGACATGCTTGCACTTCACCCTCGCTTCCACCGTGCTCCATCACTGCTTAAGGGAACCTTGCCTACTCTTCTTTGGCTTGCCTTGTTCGCCTTAAGCTTGTGTTATTTGCTCGATGAAAACTATGTCTTTGATCCTGGTGGATATGTTTCATGCTTCTTCCGTTGATGATCAAGGTTGAGTCAGGCTAATGACTCGGTTAACAAAAATCAGCGCTTCTTGGGAGGCAACCCATGCATCTATCTTTTAGCTTTCTTTATCCTAAGTGTAGGGGAGACCCGTTAGTGTTTGCTCTCTCCTCTCTTCTTCTAATCAGGGATTCGAGCTTCAATGATCCACTCTTGATGATTCTTGACGACCCGTGATTCCGTGTTCACTTCTTCCCGGTTCTATCCTAAACTCTTTTTGATTACTATTTTATATTTTCTCAATATTAAAATAGGAATCTCTTTAGTTGTCCTTTCCTTAGCAAGATTTAAACAAAGTACACAATGTCCTAAGTGTAGGGGAGTTTACTCCCACATGCTTAAACATTGAGGACAATGTTTATCTTAAGTGTAGGGGGACTTGTATCGAAGTTAAGTGGTCTTTTCCTTGTATTTGTCCTCATTTTAACCGGAAAATCAAATTTTCGACATTTTTCAGAATTTTTGAACTATTTTGGCCTATTAGTTTTTCCTTTTATATAGTTATTTTCTTGCCTTATTAGAATAAATCTTTAATAAAGTGGTTTTAGTTTTCAAACATTGTGAATCTTTTGACTCAACCCGAGTTTACTTATCTTAGTTACTCTAGCCAGTATCCTTAACGTGTTTAAGTCAAGTTTTGCTAGGCTTTTATATAGGGAGCTATAAAACGCGAAAGTGTTAACTCTCACGGGTTAAGAACAAGAACTTTTCGCAAGTTCCTATAATTGATCCTAGAGAGTCGTTTATCAAGGGAACTGTAAAATGCGATTTTGGAAACTTGAAAAAGTCTAAGAATTTGCAAGATCCTATAGGCGACTCGAAAACCCAAAACCTTGATTTAATAGGCTAAGTATCCACGAGTCTCATTACTTGAGATTTTAAACTGTGGAGAATGAGAGATGATAGAGCCAATTATAAGTTCGGTATTCTTTCGTGAATTTATGTGAGTTAATTATGAGCCTATTCTCCCATCGCTTGCTGATAATTTATCTGCTAATAAATAAGGTTGTACGATTTGAAAAGTTACTTAGCTTCTAGCCCAAGATCGTTAAAAAGTTGCTCGGTATGGATTAGAGTTCATAGCCAAGGCATAACTTATTGAAGCGGGATGCAAAGATTGGCGTGTCCAAAAAGGCCCTAACAAGGCATGAGGGCTATATTTTGTTGCTAAAGATCCAAAGTGATAGTGAAGAATCATTTATCAAAAATCAATATGAAGGATCGAGACACACGACGTAAAGCAAAAACTCCCCAAAAGTCATGGAGAAGTGTATCTGAAAAGAACCTAACAAGGTATGAGGATAAATAGATCCAAGTCATAAAAGGAGGCGGATCGTTGTATATCAAAGTCCAAAATAAAGATTGGAGAAAAATGAAGAAGTTGTGGTCCAAGTATGAATCTCTCAAAACTTCAAGTGAAGAAATTCCATTATGAAGAGAAGACCATAATTTCATGAACGTCTCTCAAGGTTTGAAGTATGAAGTCGCTGCCAAATATCGGTCCGAGAAAAGTCTCAAATCGCGAAGCGAGTTATGCCAAGATATGAACTTTATAAGGTCCCGAGAAGCAGTTTTAAAAGATTTTGTCCTTTAGCTAACTATTGATTAAATCGTTCACTTTATTTTCAGACTTAATAACTATCGAAATAAGTCAACAATGCATCCTCGTGATCATTCAAGACAATAATAAAATATAAGAGATACACCTAGGAATAAGGGAGTCTAAGTGAATAATTGGCCCACATGAGTTCGTGTTAGTTTACTAACTTATAATAACAATGATCTCGTTTTTAAGCTTGGTTTGGAGAAAGTGAAAACTTGAGGATGATGATTATTCATAACATTTCCAAAACCCAAGGTATGCTTTTGATTTCTTTATTTTGTATGTTTATAATTTTCTATCTCTTTAATAAAGGCCACTATGGATTGATTATGATGAAAAGTGTAAACGTGCTTTGTAACTAATGCATTGCATGAGGACATTGCAATGGTCAAGTGTAGGGAATTTGATATGTGTGTAAACACACATCTTTTCTACCACTTAATTACAATAATAACCGGACCAAAACGTGTATTTTATGTCTTTTATGTCGGAATTATGCGTGGTTTGTGTTTTTGTTGTGATTTAGGACGAAAAGGTGAAAAGTGGAGAAAACACGGGAATTCACGGGCATTTACGGACTTTTATTGAAGAAAAAGATGAAAGACGAAGTCAAGCAGTCAAGAGTGCAAAAAGAACGGAAGTCCAAGACCAATTCTAAATATTTATCGAAGAAAAAGTCAAAAGACGGAAGTTTACTTAAAGCCGAGGAACTCAAGTCTTATTTATCGAAGAATTAAAAGACGAGTCCAAAGAAATCCCGAGCCAAAAGTCATCAAATTCCAAGATTAACAAAAAGATTAAGAAGGAAGGACTTAAGGGCGCAATTAAGAAGAAAGGAAGGAGGGGAGGAAGCTTCCTCTAACCACTCCCCTAATCACCTATAAATACTTCCCATTTTCATTCATTTGTTCTTGTTGGATAACTTGACAAACTATCTCTTCCACTTTTATTTACTTGCACCTTTAATTACTTGCACATTTAAATACATGTTTTGCACCTTAATTACCTTTTAATTTCAAGTAAGTGTTTCTTTAATTACTCGCACCTTTACTTTATCTTGTTGATCTCATTCTACCTTTCTCTAATCTTTGATTTATATGATTTAGATCTTGTTTATTTGTTTAAAGATTTCATTTTTATGCTTTTGATTGTTTTAAATCCTTCATTTTCATAGCTTATTTTGTTTATTTTCAAGTTTATATAGTTTTTATAAAAGTTATTTTCGTATAAAAAGTTGTTTTTCTTAAAGCTTATTCATTTCTTGTTTTAAAAGTTGTTAAATTTCAGTTTCGTAGCTTATTTTCATTCGGTTTGTCTTAGGAAGTTAGTCTTGTGCTTACTAGGATCATAGCTTATTTACTTAGCTTATTTTCCATCCATTCCTCCGTATTCCGATCTTAACGATCGGAAAAGGGTTTATATATTCCGACCAGCTTCTTGGCTTGGTCGGAAAAGGGTTTGTACATTCCGATTGGAGAGTAGCTGGTATTCCGATCAGGTGAGGATTTGATTATTCCGATTAGATAAGGTGACAGTTATTCCGATTGGTGTTCCGATCCTCATTTCGATCGAGGTGTTATTTGGGTTATTCCGATTAGAATAGGTGACAGGTATTCCGATCACGTGTTCCAAATAACATTCCGACCAGGTCCACTCCAGCATTCCGATCAGGCAGCTCAACCCTCATTCCGATCAGGTAAGTTGGTATTCCGATAGGGACTAGTGACAGTATTCCGATTGGGTTCCGATCTATATTCCGATTTGGGGGTAAGCTAATATTCCGATTGGTAAGATCGGAATATATTCCGATTGGATTTATTTTACTAATTTGTCTTGTTTAATTTTTAGTTTATGTTTTTAATACTTGTCTAATTTTAATTTCCGTCACGCTTTTAATTCTTGTCATTTATTTAACTTACTCTTTGTCAAAGTTTTTAAATATCGCACATTTAGTTTTAACTAGACTTAGAATTATTTTCATGCCACTTTACTTAACGACATTTACTTTCAAGTCTTTGGACATTTGGATTTAAAAACAAACCAAAAACTTTTGTTTCCATCAAAATAAAACTGAGTCACATAAAGAACCTAGATCTATTCGATTAGACCAACACAACGAACTTAATTTTTATACAGGGTGTCAAAAGCCGTGTATCAGACCCCGTATTGCTAGTCAGGCAATATATCGTAATTCAATGCGTATAGCAGTGTTTTCGTTATTTGGATTATTATAAGCCGCATGACATTGCTACCTTACTATAACAAACAACGGGTAGCTAACCCGAAACTCATTTGCCCATCTAAAACAGCGTGTCGTCAAAATAATCACGCTTATATAAATCTTCTCATACATAAATTCGCTTACCAATCAATGTGGCACGACGGGGATCAACTGTCAAGGCGCGAACTGGGGTGATCGTCCCTAAATAGTACTATTATATGCATAAGCGTCTACCAAATCCCGGTAGTTCACAATTCATGCTAATAGGAGTTTTAGTGACATAACCTAACTTTAATATTCCATTTCATTTCATTTATCGGGTCATATAATCATTCATCGGGTCATATAATCATTCGGGTCCAAATCAATAAACAAACAATCGGGACAACTGGTGTCCTATTTTATTAAAAATAACATGTTATCTCCCTCTCGGGTTTATAAAACATTTCATAAATACATTTAAAAGAGTGAGAGGCTATGAACTCACGTTGATGTGGGAAGGCGGTTATCGGCGATTTGGATGTACGGTACGTGCTACAATCACGGAAACCTAGACAAATAGTACTTGTCTTAGACTCTTGTCCAATGACTTTATAAAAACAATGGCTATGTATATATATGATGATATTATAAGTATAATGATGATCAAGTGGGATTTTTATCTCTTCATACACATTATAGTGTTATGTGTTAGTCAAATTTTTGACTAGTTACACTAGTTTCAATCCAATTTCATATTAAGGCCCAATAAGCCCATTAAGAGTTCAACTCTTTATATTAGTCCATTTATACTATTAATATCAGTCCTTTACTCATATGTTGGGTCCAAGTGGGTTAAGCCCAATGAGTAAGTCCATTAGTGTTTAGCCAAATTAGTTGGATTAAAAGTCCAATAAGGCTAATTTGGCCCGTTAATATTCATATGTTATAAAGCTCGGGTTTTATCGGTTTTTACTTGTAATATGTACTTATACATCAGTATATGAGTTATAAAAAGTTTACATTAGACGGGTCCGACCATATAAGTTTTAATTGGCGAAAACGTTAATTTTACGATTTTAGCAGAAAAAAACGTAAAAATCATGTTTATAGTTTTTATAACTTATAAAACTTATCAAATTGCCATTTTTATAAAATGTCTCATTTATTTATTATTGTACATACTTATTATTATGTAATATATAAGTTAGTGGGTTAAAGTTTACATTTTATACTATATTTACTTGAGTGCTATTATAATACTATATACTTTAATTTCACAAATCTGATTATTAGTTTCACTTTCACCATTTTTATCATATCTTGAGTTGTACACGGAGATAGAAGCTCATTTTTCTATGACATAAATTCATATTATGTGCTACAATTAACTTAGTTCTAGCTACTGCTCAATCCAAGTCTAAGTGTCCCTAACAGTCCTCAGAAAACAGACTCTTCAGATTGGTACATCAATTTTATTTTGATCATATCTCACTCATTATAATGATTCTATTGCATGACCAACTCTCACATGTGTACAAGACTTAATACTTACTGTATATTGATTCAACTATGCCAATTATCAGTTTAACATATGGTTGTTTACTGTTTTTATACAGCCTACTAAATTAACCAAGATTTAACCTTTTTACATGTGGTTTTCTATCTTTTTATCCAAGTTTATCAACACATGATCCCCACACAATATTTTTATCATCATATACATATACATTAGGATAGAAAATACATTTTACATTTACAAAAATAACAATAAAAATGGGAAGAATGATCTTGTTTACCAACCAAGACTATAACTTGTCTTTTGATGACAACACCTTGATGTACACCAAAACTATCTTCAAGATCACCTTTCACCAAGAACACTTTTTGAAAAATCAGCCCTAGGACACCACAAATCACCTCCTTGGATGTTAAAATGATCACCAATCAACAAAGCTTCAAGAGCTCTTCATCATATGTGTGTGTAACACAAGATTTATGGTTAAAATTGATCAAAATGGGGTGTTTGATGATGGTTTTTGGACGACAAGGAGTGAGAGAGAAGAGACAGTTTTAGTGGTATTGCATGTGTTGGAAGTGAGAAAACGGTTTAAGAGAAATGGTTCTGTGGTTTTTGTTAACTTGTTAAGTTAAGTAAACAAGTGTAGCAACTTGGTGTCCCATGTTTAGCCGTCCCATAGAGTGGGGTGGGGAAAAACTTATTTTGTCTCATCCCACTAATTTACGGGTACTCCTCGATTCTAGTTTCCTCGATTTGCGTGCCCTCGGGTCGTTTTATGAAAAACTTTTTTGTAAACTATGAATCAACGGCACAAAACGAATCTAATAAAAATTGTCTCATCAAAAACGGAGTTCAAAAACGTAAATACGTAAACCTAGGGTTTCCTGTTTAGTCGTAAAGGACGTTAAATTATGAACGTAAGTCCTAATCTCTTTTCGTAAATTTGTGAGTTTATGAACCAACACAAATTTAAAATTCCAAAATAATATTCACAAATAAATTTATTTCCTGAAGTGTCGGACTGTCACCAAAACGGTGTATGTAAACGTAAGCACGTAACGTAGAATTCTCCGGTTTAAACGTAGTCGATGCTACTTCAAGACGTAAAACCAAATTTCTTCCCAAATTAAGTGAGCTCATAATATAACATTAAAATAATGTTTTTAAATAATACTTGAGAATAAATTATCGACGATAAATTGACGGGTTGTCACAGCAATTACCCCTAAACAGGATCTTTGTCCTCAAAGATCAATTTATCTTACTACTCGCTTCTTATAGAGTTAGAGCCATGTGGGTATTTCCTCCACATTCGGACTTTCCTCACAATTGTAATTAATTACAATACGCGAGTTTCATCAAACATAACTACGGGAATACGAGCTGGCTTAATGTTGACTTACTTTCTCTATCCATGATGCTCACGGGTTTTTGATGAATGCAACTTTTCGCCGATCTAAACTTTACTAAGAATCAATTATATTTTCACTTGATAGACATTTCATCAAGTTCGATACACGGAACATAATTCACGCAGCCCTTGAAGTCCTAGGGTAGATCCAGCTTATATGCCTTTCAAACCAACTTTTTACATTATCTTTATGGTCCCATACAATGGTGACTTATTTCCCATGATCCTTTAAATCATCAATTCATTTTTTTTTCCAAAGTAATTTTTTTTGGCATAACTTCGCTACCCATCTGGCACTTCAAGATCTACACTTCATATTCACATAACCTCCTGCCCACTAATGGCAATCAATAATCAGATCCTAATTTCAACAATCATTTCAGGTTTCACGGGTCGGGTATCTTGCAAGGTTAGGTTTGTCATCATAGGTAACCTTAAACCTAAAAGACCTGTCCAACTCACAATAGGTGTATGTCGGGTGTCTTCATCCCAACTCCTGCTTACAGATGCTCTCATATTTAGATCCTAACAAGATTCGATCTCGATCCTAACATAATAATTATCAATGATAATCTCTCCAAACGTAAGAGATGATACGGTTCATTACCAAAGGTCAATCATTCAAACATAAACCAACACTTGTAGTGTCTTGCATCGTTACTTTACCTCGTCCCTTCGATTGGGGTGGTAAACATTACTCTCATCAAGGTTCGTTCCCAATGAATTCTGATCAAATCTCTAGAAATCTGATGCGAAGCGAGGATCTTGATAGAGATGATTGATATATGCAAACCATGCTTACACAACTCCTTTAAATACAAAAGAGTCAATTTCTTCATCAAGAATCTATCATTAATAGGAATGATATTAGCAGATTTGGTCAGTCTGTCGACGATGACCCAAATCGATTCAAATTCAGATGATGACCTTTGCAATAGTTAGACGTTTACTAATGTATGAGGCGATGTCTGCCTTCATAATTTGCCATCAGTACAACTTTTTCAGAATAAGATACATTTAATCAGAAATGACATGAATAGAATACTTAAACTTATAAGATTCCAACATAACTAAATCTCAAAATCCTTCATATTTAGGCAACCACAAGCAGCCTTTTATACAATTAACGCTATCGGCTTCTCTTCTAATGGTTCACATTAGCCGCGAACCCCTTTTATTATTTATATTATCCTTTTTAAAAGCATCAGCTATATTTTGAATTGTTCGGGCAATTTATTTTGCACAGTCATTTCTAAAGAACACATCCTAATTGATTCTTTACCCTTTCTATATATTGTGTCAGTGTCTACATTCACCTTCCCTGATAAAATAAATATCATGACCGTATTCATTCAAAATTTCTTTCTTCATATTTTCTAAATTTTAGTTTCATCTCAACTATCATTTTTATCCGTTTTGCTCAATCTGACGTTTATAGCGTCGATAGTTATTACAAGTAATCAAATAATAAATATTAAATTTTTTTATGAAACGTAAACGTAAAAATTTTAAATTTCTTAGTTCGACCATTTATATAAAAATGTTCAAAATAAATTTGAATAAAATTAACACGATTCTTGTTGATTTATCGAAAATAATTAATAAAATTCGTAAATGTTCGAAAAATCTTTGGTTATACTTTGGTCAAAATTTTCCTAGTTGAAAAGAAAAAATTGTCGTTTCAAATTTCAAGTCATGGTTTAAATGGTTTCCTTAATCCCTATTAGTTTGTCTTGAGGTATACACAAACATTTACCCCTAAAGGAGTTTAGTTAAATGTTCTGGGTATAAGGGAATGATTCCTTAAGAATCCTTTGATAAATATTTGTCAAAACATTTTTGCACTTTCTTTTGGTATAACCCAAAGTCTTAAATGGCTCTAATATTTGAAGAGTCATTATAAATTCCTTTATCTATTAATCACATGGTTAAATAATGTAAAGGATTAAGCCTTAAATCTCATGTCAAATATTCAAGGTACAGGTTTTTCATTGCTCGGCCAACTCGGGGCAGTCTATAAATGATTATTAACTCCTTCCTATTCTTAGAAACAAACAAATGGTCCTTAATGATCACAAGCATGAATTTTTCAAATTACAGCCTACACACGTGATTCACCAAATTTATGGATGCTACATGTGCATTGGTCAATCCAAACAACATAACATGAAACTCATAATGTTCATTACGAGTTCTGAATGTAGTGATTGGAATAGATAATCTTTTTCGCGGACGCGAAGTTGATGATAACCATGTCGTGAATCAATTTTTTTTGAATATACGCTAGAACCTTGTAAATGATCGAACAAATTTATCATCTTAGGTAGTGGATATAAATTTTGATCATCAATTTACCTAGTTTACTATAATTCAACAAATATAAGGAATGATAACACCATAGCTCTTCATGATGATGAGCTTGGTAGAATACAAGCTTTCTCCGACAACTCTCTCAGTTGTACGGTAACACTTTTGATTCAGATGGTGCTGACGTACAGTGCACATGCCACAGGTGTAGCACCGGGAATATAATCACTACCATATTCAACTTGCCTTAATGGTGAAAGTCTAGGTAATTCACCAAAAAATACCTCCTAAAGTTTCAGATAACATAAACATTTTTTAGTAAGTTTACTTTACGTTCTTTCTAGATTACAAGATCTATGACTAATTCACCACCATTCACGGTAAAATTTCAAGTCTAAAAGCAGGATATGGTCATCCATCAAGAATTATTTAGATCACTTTTGATAATCAACATCTTATCTTTCTAGGGGAATTATACTCGAGTACCCATCAATTAAGACAATGACATTATGTCATAGTCAATCAATCCATTCTACTGGCACTATCAACTTTCCAGTTTCATTACCGTTGATAAGATGTGAATTTCTCAAAAGACTAATAATAACTCATAATCCTTCACATATTCAAAGATATCTGGAGACATAACTAACCTTAAAAGAGTAAGGTCAACGCACAATCTACGCGAGAGAATTTCAAATCAGATACAAACGAAAACATTAACGAATATGAATATATCCCATGTTTTTCATGATTTGAGTACGCATTCGAAAGCTCCTCAGATCGTTACCCAGGTCATTCAAATGAAATCAAATCAAAAGAAATGATAGGAACGTCGATACACCCAGTCGGGTATCATCAATTGTTAATTAGATACTTTTCCAAAGAATCTCACCAAGGGAGAATTGGACAAGGAGGGAATATCAAATGTCAAATAAGACAATTTCAATCGATGATTAAATTCGATTCAGAAGAATAAATGGTACGGGCACATATGTAGGTATCCCTAACAATATGTCCCTATTTTGCACTTCTTGGAGATCTCATAAAAATTCACTTCTCCACAATTACAAAGAAAATGTAATGTTTATTAACAATTTCATGGTGACTACTAATTAGCCTTGCATGGGCCCATTCCAAAATTCTATGTAAGCGTGCAACTATATACAATTTTAGGATTAACGATGCAATACTCAGTTCGTCAAAACTTTGTCATTATGTTTAAAATAAAAATATTTTCATGCTTAATTCTTGAATAAGAATCAAAAATAAATTTACAAAGATGTTCTTTGTTATGGAAACAATTAAGTTTTCCAAGGTGTTTCATAAACAACTTTATTTCGATAATGGTTATTTATAAGTCTCACTATAAATAATCCATATGGTGATAAAAATTCAATTTTTCTCAAGTGACACAGTTTTAATTTATAAAAACAATGAGTGATCTGCAAAGAGTGATGAAAAGTTGTTCACCAAGAACTAACTATAATATATCAGGAAATGAGGTTAGCCAATTAATCATGAGGTTCATGACCTCGATGGCACTCAAAAAGAATAATTCACAACATAACTCAAATCGAGATGAGTACTTGTTCAATGGTTGCATCACTAATGCGAACATTAGAATGAAGTAATAAAAGATAGATAATATCGATACATGTAGGATTTAGCAATCAAAGGTAGTCCTTTCATTAATCACAAACAAGTCAAAATTATACCGTAACACATTATGTGTCACTATGTCATATAATTCCAAGAACTCATCCTACCAACTGATGTCTCAGTTAAGTTAGGGATTTTTAAAAGATACCACAATGAATACTAATCTACAAGAGTCATTAGGTGTTCCACATGTCCCGAAAGATCCATCGGTCCCAATTCAGAAGAAGATTTCTTCGATTTATTTCTTGGATACTGGGCATCCTCGTCATTGGACAATGGCCTAGGAACAACCTTAACACGAACCAACAGTCATTTAAAATCTTATAATTCAATCACAGAACTTGACGACTTCCTCTTAACAATCTTATATTCCATACAAGTTAAATTTTACTTTATTCAAGTTTCAATCAACTTATACTCAAGTCGATATCCTACCTCATTCTCCAATACTTTCAACCATATTCTTAGATCTTAAAAGGGCAATAAAGTTCGATATGAATAACACTTAACTTCCAATCCTATAGATCTTACAACAATAGTTATCAAATTAGTCACTAGTATGAAATGACTCACATATTCAATTAGACTTTTCGGAAAGGTACTAGTGGCATGAGGCTTTTGGGTAAAGGCTCCAATGACAGCCTCAAGTGCAACATTCACCCTTTCAATTTCAAATTTAAGAATTGGGTGACACCGAATCGGATGACACCTTTCCAGGTGGTAAGGTTTTGTCAAACTCCACTCTATAAGGAAAGATCGTCATGACATCGATATCAGATTTAATTTCGCCAATTCTTCTTCAAGATCATAATCTACTACTATCAACATTTCTACGAATATCAACCATTTCGTTGGGATCATAAATATCCACAACTTGGTTTAGATCTAGGATAGCTAGATTTCCTACAGGAATATATTCGATTGATTTGCTAGGGGAGTTAGGGTTTCTTGTGACAATCTACATCGTATAAATACCTCGTATAAATATTAAAATAACCATCAAACAATCATGTAATCAAATTACATCATATATATATATATATATATATATATATATATATATATATATATATATATATATATATATATATATATATATATATATATATATATATATATATATATATATATATATATATATATATATATATATATATATATATATATATATATATATATATATATATATATATATATATATATATATATATATATATATATATATATATATATATATATATAATCCAAGTTATATATATATTAAATAACACTTCTCAGTCTGGCCTTGTCGGTAACTCGGGAATTCTTAGGCACCGTTATAGTCAAAAGATTTCTAGACATTTTGAGAAAAATGTTTATAGTTAAAAGATTTTGAGATGTTTTATTCAAAACCTTGGATTTAAAAATCGTTCGTTTCCTATAACGAGAGCTCTGGTACCAAACTGTAACACCCCCAAATATTCATACTTTAGTTCAGCGGAAGAGTCGTTGGTGTTACAGGATAGCACGTTACTCAAATCATAGACAAAGCTTAAAAATCGCGTCTTTTAATAATAAAACATTTTCCATTCATAAACATCAAATTACATAGGTCCCAAGTCATAGTATTTCATACAAGTTTTACAAAACATTTGAATGGAAATTGTTATTTAAGTGCGGGCCATAAATTCTTGTCGTCTTCCCGAGAATTACCTTCAAGTACCTGAGATAAAACATGTTGAAAGAAAAGGTCAGCGAAAATGCCGAGTGAATTCATAAATTTTAATGAAAACCATTAATATATCATCGGTATAAACTTATTACCGAAAATAATTTTATACAAATCTTTGTAGCAGGCCATGAAATAGGCCAAAGAAATTTTATTCAACTCTTAGTCGTAAATCATAATATAGGCTTCAGCCTTCGAATCCATTATACGAACCATTGTCGTAAAAACATCATACAATACGTTTTATAACGTTGTATAGAGTTTTATGAAAACTGTTATAAGAAAAAGGTTATGTAAACCAAAACACGAACATAATATCAATAATAAGACCCCGTATTGCTAGTCAGGCAATATATCGTAACTCAATGCGTATAGCAGTATTTTTGTTATTTGGATTATTATAAGCCGCATGACATTGCTACCTTACTATAACAAACAACGGGTATCTAACCAGAAACTCATTTTCCCATCAAAAACAGCGTGTCGTCATAATAATCACGCTTATATAAGTGTTCTCATACATACATTCGCTTACCAATCAATGTGGCACGACGGGGATCGACCGTCAATGCACGAACTGGGGTGATCGTCCCCAAATAGTACTATTATATGCATAAGCGTCTACCAAATCACGGTAGTTCACAATTCATACTAATGGTACTTTTAGTGACATAACCTAACTTTAATAATCCATTTCATTTCATTTATCGGGTCATAATCATTCATCGGGTCATATAATCATTCGGGTCCAAATCAATGAACAAACAATTGGGACAACTGGTGTCCTATTTTATTAAAACTAACATGTTATCTCCCTGGCGGGTTTATAAAACATTTCATAAAAACATTTAAAAGAGTGTGAGGCTATGAACTCACGTTGATATGGGAAGGCGGTTATCCGCGATTTGGATATACGGTACGTGCTTCAATCACGGAAACCTAGACAAATAGTACTTGTCTTAGACTCTTGTCCAATGACTTTATAATAACAATGGCTATGTATATATATGATGATATTATAAGTATGATGATGATCAAGTGGGATTTTTATCTCTTCATACACATTATAGTGTTATGTGTTAGTCAAATTTTTGACTAGTTACACTAGTTTCAATCCAATTTTATATTAAGGCCCAATAAGCCCATTGAAATCCCATTAAGAGTTCAACTCTTTATATTAGTCCATTTATACTATTAATATCAGGCCTTTACTCATATGTTGGGCCCAAGTGCGTTAAGCCTAATGAGTAAGTCCATTAGTGTTTAACCAAATTAGTTGGATTAATAGTCCAATAAGGTTAATTTGGCCCGTTAATGTCCATATGTTATAAAGCTCGGGTTTTATCAGTTTTTACTTGTAATATGTACTTATACATCAGTATATGAGTTATAAAAAGTTTACATTAGACGGGTCCGATCATCTAAGTTTTAATTGGCGAAAACGTTAATTTTACGGTTTTAGCCGAAAAACGTAAAAATCATATTTATAGTTTTTATAACTTATAAAACTTATCAAATTGCCATTTTTATAAAATGTATCATTTATTTATTATTGTACATACTTATTATTATGTAATATATAAGTTAGTGGGTTTTAAGTTTACATTTTATACTATATTTACTTGAGTGCTATTATAATACTATATACTTTAATTTCACAAATCTGATTTTTAGTTGCACTTTCACCATTTTTATCATATATCGAGTTCTACAAGGAGATAGAAGCTCATTTTTGGATGACATAAGCTTCATATTATGTGCTACAATTAACTTAGTTTTAGATACTGCTCAATTCAAGTCTAAGTGTCCCAAACAGTCCTCACAAAACAGACAATTCAGATTGGTATATCAATTTTGTTTTGATCATATCTCACTCATTATGATGATTCCATTGCATGACCAACTCTCACATGTGTACAAGACTTACTGTATATTGATTCAACTATTCCATTTTATCAGTTTAACATATGGTTGTTTACTGTTTTTATACAGCCTACTAAACTAAGCAAGATTTTAACCTTTTTACATGTGGTTTTCCATCTTTTTATCCATGTTTATCAACACATGATCCCCACACAATATTTTTATCATCATATATCATCATATACATATACATTAGGAAAGAAAATACATTTTAAATTTACAAAAACAACAATAAAAATGGGAAGAATGATCTTGTTTACCAACCAAGAATATAACTTGTCTATTGATGACAACACCTTGATGTACACCAAAACTATCTTCAAGATCACCTTTCACCAAGAACACTTGTTGAAAAATCAGCCCTAGGACACAATAAACCACCTCCTTGGATGTAAAAATGATCACCAATCAACAAAGCTTCAAGAGCTCTTCATCATATGTGTGTATAACACAAGATTTATGGTTAAAATTGATCAAAATGGGGGTGTTTGGTGATGGTTTTTAGACGGCAAGGAGTGAGGGAGAAGAGAGAGTTTTAGTGGTATTGCATGTGTTGGAAGTGAGAAAATGGTTTAAAAGAAATGGTTTTGTGGTTTTTGTTAACTTGTTATGTTAAGTAAACAAGTGTAGCAACTTGTAACCACAAGTTGACACCTCATGGGTGTTGGTGTCCCATGTTTAGCCATCCTATAGAGTAGGGTGGGGAAAAACTTGTTTTGTCTCATCCCACTAATTTACGGGTACTCCTCGATTCTAATTTCCTCTATTTGTGTGCCCTCGGGTCGTTTTATGAAAAACGTTTTTGTAAATTATGAATCAACGGCACAAAACAAATCTAATAAAAATTGACTCATCAAAAACGGAGTTCAAAAACATAAATACGTAAACCTAGGGTTTCCGGTTTAGTCGTCAAGGACGTTAAATTATGAACGTAAGTCCTAATCTCTTTTCGTAAATTTGTGAGTTAATGAACCAACACAAATTTAAAATTCCAAAATAATATTCACAGATAAATTTATTTCCTGAAGTGTCGGACTGTCATCAAAACGGTGTATGTAAACGTAAGCACGTAATGTAGAATTCTCCGGTTTAAACGTAGTCGATGCTACTTCAAGACGTAAACCCAAATTTCTACCCAAAATAAGTGAGCTCATAATATAACATTAAAATAATGTTTTTAAATAATACTTGAGAATAAAATATCGACCATAAATTGACGGATTGTCACATACTCCTCGGACATCCCTGGACTTCCGAGATCAGCTAAACACATAAACATATCGTTTTAGTCATTAGAACTTGCTATAAGATCCCTACACATAATTTACATCATAATCGTTAACTTTGTGCAAAAGGGATGTTTACTGATTTTCGGACAGTCTATTGTCATTTGCTGTTTTGACCCACAATAACTTTAAATCAGAAATTAAAATCAATTTCATTAGAAAGTAGACTCTTTTGCCTTTCCGAAAATGTATGACACGCCTCCAACGGAGCTGTGGTTGATTTTCTATGATTATTCAAAGTTGACTTAACTTTCTGCACTACTTGCTGTCCTGTTTTTAAACAAGTCCAAAATGACCAAAACCCGACCCTGAACCATACGTATCACTTGTAAACTTATACCACAACTTATTAGTGAACTGCAGATCATTTATCATCAGGTCTATAAGCAATAGCACTACTTTAAGCTATATTTTAATCTTATGCCAAACACCCCTTTAAAATTAAAACAAAACACCAACAACATCAAATAGATGATCTAATTCATTTCTTTACATATAAACTTGATTAATTCTAAAACATAACCATTGTCTAATCTATAATTCATACTAACATGGTCTATGACCATCAAACATGTATCTTAACTTCATAACATGGTTAATTTCATTACTACTTATCAACAAGACCCCAAATTAACATAAGGTTGGACTAAGGCTTAAAACTTACTAACCTTGTTGGAAAATAATCAAACCACCAAGGAGACTTGTTAAAACACTTCACTGCATCATCCTGAAAGTGATTCTAGAGGGAAGTAAAGATAAGAATAGTTTTCTCTTTTCTCTAGCAAAGCCACGTCTTACACATAAACACGTGTGTGTGTTGAAGAAATTCTAGACTCTTAAGGATAATAACCGAAGGGTAGAATAGTAATTTTTTGTACTTAATTGTCGTTAGTCCCTGCCATTAAATCCTCTGCACCGTTAATCCTTTTCCCTTAACTATTTTGCACTGTAAGTCCTTATTTCTAATAAAAACGTGGTAAAAGACTTTTCTTGTTTTCTAATAGCAATTTAAAGTACATTAACAAAATGTATAAAATTCAGGGTGTTACAACTCTCCTCCACTTGAAATGTTTGTGTCCTCACAAACTTGCCTGGAATAACTATTATGCCTAACTATAAGACATATCATTATGCCTTCTTATCATACTTGCATCGTTCGTTCATTATGAATTTAATATGAAATTATAGGATTTTTTGTGCTTTGTCTGATACTATTCGTATAATCATAAGGCATTTCTAAGCTATTTTCCGTTTGGGTAGGTTCATTAGCTTTCATGTTATGTATGTCTAGCGGTTCATGTATCATTCATATTCTAGGGACCATTTCTTAATATAGTATTAATTTTGCTATACTATTCTGCTCCTACTTTTCTGGACTGTGAATCTGAAATGTTCTGCTAATATAGATATTGCTATCTATAATACTGATGATAGCCCACAACTTCATCATAGTTATGATTGTCGTTATCTCATAACTGAGTTTGTTTTTGTATGACATATGTCATAACCTGATGGTGAATCGACACATACGACACTTTAGTTAACTCAAGTATATTTTCTTTTCTTTGGACTCGACCAATTGCATAAAGCATTAGTTCCCATTCGGAAACGACTATATGCAAATACCACATCACATGTTGGGCTAAGGGTATATAGCATATGTGCGTCTTACTAAATACATATGGTTCTATAGTATAGTGGTTGAGTTTATATAGCATATTCCTGACTCGATCTAGGTATGATGTTGAACTGACCATTAATTAGATTATAAGACTAATTTTTTAGTAGGTTAAGAATTGAACAATATCGCAACATTCTAATCTGGGTCACTAATTGCATACAACTAGATACTAGAACATTATTAAAGCTAAATTATGATTTGACATTGAAGTTATATGTACTACTGGAACTATACGCATAAAGCGTACTTCTAAATAAGTACATATAGTACCACACATAATACATAAACGTTTTACTGAATGGGTGCATATGTACAATACCAAGTTCATAAAACACATTACATAATTGGGTACATGCCCAATATCTACCAAGGATTATGGGCGCATAAAGCACCGTCACATGTAAATTGCAAGGGAAACAGTCTGCAGCCAGCAAACAGTGTTCATGAATGTTACCAAAATCGATGGCATGTGATCTAAGTGTGTCTTTTAAATAACCGAATGACTTCTCATTTAGACATATATGCGGTTATAGAGTTCTCCTGAAATTACAATGTCAAGAATCAGTCAACTCAACCTGGCATTTGAGTGTTGGTT
Organism: Glebionis coronaria; assembly: GCA_025667525.1. NCBI lineage: Eukaryota > Viridiplantae > Streptophyta > Magnoliopsida > Asterales > Asteraceae > Glebionis > Glebionis coronaria. Next base: position 393,342,276 of record CM046876.1, on the reverse strand, counting down.
TTCTATGTCTTATCACCACTTCGTATAAGCACAATTATGGGAGGCTTTCGATGACAAAGTCTTCCTAATAGATATATGATTGAACACGTGGCTAAGTAGCGACCCATGAAGTATTATGCTGACATATCTTGGGAAACTTTTGTGAAAAGAATTCATGTCAGTCTTTTAAATTTCACACTGGCAACGTACATGGCTACAACTTATGGAACAGTTGTTTGGGTACTTCGGTGTTTCAAAGAGAGGCATAACACAGTATACATATTTAACTGTGAGTATTTTCTTACCACGTCACTCGGGTAGGTTAGCAATATATGCTATATTCATAGAGAATTTATGAAATCAAGGCAATAATGCCTTGCTAGGAAAAGAAGGGATCTCACTTAGGTTGGCGCTTTGGGTTATTCCCAATTCATGGCTGAACAAACTTTTTCCAAGTAGAGCTAATGTTCATGTCACTGATGACATGACTGAGAGATTAAACTTCTCAAGAATCGATTCATATATGTATGGCTACATCAGAAGGAGCAAATATTTAAGGTGTCTTATTAGGTAAAATCCTTGGAATAAGATCATGTAGAACTCTACTTGGCATCAAGCGGAATGATTGGGAATTACTATGAAAAGACTTCATAAACTGAAATAACTTTTATAAGATCATTAACATGAGCTAGATATGCTTAACAAATGTGGCTTAGTATTTTGTGGCTCTAACATACATACTTATAGTCAAGGGGATTTTCTTACGCTTACGTAGGTGTTCCCCACTTAGGATCTTGACCCATATGATCTCATTAGGGCATTATGTGAGGCTTCCTTCTTATCGAGCCGATACGTATAATCTATTTTTTTGGACATAGGAAACCAAATTGACTGGAAACTTTTCCTTATAGATTTCTGTTTCACATTTCTTACATATATTGATCATAACATAAATCCTTTACTTGTTCCTCTAAACCTACAGAGGTCTACGCTTGCTAGTCAGATGATGACATTTCGACTAGATAAATTCAATATAGTTGACTGAACTACACGAATCAACACATAAGTATGTATTAGGTTAAAAAGGAATGTAAATGTCATAATATCATATGCCTCTATGTGCCTTTATTTACTTAACTAATATTAAGAAACACGACTCCAAAGTCTTTAGTAATGAGCTATAACATTTTAGTATCTTCTTGTTTAGCTATTACGACGTCTATGAGAGATACCTCCTGAAATTCCTTCGTTAGCTATACATATAGGGTTCAGTCTACGAAAATTACTCGTAAGAAAATATCGTATGGATTTCTGACGCATATCTGAATTTCCATAAAGGAAAGATTTATGAATATAGTCTCTTAGACTCATTATAATTCAAATTAGTAGTCCTGAATCATGATATAACATGATCTGCATTGATGATATATTTTTATGCTTACATGTACCAAACATGTTCAATTCTCGAGTATAACACAATACCGTCAAATACTCGTTATGTGATGCGATTATTACCACGTTGGCCAGGCATTATAATAATTTCATTAGATAACAAATTCCTCACCGTCATCATGATATACCTAGATTCATAAACAATACTTTATACATATTACATTGTGACAATGTATAATTGTAGTATTACCAACACTACATGCACATGCGGAAACATATATAACTCTATAGGTCACCAAGAGCCTAGGTTTAAGTCCAAATACCCATCTACGGTGGATACCTAGATTCCTTAAACCACAGATCTGATACCAACTTGAAACGCCCAAATTTTTTATTTTTTTAAACAAATAATGTCCTAGGGCATTAAGTTGTATCAAGAGAGGGTTAGAGAAAGCTCTACCTTCCGAGCACCACCAAAAACTAACCTGATACATGCATGAACTTAAAATTGACATCACTTGTGTTACCTAGAATAAAACATAAAATAAAGCAACGTAAGCATTTAAGCTTAGTGAGATAACGCATATAATTTGAAAATATATATCATTGCTTTAGAGCATAAGTGTTGCTTGTAAGATATACTCCACTTGTGAATATAGTGATAGTTAGCACTTCCAAATTCCATACACGAACTTATCTTTGTTACTTTTCTCCCACGGAGCTCTAAACATTTCATACCGGTAGAATAGGTGCCACGTCTTATTGGTCATCCACACAGAACGTCTAGGTTCCGTATTCAGAACATACATACTATATGTATTCTAATAATCCATGTGGGATGTCTAAGTTCCATTTCGGAACATGCATGTTGCGTTTATACTTGTCGTCCACTTAGGACGTCTAGGTCCCATTTCGGACCATCTGGCCATATAAAGGCAGTAGTCATCCACGTAGGACGTCGTAGTTCCATTTCAGAACATACATGTTGCTTTTGTACTTCTCGTCCACATAGGACATAGGACGTCTGAGCATATAATAACTCATCGTATATACTTGAAACATTTACCAAGACCACATGGGTCATTATAACTGAAGTTGAACCGTTCAGAACAACCTATATTTATATATGTGTGATGTAGTTAACATATAACATACACTTTGTCTTAGATATGCACTTAGTAACGTGAACTCGTAACACGAGTTATAATACTACACATTCCACAAAATGTAAACTTGAGTACATAACATGTTTGTTGACCATGCAGTTCTAACAATATACTACTTAGAACCACATAGGTTAACATAATGCTTTACAAGTTAAAATGATACCACATATAACCACATTGGTCAACATGGGTTAACATGCTACTAAAGATGACCTCACTGGTCAAAACGATAATATATGACCACACAATTCAGCATGATGATAAATATGACCACACGGGTTAGCATGATTCTAAATATGACCATATGGGTCAACATGATCTTAAATATGATCACACGAGTCAACATGATTCTAGATATGACCACACGAGTCAACATGATACTAAATATGACCACTTTTGTTACTAATATACCATATGGGTCAACATGATCTTGAATATGACCACACGGGTCAACATGATTCTAAGTATGACCACACGGGTCAACATGATCTTGAATATGACCATACGGGTTAGCGTGATTCTAAGTTTGACCACACGGGTCAACATGATCTTAAATATGACCATACGGTTAACCTGATCTTAAATATTACCACACGGGTCAACATGATCTTGAATATGACCACACGGGTCAACATGATCTTGAATATGACCTTACGGTCAACATGATTCTAAATATGACCACACGGGTCAACATGATCTTGAATATGACCATACGGGTCAACATGATTCTATGTTTGACCACACGGGTCAACATGATCTTAAATATGACCATACAGTCAACATGATCTTAAATATGACCACACAGGTCAACATGATCTTGAATATGACCACACGGGTCAACACGATCTTGAATATGAACATACGGTCAACATGATTCTAAATATGACCACACGGGTCAACATGATTATAAACTTGCTTATTTGACTACTAAGGACACTCGAATACGTGACTTGCATTGTACTCGTTACATAACAAGGCGTAGATATACCAAACACGCTTAATCTCCTACCATCTTGTACTAAACATGAAATGCTCCAATATATGGAGCTAAAGTAAACCGTTACTCACCTCGATTGGCTTACGTACTCCTCGGGCATCTCTAGACTTCCGAGATCAGATAAACACATAAACATATCATTTTATAGTCATTAGAACTTGCTATAAGATCCCTACACATAATTTACATCATTATCGCTAACTTTGTGCAAAAGGGATGTTTAATGATTTTTGGACAGTCTGCTGTCATTTACTATTTTGACCCACTAAAACTTCGAATCAGAACTTAAAATCAATTTCATTAGAAAGTAGACTCTTTTGCCTTTCCAAAAATGTATGGCACGCCTCCAACGGAGTTGTGGTTGATTTTCTATGATTATTCAAAGTTGACTTAACTTTCTGCACTACTTGCTGTCCCGTTTTTAAACATGTCCAAAACGACCAAAACCCGACACTGAACCATACTTATCACTTGTAAACTTATACCACAGCTTATTAGTCAACTGCAGATCATTTATCATCAGGTCTATAAGCAATAGCACTACTTTAAGCACTATTTTAATCTTATGCCAAACACCCCTTTAAAATTAAAACAAAACACCAACAACATCAATAGATGATCTAATTCATTTCTTTACATATAAACTTGATTAATTCTAAAACATAACCATTGTCTTGTCCATAATTCATACTAACATGGTCTATGATCATCAAACATGTATCTTAACTTCATAACATGGTTAATTTCGTTACTACTTATCTGCAAGACCCCAAATTAACGTAAGCTTGAATTAAGGCTTAAAACATACTAACCTTGTTGGGAAATAATCAAACCACCAAGGAGACTTGTTAAAACACTTCATTGCATCATCCTGAAAGTGATTCTAGAGGGAAGTAAAGATAATAGTTTTCTCTTTTCTCTATCAAAGCCACATCTTACACATAAACACGTGTGTGTGTTGAATAAATTCTAGACTCTTAAGGATAATAACCCAAGGGTAGAATAGTAATTTTCTGTACTTAATTGTCGTTAGTCCCTGCCGTTAAATCCTCTGCATCGTTAATCCTTTTCCCTGAACTATTTTGCACTATATGTCCTTATTTCTAATAAAAACGAGGTAAAAGAATTTTCTTGTTTTCTAATAGCAAATTAAAGTACATTAACAAAATGTATAAAATTCAGGGTTTTACACTTGCTAAAGTCAACTAAGGCTAAACATCAAAATGTGGAACCTTAGAATGATGTTACTCACATTCATAAATCTGCGTGGATTACTCATGATATGTTTATGATATCAACAATGAGATTTATGAGTTAGAATATCATTGTTAAATTGCTAAACATAAGTGATGTATTATCATGTTTGGAATTTGATTGATAAGTCAAGCTATGAATGGAAAGATGCGTCCGTAGGAAGATAATCATAAATTTGGAATTTGATTAAGCTTTCACCTATCAATTATTTGATGAGGTTCAAAATTAGTTTCCTTGTTAGAAAGATTCATTAGGAAGATAATTATAATACACGAGCCTTCTAAACACACTTGCTGAAGTCAACTAAGGCTAAATATGAAAATGTGGAACCTTAAAATGATGTTACTCACATTCATAAATCAGCAAGGATTCCTCATGATATGTTTTTGATATAAAAAGTGAGATTTATGAGTTAGAATATCATTGTAAAATTGCTAACCATAAGTGATGTATTATCAAGTTTGGAATTTGATTGATAAGTCACGCTATGAATGGAAAGATGCGCCCATAGGAAGATAATCATAAATTCAGATTTTGACTAAACTATCACCTATCAATTATTTGATGAGGTTTAAAATGAGTTTCCTTGTTAGGAAGATTAATTAGGAAAAAGTTTTATATATTTATTGCTAGATAAATGTTAGATGTTTTAAATCATGCTTAAGAAATTAACAATGATTAAAACTTCTACATTTGTGTACAATAAGTATATAAATATGCTTTAACTGTCATACATGCTTTAAATGTTAAAGTCATGACAAGTTAGGTTACAAGACACTTTGATGAATGATCACTTTGCAAGATATGAGATCATAAGAAGGTTATATGAATCTATAAATAATCTTTGCTAGATATACAAAATGCTATAATCCACACATGGATTAAATGTATACATCTAAATAAGCTAAGTCTTAATTTTAATTGTAAAGCCAATCACTTGTGGGATTTGATTTATAATTATAAGTAAGAATGCTCATGACTAAATCTCAAAGCCAGTGGAAGTACTTAGTTTTATTTCTCTAAAATTGAATATGTTGTTAGACATATTAGAAACTATATTTCATTTTAGAAATTGTTATTAAGAGTGAAGTAAATTCTCTTATAAGTATTTTAAAAAATTAAATTTACAACCTTAGAGAATATGTTATGATTTAACATATGTGGTGAATTAAGTCTAGAGAATATATAGATAATCATTGAAAGAATCTTGAATGATGTATTTTACATGGTGAGATAAAAACACATGAATGAATGCTTTAGAACCACTGAAGGATTCATTAAGGGCGTGATATATGGTACATGGGATAAGTTGTATCTTTTGCATAAATGCAAGTTGATTTGACAACCTTAAGTTATAATTGAAAGATATTAGAAATAATGTTAGTAACATTAAAAGTCTAATTGGAAGACATTAAAGGAAATGTCGGAAACATTGGAATCTAATTTAGAAACATTAGTAGGAACATTCAAGTTAGTGTTGAGTTAGGAATTTATTCCTAGAACCAATAATGGAAATACTACGGATATACTTTGTGACACTCATAATAATATCATTATGGTTGACAAACTTGTAGTTTGCTTAAATATCCAAACCATTTAAGGTTTACAAAAATAGTAGCATATTAGTGTGGTATACACTAGTGCTAGTTTTAATTGAGATGATACTCGATTTCACTTTTCGCAAGACTTTGTTATGAATAACATTATTGCTAGAAACTAGCATGCTTGGTTTAAAAGTATAGTTGCATTATAATTAATAGGTAAGAATACTTTATAATTTTGGAAACTATTATGATAAATATTTTCAATAAGTGTATGGTACATCTTATGGAATGTAGTGTGATAATTGATATGATATTTTATATCATAGTCATGCGTATGTTTGACTTATCATCATATTATTCAGAGAATATCACAACTTGTGATTAATGAACAAGTATTCTCAAAGTTCCACAAGATCAATAATCTAGTTGTAGGAATCTATGATTTATCAACAATTGGATTGTTGTAACTAAGACTATAGTCTTCATACTAGAATTATGATGTAGTGATCTCTTGGGCCAATGAAAGTTTTAACTATGGCCCAATATAGATTTGTTTAAATTAGACTAAGTGTTACGTGTCGTTGAGAGGACCAACGACAGAGACCAGACCAGTGGATGGCAAAGCCTCAGCTCGCACACTAGGAACATTCAAGTCAAAGACAACATCATAGAAGTCGAAGATTATCTGAAGTCATACTCACCAACAGTTATGGACAAGGTGGGATGTAGAAGGAATGAGTTGGTGTTAAAGGATCTCTGAGATGACAATACTCAGAGATCACTTATAACCCTATGAAGACTTGTAAGTAGAGACTCGCCTTACCATTTATAGTTTAGGCGGGAGAATCTTCAAGGTATTTTGAGCGGGACAAAATAGGAGATTCAAGATAAAGCCTAGTACGACCTAGTAAGACAAAAGTGAATAGTTGGCAAAACTGTTCACTTAAAGTAGTTTAGAGGTATGTCTCAATATGGACATGCATTTAATACGTTGTACTCTTCCACTCAGAAGATGGCACGTATCAACTACTCCCACTAAGGAAGCAACCTCGTACCACTATAAATAGGAGGGAGAAAGAAGAACAACTCAATCCTTATGCTTGGATAAACTATCTAAGTTTCTTTCTCGCTTTGGAACCTCTTAACCCTCAGCTGTCTACCAGCGACTCATAGGTTCTCTTGTAAACTTGAGTCTCGAATCAAGTTTACTTGTTCTAGGGTTCATTTCTTATTGTCATTTAACGGGTGTATTCATACCACTTTGTAATACTTTGTTTATAACAGTTAATAAAGCATTACTCGTTTGAAAAGTATTTCTTTGTGTGTTCGTTTTTATACGAGTCATAGTATCAACAATTGTTGTATTTTGGGACTTTCAATAGGTATCATAGCGGTTTGATTTATAAAACTTTTATAAACCGTTCTTGTTTTTAAAATCAAGATCCAAATATGACTGAAACTATGCCTCGTATACCACCAACCTTTGGTCAATCTAGTCAAGCTAATACTTCGACCAACGCACTAGGCACCACATCCACTACCATACCTACACCTGTTGTAAGCCCTAGTAATAAAGATGATGACCTTCCCTGTTGTCCCTTATTATTATGATGATTAATAATAGAAAATAGATGAATAGAGATGGATTCCTAGAGAGAGAAGGTAGTGAGAGAAAGTAGAGAGATTGAGATGATTAACTTGGTGAATATTAGATTAGAATAGTGAGAGTACTAATGATCATCCACCCTTCCTAACATGCTAGGAGGGGTCTTATATAGCCGGGCTTACATGTAACCATAATGGGCTATATTGTTTGGACATGGCTTGTCTTTTGGGCTTTAAGTAGCTTAAATCCAAGCCCGTGAACCACGACTATTTAACTAACTATCACAACGTTCTAATAAATATTACAATAGAAACCTATGACCGGACATTCTTGTTTGACTCAATATTTTGAGGCTAACAATCTCCCCCAATGTGAGGTCATTCCTCTTTGATATTTGGATTCCAATGGAGATTTATGAATTTCGTCATAAATGAGTCTTGAACGTGTAACAGTAGTTTTGTTCCTTCATGTTGTGATCTTTGAGCCTTTGTCATTGTCTTTCGACTTATTCTTTTATCTTGAGATCTTCAAATCATTCTTGACTTGTCTTTGCCATCTTGCGATCTTGTGTCTTTATCCACATGCTCACACTATTAATTGTTGAATAAGTATTTGGGCATGAATATGTGGTTTTGAATCTTTGACTTTGCTGAGTACACCGTGACGCCACCTTCTCGAGACAAAACATAGACACGGACTGAATGGCTTTGACATTCTTCCTAAATCGGTAGCGTTTTACCTCCGGTCGGTGAAGACCGTTATACGATATTAAATACCGTACCCGTGATTAGGTAGATTCAATTAAGAATCTCCTTGACAGGGTTTCACGGCTGTACTAGCCGTTCTCTTTACTCGACCGTCTCAAAGCAAGACTGCGAACATAAAGAGTGAATCAATTGGATAAAAATCCGCTTGATTAAAGTCGTCAATTCAAATTCCTGGAACAAGTTTGATTCATTAAGAATCTTACCATTGTTGCTTTCCAGTTGACACAAGTTTGATTCATAAGAATCTCACAAGTCACCTACCGTAGAGCTGTTTGATGTTGACGCTAGAAGGATTTCCATTCGTCACTGTGAATATTAATGAATATCACTCTGAATGTTCTGGCAAGACCATAAAGATATTGCGTAGAAACCTGAAACGAGTTTGAATCAATTCAGAATCAAACCACTGTTGCTTTTCAGTTTTACACATGTTCAATTCATAAAGAATCTTGCATATGGCCTACTGCAGTGCTGTTTGATGTTAACACTGGAAGGATTTCCACTCATCATTGTGAATACTAAGTAGTATCACTCTGAGTGTTCTAGCAATATCACAAGGATATAGTGTAGGACTATCTTGATCTTCATCCGTGTGTCCTAACGAGATTTGATTGATCTATTGGCTCTAGACTCGATTTGTGCACTTTTAGTGGTCGAAGGCTGGAGCAGATGCCACCTATTCAATATAAACTATCTCGGAGTGAGAAAGTCAATAGAAGTCGAGTTGATCTCCGTGAAAATGAAACAAACTTCTTTTGAGAGAAGCCTGAGTAGCTAGAAAAGGGTTGTGCTTCACATCACTAGGTCCATGATGAGTTGTCTTCATGATGTGTTGACCTAGTTTCTACCTAAGTTGTATGGAGGGCTTCTTTATTTACACCCTTTATCCTTACATTTCTTTTTCATTCTTCAACCCCTTCAATGCTTACCAAGAAATCATTAATAGAACCTTGTTGTGATTGTTCCAGTGCTATCATCAGTACTTAGTCGGCATTCAGCTACATTTACATTCTACTCCATCTTTCCTAAGGACTTCTAATAATCTATTGGATTGTCCCTGGGAAGATCCCTCTAGTTCTTGTTGGATCATAGGACTTAAACCTAACCACCCTTTTGACACCAATAACGTCGTGAATTAAAAATGTTGTGGGTATTTGATCATAACCATGAGTGCTTGAGTCTTTAGATCACATTTTAATCACATGTTCTCCCCTATCTCTAATATATAAAATCTTTTGATATTAGAGATACCAAATTTGATTAAAATATATTTTGAAAAATACTCTTGAAAAACTTCGGGAGAAAAATGTGTCAAACTTAGCATGAAATTTGGAAAGATCCCCCTCAAAAATTGATCCAGTGGAATTGTCATTATGAGGATATGATCCACATTAAACTTTTGAGGATAGGTGTTGTTGAACACACAATTTTTGAAAGATTTTGAATATCATTGAGAAATTCTTGAAAAAATTGTGTTCAACGCTTTTTGAAAAATCAATTCTTTTTGACGAAAAGGTTTTTCTAAAGCATAAACTTGACTTCATAGACTTTGAATGTCTTGACGAATCCACTCAAGTGTAAGAAGATTTAACTTCTTTTGCTAAGGGTAAGAGCACGAAATCGTACACTCCCCCGTGAATATAGTTCCAGGTTGCAATCTGAAAGTGATTACAAGCCATTGTGTTGAGCTCAAAACGTTGAATGTTTTGTGACAAGCTCAACCCGTGATAGATTACTCTACCCGTTTGTTAGGATAAGTTTATCTTTAAAGATATACTTTCCTTTATTTGAAGTTCGAGTTACAGTCTGACATTTAACTGTAAGTCGTTTACATGACCTTAAAAACTTTGAATGTTTTTAATGAAAGCTCATGACCGAGAAATTTATGTTTCCCGTTGTTGAGGATAAGTAATCATCGTGATCAACTATCCTTTCTTTGAAGTACGAGTCACAATCTGAGGTAATTGTAAATCATTTTACATAAGCTTAAAAACTTTGAATGTTTTTAATATAGCTCATGACCGAGAAATTTTTAGTTTCCCGTTCAGAGGATAAGTTATCATCGGGATGAACTTTCCTGTCTTGTGAGCCCGGGTTACAGTCTGTGAGTTGACTATAAGCTATAGTGTTGAGCTTACTTGTGAAACCCCTGAGACACGTATTTATCTGATATTTGTTTCTTCAGCAACCAAACTCTGAGAGTGTCTTTTGTTGAACGGTATGAATAAGGAAAACCATTATGTTCTTGTTGAAACGTTACTTTATTACCTGCACTTTCATCAGTAGTTTGTATGCTTGCATGTGGGTTAGCGATATCTTGATGAGAACCATGTGGGGGTTTACTTTGAACCTTTTTCGTGGTAGAGGGAAATATCTTTCCAGTAGGAACCCATTTAAGACCAGTTGTTTTGAAGATTCTACCCGTTGGTATCCACTTTAGACAAGGTCTTGGAAACGTAGTTTTCTCATGCACAGCGGAAGACTTAATTGGAGAAAATCTATTTCCTATCGGGTTCCGTCCTTGAGATGCTCTAGCGTTTTGGTTCACCTTGTTCAGGACTTTTGTGATACAATCATCATGAATGGCATTAAACACGCATTTGTTGCATTTCGTGCAAACAAAGTGCTTAGCATCTGAGAAGGATCTATTGTTCCTAGGATAGGCTGATTTGGGCACATCATAGAAGGGTCTAGAATTCCTGGATGTGTGATTAGCGCTCCTTGGTTTCGGTTGGGTCCTATCTCTTGCTTGTGTCTTTATCTTAGCATCCTCTAGATAGCTTTTATGACCCATGTCATTTGAACTACTTTGAGGCATGTTCTTGGAGCTATTTCTAGAGTTGCTTGAAGCATTCATGTGATTGGGTTTTGCATAGGCAAAATGTGTTAAGGGGGATCTAGATAGTGGAGTGACTGTTTTTGGCAAATTGCTACGCTCGTCAACTTGGGATGCAAACCTCAAGTTCGATGTTTTAGGTCATTCAGATTTAAACGCATTCGGTTGTCTAGCAACTGAGCGGTTTCTGAATGGTTGAGTAGGAGGTTTCCCCAAGATTGACTGATTTGCTATCTTAGTATCCACATTATTTCCTTTTTGCTTCCTTAATTCATTTTTCACCGTTGTTAATGCAAAAACCTTTTCCTGAATCTGAGCTTTCAATTGCTCATTTTGTAGAAGTAATTGAGCGACACGTTGTTCTAACTTAATGTTCATATTATCAAATATGTCGTTATCAGCATTCGCGTCATTACTATCTACATTGTCGATAGGTTGCACAGATATTTCACTTAATGAAGCAGGCGGATGACTTGGATTTTGAGAAGCCAACTTTGATTCTAAAAAATTTATTTGTTTCACAAAATGTTCTTTTTCTGTATTAAAATCTTGAATCTTACGATCCAGTTTTTGTTCAAGAACAACGTTTGCTTTTTCAAGTTTTTCAAAATAGGTCTCAAATTTGTCATTTTTCTTTGAAAAATCGAGTTTGGCATCCTCAAAATCTTTTGTCTTTTGAGCTAACATAGTTTCAAGGTCATGAATCTGAGAATCATACACAGAAGTTAATTGTATCTCAGCCATTGGCTCTTCATCATAAATGGGTCTGATATCTGCATCATCGGCTGCTGGATCATTACCTGAGTTGTGGATGGTTTGTTGATGTTCTGATTCTATCCAACTGCTTTCTGTGATAATCGAAAAACCATCCAATATTTGACCATCATCGACATTTATCTCGTTCGTCTGCATCAGTCTTTCATTCACCCGTCTTTCAACTGGTAGTTTATGACGTGTTCTTTCGGCAATTAACTTCCTTACATCTGACATGTGTTGAAGAAACGTCTCCTTGAATTCTTGAACTTCTAACCGAGTATATTCAAAGAAGTATTGGTTTATGAATTCTCGATCATAGTGTACAGGCACCTGTGTATCAATGAATTGCTGAAACTGATTTTCGAGAACCAAAACGGCATCTATGGATTCAACCTCTTGAAATTCATCGTTGGCAAGTTGTTGTTTTAGGTGAGCTGCATTGAGTAACATTGTTCTTGTGAATGTCTCAACATCTTGACAAGTTAGTGACATGAATACCCGTTTGAATCCAAGTTCCACGCGAGTGCCCTTTAAATCGTCATTTTAAATAACTTGAAGGTGTGACTGGAGTGATCTAAAGTGTGTCATGCATCGTTCTTTTGCAACCGACATCTTGGCTTTGAGTGCATGCACATCTTGTGTTACGGAATCCATAATGGGTGACACAGTTGATGAATTGACTTTGGATCTAAAGTAGATATGGTGTGATTGGGTTGAGGTTTAAATTCTGAAAATTGCGATTTTTCTTCAGTCCGACAATAAATTCTCAGTCCGATAAAACGGTAAACCGAAAAATTTTGAATCGCCAAATTTTGAAAATGAGTTAGAAATTGCCAATAACTAGTAGGGAAATTTTTTGAAAAAATGAACATTTTAACAAAAAATAAAACCTAAAAATTTTGAAATTTGTCGTAAAAATTTGAATTTTGGTTCGAAAATTTGAATTTTTGGTCCGAAAATTTGAATTTTTGTTCAAAAAAATTTTCGCATCCCAAAATTTGAAATCGAAACTTAAATGGCCTAAAAATGGTATAGGAAAAAATAAATTTTAAAATGGTTTTCCCGCCAAAGTATAGATAGTCTAGATAGTGGCTAAGCCTAGATAGTAGCTAAGTCTAGATACTGGCTAAGTCTAAAAATGCTTCAGTCAAAAATACCATCAGACATTTTCAGAATGGTTGGGGTTTTTCGGAATAATGGACATTTTAGAGAATTGGACCTTTTTCGGAATAATGGGTATTTTAAGAGAATTGAGCTTCTTCGGAATATTTGATGTTTTCAGAGAAATGAGCTTCTTCGGAATATTTGATTATCTCAGAGAAATTTTCGGAAAAACCACTTTTTCGGAGAAAGTGACCTTCTTCGGAATAATGGCGGATTTCAGAGAAACGGGTATCTTCGGAATAAGTGATGTTTTCAGAGAAACGAGGATTTTTGGAAAAAGTGATGTTTTCAGAGAAACGAGGATCTTCGGAATAAGTGATGTTTTCAGAGAAATGGTGTTTCAGAATAATTGACGTTTTAAAAAAAATGGATTTTTTTCGGAAAAACGTACCTTCTTCGGAATAGATGCTATTTCAGAGAGCAAGACTTTTTCGGAAAACTAGGGTTTTCGGAATAAACTAAATTCAGATAAAAGATAATCTTCGGAATAACAACAAACCTGAAATCTTCGGAATAAGTAGATTCTTCAGAATTTTTGAAATCTTCGGAATAGTAAAACCCTTATCCGAAAAACTTTTTTTCGGAATAATAAACCCTTATCCGAAAATCTTTTTTCGGAATGATCTTGATGCAGTTAATGAACTGTAACTCAATAAATGAATCCAAACACCTCAAAATCTTGCGATTTTTTACCACAAAAACCAAACCAAATCTCTACCAAATCGATATAAATGATTTATATCAAGATTTATAGCCCGAAATAATAAAAAGAAATTTAATTCGGGATGATTTAGATAGAAAAATCAACCGAATCAAACTCAAACCAAACAACCAAACACAATCTACCCCGTGGCGATTGATACCAAATGTTGTCCCATATTATTATGATGATTAATGATAGAAAATAGATGAATAGAGATGGATTCCTAGAGAGAGAAAGTAGTGAGAGAAAGTAGAGAGAAGGAGATGATTAACTTGGTGAATATTAGAGTAGAATAGTGAGAGTACTAATGATCATCCACCCTTCCTAACATGCTAGGAAGGGTCTTATATAGCCAGGCTTACATGTAACCATAATGGGCTATATTGTTTGGACCGGGCTTGTCTTTTGGGCTTTAAGTAGCTTAAATCCAAGCCCGTCAACCACGACTATTTAACTAACTATCACAAAGTTCTAATAAATATTACAATAGAAACCTATGACCGAACATTCTTGTTTGACTCAATATTTTGAGGCTAACATTCCCCAACTTCTTGATGTTCGTGGGGGGTCACATGTGTCCAATGTCCTAGCATTTGATGAAGAAAATTTTTCAAGTTGGAAAAGTGAGTTTCTAATTTATTTAGACGGCTTAGAACCCTTCTTGATAGAAATATTAGAAAATGGGCCTTATGTGCCATTAGTCGTTTCCTCTACCCCTGAGAGACCCATTAAGAAGCCTGTTAAGCAATGGTCTCCAGCGGATAGACGTCTGGCTAACCATGACAAGAGACTTAAAAGTATCATAGTTCTTGCCTACCCAAGAACATTCTGAAGTCCATTCTCAAATGCAACTCTAAAAAAGAGATGTGGACTGAATTGGTTCTAGGGTATGAAGGTCCAGAAAAACAAAAGAAACAAAAATCTAAGCCTTAAGAATCAAGTTTAACTCTTTTAATGCTTTGGAAACTAAAACTGTTGCTCAAACTTATACTAGGCTTAAGATTTTGTTGAATGATTTGGGAAACAATGGTGTTGTTATATCTAAGGCTGAGGTTAATGCCACATTTGTAAACAACTTACCTAGGAAATGGCTTAGCTTAAACCAGACCTTAAGAGCAAATAATGCAATCAAGAATGATACCCTGGCCCAACTGTTTGGTAGATATAACTATGAAGAAGGGCTGATTGATTTTATTTACAAATCAGAGACTCATAGGTTTACCACCCATATCTCTTGTTAGAAAGATCTTGTTGCTAACCATTCTTTACAGGACAATGACTCTGACATAGAAGAAGATATAAGAAGCAGTCAAGAATTTCTACTAGAGATCAGGCAGAGTCGGAGCAGCCAAAGCTGACAAGTCCAAAGTGATTTGCTACACATGTGGTAAAGCTGGTCACTTCCAAAAGGACTGCTGGTAAAATAAGACTTCCTCTCCAAGCTTTCCCTCATCCAGCAATGATCACAACATCAAAAAAGAATTTTACTCCATCTCCGTTCAAGCAAACTTATCACTCTGGCACTGAGGGAAAGAAGGATTACAAGGTCAAATATAAAGCACTGAAAGCTGAGTTGGTGAAACTCAATCAAACAGCGGATGAAGCAACAAAGAAAAAATATAGCAAAAAGAATGAAAAGGGTCTTATTGATGCCTCCTTCGATTGGGATGATGAACCTATTACATCAGAGGATGAAGGAACCAATACTGTTAGAGCTTTTATGGATGTCGCTGATGAGGAACCAACTGTTGGTAAAAGCGAAGCAAGATCTGGTCAATGTGTGGATATCACCATGAAAAAGGTACAGAGATTGCGTTCTATGCTTGATGGTCCTGATAGAGACCGTGTCAATGACTGCTGTTGATGCAAAAGTTGGTTGATCCTTGCTAGACCCGAATTAGGCTTAATTCGGGTAGGTTGGGCTCCGGCTCCTACACCAAGTGAATTGTTTGGTTGGGATCCTGCACACTAAACAACACGCGTTAAGCTTACCGTGGGAAGGTTTCCCACGATTAGACTCCAGCGTGAGAGTAAGTAATCGATTTAGGGTTATATGAGTTTAGAGTGAGTCGTAATACCTTTGTGGAACCCCTAGGGGGTTCCTTTTATAGGCAGTGAAACCCTAGTGGGCTTTCACTGATCCTTCGGCCCCAAGGAAGAGATAAGCACCAGAATTAGAATGATTGTTTATCTTCTAATTCTGGTAGTGAATATCCTCTCCTTATTGGGGTAAAAATATTCCTAGACAGAATATCATTCTGTCTACCCCTATGTCGGCCGTGTCGGGCGTACTGGGCCGTGGGCCGCACACATGTGTGCGGTTACTGTTCATTCAAGCCCATAAGCCTGACTGACATTATCCCACCCATCTGTGATGAGCCGGATACGGGCAGTACCCTTGGGCCGGGTCTATGACCCGGCTGGGGACTATACGTCATCATGTCCCCCCAGTCTAGTTGTTACAACCGTAGGTGGAACCTCTAGACTACAAAGATGCTCCCGGACGTACCAAGGAAACCATAGCAAAGGACCATTTTGTTCAAGAATTTATGTTGGCCGCACGTGGCAACCTGGCTTAAGAAGTTATCTTATCACTACTTCATCTATACATAGCAGCCGAGACAAATTAAATATATCATTAAATGTCAAGTCTTACGTAAGAGCCGCATAACCTGTCGACGTACAGTCGGTATCCGGCCCGGCCCAACAGGCCTGCGGCCCACACACACCTAACTTACCCTTCAAGAAACCCTAGCACTATATTAACAAGGCTAGGGGTCTCATTCTACAACGGGTTCTCTCTCATAACTACACCTCTTATACCACATATTCATCCGATACTAACTTGACCGTCGGAGGTGGACCCCGGGGCTCCGGCCTCAGGTCCACGTCTAACCGGTTTACCTTTGTTTGCAGCATTAATCAGGACCCGGGAAGACGACGAACGGCCCAGGAGAGTCGCCGAACCGGCCCAACCAAATTATGCTCCAACAAGTTGGCGCCATCCGTGGGACCTAGACAACTATGTTTCGTACTCTCACGTTACCAGAAAGCAAAACTCAATACAAAAAGTCGGTAATACTAACTCTTATAATTTACATATTATTCGTAGCTTGTTCTCATAATGGGAGTGGGTGATTTTCTAGCGTGTAAATATTTTATTTTGGCAATACTTTTGCTATGCAGCATTAGCCGACAAATATTGTCATTATATGATTTGCTATTACTGTATGTATTGCTAGGAATTGCTAAACCAGTAAACCTATCATGGATAAAATCCGCCCCTTGTATACTATGATTTTCATTACAACAGACATTAGTTGCGAGGCTATCAATGGTGATATTCTATTTTTTGGAAAGGATATATTCTTTTTCGGTAACAAATATTATCAATTTTTAATCCGATAATAAGGATATTACCTAAATCTTTTTCATAATTATCAATTATCTCTTATTCTTTTTGGTAACAAGATATTATCAATAGTTTTACTTTGATAAATACGAATATCATCTAAATCTTTTTCGCACTTTCATGTTATCGGAAAACAGAAATCGATTCTAGGCCGAACGTTGGTAAATTTGAACCATTTTTATTTTTTACTCATTGCCATGTTTTTGTTAAACTGGTAAACTTAAACCATTTGTGCTCGACGTTAGCTATGCATTAAGGATGGGTAACAATTTTATCACTCAATGTTACATATTATGTAGCACATGAACACGTATCCAAATATTTAGCTAATCTCCTATGTTTTGCGAATAAAATGCATGGTATTCGTAGAGCCGTGATATGCATGTCTGCTATATATGGCAAATATGTTTAGAAATAAATATTTTATATATATCATATCAAACTCGGTTATGGCGCATCGTAAATACATATGAACAATATATATGGAAACGATTTTAGCAGAATTATGCATAACCCATGCAAAATATCTATATACGTGTTAAAATCAAAATTTTATCCGCAGTCTTGTGCACTGTTTTTCCGCGATACTCCCGCATGATCAGACATGTTTTATTTTTTATTTGCGGTCAGGACATGTCTATCCGCGCTCGTTCACACGTTTAGATATATTGTTTATGTTAATAAAAAATATTACATATATCATTTAAATTATTACAAGATATTATTTATCTTTTAACTTGGGTAAAGTTATATTTTAATATATTCAAAACTTATAAGATGTTACGGATATCTCTTAACTTGGTAACAAGATATTATATATATCCTTTAGCTTTGTGCGATTTCCTTTTATTACGATAAATGTTCGCATTTTTCAATACATATCTAGATACATATTTTCATGTCTAGTATTAAGTGATTACTTATTATACATATATATATATATGCTAGTCCGTACACTCGGATATATTCTGCCTACGGGCGTACATGTACACATCGTTCCCAGGTGGAATAAGAGGATTGAGTGAACCTAATAATTCAACTTATCGTGTAAGAGGGATGCAACCCCAACGACCATGGATCATGTATCCTTGTTAGACACCTTGCTATCAAGACGTTGTAGTAAGTTACGCAAACCACATGACTCATGATGGACTAGCAAAAGACACATTGTGCACGTCTAACAAAATTTTGTCAAAACTTTGAACGTCCTTATGGTAGTAGCCGTACACCGCACGTAGTGGCATAGCTCATCCCATAAGTTAGTTAAGATAAGTCTTATACTATGTGACAATTCGCGGTTATGGCAAGACCCATCCGCGTTGGTTCGCACGTTCGAACCCAATTTCTATTTTTTGTACGCAGCTATGGTACGTCCATTCGCGTTGGTCTACGCGACCGTAATTTTTTGAATAATTGATTAAGTTTAATATTACTAATCGAGTTTAGCACCATTAAACTTGGGGGGCTACCAGGGTATAATAATACCACTATTTCCGTGCATGACACGCAAATATCTTTGGATATATTCCTTTGCCGCAGAAGTCCGCCTTCTGCCGGTTTATTCCTTTGCCATGGAAGTATCTCTTCCATTGACTTATTCTCTTCACCGCGGAAGTACTTCTTCCGCGCGCTTGTTTTGCGCCATGGAAGTATCTCTTCCATTGGCTTTTTCCTTCGCCGCGGAAGACCTCCTTCCGCGCGCTTATTTCTTTGCCACGAAAGTACCTCTTCCGCTGGCTTATTTATGCACCGTGGAAGTATCTCTTCCACGTGCTTATTCATGCGCCGTGGAAGTATGTCTTCCACGTGCTCATTGTCCTTCGCCGTGGAAGTATCTCTTCCACGTGCTTATTGTCTTCGCCGTGGAAGTACTCCTTCCACTGGCTTATTGTCTTCGCCGTGGAAGTACTCCTTCCACTGGCTTATTGTCCTTCGCCGTGGAAGTATCTCTTCCACGTGCTCATTATCCTTCGCCGTGGAAGTATCTCTTCCACGTGCTTATTCATGCGCCGTGGAAGTATCTCTTCCACGTGCTCATTGTCCTTCGCCGTGGAAGTATCTCTTCCACGTGCTTATCGTCTTCGCCGTGGAAGTATCTCTTCCACGTGCTTATTGTCTTCGCCGTGGAAGTACTCCTTCCACTGGCTTATTGTCTTCGCCGTGGAAGTACTCCTTCCACTGGCTTATTGTCCTTCGCCGTGGAAGTATCTCTTCCACGTGCTCATTATCCTTCGCCGTGGAAGTATCTCTTCCACGTGCTCATTATCCTTAGCCGTGGAAGTATCTCTTCCACGTGCTTATTCATGCATCGTGGAAGTATCTCTTCCACGTGCTCATTGTCCTTCGCCGTGGAAGTATCTCTTCCACGTGCTCATTATCCTTCGTCGTGGAAGTATCTCTTCCACGTGCTTATTCATGCGCCGTGGAAGTATCTCTTCCACGTGCTCATTGTCCTTCGCCGTGGAAGTATCTCTTCCATGTGCTTATCGTCTTCGCCGTGGAATTATCTCTTCCACGTGCTTATTGTCTTCGCCGTGGAAGTACTCCTTCCACTGGCTTATTGTCTTCGCCGTGGAAGTACTCCTTCCACTGGCTTATTGTCCTTCGCCGTGGAAGTATCTCTTCCACGTGCTCATTATCCTTCGCCGTGGAAGTATCTCTTCCACGTGCTCATTATCCTTAGCCGTGGAAGTATCTCTTCCACGTGCTTATTCATGCGTCGTGGAAGTATCTCTTCCACGTGCTCATTGTCCTTCGCCGTGGAAGTATCTCTTCCACGTGCTTATCGTCTTCGCCGTGGAAGTATCTCTTCCACGTGCTTATTGTCTTCGTCGTGGAAGTACTCCTTCCACTGGCTTATTGTCTTCGCCGTGGAAGTACTCCTTCCACTGGCTTATTGTCCTTCGCCGTGGAAGTATCTCTTCCACGTGCTCATTATCCTTCGCCGTGGAAGTATCTCTTCCACGTGCTCATTATCCTTAGCCGTGGAAGTATCTCTTCCACGTGCTTATTCATGCGCCGTGGAAGTATCTCTTCCACGTGCTCATTGTCCTTCGCCGTGGAAGTATCTCTTCCACGTGCTTATTGTCTTCGCCGTGGAAGTACTCCATCCACTAGCTTATTGTCTTCGCCGTGGAAGTACTCCTTCCACTGGCTTATTGTCTTCGCTGTGGAAGTATCTCTTCCACGTACTTATTGTCTTTGCCGTGGAAGTACTCCTTCCACTGGCTTATTGTCTTCGCTGTGGAAGTATCTCTTCCACGTGCTTATTGTCTTCGCCGTGGAAGTACTCCTTCCACTGGCTTATTATCTTCGCTGTGGAAGTACTCCTTCCACGTGCTTATTGTCTTCGCCGTGGAAGTACTCCTTCCACGTGCTTATTGTCTTTGCCGTGGAAGTATTCCTTCCACTGGCTTATTATCTTCGCCGTGGAAGTACTCCTTCCACGTGCTTATTGTCTTCGTCGTGGAAGTATTCCTTCTACGTGCTTATTGTCTTCGCCGTGGAAGTATCTCTTCCACGTGCTTATTATCTTCGCCGTGGAAGTATCTTCCACGTGCTCATTATCTTCGTCGTGGAAGTAATTCTTCCGCTAGCGTATTATCTTCGCCGTGGAAGTAATTCTTCCACTAGCGTATTATCTTTGCCGTGGAAGTATCTCTTCCACGTGCTCATTATTTTCGTCGTGGAAGTATCTCTTCCACTGGCTCATAAGTACTCCTTCCACTGGCTCATTTTTTTTTCATCATGGAAGTACTCCTTCCGCTTGGTCATTACTTTGCCGCGAAAGTACGTCTTCCGCTAGCTTATTATTTTTACCACGGAAGTACATCTTTTGCTGTCTCATCGTTTGCCATGGAAGCAAGTCTTCCATTGGCTCATACTTTTTGCCACGGAAGTACGCCTTCCGTTGGTTCATATCTTTGTTGTGGAAGTACGCATTCCATGATAAATTACTTTGCCCGACTACGGAATGATTTTTCAAAATTTTACATTTTTGACCTTAATTGGACGGGGCCTGATCAACCGTGTTTAGTGTAGGAAAAATCGTGAAAGTTTTTAAGTCATTATCTAAGTCGTGGTCATAAGACGGATGTAAATATCCGCATCAACTTGCCACAGAGATACGCCTTCTGTTGTCCTTAAGCCGAATAAAATATTCGCACTATGTTGCATCATTAGTGGGTATACAAGGTACGCCTTAAAATATTCACGATGCAGCATACAGGTTCCACCTCCACATTTACAAAACCTTCTTATCATCCTCACGTTAGGGATGAATAAGAATGATACCTTGCCAATGCCAGTGTTACCCCGGCTATAGAACACGTTTTCTTCTTACGGGGTCCTTACCGTCTAATCGCGGGAAACCAAGCATTCGAGCACAACCGCCCATCTTACGTATACGTGTTTTCCCATTTCTTTCGACGTGGATATGCTTACAGGTAGCGGATATGGTGTAAAGTCTAGTAACCTCGGTGACAACCTCACATACTAGACTGGGGGGACATGATGACGTATAGTGGCTATGCTCACTATTCGTAATCCCAAACCATCATCTTATCGCTAAAAGTAGCCCATTACGAGTGGAGCCATATGTTACGGACAACCCACGAGGATGTTCTAGCAGCAAACCGCACGCGGTTGTTTAGTGAGCATGATACACGAATGAGTCTAGCATAACATGATCATGGACCATATCATACTAGACTGGGGGACATGTCGACGTACAGTCGGTATCCGGCCCGGGCCAACAGGCCTGCGGCCCACACACACCTAACTTACCCTTCAAGAAACCCTAGCACTATATAAACAAGGCAAGGGGTCTCATTCTACAACGGGTTCTCTCTCATAACTACACCTCTTATACCACATATTCATCCGATACTAACTTGACCGTCGGAGGTGGACCCCGGGGCTCCGGCCTCGGGTCCACGTCTAACCGGTTTACCTTTGTTTGCAGCATTAATCAGGACCCGGGAAGACGACGAACGGCCCAGGAGAGTCGCCGAACCGGCCCAACCAAATTATGCTCCAACATAACCCGACATGAACAACTGTTCATCTGACTTGTTTGACTGACAAAAGTGCAGACAGTCAGAACCTTGAGCAGTGCAAACGTGTGGGTCAGATATGACCCGTGGGTCCCACCTGACGTTTCACTTGCCACTTGCCCCCTAGCCACACGATTAAGAATAGTGGCCGACACGTGTCACACATCCAACAGGCTGTGACCCTCGAGGCAACCCTATAAATAAGCCACCCCTACGGCTGTGTGAAACACACAGTTCATAACCTCCATTTCTGCCATTAAAGCTTTTCTCTTAGCTTGAACCAAGTACGCACGGATCCCTTCACACGCAGGTTAGAATACCACGTCCTTACACTCTTGTTTAGTAATGGCTCATAGAAACAGCCCTACCATCGGATCCGTGCTAAATGTCATGACCCAAGACCAATTAAACCATTTTTGTACAAATTACTTCATCCCTACCAACCTACACCCCTCACTTCCTGGCGCCGGAGACCTCATAACTGAGGCTCCAGCGGGTAAGATAGGCCTTTATACTCGCCTGTTTGACGCGGCTAATTACCGCATCCCTTTCACCCACTTTCTCGTATATCTGCTAGGATATTATAATGTACACATTAGTCAGCTCCACTGCATAGGTGCCTGTAAGATTAGCCAATTCGAGATTCTTTGCCGTGCTAGGAGAATCCCCCCAACCGTAGAGTTATTTAGGTTGTTTTATACCCCCAACTTAGTGAACGGTTGGGTATCTTTCAAGAAACGAGCCTCCAACAGTCCACAATCACACAACAAACCAATGGATTCACTGAAAAATTGGTATGATCATTACTTTTTCATTGACGCAGTGGTATGGCCGGGTGATTATGTCATTAGAACCAGAATCCCGCACGACCCCAAGCCGCACACCAGTACATACAATCCTCGTCACTCCCAAGATTTAGATCTAAATAGGACTGGATTCCACAGAAACCTACCCGAATCATTCCTATGCTTGCTAGGAATTAGCCGCAATTACTTTGGTCCTTCCAATAGGTATCCCGTTTTTTGGAGAAGGCAGGGCGAAGGTAGGCTAATCATCCGTACGCCAAGAAGAATGTATACATGTGTTTGCATAATAACTAACATTTATTGTTTTGTGCTGGACAAAAATGAACTTTTTTGGACTGTTGCGCCAGGGCGATCCAAGGCTTGTACCGGAAGGTCTCCGTCCTCTTCGTGAAAATGAACAACCCCTTCTCGAGCACACCCGACCAGTGACGGTTGCCTTGGAAGCCGTGCCTGATCCCCATTCTGACGAGGAACATGGAGACAACGGCGGTGGTAACAACCAGATAAACCAAGGAGGGGCCGGGCCCTCCTCACCACATAGAGAACAACAGGGAGACAATATTGAACAAACCGACTCCAGCATTCGCCGACTGATGGGCGATGATGATGATGAAGTGCAACAACATGTCAACCTGGATGAAGAGGAGGAAGCCGAGGAGGAGATTGCTGAACTAACAACGCAGCCCATCACCAGGCGTACCCGGAAGAGGGGGAACCGTGCGAGAGGGACTGCCTCGGTCGAGATTGGTGAACACAATGCTCCCGCCAAGAGGCTTCGAGAAGACCACCCCATGTATCAATCTGTTGGGAGTGCTACCCAGGGTTCCGAGGCTAACCGGGCCGCTCATGTCGATCCCGTCACCCAAATTGCCCCAACCGCCTCCGAAGTAGCAAGAAGCAATATGTAAGAAACCATCTCAATATGCGAGAATTTCCGTTTTTTTTTTTAAGCCATACTTAAGATATTTCGTAATACTTGTGCCGCAGGGACAACCAGGCTGGTGCCGCGCCTCCTTCTGACACCCAAGTGGATAAGGAGAAAGGAAAAGCTGTCGAAGAAAACCCCACAGCCCCCACAAGGTCCGGCCCTGTGTTTGAAGATGGTTCACCCCTAGCTTCCCAAGACTTCCCCACGTCCGGCGCTCCCCAACCTTTTAACCCGGTGTGGACTATTACCACGGCGTCGCGATTGAGAAATGCTGACGAGTGCCGGGAGTACCTCAACAACTGCATACCACCAAGCTTGGTGCAAGAGGTAAACTCGCTCAGTCATGCGGATTTGGCGGATGAGTATAATGGCACGCTGGTACATCAAATGGCGATGGGAACCTCAATGAGGGTTAGGTTTGAAGCTGCGCTTGGGCATGTTGACTCTCTCAAGAGGAAAGTTGGACGGAGAGAAAAAATGATTGAAGATAATGAAGCCCTGATTGCTGACCTCCAATCCCAACTAGTGAATGCCGAGGCGACCATCAAAAAACAGTCAGCCCGCGCGAGTGAATACGATCAGCAAGTAACCCACCTTGAGTCCCAACTAGATGTTGCAAACACCAAGGTACATATCCGTGCCGCGCTACCCATATTAAAAAAGAAATGAATGTGCTAACACGTTTTTCCCTATAGGTAACCACGGCTGAAGCTTTTGCCCACTCTTACTCCAGCCAAGTAAATGTTCTAAACCAGAAACTAGAGGACGCGCACCTGGCCGTCCAAAACATGGAAAAAGTGCAGACAGACCTTGCTGAGGAGAGGGCCGTCATCCAAGAACTGAAAGAGGCAGTTGCCCAAAAAGAATTGATGGTTGATGCCCTGACCGCTGAGCGTGACAACGTACTATGCCCCCAACTGCTAACAGCCATTGCCGGCCGTAGGTGGATGGTTGGGCATGGAGCACGCCTAGCCGTTATGAAGGTGCTAGAGGCCCCATCCTTTGTACAACAGTTCGCCAACCTTGTATCTGATGGTATTGACCACGGACGACACGAAGGAATGGTTGAGGCTGCTGAGCTGATCACGAAAGGGGGAGACATCGCCCGTCATACCTTCTTTAAGCCCGAAGCTGCCAGCAAGATGACTGCCTCCATGGCCGCGATGCAAGATCTACATTACCCATTCCTGGATGAGCTGGAGGCCACCAAAGATGCCCCAAACACTGAAATCATGGAAAAGCTCAGTCCTAGCACGCCTTCCAATGCCTCCTTTCCTCTAACCCTTCCTATATACGAGGACGTAACCAGGGTCGTGCTTGACGAGGAACCCTTAGGTGTGGTGTTAGAAAGAACTGCGGCTCAAGCCCAGAAGCGGGGAGAAAGTGATGAATGGTTGCCGCGTCTGATCAAAGAGCAAGCAGAAATGGGTAGGTTTCTCCCCTCTATTTAGGATGCTCCTTTTTCATGACAAAATACTTGTTTTGTAATCTATGAATATGTATTGTTTCTATTCGTCCGTGCATGTACACGGCTAACAATATTTGTGTTTTATAAGTCCGTGAGTAACCACGGCAATTTTGACATGTATAGAAACCTGTGTATTTTTCTTGTGTTTGAAATATTGTAGATCAATACTGCATGATATATCACGTCTTACACACAAAGAAAATGCATACAAGTCTATAATTTACTAGACATGCGACGTGCGTCTTTGTTCATGCGGAGCACCATGTGGCTATAGCATATGAAACTTACCCCAACGTCTTGTGAGTAAGGTGTCTAGTAAGGATACGTGATCCGTGCGGCTGGGGTTGCATCCCTCTTACGCGGCAAGTTGAATTAGTAGGTTCACTTAATCCTCTTACCCCACCTGGAGGCGTACGGTACATGTACAGTAATTTGAGAGAATGCATACGAATGAAACATGGCATATTATAATACAAGTAAAATTCATACGGCTAACAAAAAATATAACAAAGAAGGAAAAATGGTTTGCATGAAACAGGCCGTGGAGCTAGCTAGGCACCACGGCATTTTATTAGAACGTTTACACTTTTGTTTGAGTAATGACGACAAGTCCTAAAAAAAACAAGAAAGGAAACTTAAACAATCATAAGAAGAACAAACAAAACAAATAACCCGCATGGTTCTTTATTAAGACCGCCTATAGCGAAGCACCCATGCGGAAGCCGTAGCTTTCAAAGATAGCACCTTTTGAGATTGGAAATGTTCCATGTGCGCTCTAGGTCGCGGCCATCCATGCCACGTAACTTGTATGCGCCTCGTCCCAAGGTTTCAGTAACCTCATACGGTCCTTCCCATTTAGGGCCCAGTTTTCCTGTATTCTCCACTCGACTCGCTTCGTTAGCACGATAGACGTAGTCTCCCGGTCGAAAAGAAACACCCTTGACCTTGGCGTCATAATAAGCCTTCATCTTAGCCTTGGACTTAGCCTCATTGATGGCTGCTATTTCCCTTTTCTCTTCCAACAGATCCAGGTTGATTCTCAGTTGTTCATCATTTGTGACAACATTAACCTCCGCCGTGCGGATGGTAGGCATCCCTATCTCTGCTGGTATAACGGCTTCAGTGCCGTAAGCCAATGCAAACGGAGTATCTCCGTTGGCTGTTTTTATCATGGTTCTATGTGCCCATAGCACGTGTGACAACTCATCGACCCATTTGCCCTGTCGTTCATCCAGCCGCACCTTGATTCCATTCCCCAAGCTCCTATTTGCTCGTTCGACAAGGCCGTTCGTTTGTGGATGCTTAACAGATGCGAAGCGCCGTTTGATGTTCAATGATGCACAACAGTCTTTGAATGAGTTGTCCGTGAACTGCTTGCCGTTGTCCGATATAATTTCTCCTGGTAGACCGAAACAGCATACGATGTGTTCCCACACAAACTTCTTGACCTGCTTACCTGTGATAGACTTGACTGCCTTGGCTTCTATCCATCGTGTGAAGTAGTCCATTGCAACAATCAAGAATTTAACCCCTCCCGCAGCTACAGGAAATGGTCCTGCAATGTTAATTCCCCACTTGTAAAATGGCCATGGGGACGTGATAGGTGTAAGCTCCTGTTGCGGGTGTCGCGGTACTGGCCTATGCACTTGGCAATCATTGCACATGCGAATCATGTTGTGCGCGTCTCTGTGCATAGTGGGCCAATAGTATCCTGTTCGTAAGGCTCGGGCTACCACGGATCGTGGGCCTGCATGCATGCCGCACAACCCTTCGTGTATGTCACTGATGACGTAAGCCGCCTGGCGTGGTCCAACACACCGCAGCCACAGCTGCAAGAAAGAGCGTTTGTAAAGGATGCCTTCTCGGAGTTCGAAATGTTGTGACTTCCTTTTAACGCGCCTTGCTGCTTTTTCCTCGTCTGGAAGGGTTTCATTAGTCAAATAATTGATGATTGGGGTCATCCACGTAGGTCCCTCCTCCTCAACTATAGCGGCCACTTCCCCTTCCGTGATAGATTTCTCCTTGAGTATTTCCACCCAAACCTGTTTAGACAAGTGGGCGAAGCTCGTGGATGCGATCTTGCTGAGAGCGTCCGCTTTCTTGTTCTCGCCCCTTGGCACCTGCTTGATGAAAAACTTACTGAAAGTCGTGATTAACGACTTGACTTTTTCCAAATACCTGACCATGTTGTCCTCCTTAGCCACATACCCCCCTAGAATATGGTTCGCGACAAGCCGTGAGTCCACGTAGGCCTCAAGGTTGTGGACTCCCATTCTAGCGGCGATTTTTAAACCCGCAATTAATGCTTCATATTCCGCTTCGTTATTGGTGGCCGTGAACTCAAAACGGAGGGTGTATGTGAATTCCATTCCTTCTGGATTTGTGAGGATGAGACCTGCCCTGGACCCGTCTGTGCATGAGGATCCGTCCGTGAATAGCACCCAAGGTTCTGCTGGGACCTCGTCTTGCTTAATGATTGGTTCTTCCTCATCCGGCTTCTCGATCAGGAAATCTGCCAAGATCTGGCCTTTAACCGCCGTCCTCGGTCTATAAGATATATTGTGCCCCCCCAATAAGATGCTCCATTTCTCCAGCCTCCCTGCCACGTCTGGCCTAGAGATAACCTGCTTGATTGGCTGATCCGTAATCACCACAATTGGGTGCGCCTGAAAGTACCGGCGCAACCGCTTTGTAGCAAATACTAGTGCTAAAACCAATTTTTCCATAGAGGAATAATTCAGCTCCGCCACTTGTAGTGTTCTACTTATAAAGTAGACCGGAGTTTGTATTGTATCTCTATCCGTCATCAGTACCGCGCTTATTGCGCCATGAGTAGCTGAGAGATACATAACGAGTTCCTCCTTTGGCCGGGGAGCTACTAACATGGGTAGAGATGCGAGGTGCTGCTTGAGTTGACAAAAAGCTTCCTCAGCTTCCTTCGTCCAACGGAAGTCTCCCTTTCTAATACACTTCTTGAGTGTCTTAAATAGGGGTAATGACTTTTCTGCGGATTTAGATAGGAATCTATTCAGCCCGGCTAACTTCCCATTCAGGGACTGCACCTCCTTCCGTGTCTGCGGGGACGGTAGTCGTATCACTGCGTCTGTCTTCTCTGGACAAGGTTTGATGCCATTTGGGTCAATCAAATATCCCAGGAACATTCCTTCTGTTGCACCAAACGTACATTTCTTTGGATTTAACTTCATGTTAATCCTTCTCAGCGTGTCGAATGTCTCCTGCACATCCCGGAGAAGTGCCTCCTCCGTGTGGCTTTTTATCACCAAGTCATCAACATATACTTCCAAGTTGCGTCCTATTTGTGATTCGAAAGCTTTATCCACCAACCGCTGATACGTAGCGCCGGCGTTCTTTAATCCGAACGGCATTTTCGTATAGCAATATACGCCCTGGCTCGTGTGGAACGCCGTTTTTCTGCATCCTCCTCCGCCATCTGGATTTGGTGATACCCTTTATATGCATCCAAGAAGCATTTGAAAGGATATCCATACAAGGACTCTACTTTCCAGTTGATTTCTGGTAACGGGTAACAGTCCTGTGGGCAGGCCTTGTTTAGATCCGTGAAATCCACGCACATGCGCCAACTTCCGTCATGTTTCTTGACCATGACCGGATTAGATAACCACTCGTGGTAGTATACCTCGCGCATGATGCCTGCGTCCACCAGCTTCCGCACTTCCTCCAGTATAACTTGACTTCGCTCGGGCGCCTGGCCGCGCTTCTTTTGCTTGATGGGTTGGTACCCTTGGCGGATTTGGAGCTTATGCTCTGCTATCGCACGTGGCACACCCGTCATATGTTTTGGCTCCCATGCGAATATGTCCAGGTTTGCACTTAAAAGAGAGCACATGGCCCTTTTGCTGCTATCCGAGAGCGCCCCTCCTATGGATACCTCCTGTTCCGGATAGTCAGGGTAAATGGCCACCTTCCAATTGGGTGGTGGTGCTCCATCCTTGGGTGGGACAGGTGGTGCTGGTGTTGTCACAGTGTGACACTCGGATGTTGGCACGACTGTGTTGTAAATAGTAACGATTCCCCCATCAACGGGGAATTTAATCATTCCGTGTGCCGTAGAGGGTACTGCCCGGATAGCCAAAATGCCTGGTCTGCCTATGATTCCATTATAAGGAGAGTGTAAACGTATCACCATGAAGTTCATCCACGTTGTAGTGGAATGTTCCTCATTCCCAATGGTGACAAGCAAACGCAACTGCCCTATCGGCCAGATAGTGTCTCCACTAAAGCCAGTAAGCGGCGACGTGGCCGATACTAATTGGCTTCTTATTTCTGGGCATAACTGCACAAAGCAGTGTTCATACAGCACCTCTGCTGACGACCCTCCATCCACATACATGCGACGAACATTGTGTGTTCCAATGCTTATCTCAATAGTGAGAGGCGCATCAATCACGTCGCTTGCTGTAATGAGAGGGAATGAGATTTCCTTGCCGCGTGAAAATTTTTGGCCAATTTTCTATCTCGTGCGGCGCTGTCTGGATTGGATCATGTATATGGTAGAAGGCTTGTCCTTTTGGGGATCCTTCTTATCATACTTCTTGTTGTTGTCTTTTCCGTCTTTCCAATCCTTAACTAGGTGCTTGAGTTTGCCTGATTTGATTAGCGACTCAATATGCTTCTTGAGCTGGATACACTCCTCCGTGCCGTGTCCTTTGTCATTATGGAATTCGCAGAAGCGACTTCCTTGCCGACGTTCCGGGGGGGTGGTCATTGGGGGAGGCCTTGGAAAGTTCGCCCCTTCAGTCAACAAGATCTCCCGGTAGGACATCTTTAGGGGGGTGAACTTGTCGTCCGACCGTCCGCCTTTGCTTTGGCTCTTATAGTCCGAGCCCTTGTTATTGTTCTGGTTGCCTTGACCGCCCGACTGTCTCTGGGACTGGTCATTTGACCGGTACCCATTTCCTCGGGATGGGTAGGCTGCGGCAACAGCTGTCTCTCCCTCTATGAAATTTCTGACCCTTTCCATGAGGTCATCATATCTCTCTGGACGCTTGTCGTTGAGGCGCCTGATTAGTTCTCTGTCTGTTATGGCGTGCATGTAGTCAGAGATTTTCAGGAGCTCTGGCATGGTTCTTGTGCGTGTGCACTCATCATTGAAGCGCTCAGTGAAGGCTTCTGTGGACTCCCCCGGCCGTTGCTTAACAGTTGCCAATGAGACCGGATCCCTATTATACTTCTTCCTTTGAGTATAATTGTTCTCGAACGCAGTGCGTAGTTCCGGGAAACTATCAATGCTCCGTGGGGGGAGTGCCTCGAACCAGTCACGAGCGTTTCCAATCAAGGTCGAATTAAACATTTGGCACCATATAGGCATGGGCCATCGCTCAATTTTAGCCTGAGTATCGAATATTTTGAGGTGATCCACAGGATCACCGGACCCATCATAAGTCTTGATACATGCCGGCATGCGACGTTTGGTGTCCTCAGAATAGTTCCGTATGCGGAGGGTAAACAGATCTTCCCTGGGATCAGCCCATGGCCGTGTGAGCCTAGGGTCATCCCATGGTTCACACCATGGACGCGAGAGGTCCTCTGCTTCCGTATCCCGATAGTAAGGGCCACCATAATATTCCTCATTGTTTGGTGGTGGAGGCGTGCGCCTTGGCCGGCGGCGCTTAGGTGGATGGTCATCCGAGTCCTCCCCAGACGGATCTGGGGACGGTGGTGGTTCCCCGCCCTTTGAATAGGGACCACTTTTTTGAGACGAACCAGGAGCCTTTCTCCCAGTGTTCATTCTATCCCACACACTTGGGCGGCGTGTGGTTCTGGTCAGCTCTCGATCTGGCCGCTCGGGTGAGCCATCCGACCTTTCTCCTTCTTGAGACTGTGTTAGTTCTTGTATAAGGCGGTCCCCTATGCGTTCAAACACATTCCAGGGTTGAGGGTTTTCCTCAAAGGTTCCCTGCTCCTGAGGCCGTGTTCTCTTTTTCCTCCGGTTTTGGGAGGGGGTGGTTGGTCCACTGTCACCAAAGTTGAGTCTGGCTTGGAGGTTCCTCCCCAGACTCAATCTTGATGCGATCCCTGGGACGATCCTTTCAAAGTTCTGAGTGAGAACTCGAGTAAGATCCTCCTCACTGAGTGGCAGGGCTTCCACTTCTTCCTCCGTCGAGGGTCTGCGCAGTTCCTTGTTAGGAGGGTCTGGCGCACTCCCTGGATCAGGGTTGTCCAGGGTTGAAGTAGGCGGGGGTGTCACCGAGATCGTGCTCGTCACCCCCGCGGGTTGAAAACCGCTACGGTTACCCAGCCCGCCTGCGAGACGGTTAGGTGATTGGTTGGGGATGAGAATCCCTTCCCCTTGGGACTTCCGGGTCCCAGGATTCACATTCCTGGGGTTAGTAGGCGGATGCCCCTTCGTCATTGGAGATTCGAGATGAGATTTTGTTCTAGCTTAGTGTTATGGTCCCACGGAAGGCGCCAACTTGTTGATGCAAAAGTTGGTTGATCCTTGCTAGACCCAAATTAGGCTTAATTCGAGTAGGCTGGGCTCCGGCTCCTGCACCAAGTGAATTGTTTGGTTGGGATCCTGCACACTAAACAACACGCGTTAAGCTTACCGTGGGAAGGTTTCCCACGATTAGACTCCAGCGTGAGAGTAAGTAATCGATTTAGGGTTATATGAGTTTAGAGTGAGTCGTAATACCTTTGTGGAACCCTTAGGGGGTTCCTTTTATAGGCAGTGAAACCCTAGTGTGCTTTCACTGATCCTTCGGCCCCAAGGAAGAGATAAGCACCAGAATTAGAATGATTGTTATCTTCTAATTCTGGTAGTGAATATCCTCTCCTTATTGGGGTAAAAATATTCCTAGACAGAATATCATTCTGTCTACCCCTATGTCGGCCGTGTCGGGCGTACTGGGCCGTGGGCCGCACACATGTGTGCGGTTACTGTTCATTCAAGCCCATAAGCCTGACTGACATTATCCCACCCATCTGTGATGAGCCGGATACGGGTAGTACCCTTGGGCCGGGTCCATGACCCGGCTGGGGACTATACGTCATCAACTGCACCTTGGTAGACCTCCATTTTATAGAAGAACAAAGAAAGAACTTGTTAAACAAATTTCATAATCTTAAAACTAAGTTAAATCTTTGTCAATCTAAGTAACGAATCTCAAACCTTTTGTAAATCATGCAAATCAACTTCAAAATGAAGTCAGCAAACTCTCCATTGAAAATGAATCTTTAACTGATGATAATGCTGAACTTAGAAGAACCATTGAAAAATGGAACATAGGTCAATACACTGTGGAAGAATTGGTTGTTGAAACCATTCTAGGGGATGTTGTTCAAGCAATATGGGGTAAGGGTAGGTTTAAAAACCATATACCAGTGGCCAAAGTAAAATTTGTCCCCTCAGAGGATCCATCTGTAACACCCCCAAATATTCATACTTTAGTTCAGCGAAGAGTCGTTGGTGTTACGGGATATCACATTACTCAAATCATAGACAACGCATAAAAACGCGTCGTTTAATAATAAAGCATTTTCCATTCATGAATATCAAGTTACATAGGTCCCAAGTCATAGTATTTCATACAATTTTTACAAAACATTTGAATGGAAATTGTTATTTAAGTGCGGGCCATGAATTCTTGTCGTCTTCCCGAGAATTAACTTTAAGTACCTGAGATAAAACATGTTAAAAGAAAAGGTCAGCGAAAACGCCGAGTGAATTCGTAGAGTTTAAAAACACCATTAATATATCATCGGTATATAATCATTACCGAAAATCATTTTGTAAAAATCTTTGTAATAAGCCATAAAATAAGCCAAAAACATTTCATACAAATCATTGTTGTAAATCATACTATAGGCTTTTGCCTTCAAAACCATTATACGAACCAATGTCGTAAAAACATCATACAATACGTTTTATAACGTTGTATAGTGTTAAACAAAAACCGTTATATGAATATGGTTATGTAAAACCAAAACACGAACATAATATCAATAATAAGACCCTGTATTGATAGTCAGGCAATATATTGGAATTCAATACGTATAGCAGTATTTTCGTTATTAGATTATTATAAGCCGCATGACATTGCTACCTTACTATACCAAACAACGAGTAGCTAACCCAAAACTCATTTTCCCATCTAAAACACGGTGTCGTCACAATAATCACGCTTATATAAATCTTCTCATACATAAATTCGCTTACCAATCAATGTGGCACGACGGGGATCAACCGTCAAGGCGCGAACTGGGTGATCTTCCCCAAATAGTACTATTATATGCATAAGCGTCTACCAAATCCCGGTAGTTCCCAACTCATGCTAATGGGACTTTTAGTGACATAACCTAACTAATAATAATCCATTTCATTTTATTCATCGGGTCATATAATCATTCATCGGGTCATACAATCATTCGGGTCCAAATCAATAAGTAAACAGTCGGGACAACTGGTGTCCTATTTAATTAAAAACTAACATGTTATCTCCCTCGCGGGTTTATAAAACAATTCATAAAACATTTAAAGGAGTGCGAGGCTATGAACTCACGTTGATTGGGAAAGGCGGGTTATCGGCGATTTGGATGTACGGTACGTACTTCAATCACGGAAACCTAGACAAATAATACTCGGTCTTAGACTTTTGTCCAATGACTTTATAAAAATAATAGCTATCTATACATATGATGATTTTATAAATATGATGATGATCAAGTGGGATTGTACATCTTTATTCACTCATTATAGTGTTATGTGTTGTTAAATTTTAATACTAGTTTCACTAGTTTAACTTGTTTACATGTCAGGGCCCAATAAGCCCATTACATTCTATTAGTCCAATTGTTTACTTTTAACCTCAGCCTTATGCTTACATGTTGTGCCCAATTGGGTTAAGCCCAATGAGTAAGTCCATTAGAGTTTAGCCAAATTAGTTGGGTTAATAGTCCAATAACGCTAATTTGACCCGTTAATGTCCATAAGTTATAAAGATCGGGTTTTATCGGTTTTTACTTTACAAATATACTTATACATCAATATATGAGTTATAAAAAGTTTACATTAGACGGGTCCGACCGTCTAAGTTTTATTTGACGAAAACGTTAGTTTTACGGTTTTAGCCGAAAAGACGTAAAACTTATGTTTTTAGTTTTATAACTTATAAAACTTATCAATTTGTCATTTTTTAAAATGTCCCTTTTATTTATTAAAGTACATACTTATTTATATGTAATATATAAGTTAGTGGATTTTAGGTATACATTTTATATTATATTAACTTGAGTGCTAATATTATACTATATACTTTTATTTTACAAATCTGATTATTATTTTAACCTTCACCATTTTTACCATATCTTGAGTTCTACAAGGAGATAGAAGCTCATTTTTGGGTGACAAAAACTACATATTATGTGCTACAATTAACTCAGATTTAGCTACTGCTTAATCAATCTCTAAATGTCCCTAACAGTCCGTCCAAAATAGACTACTCAGATTTGAACTTCAATATTGTTTTGATCATATCTTATTTCTTTTATGGATTCTATTGTGT
This sequence comes from Glebionis coronaria, assembly GCA_025667525.1. NCBI lineage: Eukaryota > Viridiplantae > Streptophyta > Magnoliopsida > Asterales > Asteraceae > Glebionis > Glebionis coronaria. The sequence goes on along the minus strand of CM046876.1, from coordinate 393,306,899 downwards.
GGCCAACTCTCACATATGTACAAGTCTCATATCTTACTGTATATTAATTTATCCAAGCTATTTTAACAATTTATCATAAGGCACTTTACTGTTTTATACAGCCTACTATTTTAAGCATGATTTTAACAACTTTTCATGTAGCTTTCCATCTTTTTAATCAAGTTTATCAACACATGATCCTCACATAATATTTTTATCATCATACATCATCATATACATACATCAAGAATGAAAATACAATTTATATTTACAAAAATAACAAAGAAATGGGAAGGATGATCTTGTTACCACCAAGATTATGAAAGTTAAGATCAATCTTGACTTTTGTTGGCAAAACTTGTGGTACACCATTATCAACTTTAAGATCACCAATCTTCAAGAAAACCTTGTGGAAAATCAGCCCTAAGACACCAACAAATCTCCTCTTTGGATGTTAAAATCACCACCAATCAATAGAGCTTCAAAAGGTTTTCATCATATGTGTAAATAACATAAGATTTTGTGGTTAAATTTGATCAAATGGTTGGTTATGGTGGTGATTTTGGGACGGCAAGAGTGAGAGAGAAGTGAGAGTTTTGGTGGTTTCCATGAGTTGCAAATGAGGTTGTTAGTTTGTGTGAGTGGTTTTGTTGTTGTAGCTTGTTTATGAAGTGGCTAAGACATGTGTCTTAACTTACTTCTTAAGCTTTGACACCTCATGGTGTATGTGGCTAGCTTAAGCCGTCCCATATTGGGGGTGGGGCAAAAGTGGTTTTGTCTCATCCCCATTTATTTACGGGTACTCCTCGATTCAAGTTTTCTCGATTTGCATGCCCTCGGGTCGTTTTACGAAAAACGTTTTTATAAATTATGAATCAACGACACAAAACGAATCTAATAAAAATTGTCTCATCAAAAACGGAGTTCAAAAACGTAAATACGTAAACCTAGGGTTTCCGGTTTAGTCGTAAAGGACGTTAAATTATGCACGTAAGTCCTAATCTCTTCTCGTAAATTTGTGAGTTTATGAACCAACACAAATTTAAAATTCCAAAAAATATTCACGGATAAATTTATTTCCTGAAGTGTCGGACTGTCACCAAAGACGGTGTATGTAAACGTAAGCACGTAACGTAGAGTACTCCGGTTTAGACGTAGTCGATGCTACTTCAAGACGTAAACCAAAATTTCTCCCCAAAACTGAGTGAGTTCATAATATAACCTAAAAAATAATGTTTTTAAATAATACTTGAGAATAAAATATCGACCATAAATTGACGGATTGTCACAGCATTTACCCCTAAACAGGATCTTTGTCCTCAAAGATCAATTTATCTTACTACTCGCTTCTAATAGAGTTAGAGCCATGTGGGTATTTCCTCCACATTCGGTCTTTTCTCTCAAGTGTAATTCATTACAATACGTGAGTTTCATCAAACATAACTACGGGAATACGATCAGGCTTAATGTTGACTTACTTTCTCTATCCATGATGTTCACGGGTTTTTGATGAATGCAACTTTTCGCCGATCTAAACATCATCAAGAAGTAATCAGATTTTCACTTGATAGACATTTTTTCAAGTTCGATATACGAAACATAATTCACGCAGACCTTGAAGTCCTAGGGTAGATCCAGCTTAAATGCCTTTCAAACCAACCTTTTTACATTATCTCAATTGTCCCATACAACGGGGACTTATTTCCCATGATTCTTTCAGATCATCAATTCATTTTTCTAAGGTGAAAATTTTTGGCATAACTTTGCTACCCATCCTGCACTTCAAGATCTACAATCATTTCAGGTCTCGCGGGTCGGGTATTTTGTAAGGTTAGGTTTGTCATCATAGGCAACCTCAAACCTAAAAGACATGTCCAACTCATAATGGGTGTATGTCGGGTGTCTTCATCCCAACTCCTGCTTACAGATACTCTCATATTTAGATTCTCACAAGAATCGATCTTGATCCTAATATGATAATTATCAATGATAATCTCTCCAAAGGAAAGCGATTATACGGTTTATTACCAAAGGTCAATCATTCAAACATAGAATAAGACTTCTAGTGTTTTGTATCTTTACTTTACGTCGTCCCTTCGATTGGGGTGGTAAACAGTACTCTCATCAAGGTTCGTTCCCAATGACTTCTGAGCAAATCTCTAGAAACTCGATGCGAAGCGAGGATCTTGATAGAGATGATCGATACATGCACACTATGTTTATACAACTCCTTTAAATACAAAGAGTCAATTTCTTCATCGAGAATCTATCATTAACGGGAATGATATTAGTAGATTTAGTCTGTCTGTCGACTATGACCCAAATCGAATTAAATTCAGATGATGACCTTTGCAATAGTTAAATGTTTACTAATGTATGAGGCGATGTCTGCCTTCATAATTTGCATCAGTACAACTTCTTCGGATAAAGATACATTTTATCAGAAATGACATGAATAGAATACTTAATCTTATGAGATTCCAACATGACTAAATCTCAAAATCTCTATATTTAGGCAACCACAAGCGGCCTTTTATACCTTTAACGCCATCGACTCTTATTACTAATGGTTCTCATTATCCGCGAACCCCTTTTTATTATCTATATTATCCTTCTTACAAGCATCAGCTATTTTTTTTATTTTTTTTATTGTTCGGGCAATTTATTTTGCACAGTCATTATTAAGGAACACATCCTAATTGATTCTTTATCTTTTCTACATAGTGCGTCAGTATCCACATTCACCTTCCCTGATGAAATAACTATCATGACCACAATTAACTCAGAATTTCATTCTTCATATTTTCAAAGTTTTAGATTCGTCTCAACTATTATTTTTATCAGTTTTGCTTAGCTCGACGTCTAAAGTGTCGATGATTATTAAAAGTAATTAAATAATAAATATTTAATTTTTATGAAATGTAAAAGTAAAAACTTTTAAATTTCTCAGTTCGTCCAATTTTAGAAAAATATTCAAAATAAATTTGAATTTAATTAACACAATTTTTGTTGATTTATCGAAAATAATTAATAAGATCCGTAAATGTTCGAAATATCTTTGTTTATACTTTGGTCAAAATTTTCTAAGTTGAAAAGCAAAAATTGTCGTTTCAAATTCCAAGTCTTGGTTTAAGTGGTTCCGTCAATCCCTCTTAGGTTTTCTTGAGGTATACACAAACATTTACCACTAAAGGAGTTTAGTTAAATGATTTGGGTATGAGGGAATAATCACTTAAAAATTTCTTTGATAAAACATTTGTAAAAACATATTTGTACTTTCTTATTGGTATAAACTAAAGCCTTAATGGCTCTAATCTTTAAAGAGTCAATATAGATTCCATTATCTATTAATCACACGGTCAAATAATGTAAAGGATTAAGCCTTAAATCCCATGTTAAATACTCAAGGTACAGGTTTTCATTCCTCGGCCAATTCAGGGCAGTCTATAAATAATTATTAACTCCTTCATATTCTTATAAACAAATAGATGGTCCTTAATGATCACAAGCATGGATTTATCAAATTACAGCCTACACACATGATTCACCAAATTTATGAATACTACATGTGCATTGGTCAATCAAAACGACATAACATGAAACTCATAATGTTCATTACGAGTTCTAGATATAGTAATTGGAATAGATAATCTTTTTCGCGGACGCGAAGTTGATGATAACCATGTCGTGGATCAAATTTTTAGAACATACACTAGAACCTTGTAAACGATCGAACAAATCTATTATCTTGTATAACACCCCCAATTTACATTGCGCAGCGGAAAATACACAATTGGGTGTTATTCACAAATTTCATTTCACAACTCTTTAAATGACCCAAAAACAGTATATTTAGGAATAAATATGGAAATAATTTAAATCAATGTCTAAAACCTTCAATCCCAAGTAAAATTTGTTTAAAATATATCAGAGTAGCGTACAGGTTTCCCTAGGATCTTAATCAAAACAACAAACCTTTTACCAAAATACTTGACCATTTACTATATGTTTATGACAATAGGGAAAGAAATCTGTTTGAGACCAAACACCACCAAAAGCAATCCGCAGTCCTTCTCCAGTAAGCTCCGCAATTCAACAACTTCAAGTACCTGAAATACATGCTTAAAATCATCAACACAAAGGTTGAGCAAGTCTATAGGTTTAACAAAACATAATTGAACACATAGTAAAAATCATTCATAATTGTTTAATAGAATTCTGGCCATACAATCTATTAATCAGGTATATCATATTAAAGCAGTAGCTATTGAATTGTATTAAGCTCATGACACCGACCCCTTAACTTAGTCATCCACGCCAAATGCCAACATGACTAGAAAATTACCAATGCCCCTACTAGGGTATTAATTGCAAGAATACCAATTCTCATTCACATAAAATTATCCTTCCCATCAGGTTACTCAGTGTAAAGCCCTGATCTCAGATAGGGTTGTCAGCCCAATAGTACTATTATTAGAATAAGCGGCTATTCCCAACTCACAACATCAAGTCAGAAGATAGTTAACGGCTCATGAATTTAGGGACTTTTACAATTAGGTACTTATACAATTCAATTCATCAAAGGCAACAAAGGCAACATCGGGTCCAACAATTACTCATGACATGTGTTCATTTTACTTCAAATAACATGTATCCCCCTCGCGGGTTTTAAAATCATTAAAACAAGTAGAAATCGAGGCTATAGACTCATCTGGAGTAATAGCAGTAGCAAGACGATCTTCGACGATAGTTGATGCCCGATAAACACAAAAACTGCAACCTATCAAATAAGGCGCGTTCATCAATAATAAACTAGAGTAAAATCCATACTTAGTAGAATCAAACTCAAAATCATAACATCATAACCAATCCAAAATAAAAACAATACAAGTGACCTTTTTACTCCATTCGATATGTTTATTCTATTAGTAATTTCTTTCGATAAAAATCTGCCGGTACACACCAAATGTACAAGCTCATTTACCCCACTTAAACACGTCAAACATAGAATAGCAATGTACTTTTCGAAATGTACCGATTTGGTACGTGTACTCTTAAAAAGTTGTACAATAGTAACGAATTTTCATAAAGTGTTCCGATCTGCACATTTGGGTGACGTGTCACGTTATTAATGGTGACACGTGTTAGCCTTTTCGGGATGACACGTCATCAAAATGTGCATAAGGGAACACTTATGAAAGTTCGTTGCTATTGTACAACTTTTTAAGAGTACACGAACCAAATCGGTACATTTCGAAAAGTACATTGCTATTCTATGACTTTATGATACTAATCAGAAACATCACTTACTATATATAGAAAGACCTGTTAAAAACTTATCAAAAGATTTTGCATTTAAAATTCCCTGCCCGACACATCTTTGAACTACAAAAACCGGACAGTTTTACGTCAACGACTCATATAGTCTTTTAACACATTTATTCTTCCCCGTTTACAAACGGACACTCAACTTTGAAAATAAACTCGACATCCTCATACTTAACATTCAAAATCAGTCCATGACATATTTAAAAATCCATTTTATAGTTCCCGAAATTCGATCCAAATATCGACAACAATTATATATTGTGTCGATACTCGTCTCCCGGTACACGAAATAATCAAACTAACGTAACTTTTCGCTCGTTTGGAGCTAGAAGTCCTACCTTATACCAAAACGAAGCTAAAAACATCATCTACAACAATATCTAATTAGTTCATCTCAAACTCAAACTCATATTTTCCGAAAATTAACTTTAATAATCTGTTTAAAAATATATATTTAAAAATCATTCAAAATTAATTTTTCACCACATCTTAACCCTATTTTTACCACTATAATCATCCTACTATTACTACTTTCAATCATAACACTCAAAATCATACTAGATGATCAAATCATAAAAACCCAACTAAAAAATTTCAACATGCAATAATAAAAACTAATATATATCAACATAAACACCTACATACAACAAGAATTCAAGATCAAATCACAAGATTTTCATCCAAAAATGTGCTTGCATGTAAGAAATTGTTATACCAATCTGTATAGAATCAAGAAACTAGAATAGGTCTTTGATTAGAATTTGTAGAATCAAGCTTGATTTTTAAAAATCAAGGGTTTTGGCGTGATGAGGGGTGACAGATTGTTAGAGAAAGAAAGAGGGGAGAGAAAAATTTTCTTGCTAGTGGATATTATGTGTATTTTTGTATTTAAAATTCAATTTATATGGTGGAAGTTTAGGGTAGTTTTTGCCAATTATGATTTTTGTGGACCAAAGTGCAAGTACTTTGTTAAAAAACGGGAAACGACTATTAGTCACTTTTGAAAATATTTACGGGTCTCGGGTTTCATAAAAATGCTTCTCAAAACTTAAAACGCACACAAAATATGATATTATATAGTCCCGGCACGACTTAATACGACATTAAAATAAAAACGTCAAAATATTAAACATCGACATGTTTAAAATAAAACATAAAATTTCCCGGGCATCCGTCGATATCGTCATCACTAATAATCCTCGCAACTCGTCAAAACATAAAAATATAATTTTCAAAATCATCCAAATCAAATCACCAATCGTCATGAAAATCAACCTCGTCAAAAATTTCACAAATATACGTAAAAATATAATTAAATAATGACCACAGTTTTGGGTTGTTACATCCTACCCTCCTAAACGAGAGCGACGTCCCGGCGCTCAACCCGCCTCATACTCGCACTTCCTCACTTCTAGAGTCAACATGACCTCTTATTCTCAAGAGATACTCACGTCTTTCACACCAGTCCAACTCAATTCTTATGATATCACCATATCCACAACTATTACTACACTTCAACTTTCAATTTCATCTTCTATTATGCTAATATTCCTTCATCATTCATACTCTTCTGCATCACTTTCTCAGTTTCATTCCTGCCCCAATACTCTGACAACTTGACCCACTATTAGGTAAGTTCTCAAATTACACCTCTTAACTACTGATATGACGATTATCATCGCATAAAGATTTCATCTTCACTAGTTTCCATTGGTCCTCATAGTGAAATATTAAGATATCATCATCCCAAGTTTCAACTATATGTTGATGTGATTGATACCAAATTCAATTACCATCGTTCAATTCATCCTTTTACTCTAACCATTGCTTTCTGAAAATACGCAATATTCCTCCTTAACTCAATTCCTCACACTTTCTGTAAAAATCTCTAATACTTCAAAAGTCAATCTCAATCTCTGGGTTACATATAATATGTTCAAACCTTAATCAATACTCATACTTTATCACAGCGATTTCCAGTATTCAATAATTACTCTGCCTCTATGTCCTGAGGTTACACTCAAACTAAATACAATGAGATTATCCATAATTCTAACCAGTCACTTAAATACTTTCCATACTCATTTTCCACTTTCATTAATTCTAACAATCTCTATGTCCCGAGTGTAGTGCTTGCTAGATCACTGAATTACTGTACCCTCCATAGTACATTATTACATCTTCCTCGTATCTTATACTGTTTAAATAACTCTGTTAGTCTCATATATTCAAATCTGAAATGTATAATGGTCAGATCACTTCCTGATATCCTAATATATTCTATTCCAACCATTTTGTATTAATACTTCAATTTGTAAAATCCCTTCAATACTACATGCGACACTCTCAGCACTCTAAGAATAATTAAATTCTCTTTTTAATCTGAACAATTCATTCACCACTGGTCCTTGCATTCTTAACACACTCTCGGATCTAATAGGAGAAAAATTAAATAATCACAATAACCATTTTTGTCCCACAAAAACATACATCTCAACTTTCTCATTTCTATTACCATTCTATTTCAAAATTTCCAACAATCTGTTGATCTTCTTTCTTTGATATTCCTTTTCCATTAGTTTATCAATTCAATTCTAAGGTTCTTTCCATTCCATCCATTCTGCTTGTTGCTACCAATATTCCAATTATCTCAAAACTCAAGAGTCAATTCTCAGTTACTTCTGAAACTTTATAAGCTCTTTTTCCTTCTCCTCCTTACTAAATACTCACTAGTTGATAGTGACAGTATCCACACTTATCCTTCATAATCTGAAACATACTTCATAATACAGAACTATAACATATCCCATCTAAAATTTACCGATTATTATTTCCCCGTCATCATTAAGTAATCCTTAACTCCTCTTCCTTTAAAATCCCCGAATGGCATTTATACACAAGTCCTTCTTATTCTTATTTTCTTCATACTTGATTCCATACAAGTAATACTTTTCAATCCCAAACAAATACCACAATGTCCAATCTCATGATCTATAAACCCCGTTACACTTCTTTATTCAAGTCAACACACTACTATTGCTTTCCTTTCCACTTGATATTATCAAAATATCATCATCGCAGCTCTATAATTCCTTCAGATTCCTCCAATACTAATTATACAGGCACAGAACTTTAATCTATCCTCGGCTTTCATACACAACTTCCTCAACTACAAAATCAGATCTAACAACCACAACTTAAATATATGAATGGATTTCACACATTTAGTTCTTCTTTGTCAGCCTTATCGTTGGTTCAACAATCAGTGAAAACCTCTATGTTGATGCAAAAGTTGGTTGATCCTTGCTAGACCCGAATTAGGCTTAATTCGGGTTGGCTGGGCTCCGGCTCCTGCACCAAGTGAATCGTTTGGTTGGGATCCTGCACACTAAACAGCACGCGTTAGGCTTACCGTGGGAATGTTTCCCACGATTAGACTCCGGCGTGAGAGTAAGTAATCGATTTAGGGTTTATGTGAGTTTAGAGTACAAGTCGTAATCCCTTTGTGGAACCTTTGAGGGTTCCTTTTATAGGCAGTGAAACCCTAGTGGGCTTTCACTGATGCTTCGGCCCCAAGGAAGAGATAACCACCAGAATTAGAATGATTGTTATCTTCTAATTCTGGTAGTGAATATTCTCTCCCATTGGGATAAAGATATTCCTAGACAAAATATTATTCTGTCTGACCCTATGTCGGCCATGTCGGGCCGTGGGCCGCACACATGTGCGGTTACTGTTCATCCAAGCCCATAAGCCCGAATGACATTATTCCACCCATCTGTGATGGGCCGGATACGGGTAGTACCCGTGGGCCGGGTTCGTGACCCGGTTGGGGAATATACGTCATCATGTTCCCCCAGTCTAGTTGTTACAGTCGTAGGCGTAACCTCTAGACTATTAAGGTGCTCTCCGGACATACCAAGGAAAGACATAGGAAACGAAACATTGAAATTTTTGTTGTTCTGGCCGCACGTGGCGACCCTTCGTGGGAATATTTAATGAATACTACCTCAGCCGGACGCAACGGCCGAGACAACTTAAATGTAACATTAAATACGGTCTTACGTAAGAGCCGCATAACCTGACAAGAATAAAAAACATTAATGATAGTCAACAATCCAGTCGCATGTCTGCAAAAGTGCACCATTAATGCCCACCCTTGAGCCACGCAAAACAGTTTAAGAAGTGACCCGTGGGTCCCCCTCTGACGTTTTAGAAACGTTAGAAACCCTATCCATTGGATAGGCGAGGTGACTGACACGTGTCGAAGATCCAAGGTACCTCGGAAACCGAGGCAACCCTATATAAGAGTGGGTATACGTGTTTGTTACACACACAACCCACTCCTTCTTCCGCCATTGTTAATCTCAAGCTTTTATCTCCCAAAATTTTTGCCTTCTTTTCCACGGATTTTCGTCGCCGCAAGTTAGATCATCACGCCTTTAAAGACCTTTTTATAAAACATGGTAAAGGATAATCCCCTTATCACGGATGTCCTTAACGTGATGTCTGCGTAAAAATACCTCGACTTTCTGTCGAAGTATTATGTACCCGAAAGCGTACACCCCACCTATCCGGGTGATGGTGAAGCGATTACGGATGCACCGGCGGGGAAAGTAGGCATATATACACGCCTGTTTAACTCAGCCAACTACCGTATCCCTTTATCCAAGTTCTTGGTAGACCTTCTTTTGTATTATGACTTTCATATCACCCAGCTCCATTGCATAGGGGCGTGTAAAATCAACCAGTTTGAGATTACATGCCATACCTGTAGAGTAACCCCCACCGTGAACCTTTTTAGGGCTTTCTACTTTCCTCAGTTAGTGAACGGGTGGTTGTCGTTCAAGAAACGACCCGAGAATGCCCCTATGACATATAGGAAACCTCTAGACTCCCTTAAGAACTGGTACGACCATTACTTCTTTGTAGATGAGAAGGTGTTCCCTACCCCCTTCGTACTTAAAACCAAAGCCCCAAAAGACTATCCGCCCAAATCCAAAGATTATAGTAGCAGAGACCTGAAAATACTAGATACCCATCGCACAGAATTCCATAGAGGGTTGCCGGAACACTTTCTGTGCTTAGTAGGGATAAGCCGTCGTTACTTTGGGAGGGATGACCTATACCCGTGCTTCTTAACAGAACAAGGAGAGGGTAGGTCCTATACATATGTTTGCAGATTTGATTTGTCACACATGTGTATAACTTTATTAACCCATATACTTGTAAAAAATTGTTTGCAGAAATGAACCTTCACGGACTAATCCGCCAGGGCGACCCCATGAAGGTAGCAGAAGGATTCCGGCCGTTGAAGCCGAATGAGCTCCCCTTGCTAGAAGCATTAGCCGACTGTACGATACCGCTTGAAGAGACAACCGAGCCTAGGTCGGACGAAGAAGAGCCCGTTATCGAGAAATCCCCATTGGATTTCCACAATGAAGACGGCGAAGACCCATTGCTAGAGGGGGGTACCACCAATCAGGAAGAAGAGCATGACCCCAATGAAGACACCACACAAGCTTCCGGGTCCACCCCACTTACCTCTAGAAAGAGAAAGACAACCAGGCGGGTGGCGAAGAAAATTGGGGAGGAGGCCGTAGTCGCAAATGCTCCCCCCAAGAAGCTGCGGAAAGACCACCCACAATACCAAGAAGGAAGTAGCACCACGCCTGCCCAGGCCGATCCCACCCCGAACATGGAAGGGCCAGTTCTGCGAGTCGCCCCTGTGAGCGCCGTAGCTCCTATCGGCCCAGACCCTGTCATTGGCACCTCGTAAGTACCCCTCGTGAGTATGATTCATATCTTTGTATGATGCATAGACTAATATTTAAACAACAGGGCGAATCCGGCAGCCGCAGCGCAAGGGGAAGAAGTGGGGAGAAATCCATCCCCCGTACCAACCAACAAGCCCCCATCACCTGCCACCACACGTGCCAAGGAGCCGCGCCCCGAGGGGCCAGAAGAAAGCCTGCGCTTAGCATGGAACTTATCAAGTTTGACACGGCTGGAGGCCGAATCCGAGTGTTCAGAATTTATCGAGCACATCACCCCACCCGCCCTCGCCCAAGATTTAGATGAATTAGATCATGAGGCCCTTATCGAGCAGTTTGACGTATCATCCGCACACCAGGTGACGGTGGGTGCCGCGTTAAGACGCCGTCTAATCCAGGCCCTCACTAATGTGAGTCGTGCAGACAAGAGAATAGCCCGCCGTGAGGCGATGGTCGTGAAGAACGAGAAGACCATCGCATCATTGCAGGCGGCATTATTGACAGCCGAGGCAACGGTGAAGGAGCAGGCGCATCATGCCGACGCCAGAGAGAAGCGTATTGCTGAGTTGGAAGCCCTCGTAACCGCATCAAGTGAGAAGGTAAACTTTCGAAATGTTGTACATACACTCGTACTTTTTGTATGTATGTAACCCAAAAAGTATATATCCTTGTAATAACTCCAAATTTCATATGTAGGTGTCTGCGGCTGAGGCTGCTGCTAAGGCTGTGACCGTGCAATCCTTCAACATCGCCCAGGAGCGTGACGCGCTGAAGGAAGAATTGACGCGGACCCAAACCAATCTTGAAGAGCAAGTTGCCTCAGCTGATGAAGAGTTAAGCAAGATGGTTGTATGTTGCGCTGAGAGGGTATGTCCCCCCCTACTAACCGCTATAGCCGGCCGTAGGTGGATTATCGGGAAAGGACTGCGACTTGCTGTAAGTAGGGCTTTGGACGCACCACACCTACTGCAGGCGTTTGCCGGGGTCGTATCCGATGGCATCGACCGTGGTAGGCATGAAGGCCTGGTCAAAGCTGTGGAGATGATAGGGAAAAATGAAGATATCACACAGCATCCGTATCACAATCCCTCCGCAGCGGGTAAGATGACTGCGTCCATGGATGCCTTGGCAGAAATCCAACACCCTCTCCTAGATGAGCTTGAGGCCATGAAAGATGCTCCAAACGAGACGATAATGTCCCGGCTGAGTGCTGATCCCATTCCCTTGACGTTGGCCACTTACGATTCCGCATCCAAAACAATGAAAGGCGAGAAGCTGCTTGTAGAAGCTCTGGATGCTATCGCAGTCAAAGCCCGGGATGGGAAGGACGCTCGTGGGGAGGTCCTTCGTGCCTTAATTGAGGAAGGGAAGAAGGACCTAGGGGAATTCCTACCCCCCTTGTAACTTATCTGTTGTAAACACTTGTTATCATATTCGTCCGTGTATGTACACGGCTAAGACATATTTGTAGTAACTTGTCTTTTTATTTAGAAGTCCGTGATGACCCCGGCCATTTTGTTTATTTTTATTTTTGAAACTTGTGTATTTCATTGTATTTCAATGCCGCATGATATATCACGTCTTACACATGAAAAAGAAAAACACATACAATTCTATAATTTACTAGACATGCGACGTGCGTCTTTACTATGCAGAGTACCGTGTGAGTACAGCACAGAAAACTTATCACAACGTCTTGTGAGTAAGGCGTCTAGTAAGGATACATGATCCGTGCGGCTGGGGTTGCATCCCTCTTACGCGGCAAGTTGAATTAGTAGGTTCACTTAATCCTCTTACCCCGCCTGGAGGCGTATAGTACATGTACAGTAATTTGAAAGAATGCATATGAATGAAACATGGCATATTATAATACAAGTAAAAAATTCATACGACTAACAAAAATCTAAAAAATGATTTGCACGAAACAAGCCGTGGAGCTAGCTAGGCACCACGGAATTTTATTAGAACGTTTACACTTTTGTTTGAACAATAATGACAAGTCCTAAAAAACAAGAAAGGAATCTAAACAAACATAAGACAAAACAAAACAGATAAAACCGCATGGTTCTTTATTAAGACCGCACATAGCTAAGTACCCATGCGGAAGCCGTAGCTTTCAAAGATAGCACCTTTTGAGATTGGAAATATTCCATGTGCACTCGAGGTCGCGGCCATCCATGTCACGTAGCTTGTACGCGCCTCGCCCCAAGGCTTCAGTGACTTCATACGGTCCTTCCCACTTAGGGCCCAGCTTTCTTGTGTTCTCCGCTCGACTTGCTTCGTTAGCACGATACACGTAGTCTCCCGGTCGAAAAGAAACACCTTTGACCTTGGCGTCATAATAAGCCTTCATCTTAGCCTTGTACTTAGCCTCATTGATGGCTGCTATTTCCCTTTTTTCTTCCAACAGATCTAGGTTGATTCGCAGCTGTTCATCGTTTGTGACGACATTAACCTCCGCCGTGCGGATGGTAGGCATCCCTATTTCTGTTGGTATAAAGGCTTCAGTGCCGTAAGCTAATGCAAATGGAGTATCTCCGTTGGCTGTCTTGATCATAGTTCTATGCGCCCATAGTACATGTGATAACTCATCGACCTATTTGCCACTTCGTTCATCAAGACGCGCCTTGATGCCATTTCCCAAGCTTCTATTTGCCCGTTCGACAAGGCCATTTGTCTGCGGATGCTTGACAGATGCGAAGCGCCGCTTGATGTTCAATGATGCACACCAATCTTTGAATGGGTTGTCCGTGAACTGCTTGCCGTTGTCCGAGATGATTTCTCTTGGTAGACCAACAAGGCACACAATATGTTCCCACATAAACTTCTTGACCTGCTTGCCTGTGATAGACTTGACTGCCTTGGCCTCTATCCATCGTGTGAAGTAGTCCATTGCAACAATCAAGAATTTAACTCCCCCCGCAGCTACAGGAAATGGTCCTGCAATGTCAATTCCCCACTTATAGAATGGCCATGGGGACGTGATAGGTGTAAGTTCCTGCTGCGGGTGCCGCGGTACTGGCCTATGCACTTGGCAATCACTATACTTGCGAATCATGTCGCGCGCGTCTCTGTGCATGGTAGGCCAATAATATCCTGTTCGTAAGGCTCTAGCTACCACGGATCATGGACCTGTATGCATGCCGCACAACCCTTCGTGTATGTCACTGATTACGTAAGCGGCTTGACGTGGTCCAACACACCGCAGCCACGGCTGCAAGAAAGAGCGCTTGTAAAGGATGCCTTCTCGAAGTTCGAAATGCTGCGACTTCCTTCTGATGCGCCGTGCTGCTTTTTCCTCGTCTGGAAGGGTCTCATTAGTCAAATAGTTGATGATTGGGGTCATCCATGTAGGTCCCTCCTCTTCAACTATAGCAGCAACCTCCCCTTCCGCTATAGATTTCTCTTTGAGTATTTCCACCAAGACTTGTTTAGACAAGTGAGCGAAGCTTGTGGATGCGATCTTGCTAAGAGCGTCTGCCTTCTTGTTCTCGCCCCTTGGCACCTGCTTGATGGAAAACTTACTGAAAGTCGCGATTAGCGACTTCACTTTTTCCAAATACCTGACCATGTTGTCCTCCTTAGCCACATACCCACCTAGAATATGGTTCGCGACAAGCGGTGAGTCCACGTAGGCCTCAAGGTTGCGGACTCCCATTCTAGCGGCGATTTTCAAACCCGCAATTAATGCTTCATACTTCGCTTCATTGTTGGTGGCCGTGAACTCAAAACGGAGGGCGTACGTGAATTCCATTCCTTCTGGGTTTGTGAGGATGAGAACTGCTCCGGACCCGTCCGTACACGAGGATCCGTCCGTGAATAACACCCATGGTTCCGTTGGGATCTCGTCTTGTTTGATGATTGGTCCTTCCTCATCCGGCTTCTCGATCAGGAAATCTGCCAAGATCTGGCCTTTAACAGCCATCCTTGGTCTGTAAGATATATTGTGCTCCCCCAATAGGATGCTCCATTTATGTAGCCTCCCTGCCACATCTGGTCTAGAAATAACCTGCTTGATTGGCTGATCCGTAATGACTACAATTGGGTGCGCCTGAAAGTACCGGCGCAACCGCTTTGTAGCAAACACTAGTGCTAACACCAATTTTTCCATGGAGGAATAATTCAGCTCCGGCCCTTGTAGTGTTCTACTTATAAAGTAGACCGGAGTTTGTACTGAATCTCTATCCGTCATAAGTACCCGCGCTTATTGCGCCATGAGTAGCTGAGAGATACACAATGAGTTCCTCCTTTGGCCGGGGAGCTACTAGCATAGGGAGAGATGCAAGATGCTGCTTGAGTTGGCCGAAAGCTTCCTCGGCTTCCTTCATCCAGCGGAAGTCTCCCTTTCTAATGCACTTCTTGAGTGTCTTAAATAGGGGTAATGACTTCTCTGCGGATTTAGATAGGAATCTATTCAGCCCGGCTAACTTCCCATTCAAGGACTGCACCTCCTTCCGTGTCTGAGGGGACGGCAGTTGTATCACTGCGTCCGTCTTCTCTGGGCAAGGTTTGATGCCGTTTGGATCAATCAAATATCCAAGGAACATTCCCTCCGTTGCTCCAAACGTACATTTCTTTGGATTTAACTTCATGTTAATCCTTCTCAGCGTGTCGAATGTCTCTTGGACATCCCGGAGAAGTGCCTCCTCCGTGTGACTTTTTATCACCAAGTCATCAACATAGACTTCCAAGTTGCGTCCTATTTGTGATTCAAAAGCTTTGTCCACCAACCGCTGATATGTTCTTTAGTCCAAACGGCATTTTCGTATAGCAATATACGCCCTGGCTCGTATGGAACGCCGTTTTTTTCTGTATCCTCCTCCGCCATCTGGATTTGGTGATACCCTTTATATGCGTCCAAGAAGCATTTGAAAGGATATCAACACAAGGACTCCACCTTCCAGTCGATTTCCGGTAACGGGTAACAGTCCTGTGGGCAGGCCTTGTTTAGATCCGTGAAATCCACACACATGCGCCAACTTCCGTCATGTTTCTTGACCATGACCGGATTGGATAACCACTCGTGGTAGTATACCTCGCGCATGATGCCTGCATCTACTAGTTTCCGTACTTCCTCCAATATCACTTGGCTGCGCTCAGGCGCCTGGCCGCACTTCTTTTGCTTAATGGGTTGGTACCCTTGGCGGATCTGGAGCTTATGCTCTACTATCGCACGTGGCACGCCTGTCATATGCTTTGGCTCCCATGCGAATATATCTAGGTTTTCACTTAAAAGAGAGCACATGGCCCTTTTGCCGCTGTCCGAGAGCGCCCCTCCTATGGATACCTCCTGCTCCGGATAGTCAGGGTGAATGGCTACCTTCCAATTGGGAGGTGGTGATCCATCCTTGGGTGGGACAGGTGGAGCCGGTGTTGTCACGGTGTGACACTCGGATGTTGGTACGACTGTGTTGTAAATGGTAACGATTCCCCCTTCGACGGGGAATTTGATCATTCCGTGTGCCGTAGAGGGTACTGCCCGTATAGCCAAAATGTCTGGTCTGCCTATAATCCAATTGTACGGAGAGTGTGAGCGTATCACCATGAAGTTCATCCACGCCGTAGTGGAATGTTCCTCATTCCCAATGGTTACAAGCAAACGTAATTGCCCTATCGGCCAGATAGTGTCTCCACTAAAGCCAGTAAGCGGCGACGTGGCCGGTACTAATTGGCTTCTTATTTTTGGGCATAACTGCACGAAACAGTGTTCATACAGTACCTCTGCTGACGACCCTCCATCCACATACATGCGAAGAACATCATGTGTTCTAATGCTTATCTCAATAGTGAGAGGCGCATCAACCACATCGCTTGCTGTGATGGGAGGGAATGATATTTCCCTGCCGCGTGAAAATTTTTGGCCAACTTTCTGCCTCGTGCGGCGCTGTCTGGATTGGATCATGTATATGGTCGAAGGTTTGTCCTTTTAGGGATCCTTCTTGTCATACTTCTTGTTGTTATCTTTTCCATCCTTCCAATCCTTAACTAGGTGCTTGAGTTTACCTGATTTGATCAGTGACTCGATATGATTCTTGAGCTGGATACATTCCTCCGTACCGTGGCCTTTGTCATTATGGAACTCGCAGAAGCGACTTCCTTTCCGACGTTCCGGCGGAGTGGTCACTGGGGGAGGCCTTGGGAAGTTCGCCCCTTCCGTCAGCAAGATCTCCCGGTAGGACATCTTTAGGGGGGTGAACTTATCGTCCTGCCGTCCTCCTTTGCTTTGGCTCTTATAGTCTGAGCCCTTGTTATTGTTTTGATTGCCTTGACCGCCCGATTGCCTCCGGGACTGATCATTTGACCGGTATCCATTTCCTCGGGATGGGTAGGCCGCGGCAACAGCTGTTTCTCCTTCTACAAAATTTCTGACCCTTTCCATGAGGTCATCATATCTCTCTGGACGCTTGTCATTGAGGCGCCTGATCAATTCTCTGTCTGTTATGGCGTGCATGTAGTCAGAGATTTTCAGGAGCTCCGACATGGTTCTTGTGCGCGTGCACTCATCATTGAAGCGTTTAGTGAAGGCTTCTGTGGACTCCCCCGGCCGTTGCTTGACAGTTGCCAATGAGACCGGATCCCTATTATACTTCTTCCTTTGAGTATAATTGTTCTCAAACGCAGTGCGTAGTTCCGTGAAACTATCAATGCCCCGTGGAGGGAGTGCCTCAAACCAGTCGCGGGCATTTCTGATCAAGGTCGAATTGAACATTTGGCACCATATAGGCATGGGCCATCGCTCAATTTTAGCGTGCGTATCAAATATTTTAAGGTGATCCACCGGATCACCGGACCCATCATAAGTCTTGATACACGCCGGCATGCGACGTTTGCTGTCCTCAGAATAAGTCCTTATGCGGAGGGTGAAGGGGTCTTCCCTGGGATCCGCCCATGGCCGGGTAAGCCTAGGGTCATCCCATGGTTTACACCATGGACGCGAAAGATCCTCCGCTTCCGCATCTCGATAGTAAGGACCACCATAATACCCATCATTGTTTGGTGGTGGTGGAGGGGTGCGCCTAGGTCGGCGACGCTTAGGCGGATGGTCATCTGAGTCCTCTCCGGACGGGTCCGGGGACGGCAGTGGTGCCCCATCCTTTGAATAGGGACCACTTTTTTGGGATGAACCAGGAGCCTTTTTCCCAGTGTTCATCCTGTCCCACACACTCGGGCGACGTGTGGTTCTGGCCAGCTCTCGATCTGGTCGCTCGGGTGAGCCATCCGACCTTTCTCCTTCTCGAGACTGCATTAATTCCTGTATAAGGCGAGCTCTCCTTTTCCTCTGATTTTGGGAGGAGTTGATTGGTCTGGTGTCACCAAAGTTGAGTCTGGCTTGGAGGTTCCTCCCCAGATTCAACCTTGATGCGATCCCTGGGACGATCCTTTCGAAGTTCTGCGTGAGAACTCGAGTAAGATCCTCCTCACTGAGTGGTAGGACTTCCACTTCTTCCTCCCTCGAGGGTCTGCGCGGTTCCTTGTTAGGAGGGTTTGGCGCACTCCCCGGATCAGGGTTGTCCAGGGTTAACGTAGGTGGGGATGTCATGGAGATCGTGCTTGTCACCCCCACGGGCTGAAAAACTGCCACGGTTACCCTGCCCGCCTGCTAGGCGGCTGGGTGACTTGTTGGGGATGAGAATCCCTTCCCCTTGGGACTTCCGATTCCT
The DNA here is from genome assembly GCA_025667525.1 of Glebionis coronaria. Lineage (NCBI taxonomy): Eukaryota > Viridiplantae > Streptophyta > Magnoliopsida > Asterales > Asteraceae > Glebionis > Glebionis coronaria. The sequence continues at coordinate 393,288,157 of CM046876.1, read as the reverse complement.
GGGATTCACGTTCCTGGGGTTAGCTTGCGAATGCCCCTTCGTCATTGGAAATTCGAGATGAGGTTTTGTTCTAGCTTAGTGTTATGGGTCCCACGGATGGCGCCAACTTGTTGATGCAAAAGTTGGTTGATCCTTGCTAGACCCGAATTAGGCTTAATTCGGGTTGGCTGGGCTCCGGCTCCTGCACCAAGTGAATCGTTTGGTTGGGATCCTGCACACTAAACAGCACGCGTTAGGCTTACTGTGGGAATGTTTCCCACGATTAGACTCCGGCGTGAGAGTAAGTAATCGATTTAGGGTTTATGTGAATTTAGAGTACAAGTCGTAATCCCTTTGTGGAACCCTTGAGTGTTCCTTTTATAGGCAGTGAAACCCTAGTGGGCTTTCACTGATGCTTCGGCCCCAAGGAAGAGATAACCACCAGAATTAGAATGATTGTTATTTTCTAATTCTGGTAGTGAATATCTCTCCCATTGGGATAAAGATATTCCTAGACATAATATTATTCTGTCTGACCCTATGTCGGCCATGTCGGGCCGTGGGCCGCACACATGTGCGGTTACTGTTCATCCAAGCCCATAAGCCCAAATGACATTATTCCACCCATCTGTGATGGGCCGGATACGGGTAGTACCCGTGGGCCGGGTTCGTGACCCGGTTGGGGACTATACGTCATCACTCTCGATAAACTTAAACAAAGGAATTGGCAAGCTTCAGTCGGTTTCGTCAGTATCAACAAAGCCTCAATCATTTCAATCTAGTCAGATTTTGACGATCACTTCAGCCATAGATTGTACATTCTAAAACATCTATAATACTCCAACTAAAATTCTTATCCAAAGAATTTTACACACAATCCCTTTTTTTGTAATAACAATTTTCAAATTGTTAGGGAATACTTTTCTTTCCTTCAATCATCTATTCATCACACTAAACATTCACAATCATCGTATTCACAAAACATCCAGCTTCTTTACTTTCTTCCGTTATTACTTCTCTGATGACTTACCCTTCCAGTCAAATCCGACTATCCTTATTGTCTCATCTGCCAATCCTTACAATCAAACATATTACCATCCTCAACTTCCTGATAATGCCAAATAATAAAATATACAATCAGATTGCATAACTCCTATCACCAAGCTAACACAAAGCTTCCTTTTTCCCATGAGAAAGTGAACTCTACGATTTCACAGAACAATTACATAGTATCCTCAAGTAATAACTCATCTTCTCATTCTTTTCCGACAACTACTAGTAAAGCGCACAGAAAATTTGATCTATTATAGTTTCCTACTACATACCTACTCCTTATTGACCAATAAAATCGTCAAATAGAAATTCCACTGATTACTTCCTGAAATCAGTACTCAATGCTCAACAACATTCCAATTTAATTCTTTCCACCTTTATTATCATATCCTATGATATTCATCCTTATCCTGGTTAACTTTCTCACAACTCTAGTTCATTTGATTGCGCTAAACTTCTAAATTCCATAAGCTCAGAAAATATTTCCTTAATATATACATATATATTATTCTTCTGTCGGTGAATTTCTCATTTCAACCAATCGTAAATTCTCGTTGATTTCTCGTCCTCGAGTCATCTAAAATCTAACATCTTTAAATCTCAATATATCCTCAATAACACCTTCAGAATTTAATACACCATCAATAACACCTTCAGTATTTCAATAAAATTCTAACTCAATGATTACCAGATAAGAATATACAAATTAGTACATCTAAATCTCAAATCTTATAAGTATTTCCAAAATATAGGCTGTAATAGCAGCAACATTCCTTTCATATTGATCTTCCATTATCTGAATAATTCCTTTATTCAATCTCCTTTACCGAAATGAAAACATTTCATTACCACAGAAATACCAATTCCTATACTACGCTCCTTGTTATTCCTTCAGCAGCTCGACCTCCAGCTAGTCCGTACTTACGTCAAGTAAATAGATAATTACTTAAGTGATATAAAATACATGTGATCTACACATCATACTTCCTCCTGTTTACCCGATACCATCTCTTCTTATCTTAGACTATTAAATTCCAAGTTTACCTTCTATCAGAGGAAATAAATTCCTATTCCTTATTGTCATTCGCAACAATACCATTCCTTTACCCTTTTCTGCCACACTTAATTTAGAATCAGGATCAATCTTTAAATTACTATCTCTTTTCGTCGAGTTGAACATTCCCAATTGACTATTGATATATCAAACATCCATCAGTTACTCGAACTTATCCATATAGTTGCCCCTTTCCAATCACCATTAATAGCCGTACGGCACTCTTCACCGCATCTCTTCTCATTCTTAAGAATCTAACACACAGACATCCTTTTAAAATCTTGTAGAATAACAACAGCATCTCCAACTGGAACAACAGCATCTCGTCTCCTCTCAGCACTATCAGCTTCAAACAATCTAACAATTATTCTCACAATCATATAATCTACCATAATGCTAACAACCTTTGGAGACATATTTCAAGATACTCAGTCACACAGGAATCCCTGCTAATGACAGAAACATATCTCACTCAACTCATTCCATGTGATAACAGTAGAAACTTAATAAGTATACACATCGAGAAGGAAAGAATAGGATCTTTTCATCAAGATATAACATGAATACTGTATACGCCAACAACACAATACTACCTGAATTCCACAATCATCTTACAAAAGAGAGACACATCAAAATACTAAAGGGTAATAGTAGATTTCATCCATTAATCCGAGAAAGCCGCAACAAAACCTTGTCACTAATGTCACTTACCCTTACCATCCTAAACAACAACAATAATAATAATCCATCACAATACTACCTCACAACATCTAGATAATCCAAATACAACACAATAATACATAAACTGAAACACAACAAAAATCCATCACTACATCACTCCATAGGATGTGGTCCATCACTTTCTCCAACTTGGCTCGTTCCTGCTTCATCTTCATCTGGTCCTAACTTGCAGCACCTCCCTTTTGGATCTAAACACGATGGATCCTAAATCCATACCTCAAAATCCCTCCTTGACACGGCGGATCTATCATATAATGAGAATTAGCATACACCTTACTATCCTGAAACTTCCAATGTGGTTCAAGATACGGCCCAAGATGAGCTACATATTCACTTAACCTGTGAAGCCTATCTATCTCTTTCTGATACTTCTCAAAATCAGTCCCATAACTTCTCACTTCTGCTCTAACCTCAGTTCTTCCAACTTCACTCTCAGTCATATAATTATCACTATCAGATTCTACAACATTTTTCTTATTATTCGTATCATCCTCATAATCTAACCATCCACCTAAGATCTTATGATCACCTACTTGCTGATTCTGCAAACTCCATTGACCTACAGCAAATCCCCCATTCTTGACGTAATATGGTATGTCAGACATTTTCTGAAATCACAGAAAATTCAAAAGTACATAAGGTCATTATTCAAAAATATATATGCAATGCATAGTCATGCAAATGCAAATGATTACGTATGCCAAATATATATGTATGCGATGCAATGCAATGCAATGTAATGCAAATGATAATTATACAATACTCATAAAAATGAAATTATGATGAAATTATGATGAAAGCACTCCACGTCCTTTCATTAATACCAATACCTCATTGTAGTATTTACTTAATAAATACTCAAAAATTCACAACAATTTTAAGGGATACATCTATAATAACAAAGCATAACAAAAATAAATAATCTTACTGGAGCCTTGCAGAGAAGTTGCGTTGCTTTTATAAAATACTTTCGACACCAAAGTTATAGTTTAGCACATTTTCAAAAATCGACCTAATTCGCTATAACTAAAAAGCTCTGGTTACCAATCTATAACACCCCCAATTTACATTGCGGCGAAAAACACACAATTGGGTGTTATTCACAAACTTCATTTCACAACTCTTTAAATGTACCAAAAACAGTATATTTAGGAATAAATATGGAAATAATTTAAATCAATGTCTAAAACCTTCAATCCCAAGAAAAATTTGTTTAAAATATATGAGAGTAGCGTACAGGTTCCCCTAGGATCTTAATCAAAACAACAAACCTTTTACCAAAATACTTGACCATTTACTATATGTTTATGACAATGGGGAAAGAAATCTGTTTTAGACCAAACACCACCAAAAGCAATCCGCAATCCTTCTCCAGCAAGCTCCGCAATTCAACAACTTCAAGTACCTGAAATACATGCTTAAAATCATCAACACAAAGGTTGAGCAAGTCTATAGGTTTAACAAAACATAATTGAACACATCGTAAAAATCATTCATAATTGTTTAATAGAATTGTGGCCATACAATCTATTAATCAGGTATATCATATTATAGTAGTAGCTATTGAATTGTATTAAGCTCATGACACCGACCCCTTAACTTAGTCACCCACGCCAAATGCCAACATGACTAGAAAATTACCAATGACCCTACTAGGGTATTAATTGCAAGAATACCAATTCTCATTCACGTAAAATTATCCTTCCCAGCGGGTTACTCAGCGTAAAGCCCTGGTCTCAGATAGGGTTGTCAGCCCAATAGTACTATTATTAGAATAAGCGGCTATTCCCAACTCACAACATCAAGCCAGAAGATAGTTAACGGCTCATGAATTTAGGGACTTTTGCAATTAGGTACTTATACAATTCAATTCATCAAAGGCAACAAAGGCAACATCGGGTCTAACAATTACTCATGACATGTATTCATTTTACTTCAAATAGCATGTATCCCCCTCGCGGGTTTTAAAATCATTAAAACAAGTAGAAAGCGAGGCTATAGACTCACCTGGAGTAATAGCAGTAGCAAGACGATCTTCGACGATAGTTGATGCCCGATAAACACAAAAACCGTAACCTATCAAATAAGGCGTGTTCATCAATAATAAACTCAAGTAAAATCCATACTTAGTAAAATTAAACTCAAAATCATAAAATCACAACCAATCTAAAATAAAAACAATACAAGTGACCTTTTTACTCCATTCTATATGTTTATTCTATTAGTTAATTTTTTAGATAAAAATTTGCCGGTACACACCAAATGTACAAGCTCATTTACCCCACTTAAACACGTCAAATTTTTATGATACTAATCAGAAACATCACTTACTATATATAGAAAGACCTGTTAAAAGTTTATCAAAAGATTTTGCATTTAAAGTTCCCTGCCCGACACATCTTTGAACTACAAAAACCGGACAGTTTTATGTCAACAACTCATATAGTCTTTTAACACATTTATTCTTCTCCGTTTACAAAACCGACACTCAACTTTGAAAATAAACTCAACATCCTCATACTTAACATTCAAAATCAGTCCATGACATATTTAAAAATCCATTCTATAGTCCCCGAGATTCGATCCAAATATCGACAACAATTATATATTGTGTCGATACTCGTCTCCCGGTACACGAAATAATCAAACTAACGTAACTTTTCGCTCGTTTGGAGCTAGAAGTCCTACCTTATACCAAAACGAAGCTAAAAACATCCTCTACAACAATATCTAATTAGTTCATCTCAAACTCAAACTCATATTTTCAGAAAATTAACTTTAATAATCTGTTTAAAAATATATATTTAAAAATCATTCAAAATTAATTTTTCACCACATCTTAACCCCATTTTTACCACTATAATCATCCTACTATTACTAGTTTCAATCATAACACTCAAAATCATACTAGATGATCAAATCATAAAAACCCAACTCAAAAATTTCAACATGCAATCATAACAACTAAAATATATCAACATAAACACCTACATACAACAAGAATTCAAGATCAAATCATAAGATTTTCATCTAAAAATGGGTTTTTCAAAAATGTTCTTGCATGTAAGAATTTTTTATACCAATGTGTAGAGAATCAAGAAACTAGAATGGGTCTTTGATTAGAATTTGTAGAATAAAGCTTGATTTTTAAAAATCAAGGGTTTTGGTGTGATGAGGGGTGACGGATTGTTAGAGAAAGAAAGAGGGGAGAAAAAAATTTCGTGCTAGTGGATTGTATGTGTAATTTTGTGTTTAAAATTCAATTTATATGGTGGAAGTTTAGGGTAGTTTTTACCAATTGTGATTATTGTGTACCAAAGTGCAAGTACTTTGTTAAAAGGCGGGAAATGACTATTAGTCACTTTTAAAAATATTTACGGGTCTCGGGTTTCATAAAAATGCTTCTCAAAACTTAAAACGCACACAAAATATGATATTATATAGTCCCGGCACGACTTAATACGACATTAAAATAAAAACGTCAAAATATTAAACATCGACATGTTTAAAATAAAACATAAAATTTCTCGGGCATCCGTCGATATCGTCATCACTAATAATCCTCGCAACTCGTCAAAACGTAAAAATATAATTTTTAACATCATCCAAATCAAATAACCAATCGTCATGAAAATCAACCTCGTAAAAAATTTCAGAAATATACGTAAAAATATAATTAAATAATGACCACGGTTTTGGGTTGTTACATCTTGGGTAGTGGATATAGATTTTGATCATCAATTTACCTAGTTCATGGTAATTCAACAAATATAAGGAATGATAACACCATAGCTCTTCATAATGAAGAGCTTGGTAGAATAAAAGCTTTCTCTGACAACTCTCTCAGTTGTACGGTAACACCTTCGATTCAGATGGTGCTGAAGTACAGTGCATACGCTACGGGTGCAGCACCGGGAATATAATCAATACCAAATTCAACTTGCCTTAATGGCGAAAGTCTAGGCAATTTACCAGAAAATACCTCCTAAAGTTTCAGATAATAGAAACATCTTTTAATACATTTACTTTAAGTTCTTTCTAGATTAGAATATCTATGACTAGTTCATAACCATTCATGGTATAATTTCAAGTCTAAATGCAGGATATGGTCATCCATCAAGAATTAATTAGATCAATTTTGATAATCAAATTCTTATCTTTTAGGGGATTTCTACTCGATTTCCCATCAATTAAGACAATGTCGTCATGTCATAATCAATCAATCCATTCTACTGGCACTATCAACTTTCCAATTTCGTTACCGTTGATAAGATGTGAACTTCTCAAAAGACTAATAACAACTCATAATCCTTCACAAATTCAAGGATATCAGGATACATAACTAACCTTAAAAGAGTAAGGTCAACGCATAATCTACACGAGAGAATTTCAAATCAGATACAGACGAAAATATTAACGAATATGAATATATCCCATGTTTTCATGAATTGAGTACGCATTCGAAAGCTCCTCGGATCGTTACCCAGGTCATTCAAATGAAATCTAATCAAAAGAAATGATAGGAACTTCGATACATCCAGTCGGGTATCAACACTCGGTAATCAGATACTTTTACAAAGAATCTCACCACAAAGGAACTGGACAAGAAGGGGATATCAATTGTCAATTAAGACAATTTCCATAGATGATTAAATTTAATTCAGAAGAATAAATGGTACGGGCACATATGTAGGTGTTCCTAACAATATGCCCCTATTTTGCACTTCTTGCAGATCTCATAAATATTCAATCTTTCACAACTTCAAAGAGAATGTAGCGTTTATTAACAATTTCATGGTGACTACTAATCAGCCTTGCATGGTCCCTTCTAAATTGTATGTAGGCGCGCAACTATATACAATTTTAGGATTAACGATGCAATACTCACTTCGTCAAAATTTTGTCATCATGTTTAAAATATACATATTTTCATGCTTAATTCTAAAATAAGAATCAAAATGAATTTACAGAGATGTTCTTTGTTATGGAAACAATTAAGTTTTCCAAAGTGTTCCATAAACAACTTTATTTCGATAATGATTACTTATAAATCTCACTTTAAATAATCCATATGATGATGAAAATTCAATTTTTCTCAAGGGATGCTGTTTTAACTTATAAAAACAATGAGTGATCTGGAAAAGAGTGATGAAGAGTTGTTCACCAAGAACTAACTACGATATGATAGGAAATGAGCTTAGCCAAATAATCGTTCATGACCTCGATGGCACTCAAAAAGAATAATTCACAGCGTAACTCAAATCAAGATGAGTACTTATTCAATGGTTGCATCACTAATGCGAACATTAGGATGAAGCAATAAAAGATAGATAACATCAAAACATGTAGAATTTAGCAATCAGAGGTAGTCTTTTCATTAATCACAAACAAGTCAAAATTGTACCGTAACACATTACGTGTCACTATGTCATACAATTCCAAGAACTCATCCTACTAACTGATGTCTCAGTTAAGTTAGGGATTTTTAAAAGATACCACAATGGATACTAATCTACATGAGTCATTAGGTGTTCCACCTGTCCCGGAAGATCCATCGGTCCCAATTCAGAAGAAGATTTCTTCAATTTATTTCTTGGACACTAGGCATCCACGTCATTGGACAATGGTCTAGGAACAACCCTTAACACGAACTAACAATAATTTAAAACCTTATAAATCAATCACAGGACTTAACGACTTCCTCTTAACAATCTCATATTCCATACAAGTTAAATTTTACTTCATTTAAGTTTCAACCAACTTATACTCAATGCAACATCCTACCTCATTCTCCAATATTTTCAACCTTATTTTTAGACCTTGAAAGGGAAATAAAAGCTTGATATGAACAACAGTTAATTTCCAATCCTATAGCTCTTACAACAATAGTTATCAAATGAGTCACTAGTATGAAATGACTCACACATTCAATCAGACTTCTCGTAAAGGTACTAGTGGCATGAGGCTTTTGGGTAATGGTTCCAATGATAGCCTCAAGTTCAACATTCACCCTTTCGATTTCAAATTTAAAAATTGGGCGACACCGAATCAGATGACACCTTTCTAGGTGGTAAGGTTTTGTCAAACTCCACTCTATAAGGAAGGATCGTAATGACATTGATATCAGATTTAATCTCGCCAGTTCTTTTATAATTTCACAATCAACTAATATCAACATTTCTATGAATATCAACCATTTTGTTGGGATCATAAATATCCACAACTTGGTTTAGATATTAGGATAGCTAGATTTCCTATGGAAATAGCTTCGATTAATTTGCTAGGAGAGTTAGGGTTTCTTGTGACAATCTACGTCGTATAAATATCTCGTATACGTATTAAAATAACCATCAAACAATCATGTAATCAAATTACAACATATATATATATATATATATATATATATATATATATATATATATATATATATATATATATATATATATATATATATATATATATATATATATATATATACATATATATATATATATATATATATATTAAAATAACACTTCTCAGGCTGGCCTTGTCGGTAACTCGGGAATTCTTCGGCACCGTTATAGTCAAAAGTATTTTAGACATTTTGAGAAAAATGTTTATAGTTAAAAGATCTTGAAATGTTTTATTCAAAACCTTGGTTTTAAAAATCTTTTGTTCTCTATAACAAGAGCTCTGGTACCAAACTGTAACACCCCCAAATATTCATACTTTAGTTCAGCGGAAGAGTCATTGGTGTTACGGGATAGCAAATTACTCAAATCATAGACAATGCATAAAAACGCGTCGTCTAATAATAAAGCATTTTTCATTCATGAATATCAAGTAACATAGGTCCCAAATCATAGTATTTCATACAATTTTTACAAAACATTTGAATGGAAATTGTTATTTAAGTGCGGGCTATGAATTCTTGTCGTCTTCCTGAGAATTACCTTCAAGTACCTGAGATAAAACATGTTAAAAGAAAAGGTCAGCGAAAATGCCAAGTGAATTCATAGAGGCCATAAAATAAGTCATTTTGTACAAATCTTTGTAATAGGCCATAAAATAAGCCAAAAACATTTCATACAAATCTTTGTTGTAAATCATATTGTAGGCTTTTGCCTTCAAAACCATTATACGAACCAATGTTGTAAAAACATCATACAATAGGTTTTATAACGTTGTATAGAGTTAAATAAAAACCGTTATATGAATATGATTATGTAAAACCAAAACACGAACATAATATCAATAATAAGACCCCGTATTGCTAGTCAGACAATATATTGGAATTCAATGCGTATAGCAGTATTTTTGTTATTGGATTATTATAAGCCGCATGACATTGCTACCTTACTATACCAAACAACGGGTAGCTAACCCGAAACTCATTTTCCCATCTAAAATAGCGTGTCGTCACAATAATCACGCTTATATAAATCTTCTCATACATAAATTTGCTTACCAATCAATGTGGCACGACAGGGATCAACCGTCAAGGCGCGAACTGGGGTGATCTTCCCCAAATAGTACTATTATATGCATAAGCGTCTACCAAATCCCAGTAGTTCACAATTCATGCTAATGGGACTTTTAGTGGCATAACCTAACTAATAATAATCCATTTCATTTTATTCATCGGGTCATATAATCATCCATCGGGTCATACAATCATTCGGGTCCAAATCAATAAGCAAACAGTCGGGACAACTGGTGTCCTATTTAATTAAAAACTAACATGTTATCTCCCTCGCGGGTTTATAAAACATTTCATAAAACATTTAAAGGAGTGCGAGGCTATGAACTCACGTTGATTGGGAAAGGCGGGTTATCGACGATTTGGATGTACGGTACGTGCTTCAATCACGGAAACCTAGACAAATAATACTCGGTCTTAGACTTATGTCCAATGACTTTAGAAAAATGATAGCTATGTATACATATGATGATTTTATAAATATGATGATGATCAAGTGGGATTGTACATCTTTATTCACTCATTATAGTGTTATGTGTTGGTAAATTTTTATACTAGTTTCACTAGTTTAACTTGTTTACATGTCACGGCCCAATAAGCCCATTACATTCAATTAGTATAATTGTTTACTTTTAACCTCAGCCTTATGCTTACATTTTGGGCCCAAGTGGGTTAAGCCCAATGAGTAAGTCCATTAGAGTTTAGCCAAATTAGTTGGGTTAATAGTCCAATAAGGCTAATTTAGCCCGTTAATGTCCATAAGTTATAAATCTTGGGTTTTATCGGTTTTTACTTGTCAAATATACTTATACATCAGTATATGAGTTATAAAAAGTTTACATTAGACGGGTCCGACCGTCTAAGTTTTATTTGACGAAAACGTTAGTTTTACGGGTTTTAGCCGAAAAGACGTAAAACTTATGTTTTTAGTTTTATAAATTACAAAACTTATCAATTTGTCATTTTTATAAAATGTCCCTTTTATTTATTAAAGTACATACTTATTTATATGTAATATATAAGTTAGCGGGTTTTAGGTATACATTTTATATTATATTAACTTGAGTGCTAATATTATACTATATACTTTTATTTTACAAATCTGATTATTATTTTCACTTTCACCATTTTTACCATATCTTGAGTTCTACAAGAAGATAGATGCTCATTTTTGGGTGACACAAACTACATATTATGTGCTACTGCTCAATCAATCTCTAAATATCCCTAACAGTCCATCCAAAACAGACTACTGAGATTTGAACTTCAATATTGTTTTGATCATATCTCACTCTTTTTATGGATTCCATTGTGTGGCTAATAACTATGTTTTGCTAGATTAAAAATTTTGTTTTCTCGGTGTCTTAACGAATTGATTTCCGGTTCAAAGTGTGACTCAGTCGTTTTTTTGTTAACAAAAAAAAGTTGATAATCTATAACTAATTAAAAAGTAAATGCGGAAAGTATTTAAAAGCAAATTAAAGACAGGTACAAATAATAAAAGTAAAACAAGGTGAAAAATTAAACTAGAAAATTACTAGAAAAACACTTAAATAAAATGCAATCTTAAAATAAAACTAAAATAAAAACAATTTAAAATAAAGTTTAAGAAAATGGCGGGAAATATAAAATTTTGATTTGAAAATAAAGACAAGACATAAAAACTAAGACTCCATCGGAATCCCATATCGGAATCCCAGATCCAAATCCCATATCTGAATCCAAGATCGGAATCCTAGATCGGAATCCCAGATCGGAATCCCAAATCCGAATCCCAGATCAGAAACCCAGATCCGAATCCCAGATCCGAATCCCAGATCGGAATCCCAGATCCGAATCCCAGACCCGAATCCCAGATCCGAATCCCAGATCGGAATCCCAGATCCGAATCCCAGATCCGAATCCCAGATCGGAATCCCAGATCGGAATCTCAGATCCGAATCCCAGATCAGAATCCCAGATCCAAATCCCAGATCCGAATCCCAGATCGGAATCCCAGATCCGAATCCCAGATCGAAATCCTAGATCCGAATCCCAGATCCGAATCCCAGATCCGAATCCCATATCCGAATAAGGGGAGTATCACAATACCGATCGCAATGTAGAAACCCTTGTGGTTTTTGCGATCGTAACAAGCTGCCGGAATCCTAATACCTCATTCCGATGGACTGAAATTCGCAATAAGCAAAACCAATAAGCTAACTTAATAAGCACAAATCAAAACATACCAAATCAATAATAATACGGATAAAATAAGACACAAATTTGAAGACTTTCAAGACACAAAATAAATAACTTTATAAAATAAACTTTAAAAAGATAAACTTTTAAGAAAACTTTAAAACAAATAAGCAACATACAAAATAAGCCAATAAGATTGTCAAACTTATAGCTTAAATCGTATACAAGCCTAGATGGAAACAAAAAGATGAACTTTTTTTATCAAACATCAAAATTAAGCAAAAAGTATAAAACTTTCGGATTAAAGATAAGCAAAAGATCAAGAAATGTAGAATGAGAACGATTGTAAAAAGCTTGAAATAAGATTAAGATTAAAGATTCAAAAGTACAAGATTAAAGATTAAAGATTAAAACTTGAAAGAAAAACTAGAGAGAGAAAGTGAAAAAACTAGAGAGAGAAAATTATCTACTCCTAAACTAATCTAACTACCCCTAAATGACTAACACCCTCCTAATGTGTCATTAGGAGGGTATATATAGGAAGTGAGGAGTGCATGTGTTGCTTCCTTCTTTCTTTCTCTTTCTCGTTCTCGTCTTTTAATTCTTTGTCTTTCTCGACGTCGTCTCGGGATTTGTCGATATAAATTGAACTTGTCTCATAATTTCTTCAATAATTAGACTTGAGTTCTTCGACTTCATTAAACTTCCGTCTTTAGACTTTTTCTTTGATAAATCTTCAGAATAGGCCTTCGACTTCCGTTCTTTTTGCACTCTTGATCTTTTGACTTCGTCTTTTCTCGTTTTCTTCGATAAAAGCCCGTGAAAGCCCGTGTTTTCTTCCTTTTTCATCTTTTGGTCCTAAAACACAATAAAAACACAAACCACACATAATTCCGACATTTACGACATAAAATACACGTTTCGGCTTGGTTATTATTATAATTAAGTGGTAAAAGGATGGGTGTTTTCACACCTATCAAACCCCCTACACTTGACCATTACAATGCCCTCATGCAATGCATTAATTACAAAGCAAGTGTTACATTTTTCATCACAATCAATCCACACTGGCCTTTATTAAAGAGACAAAATATTTAAAGGAAGAAAACAAGTAAAAAGATCAAAAACTTACCTTAGGGTTTTGGAATGTCATGAATGATTATCACCCTCAAATTTCACATTCCCCATACCAAGCTTAAAAATGAGATCATTGTTATTATAAGTTTGCAAACTAACACGAACTCATGTGGGCCAATTATTCACTTAGACTCCCTTATTCCTAGGTGTATCTCTTATATTTTATTATTGTCTTGAATGATCACGAGGATGCATTGTTTGACTTATTTCGATAGTTATTTAGGCTGAAAATAAAGTGGGATGATTTAATCAATAGTTAGCTAAAGGACAAAATCTTTTAAAACTGCTTCTCGGGACCTCCTAAAGTTCATATCTTGGCATAACTCGCTTCACGATTTGAGACCTTTCTCGGACCGATATTTGGCAGCGACTTCATACTTCAAATCTTTAAGAGACGTTCTTGAAATTATGGTCTTCTCTTCATAATAGGAATTTCTTCACTTGAAGTTTTGAGAGATTCTTCATCTTTGGACCACGACTTCTTCATTTTTCTCCAATCTTTATTTTGGACTTTGATATATAATGATCCGCCTCCTTTTAGGACTTGAATCTATTTACCCTCATACCTTGCTAGGGTCTTTTCGGATAGATTTCTCCATGATCTTTAGATGAGTATTTGCTTTTCGTCGTGTGTCTCGATCCTTCATATTGATTTTTGATAAATGATTCTTCACATCACTTTTGGATATTTAGCAACAAAATGTAGCCCTCATGTCTTGTTAGGGCCTTTTCGGACTCGCCAATCTTCACATCCCGCTTCAGTAAGTTATTCCTTTGCTATGAACTCTAATTAATACCGAGAAACTTTTAAACGATCTTGGGCTAGAAGCTAAGTAACTTTTCAAATCGTACAACCTTATTTATTGCAGATATATTTATTAACAAGCGATGGGAGAATAGGCTTATAATCAACTCACATAAATTCACGAAAGAATACCAAACTTATAATTGACTCTATCATCTCTCGTCCTCCACAGTTTAAAATCTCAAGGAATGAGACTCGTGGATGATTAGCCAATTAAATCAAAGTTTTAGGTTTTCGAGTCGCCTATAGGATCTTGCATCTTCTTAGACTCTTTCAAGTTTAGAATTTGCGTTTTAAAGTTCTCTTGATAAACGACTCTCTAGGATCAATTATAGGAACTTGTGAAAAGTTCTTGTTCTTAACCCGTGAGAGTTAAGACTTTCGGGTTTTAAAGCTCCCTATATAAAAGCCTAGCAAAACTTGACATAAAAACGTTAAGGATACTAGCTAGAGTAAACTTAGATAAGTAAACTCGGGTTGAGTCAAAATATTCACGACTTTGAAAAATTAAAACCACTTTATTTAAAATTTATTCTAGCAAAGAAAGTAAATAACAATAACAAAGGAAAAACTACTAGGCCAAAATAGATCAAAAATTTTGGAAAATGTCGAAAAATAAATTTTCCGGTTAAAATGAGGACAAATGCAAGGAAAAGACCACTTAACTTCGATAGAAGTCCCCCTACACTTAATATAAACATTGTCCTTAGTGTTTAAGCATGTGGGAGTAAACTCCCCTACACTTAGGACATTGTGCACTTTGTTTAAATCTTGCTAAGGAAAGGACAACTAAATTATTCCTATTTTAATATTGAATAAATATAAAATAGAGAATCAAAAGAGTATAAGATAGAACCGGGAAGACGGGTACACGGAATCACGGGTCGTCAAAAGTCATCAAGAATGGATCTTTGAAAGCTCGAATCCCTGTACATGATAAGAAAGAAGACAACAAACACATACAAGGGTCTCCCCCTACACTTATTATAAAAACAGATAAAGATAGATAGATAATCGGGTTGCCTCCCGAGAAGCGCTTGTTTTTGTTAACCGAGTCGCGAGCCTGACTCGTCCCCGAATTAAATGGTCCATGGGGAAACCTCAAATGTGATACCGGGATCAAATTCCTTGTCCTCGTTCCCGGAGGAAAATACAACAGGGGAGGCTGGAGGATAAGCTTGAAGGGTAGAAAAGTCCTTTCAACATACAAAAACTATGTGAATTCATGATCCATGGGAGGTGGGGTGGGTAAAGTAAGCAGATTGTCATCCCCCAAAGACAATTGATGCTCAGAAAGCGGCAAAGCCGTAAGGTTATCAATCATAAAATAATCAATGTCACCTCCCGGGTCAAAGCACTCATCCTCCGTAATGGTCTCTAAAGGAGTGGATGAAAGGTGCTCGGGAGGGGGACCTGGGACAATACCTTCCTGCAGCAAATTATCAAAAATAATATCCCCCTCCGTGTCATCATCATCAATACCCGGAGGTATTGAGAGAATGTCGATTTCCTCCAAAGCTGTATCATTATTCTCAACTGAAGTAATAGACGGAGGTAAAGACTCGGAAATAGGAGCAGAATTCAACGCTTCAATCTTAGAAATAAGAAGATGAACTTTCAGTAATTTGTCGCGAAGAATAACGTCTTCCACCTCATCTAAAAGACCAAGTTCAGGGGTGAACTTCTCATAAGTCGGAGAGAATAAATCAACATCGCCGGGAGGAGAAGGAGAAATTTCAAAAGTGAAATTCTCATAGCATGGAGAAAAATCATCATCATTAAGAGCGACCTCGTCCGTAGGCTCCACAAAATTTAATGCATCACAAACCTCATCAAAGAATTTATTAAGACCAAAATCACTAATCTCAATCAATGTATCACAATCCTTAGACGCGTTTGGGATATTGAGAGAAGGGATGACAATTGCACTAGGACATTGAGCAACAAGATCATTCCAAGAAATAGTAGGCTCATCGTCATCATCATCATAATAGTATGGATACACCAGAGGAGGAGTATAAGTCTCGATATTCGATATTTGCTCATGTCGTTGATCCTCTTGACATTTTTCGATGATCTTGTTGCAAGCTTCTTGAACTTTTTGAAAGTTGTCAAAAAGAGTGGCAATTTGCTCAGGAGGAAATGCAAAAGAGGGTTGATGATCGAGGAAGTGTTGTGGGGGCTCAAAATGTTGAAAACCTGAATTATAGCATGAGTCTGGCTCATGGTAGTTCATCGGTTGAGAAGAATTAGAACACGGATTTGGTTCATAATAATCCATTGGTGAAGAAAACTGAGGACACGGATTTTGCTCATAATAATTCATTGGCTGACAATAAGAAGTATAGTGAGGGCCCGCACAGTTTTGGCAACATGGGTATGGAGAAAAACCCGGTGCTTCTTGTAGATAGCTATTACCATTGTAATAATTGTAACCCAGTTCTTGCTCGCCATGAGGCGGGTATCGAATTGGACACGAAACATGCCAATGAGAATCGCTTCCACAATATATGCAAGGGGGAATAGGAGGTGGATTAGAAAAGGACAAATTAGTCGAGTTGCACGATGGAAAAAATCCCAATTGTGAATCGATTGAAATAGGAGGAAGGTCTTTTCCGCATTGCTCGCATGAACACCATTGACATGATTCGCACCCATATAATTGTCTCCCACACCCTACGCAATGGACATAAGAATCCATGAAGAACAATAGATAAGCAAGAAGATTATTTTTGGTGCAAAACTTTCGAAAAAGAAATGCTTTTATGATTTTTCAAATGTTTTTGGATTTTTGAAATTTTTTATTTTTATGGATTTTGAAAATTTTTGACACGAAAAATAACGTTTACGAGTGAACGGATCCCAAAATCCAACGCGTCTCTCACAAAAAACCGTTAATCTTCACGAAAAGATCTGGCAGCGGCGCCATTTAATAACTATGTTTTTGCTAGATTAAAAATTTCGTTTTCTCGGTGTCTTAACGAATTGATTTCCGGTTCAAAGTGTGACTCAGTCGTTTTTGGTTAACCAAAAGAAAGTTGATTATCTATAACTAATTAAAAAGTAGATGCGGAAAGTATTTAAAAGCAAATTAAAGACAGGTACAAATAATAAAAGTAAAACAAGGTGAAAAATTAAACTAGAAAATTACTAGAAAAACACTTAAATAAAATGCAGTCTTAAAATAAAACTAAAATAACAACAATTTAAAATAAAGTTTAAGAAAATGGCGGGAAATATAAAATTTTGATTTGAAAATAAAGACAAGACATAAAAACTAAGACTCCATCGAAATCCCAGATCGGAATCCCAGATCAGAATCCCAGATCCGAATCCCAGATCGGAATCCCAAATCGGAATCCCAGATCGGAATCTCAGATCGAAATCCCAGATCCGAATCCCAGATCCGAATCCCAGATCAGAATCCCAGATCCGAATCCCAGATCCGAATCCCAGATCGGAATCCCAGATCCGAATCCCAGATCCGAATCCCATATCGGAATCCCAGATCCGAATCCCAGATCCGAATCCCAGATCGGAATCCCAGATCGAAATCCCAGATCCGAATCCCAGATCGGAATCCCAGATCCGAATCCCAGATCCGAATCCCAGATCGGAATCCCAAATCCGAATCCCAGATCCGAATCCTAGATCGGAATCCCAGATCCGAATCCCAGATCCGAATCCCATATCCGAATAAGGGGGAGTATCACAATACCGATCGCAATGTAGAAACCCTTGTGGTTTTTGCGATCGAACAAGCTGCCGGAATCCTAATACCTCATTCGGATGGACTGAAATTCGCAATAAGCAAAACCAATAAGCTAACTTGAATAAGCACAAATCAAAACTTACCAAATCAATAATAATACGGATAAAATAAGACACAAATTTCAAGACTTTCAAGACACAAAATTAATAGCTTTATAAAATAAACTTTAAAAAGATAAACTTTTAAGAGAACTTTAAAACAAATAAGCTACATACAAAATAAGCCAATAAGATTGTCAACCTTATAGCTTAAATCGTATACAAGCCTAGATGGAAACAAAAAGATGAACTTTTTTTTATCAAACATCAAAATTAAGCAAAAAGTATTAAACTTTCGGATTAAAGATAACCAAAAGATCAAGAAATGTAGAATGAGAAAGATTGTAAAAAGCTTGAAATAAGATTAAGATTAAAGATTCAAAAGTACAAGATTAAAGATTAAATATTAAAACTTGAAAGAAAAACTAGAGAGAGAAAGTGAAAAAACTAGAGAGAGAAAATTACCTACTCCTAAACTAATCTAACAACCCCTAAATGACTAACACCCTCCAAATGTGTCATTAGGAGGGTATATATAGGAAGTGAGGAGTGCATGTTTTGCTTCCTTCTTTCTTTCTCTTTCTCATTCTCGTCTTTTAATTATTTGTCTTTCTCGACGTCGTCTCGGGATTTGTCGATATAAATTGAACTTGTCTTATAATTTATTCAATAATTAGACTTGAGTTCTTCGACTTCATTAAACTTCCGTATTTAGACTTTTTCTTCGATAAATCTTCAGAATAGGCCTTGGACTTCCGTTCTTTTTGCACTCTTGATCTTTTGACTTCGTCTTTTCTCGTTTTCTTCTATAAAAGCCCGTGAAAGCCCTTGTTTTCTTCCTTTTTCATCTTTTGGTCCTAAAACACAATAAAAACACAAACCACGCATAATTCTGACATTTACGACATAAAATACACATTTTGGCTTGGTTATTATTATAATTAAGTGGTAAAAGGATGGGTGTTTTCACACCTATCAGTGGCCAACTCTCACATATGTACAAGTATCATATCTTACTGTATATTAATTTATACAAGATATTTTAACAATTTATCATAAGGCTCTTTACTGTTTTATACAGCCTACTATTTTAAGCATGATTTTAACAACTTTTCATGTAGCTTTCCATCTTTTTAATCAAGTTTATCAACACATGATCCCCACATAATATTTTTATCATCATACATCATCATATACATATACATCAAGAAATAAAATACAATTTACATTTAAAAAACTAACAAGGTAATGGGAAGGATGATCTTGTTACCACCAAGATTATGAAAGTTAAGATCAATCTTGACTTTTGTCTGCAAAACTTGTGGTACACCAATATCAACTTCAAGAACACCAATCTTCAGGAACACCTTGTGGAAAATCATCCCTAAGACACCGACAAATCTCCTCTTTGGATGTTAAAATCACCACCAATCAATAGAGCTTCAAAAGGTTTTCATCATATGTGTAAGTAACATAAGATTTTGTGGTTAAATTTGATCAAATGTTTGGTTATGGTGGTGAGTTTGGGACGGCAAGAGTGAGAGAGAAGAGAGAGTTTTGGTGGTTTCCATGAGTTGCAAATGAGGTTGTTAGTTTGTGTGAGTGGTTTTGTTGTTGTAGCTTGTTTATGAACTGGCTAAGACATGTGTCTTAGCTTACTTCTTAAGCTTTGACACCTCATGGTGTATGTGGCTAGCTTAAGCCGTCCCATATTAGGGGTGGGGCAAAAGTGGTTTTGTCTCATCCCCATTTATTTACGGGTACTCCTCGATTCTAGTTTCCTCGATTTGCGTGTCCTCGTGTCGTTTTACGAAAAACGTTTTTATAAATTATCAATCAACAGCACAAAACGAATCTAATAAAAATTGTCTCATCAATAACGGAGTTCAAAAACGTAAATACGTAAACTTATAGTTTCCGGTTTAGTCGTAAAGGACGTTAAATTATGCACGTAAGTCCTAATCTCTTCTCGTAAATTTGTGAGTTTATGAACCAACACAAATTTAAAATTCAAAAAAAATATTCACGGATAAATTTATTTCCTGAAGTGTCGGACTGTCAACAAAGACGGTGTATGTAAACGTAAGCACGTAACGTAGAGTCCTCCAGTTTAGACGTAGTCGATGCTACTTCAAGACGTAAACCCAAATTTCATCACAAAAATGAGTGAGTTCATAACATAACATTAAAATAATGTTTTTAAACAATACTTGAGAATAAAATATCGACCATAAATTGACGGATTGTCACACTTCTCCTTTTTCCATCTCTATGGATGAGAATGACTCTGGTAAGGAATCTGATGTTTCTAAACCCCCAACGTTACCGAAACTCGCTGGTGTTGATCCATATGATTCCTTACTTGGCCCAAAACCTGCCATCAAAACCTCTGGGACATCCAGTCTCAGAGTTGCTGAGAAAGCACACAAAAAGGTTTTTGTGGCCAAAGAACCTGCTAAACCCATTCCTCCCACTGAAAAGCTTTCACCCACCAAGAAACTTTTCCTTACCCATATGGAAGAAGCAAAAGGTTTGAAAGAACACATCAAACCTCGGGCTGACAGTCCTTCTGTTAGTTCCCTTGGTGAAGGATCCAGCAGCTCAAAAGGGAGAGCCTAGTTCAGGCCTTGTAAACATTGTGGGTTTAAAAATCATTTGTCTAAAAATTGTTCAAAGAAACCCAAATGTATCACATGCGAGTCCACTGAACACACCTCTAGAGAACATGAGGAGACCATAGCTGTCCAAAAGACCAGACTACAATTAAGGTCCAAAACTCCTTACAATTCCTCTAGGAGATGAGAACCCAAATCTATAGACACTCCTTAGATTTTCAAGCCATTTCCTCCTTGCAAGTACTGTGGTTTCTATGATCATCACTCTGTTGAGTGTGAACACTATCCCGGATGTGACATCTGTGGAAGTATGCGTCATGAAACAGAGACTGCAACCAAAGAGGGGGAGAAAGGAACCAAAAAAGACCCAATGTCGCTGGTCATTGACAGAATGGACCCACTGTAAAGTGGGTTCATCATCGAAACTAATTTGGTTTTATTATATCTATGCAGGAATACTTGAAGAAATTTGTTTGGTATCTGGATAGTGGGTGCTCTAGACACATGATAGGGGTTAAACAATATCTACATTGATATAAGAAGATGTCTGGTCCCAAAGTAGTCTTTGGAGATGACTCTTCAGGGGTTACTGAGGGATATGGCTTAGTGGATTGTAATGGAATCACCTTCACAAGAGTCACTTATGTCAATGAACTGAAGCACAACTAAATAAGTATGAGTCACCTCTGTGATGCTGGTTTCAAAGTTCTATTCACCAAGACCCAAGGAACAATCTTCAATCAAAATGATGTTGTTGTTCTTATTGCACCCAGAAGAAGGGATGCGTATGTTATTGACATGACATCATGTCCAGAAGGAAACAACACCTGTCTCTTTGCCAAAGCCTCTGATAGTGAAAATTGGCTCTGGCACAAAAAACTCTATCATCTAAACTTCAAAAACATCAAAAAACTGGCAAAGAATGATTTAGTCGCTGGGCTTCCCTCTCTGACCTTCAACAAAGACAGACCATGTTCAGCATGCGAAAAAGGGAAGCACCACAGAGCTTCGTTGAAAACTAAAAAATCATTCTCCATAAATAAGTGCCTCCATCTTCTTCACATGGACTTATTTGGACCAGTAAAACCTCAATCCCTTAACCACAACATGTACACACTGGTCATTGTTGATGAATTCTCTAGGTTCACTTGGGTATTCTTTCTTAAATGAAAGAGTGATGCACCTGGCAGAATAATGTCCTTCATCAAAGAAATAGAGAACTTTAATGACTACAGAGTTAAGGTTATTAGAAGTGATAATGACACTGAATTCAAGAACCATGCCATTGAAGCCTTTTGTAATGAAAATGGAATCTCACAGAACTTTTCAAACCCAGGCATACCAGAACAAAATGGTGTCACTGAAAGAAGAAACAGAACTTTCATAGAGGCTGTCAGAACTATGCTTAGCGAATCAAGACTCCCAAAGAAATTTTGGGGTGAAGCTGTGTACATAACTTGTTACACACAAAACAGATCCATTATTTTGAAGAGACATGGCAAGACCGCTTATAGAGTGTATAGGAAGAGAGCCCCTGGTGTAAGCTACTTCTATGTCTTTGGTTGCCCTGTTTTCATTCACAACTATAAGGATCATCTAGAAAATTTGATGAAAAGTCAGATGATGGGTTATTTCTTGGATACTTTCCTACCTCTAGAGCCTTTAGAGTATTCAATATCCACAAGAAAGAACTTGAAGAACTAATTCATATTACCTTTAATGAAGTAGATGCTGTTATCACTCACACCAACTCATAGGACTGTGACATTGAGTTTAATGAAGTTAAATCAAATCTAAAGGATGATTTCTTAATTCCCAAGGAATCATCTCAAATATGTCACAAGGATTTCCCTTATGTTCATGCATTTGATCCTCATTCAATCTCTGATATCCCTCTAGAGGTTGCTGTAGCTGAATCACATACTCCACCACCCATAGAAGAAAATGATGATCATAACTCTCCAATATCTCAAATAGATGAAGAGATCATGAATGAAAAAATTATCTGTGATGAACCACTAGCATTCATTGAACCTACTGTGACTCCTGGACCCACAGAGACTCATGCTCCTCAATCCAAATGGAGTAGAAACCAAGATATTCTTCTCGTGAATATTCTTGGTGAACCCTTTGAGGGATTCACCACTAGAGGAAAGTTGAGATCTCTAGAAACTGCCTCAGCGAATGAATTCCTTTTCGTTGATTTTCTCTCTGAAGATGAACCAAAGAACGTGGCTGTTGCCCTATTAGTTGAAGGATGGGTTGTGGCCATGTAAGAAGAACTCAATCAGATAAAGAGAAACAAGGTGTGGACTCTGGTAAAAGCTCCAGCTAGAAAACAAGTGGTTGGAACCAAATGGGTCTATAGAAACAAAAGGGATGAAGTTGGCATGATTGTTAAAAATAAGGCTAGGCCTGTGGTGCTGGGTTACAACCAGTAAGAGGGTATTGATTTTGATGAAACCTTTGCAACAGTAGCCAGATTAGAAGCTATTAGAATCTTCCTAGCCTATGCAGCTTACATGGGTTTCACTGTATACCAGATGGATGTAAAGAGTGCCTTTCTTAATGGAAAGCTTGCAGAGGAAGTATATGTTAAACAACCCCCAGGGGTTGAGAACAATGACTATCCTGACCACGTCTGTAGACTCACAAAGCACTCTATGGGATGAAACAAGCGCCTAGAGCCTGGTATGAAAGTTTATCCAAATTTTCTACTTAAAAACAAGTTTGTCAGAGGTACTACCAATTTTTGGTTCAACCAACATTACCTTGAGCAAAAAGTTTTCCAAACTTATGACCAAAAAGTATGAAATAAGCATGATGGAGGAACTAACTTTTTTCTTGGGTTTTCAAATCAAACAAAATTCAAAAGGAATTTCTATTTGTCAAGAAAAATATTTTAAAGATTTGCTCAAGAAGTTTGATCTGTCTGATTATGCATCAGTGAAATGCCCCATGCTTCCTCCCAACAACCTGGGAGCTGATGACTCAGGGGTCTCTGTTAATGAGACCTTATATAGAGGCATGATAGGGTCACTGATATATCTCACGGCAAGCAGACCAGACATCCAATTCTCCACATGTCTCTGGTCTAGGTACCAAGCTAACCCCACGGAATCCCACCTTGTAGCTGTTAAAAGAATTTTCAGGTATTTAAAAGGATCTCCCTCTCTAGCTCTCTCGTATCCAAATGGATCAGGCTTCGACCTTATAGCCTACTGAGACTCAAACTATGCTGGATGTTTCCTTGATAGAAAGAGCACCTCCAGGAGTTGTCAAATCCTTGTAGGAAAGTTAGTATGTTGGAGTGCAAAGAAACAAAACAATGTGGCCATGTTATCAGTTGAAGCTGAATATGTCACTGCCGTTGGTTGCTGGCACAAGTTCTCTGGATGAAAAGTCAATTGGCTGATTATGGAATTAACTATAAACAAGTTCCCATATTATGTGCCAACACAAGTGCAATAGTCATCTCAGATAATCCGGTACATCATTCCAGAACCAAACATATTGACATCAGGTATCACTTTATCAAAGATCATATTTTAAAAGGAGATATTGAGTTTCACTTTATACCCACTGAATACCAGCTCGCTGATATTTTCACCAAGCCACTAGCTGAGCCAAGTTTTAATAGGTTGCTTGCTGAGCTAGGTATGCTCTATATTCGGAAATAAGTCTGATAAGTGATCTCTGTCTCTCGGCATTTAAGGGAATTGAATGTAACGAGCTACTTACATTCCTATGAGAATTAATATATTCTAATTTTTATTTCAAATGATTTTCTTTCAATATCAACAACTTTCCCGCTTTCCAAGGGGACAAAAATCACAAGAAGGGTCAAGGGGTCCCACGTTTCTCTCAAAAGGTAACCTTTGCATTAAATGCTTTAATTGAAAAACGGCAAATACTTTTCACAAACCCTTGACTCATTTTATTTTCACCATCACAACTCATTATCACACACACACACACACACACACACACACACACACACACACACACACACACATACTGTTCATTTTATTTGTATTAAATGCTTTAATTGAAAAATGGAATAAACGTTTCACAAACCCTTGACTCATTTTATTTTCACCATCACAACTCATTATCACACACACACACACACACACACACACACACACACACACATACTGTTCATCTCTCTCTAATCCTCCAAACCTTCACTCGATCATCAATAATAGCGTCTTCATCTACAAACCAAACTTTCACCGTCTTGGCCGCATCTAACATTTATTTTCGTATAACTAAAGGAAAGATAGCTCTCAAAAACTGTGTTGCTCTACTTGAACACAAAAATCCAATCTACTCACCATTGTTGACCTAATTGAAGTACTCCCCTATTTCCGAAGCCATCACAAGGGAACCCTCCACCTGCTACTCACAATACCTGAAGGAGTTCTGGTTCTCGGCAGAATTAGACCAAACTTCTTCAAACATCACCTTCAACCTTTCCACCCATCCAAAACCTCTCACCTTCGACTTCAATGACTTTGCCAGAGTCAATGGACTGGCTGTTAAGGACAACATGGCCGCAATACCAAACAGCACCACTATGAAGAAAGCAGTGGCCACTCTATGACCTCATGACGATGATGACAAACCCTTTAGATCCATTGCTTTCCAAAAAAAATCCCTGGTGAAGGTCAATTACTTCTCACCCATCTAGAGAACGCTGATGCTGTACATTGTCAAATGTCTGGGAGAGAACCAGGGATCTCAGCAAGCGATTGCTTAGAGCCTTATATGGGGACTAGACATAAAGATCACCCATATTCTCTACACTAATCTCATTGCCAAGCTTGAGAAAAAAGGAAAGAAACACCGTCTAGCCACCATCTGCTACACAAGGTATCTCTCACTCATCATTAAGGATATCCATGGTGAAACCTACGACAATGAAGAACTTTACTCCTTTTCTCCCTTTCACATCACACTAGCTTCCTTGAAGACACCCCTAGAGGACGAGGTGCCATTTACCAGGCACATGCTAAGGTTGCTGGGCTACATACACCAGGAGAAGAAGAGCCCTTGATCCCTCATGTTGCGGTGAATGCTGAAGGAATGGCTGAAAAGTCTTTGTCCAAGACCACTGTGCAGTCTTCTTCTCGGCCCAAGGTGCTCAAGGAAAAGAAGAAGAAGAGGAAAGAAATCCCACTTTCATCTGAAGCCCCTTCTGTTAATCAATCAAAGAAGATAAAGACCAAGAAGGTCCCATCCCCTACTTTGGAGGATAAGGAAAGAGAGCCTGCAGTTAAGAAACAACTAGTGTCTAGCGTCTCCAAGTCAGCAAAGACTACTAAGAACCTTCTCAACACTGATATCACTCAGGTATTAGTTTGCCTTTATTTTTTCCTCTTGGAGGTTCACAAGCAATAATTTAGCCGTTTTCTAATAATCGTTTATCGTTTACTCCTCGACTCGACTCGAATTGATTTACAACTTAACATAAGATTTATTTGTTTTTGGTTAATAATAATTGTTTGGTAATCTATGTCTATTTGAACTAAAAATGGGGAAAATATGTACGCTAGGGAATATACAAAAATAAAAGCGCAATTAGTTCAAATAAAATTACTCTAAGATGCTAAAAGAAAATTAAACTACAAATATAGATCTAGATGCAACAAAAATAACCTACAGTTAAAAATAATAATTAATCTAAATGCAAAATTAATCTAATGCAAGCACGTAATAGCAAATAAAAGTGACAAAAAATGAAATCACAAAGATAAACTTAAAAATAAAGCGTAAAGCTTCAATCTTTTAAGCTTATTAATCTTTTTAGATGATAAAGCTACAAACTTTATATACTAATAAGCTTAATTATCAAAAAAAGTGTAAACTTTGTACTAATAATAAGCTTATCTAAATGAAATCTAAAACCTTGAAATATGTATTTTAAAACAATAATAATATCTAAAGATAACTAAACCGATTTTTATGAAAAATATAATTTTTTAAAAACAATTTAAACTATAACGATCTAATTAATTAAACTAAAGCGATTAAGCTAGAAAAATAAAAAAGAGAGAACTTTGGTACCCGTAGTCCGTAGAAAACTCTCTAAACAAAATCAATCATAAGCAACAACATATGGCCCGTAAAGTACACGGCCTCCCAAAAACAACAAAATACGGCCTGTAAAGTACACAGCTAACCAAATCAATCTTAAGCTAAGCGTATCCCGGCGCGTAAAGTACACGGCCAACCAAATTAAACTCGAACCAAATTAATCAAACCATAAGCTCTCTACCAAACTTGATGAATCGATCCGCCAAGATCACAATAGCACAAGAGGTTAGAATAATAAACAACTATTAATATTTAATGAAGAGATTTAAATAAAACTAATAGATCTAGAATATATTTTTTAATTTATAAAAATATATGAATTTTTAAGCTTAAAAATTATAGATCTAAACTAATTTGTATAAAAAACTAATAGATCTAACTATTTTTTTTTTGGTTTAATGAAAGTATTTTTAATTTTTAAAACTTAAAACTAATAGATCTAAAAAACTAATAGATATAAACTAAACGTACTTAATTAAAAAGCTAGCTTATAAATAAGTTGTAAGCCTAAGCTTAGAACTTATGAGATTTAAAAAGCTAATTAAATAAATCCTCCAACAATAAGCTAGATCTAGGTATAAGACAACAATAAGATTGAAATAAGATGACTTATTCCAAGCTTTTATATAAATCTTAACTTATTTGGAAAAATTTATAAAAACTAATCCCAAAATAATAAGCTAGATTATTAAAAGTAAAAAAGATAAAGAAAGGTAGAATGAGAATAAGCTAAGAGAATAAGCTAAAACTTGACTTTTATTAATATTAAAAGAGCTTAGTAATAAGCTTAGTGCAAAGTTGAAAGGAAATATATTTAAAAAACAAGAAATAAAATTGACATTATTTAGCTACCTAAAATCTACATACAAAATGAAGATAAATGAGGTGCTATTTATAGTTGAAGCCAAGGTGCTTGAGGTAGATTAGTCTTTTTATACTCTTAACCACTTTCTCTTCTTTAACTTGATAACATCTTGGTCATTTGGTAGGTGATGATGTGTTTCCATGAATAGAATGATATTATTTTTGGATAGACCAATGGGAGCACTTCACATGGATCACCATTTTCATCTTTCATTATTCTTTTATATAATGGCTCTTGATTAATCTTTTTAACCAACTCCACCATCTTTGATCTTCTTGAAGCATGCACCTAACTACTTACAAAAGAAACACACATGTTATTTTTTTTCTTTTTAATATTTTTGTATTAGTTTAAAAATAGATAAAAATAAATAAAAATAAAACTTCTAAAACTAAAAATATTTAAAAATCAAAATTAATTATTTCAATACTAAACTAACTATTATAAAAATAAAAACTTTTATTGTTATTATTTTTATTAATTTACGAAAATATATATTTATTTATTATTTATTTATTAAAAACTTTTAATTTAAAAACAAATTAAACTTAAAAAATTCATAGAGAACAAACCAAGAGGAGTTACGATGTCAGGTCGGGACCGCTGGCTTCGTAATTTTGTGCTCTTCAATGTGGTTTATTAGTGGATGACTTTTTAGATTGGCAAAAATGGTCCTTGTTGTAAAATCTTCATCAAATCTTCATCTTTAGCCCTCCAAACTTCATTCTTTTGGCACTTTTTGGTCCTTTGACTTTATCTTTGACTTTTTCTTCGATAAATGATTGTGAAACCCGTGTTTTATTCATTTATGATCTTTTGTACCTATTTTACAACAAAACACAAAACCACGCATAATTCCGAGATTTAAGATATTAAATACACGTTTTGGTCTCGTTTTTCATTGTTTTAAGTGGTAAAAGGATAAGTGTTTACACACTTATTAAATCCCGTACACTTGACCATTGAAATGTCCTCATGCAATGCACAATTTTAAAGCACAATTTTACATTTTCCATCATAATTAACCCATCTCGGCCTTTATTATAATATACTACTACTACTACAATAAAAAAAACTAAAAACAATGAAAAGAGAAAAGATATAACAATTTCATTCAATTTATTAACTTTGAAATTGTTTGATGGAAGAAACTTGCAAAGAAATCTAAGACTTAAATTAGGGCTTTTGGTGTCATGAATATTTATCACCCTCAAGTTTCACGTTCCCCATACCCAGCGTAAAAACGAGATCATTGTAATTATAAGTTAGTAAAACTAACACTTACTCATGTGGTTTAATTATTCACTTAGACTCCCTTATTCCTACGGTGTATCTCTTGTATTTTATTTTTGTCTTGAATGATCACGAGGATGCATTTTTGACTTATTTCGATAATTTATTAATGCTGAAAATAAAGTAGGATGATTTAATCAATAGTTATCTAAAGGACAAAATCTTTTAAAACGGATTCTCGAAACCTCATAAAATTCATATCTTGGCATAACTCGTTTCACGATTTGAGACCTTTCTCGGACCGATATTTGGCATTGACATCAAACATCAAATCTTGAGAGACGTTCTTGAAATTATGGTCTTCTATTCATTCTAGTATACATCTTCAATAGGAGTGAGAGATGCTTCAAATGTTGACCAAGACTTCCTCATTTATCCTCTTCTTTATTTAGGATTTTGATATACAACGATCCGCCTCCTTTTCGGACTTGGATCTTTTTATCCTCATACCTTGTTAGGGTCTTTTTGGATAGACTTCTCCATGATCTTTAGGGGAGTATTTGCTTCTCGTCGTGTGTCTTGATCCTTCATATTGATTTGGATTAATGATCTTCACATCATCTTAGGATCTTTAGCTAAAAAGTGAATCCTCATGCTTTGTGAGGGCCTTTTTGGACTCGGATATCCTCATGCCTTGATAGGGCCTTTTTGGATACGCCAATCTTCGCGTCCCACTTCAATAAGTTATGCCTTGGCTATAAACTCTAATAAATCCCGAGCAAGTTTTGAACGAATTGTGCTAGAAGCTAAGTAACTTTTCAAATCGTACGACCTTATTTATTGCATTTATTTATTGACAAGTGATGGGAGAAAAAGCTCATAATTAACTCACATAAGTTCATGAAATAATACAAAACTTATAATTGACTCTATCATTTCTCGTTCTCCACAATTTAAAATCTCAAGGAATGAGACTCGTGGATGCTTAGCCTAATAAACCAATTCAAGTCCATATGGTTAAGGATACTAGCTAGAGTAAACTTGGATAAGTAAACTCGGGTTGAGTCAAAATATTCACGACGGGCCTAATATATCAAAGACGTCTAAACTCTTAAAAACCATTTTATTAATTTATATTTTCTTTATTTTTGACTTTATTATGGAATACATACATATGATGGTGATGACATAATAAAAGAAAAAAATGAAAAATACTACTAGGCCAAAATATATCAAAAATTTCGAAAAACGGCGAAAAATATTAATTTTCCGGTTAAAATGAGGACAAATTCATGGAAAAGCCCACTTAACTTCGATAGAATTCTCCCCTACATTTAATATAAACATTATCCTTAATGTTTAAGCATGTGGAAGTAAACTCCCCTACACTTAGGACATTGTGCACGTTGTTTAAATCTTGCTAAGGAAGAGACAACTAAAGTGATTACATTTATTCAACTTATAAATATACAAAATTGAATGACAATAGCAAAAACGAATCGAAGAAACTGGGTACACGGGATCACGGGTCGTGTCAAAAGCACCAAAAGTGGATCATTAAAGCACACATCCCTGCACAACATCACAAAACACGACCTACTTGGCTCCCCCAACACTTATTGGTGGAAATGGGTAAAGACAATCTAACCTAGTTAAACGATGCTTGATTTATTTATCACGAGTCTCTAACTCGACTCGATTCTATGAATATCATCGTTTAAATGGGAAAATCATGGAAAAACCGAGATTTCCAAGGAGGAAAATCTCTCCATGATAAAGGGTGAAGAACACTCAAATAAGGAAAACCTCACGAATGTCCACCCGGGTCAAACACATAATTTCCATCACAAAAGGAAATAAACCCCATGGTGGTAAAATCACACAAGTATAAGTCTAGTGGGGTATCCTTCGGCAACGATCTATTAAAGGAAAGGGTGGTATGGTGATGGTAGAAGGTGTGGTAAGGTGAAAGCGTAGCTCCGAATATTCCAAAAATGTTTCCTTTTATTTCATCAAATGGATACTGAGATGGCTCAAAAACTTTGATACCAGGATCGAACACCTTTTCCTTCAGGGGAAAATAAGGAAGACTCTCAGCGGAACTTGAAGAAGATCCGCTCATATACCTCACAATCTCATACGAAAAATGTGGAAAAAGAGGTGTCAAAACATAAGTGCTCCGAATGTTGGTGTCGTCCGATTTCTTTTCCTTTGAAACGGGTTTCTTAAAGGCCGAAGGAGGGAAAAGGCCATAATCGAAATCCAAAGTAGGAGAATCATGCTCATTAGGGAAGTAAGTATTGAGAAAGGTGTCGAAATCTTCCTCAAAAGAGTAATCCTCTAAAGTAGTATCAAACGTTGGTGGTGGAGGATCCTCATCAAAAGGAGACTTAAGAGTGCGAGGAGTACCCATAGATATAAAAGGATCATTAGGGTCACTAGGTGACTCTTCAAATCCCAAAGAAATGAGATCACTTAAAGAAGTGTTGTCATCATAGTCATCGTAGAGTGGGGTATCAAAGAGTGGAGGCTCTAAAGGTGTTTCCCCAAGATCTAAAGGAGAAGGAACACTTGAAGAACTGTCATCACTATCGGTATCGTAAATGGGATTATCTAAAAGTGGAGGCTCAAAAGGTAGTTCCTCTAAATCCAAAGTGGAATGATCACTTAGCTCCCGTATTTTCATCAAAAAGTGGATTATCAATTGAATTTTCAAAAAGAGGATTTGTATGTACCACAAAATCATCAATGTTAAAATTTTTCATTTCAAAGGGATTGATTAAACTTTCTTCATTATCAAAATTTAGAACATCAATCATAATGATCGCCCCTTTTCCATTCGATTTTTTTTGTGATTTTTCCCATTTTAAACACTTGTTGATCATCCCCTACCCTAAGAATTAAGTCCCCTTCCCTACATCAACTAATGCTTTTCTGGTTCTTAAGAACGGTCTACCAAGTATTAACGGAATACGAGGATCCATATCATAGTCCACTACGACAAAGTCTGCGGGAAAAGTGAAGGAACCAAATCGAACAAAAACGTCTTCGGCAATACCAACAGGGTATGCGAGAGTTCTATTAGCTAATTCGAGAGTCATGCGAGTCGGCACAAAGTCGGGTAATGATAATTGTTTCCATTGTAAAACCTGTAAATTTTAGGTTTTGACTATGACATCATTGTACACATCACCTCATGATATCTTTATATATTACCACCTTTGCATGAATTCTTTAAGAAATCATATGCATCATACATGAGCATACATCATTTAAATCATCAGAACATGGAAACATTTGAGCACATGACATTATATTATGATTATGAGTATTTAATCATCAGAACACCTAACACTTGATCATAAGCGTTCATCAATATGATTTATTAAAATCTAAACTCATGATCACAATTAATAACACTTATCAAGGAACTATTTTATGCTTCAAAATATATATTAATATATTTTCCTCACCTCATAAACAATACTATGATTCAACATAAACTACTCTTTGTCATTAAACACTACAAATATCCAGTTTAACTCATTTTCACAAATGGCTTACATTTTAAATAAAGTAAATTATACATTTATTTAGTTATGAGTATACTTTCACCAAGGATCCCAAAACTTAACCAAAATGAATTAGCACATGAACCTACTTCTACTATATTATACCTAGACTCCTAGTAACCATACCAAGACACTAAATTTGAACCTAAACCTATCTTCGACATACATTCTAGTCGAATACCAAAAACCTCACAACTATATTTACCTAGGAACCTTATTAATAAACATTTGACTTTATAAAACATGTACAACACACCCTAATTAAACCTTACACTATTTAAGTCACCTCACACCCTTTTGACAAGTCAAAACTGTCGGCCCCTATTCAAAACCAAGACAATGTGTGCAAATTTTGCATTAATGGGAAGTACTAGTAAATATCTAAGCCTAGATATGCAAGTAGTATAGAAACCAAGAAAACAAGAACACATCTTTTCCTTTAGACGTGTGAAGTGCCCAAACCAAACAAATCTTTTACATGTACATCACTCTCAATAATAGATACACTATGCAAGTCCATATTGTCCCATTGATATGCATGTATGTGACGGTTAGGGGCTTACCAAAAGCCAAATGTACAACAAGTTCATTAATAACCTAGTACCACATAGTACCTTGGAAAATCACCATAAATCTTGTGCACCTCTTTCTTACCATGGCTTCACCCTAGACCACATCCATCATCTTCACCTTGATATTTAGCTAACACATTGGACTTCACTTCTCACTTACCACACTCAAAATTCGGATCACGAATTTACGTAACACCTACACACAACAAACTCATACACAAACATTTACTACACCCAAATCTTGGTTCCAAGACATTTATAGCTAGTCTACACAAGGTTCATAGCATTCAAGACAAGTCAAAGACCTCCTAGGTCACGTTTAGGAAGTAACCGACGCATAGGAGCCCTAATACTTGATCATCCACCATCTCTTTTAATAACAATTAAGTATAAACCCTCCAATACTCCATTTTAATCTTTTCATACCTCTCTTTACCTGTCATGCATATATAAGCCAAGGAAATGAAGCGAAGATTGCATGCACACGTAAAATACCCTAACTCAACTCACCAACAACATATAAGCCCACAACTTATATTGTTTTCATAGGCAAGTATGCCTCAACACACTATATTCATGATAAACTAGTAAGAACCTTGCTTAAAGAAACCTAAATAAGACCTAGTCTAATAACTTAGTGTTATAACCTAAACAATAAACTCAAACTATTAGCCCTTATTCACGGCTTAACATTTAGGAATATAAGAACTAATAAACTATCCATAATAAGCCATAAGCTTATTTAAAGCCGAAACAAATAAGCCAATATAAGCTCATATAAGCCGCGACATATAAGCCCATACATAAGCCTAAATTAACTAGTATATTATTTAGTATGCTTAATGAAATTACTGGAAAACTAGACAAGCCCAAAAGCTATCCGATTAGGCCCATAAGCCTAAACCGTGACCCAATTGGGCCACCAAGCCCAAAACCATGTTTGGGAACTTTTCGTTCCTTTATTGTCATTTGGTGAAAGATATAATAAAGTATGTAACTTAATAAAACATGTGTATATGTTTTCGTGACCATAAAGAAGTTCGAGGATCAAAATCTGTCACTTCTGAAAATATAGGGTGCGTTTGTGTTTTTACCGAAAAGTAATCAAACCATGGGAACTATTTGTGTCACTTATGAAACTTACTACGAGCCCTAGCCTTCAATTAAATGTATTTCGAGATATGAGGGACTAACAGCGTCAGTTTGGAAATTTAATACAAGCCCTAGAAACCTTATTATATATTTTCAAGACTCAAAGATCTAATAGTGTCACTTTGGAAAATTAATACAAGCCCTAGAAACCTTATTATATATTTTTGAGATATGAGGGACTAGTTATGTCATTATCAAAACTTAATTCTAGCCCTAACTCCTATTTTAAATATTTTCAAGACTTGAGGGGGTGTTTTGCCATGTCACAAAGTTAAACCGAGCCATAGGGACTCGGTTTGTAATTAATTTGAGACTAGGAAACACTATGGACCAAATTCGCCATATAATAGAAGTATTACGAGCCCTAGGGGAGTGGTTTGGAAATAAACTTAACAAACAAGGACTAACGAGGTGAAACACTTAACGAACGAAAATTTAAGGTTATTTTGAAAGTAACTATAATACGAGGACTTACGAGTAATTTCAGTTAAATTAAAAGTATTAATAAATTATTTTATTAATAAATTAAATTAAGTCATTTTGTTAATTAAATAAAATATTAAGATTTATTTACGAAACTTTATAAACATATAAATCTTATTAAATATGCTTAGATCCTTAAGAAAATTAAATGAAATATATTATTTTCTTAAAATTAATTAAATTAAATAAAAATCTATTTATTTAATTTATTACCCTTTTATTAGACAATCTATATATATTTTTAGAAACAAAAAATATATTATTGACAGCTCACTATAAGTTTAAATACTTAAACAATCGTAACAACTTAATAATTTGTGATCATTGATTTTTATCAGTTACATTTATCATGCATTATTATTTTGCATTTATTGTGTCATCTAAATTACTTAGGTAATTTCATCACTTCGTGATTACTACGCCAGTTTATTCAGTGACATCATCACTACATCATTACCACTAAGGTGAGTTCACGGCCCCATCTTTACTGTATTTTATAACTGGGGGAGAAAACATACTTAACTTTTTTATGCAACCACGCACGGATAACAACAACATATAACAACTTATTGCCTATTGTTTGCCCCATTCCCGTGGACTGTAATAGTTAGTAGTGTAGAGAGAAATGTTATGAATAGATTTATTCGGGTATTGACAACACACGAACTGTGTGACTTGCTATCACGAAACGCTTAGGCTAAGCAACAGGTTTATTTCATTGTCGGACTGAGGGAAACAACATCGGGTTTGACCATAATGGCGCCTGAGCATCATGTCTAGCTTCTATTATAGGGCAATAGGGCTTCTATAGTATTGGCTGTGATTGTCCTACTATGATCGTGGTGTTTGGCATATGAGTACATTTATTTATTAAATTAAACCTATGAATTCACCAACCTCGTGTTGACCCCCATATTTTATTTTATATGTTTTCTTAGGAAAATAAACAGGTTCATGCATTGGATTCCAGCATCATTGAAGCATCATGTTACCACCGGGCTGGGATATTTTCCACATTATTAATTTATGTTGTTTTCAGAAAAGATACTAAATGTGTACTATTTAATTCATATGATATGTTTTTAAATGACTAATATGATCATTGCTCTATATACTGTGCGCTATCGATCCACCAAAGTAACACCCCACGTACTATTCCGCTGCATTTGACCATTATGGGGGTGTTACACAATGGTATCAGAGCGCATAGTTATAGAGAACTAGATCAAAAATAAAAATTTTATATAATAAAAATTTAAACTGGACTATAACTAAAATTTTAAATCAATTAAAATGAAAAAAATGATTTTTAGGGAACCCTTATAGTTAGGCATATAGCATATAGAGCATGCATATTATGTGAACTAACCGTACATCGATTTATAACCTCCGAGTTATTAAATCACTTAAGTATCTACACATATTTTTAACAAGCATTGTTAAAGAGACATAAACCGCATTGCATATGCATTTTGAAAACTTTTTGAATTGTGTAAGCTAATACTTACTCAACTTTGAAATGCTACTATTTTCAGATATCATGACGACACCTACCATGGTGACTACTTTCGAGGAGCTCATGGTTCCTACCCTCGAACCGCTGTCGCCGACATTGGTACTTGCCGGACATGCATCTGACACCGAGTCCAGAGGTGACCAGCCTGATGGAGTTATCATACTATAAGATTATCCTACCCCATCACCACATGCTATATCTCCTACATCACCAGTACTGGTCATACCTGCATCTCCACCTAAGGAGGCGGATCAGGTTGTACCTACTCTACCACCCTTGCCACCACCTTCTTCACTCCACTCTTATCCCACCAGTGCCTTTCCACCTCGCAAAAGGAGGCGTGACTCTACTCCTGACTCGAACTTTGAGATAGGAGAGGGTTCGGGAGCTAGCCAGGCTACACTTGGCGCCCTACAGGCACATATCGACGCTCTTGTAGCCCGACAGGCGTAGGATACCGCACTCATCCATGCCTTACTTTAGGCAGACCAGCAGGGCTGCGTCGTACTTCAGGAGAGGTTTAACTTTCTCTACTGGACTGTGTATGGTGAGTCACATACCACTTAGAGTTCTTTGGTTATGACCTAGGGAACCATACAATGGCTTTTGGATGAGGTTTCTTACCTTCCATATCCCCTAGCTTCACTGGAGGGTCATCTGTACGAGACCCAGGCTGCCCTACTCACACATGAGGAGACCTTCAGGACCTTCATCGACCTGGCAGATCTCCGTCACTAGGGGTCACTACGGAGACAGATCTTCTCTAGAGTCTCGATACTGCACGCCAGATTCAGCTGCTCGAGACTATGAGGTTCTCCCGCGAGACCAGGAGAGCTATGATTCACATGGAGGATACTCGTGCACCCACACCACCAGTTGGACCATCCGCACCTACAGGCAACCATACTAGTGTAGGATAGATATCTTTGTACATCATGACAAGCATTGAGTTGCATCTCATCTCGTATGATTTAGGTCTTTTATACTTATATTTCATTTCAGTTGTATCTTTATCTTTAGCACCTAACCTTAGTAGGTAGGTTATCTTTTGTTGTACTACAAACATGTGTACCACTATTTCAGACAGGATTGTTGTATCCCTGTCTTAGATTGGTTGTACTTGCATTATATTGTTATTCACCAGAATTGACATGTTATCATCTACTTCTTTGCTTGTAATTATATTATTATGAACTCTTGACAGATTATCCAATTTGTTGTGAATTCTATGCATACACGTTTTCCATGCAGCTTAATATAATAATCTTATTGATCAGCTAATAAATCTCATCTTTGTGTATTATAGAATAATGGCACACAGAGTCACTCGACTGAATCCTACCGCTGATCCCTCAGCGACTATTTCAGAAGCACAATTTAGAGTGCTTATCGGACAAGGCATTGTTGATGCTCTATCCGCCAGGGAAACACCTCCCAGCGGGAACCAGGGCGATAGCCAAAACTCAAATGCCAGAGATCGAAATGCCAGATGGTGTACCTACCCCAACTTCTTGAAATGCAAGCCTAGTTACTTCGAGAGAAAGTAAGGGGTAGTAGAACTTATGCAATGGTTTGAGAGAAACGAGACTGTGTTCCGCATTTGTGATTGTACTGAAGAAAACAAGGTGAAATTTGCCACCTGTACCCTTTTAGAACATGCTCTCACATGGTGAAACTCACTAGTTGTTACCCTTGGGCATGATGAAGCCTATGGGATGAGCTGGACTGGATTGAAAGAAAGACTTACTGTGAAATACTATCCTCGCGGTGAAATCAAGAAACTGGAGATTGACTTGTGGAACCTCAAATGCTCAAATCATGACATCACGACCTACAATCAGAAGTTTCAGGAGTTGACTTTGATGTGTACTCGAATGTTCCCTGACGTGAAAGACACGATAGAGAGTACGTTAGTGGACTTCCTAATTCTGTTCATGACAGTGTACCTGCATCCTGACCCACTACGGTCGAGAGTGTCATAGAGTTCGCCACAAAGTTGATGGATAAACGGGGGCGTGATCACTTGCTTAGACAGTTAGAGTACAAGAGGAATGTTGATGAGAACTACCGTAGTCATCACCAGACCAAGCAGCCAAAGAGACAAAACTTGGGTCAGGTCTGTAGTGCTTTTTCCTCAGTACCACCTCCATATGTAGGTAACAAGCCAAAGTGTTCCAAGTGTAATTTCCATCATTACCCTACTACTGAATGTCGAAGGCCCAGACAGGGCAACACACATGCTCCAGCTATTAGGAACAACTACAGTAGCAACTACAGGCCCAACAACGGCAACAGTTATAACTTCTGTGGAAGTGGACAACATGGGAACCGCCAGCACACTGGCAGTGGTAGTGTGGCATGTAGGGAAGTTCGTTGCTATGGTTGCGGGGAGTCAGACACATCAAGCCTGAGTGCCCAAAGAGAGCAGTTAAGAATGAGAATAGAGGAGGAGCACCATCCAGATTTTATGTTATAGGAGATACCAAGACCAACCCCGACTCCAATATGGTTACTGGTATGTTTCTTTTGAACAATCATTATGCAACTATTTTGTTTGATACGGGAGCCGATATGAGTTTTATATCCACATAGTTTAGTAGTTTACTAGGCATCACTCCTTCACGTCTAGACGACTGTTATAGAGTCGAATTAGCAGACGGTAAAATCATCGAAGCTAACACTATTCTAACAGATTGTACCTTAAATCTTCTAAATCATCCATTCGATATTAACTTGATACCTGTAAATTTGGGTAGCTTTGACGTCATTATTGGTATGGACTAGTTAGCAAAATATCACGCAACCATTGTGTGTGACAAAAAGCTAGTCCGTATACCGTGGGGAAAGGAAAATCTAATTGTCCGAGGAGAAGGAAATTCAGATAGAACTGATACCAGACTGAGTGTTATCTCATGCACCAAAGTCCAGAAGTATATACTAAAAGGATGCCCTATCTTTTTAGCACATATTTCGAGACTCATAGTGTCACTTTGGAAACTTAATACAAGCCCTAGAAACCTTATTATATATTTTCGAGACTCAAGGGACTAATAGTGTCACTTTGGAAAATTAATACAATCCCTGGAAACCTTATTATATATTTTCGAGATATGAGGGACTAGTTATGTCATTATCAAAACTTAATTCCAGCCCTAACTCCTATTTTAAATATTTTTTAGACTTGAGGGGGGTGGTTTGCCAATTCACAATGTTAAACCGAGCCCTAGGGACTCGGTTTGTAATTAATTCGAGACTAGGAAACCCTAGGGACCAAATTTGCCATATAAAGAATGTATTACGAGCCTTTGGGGCATGTTTTGGAAATAAACTTAACGAACAAGGACTAACGAGGTGAAACACTTAACGAACAAAACTTTAAAGGTTATTTTGAAAGTTATTATAATATGAGAACTTACGAGTAATTTCAATTTAATTAAAAGTATTAATAAATTACTTTATTAATAAATTAAATTAAGTCATTTTGTTAATTAAATAAACTATTAAGATTTATTTATGAAACTTTATAAACAGATAAATCTTATTAAATATGCTTAGATCCTTAAAAAAATTAAATGAAATATATTATTTTCTTACAATTAATTAAATTAAATAAAAATCTATTTATTTAATTTATTACCCTTTTATTAGACAATCAATATATATTTTTAGAAACTAAAAATATATTATTGACAGCTCACTATAAGTGTAAATACTTAAACAATCAACAACTTATTAATTCTTGATCATGCATTTTTATCAGTTACATTTATCATGCATTATTATTTTGCATTTACTGATTCATCAAAATTACTTAGGTAATTTCATCACTTTGTGATTATTGTGCCAGTTTATTTAGTGACATCATCACTACATCATTACCACTGAGGTGAGTTCACGACCCCATCTTTACTGTATTATAAATGGGGAGAAAACATACTTAACTTTTATATGCAAACACGCACGGATAACAACAACATATAACAACTTATTGCCTATTGTTTGCCCCATTCCCGTGGACCGAATAGTTAGTAGTGTAGCGCGAAATGTTATGAATAGATCTATTCGGGTATTGACAACCACCGGCTTGCGTGACTTGCTATCACGAAACGCTTAGGCCAAGCAACAGGTTTATTTCATTGTCGGACTGAGGGAAACAACATCGGGTTTGACCATAATGGCGCTTGAGCATCATGTCTAGCTTCTATTACAAGGCAATATGAACTTCTATAGTATTGTCTGTGATTGTCCTACTATGATCGTGGTGTTTGGCATATTGGTACATTTATTTATTAAATTAAACTGTGAATTCACCAACCTCGTGTTGACCCCCACATTTTATTTTATATGTTTTCTCAGGAAAATAAACAGGTTCATGCATTGGATTCTAGCGTCATTGAAGCATCATGTTACCACCGGGCCGGGATATTTTTCACATTATTAATTAATGTTGCTTTCAGATAAGATACTAAATGGGTATAATTTAATTCATATGATATGTTTTTAAATGACTAATATGATCATTGCTCTATATATTGTGTGCTATCGATCCACCAAAGTAACACCCCACGTACTATTCCGCTGCATTTGACCATTATGGGGGTGTTACATCCATACCGAGAGTGGCATAAGATTGATGCTAGCACCGAGATCCGCTAAAGCCATACAATTATTAATTTGAGGAAACGAGAAAGGTAACACGAATCGTCCGGGATCTCCTAGCTTTTCGGGAAGCTCTTTAAGAAGAATCGCGGAACAATTCTCATTTAAACGAGTGTTCACAAGCTCAACCATTTTTTCCTTCTTATTGAGAAAATCTTTGAACATTTTCACAAATTTAGGCATTTGAGCAAGTTCTTCAATAAGGATAATGTTAACATTCACTTGGGAAATCATTTTCAAAAAAGTTGGAAACGTGAACGTCTTCTTTGGTAAGCAGCTTAGCCTTGTCCAACCTAGAGGGATAACGGATATTGGGCTTTGAAGTTGAAGGTTGAGAAGGAGAAGGACTCGCT
Organism: Glebionis coronaria; assembly: GCA_025667525.1. Classification (NCBI taxonomy): domain Eukaryota; kingdom Viridiplantae; phylum Streptophyta; class Magnoliopsida; order Asterales; family Asteraceae; genus Glebionis; species Glebionis coronaria. The sequence continues at coordinate 393,246,816 of CM046876.1, read as the reverse complement.
TCTTGAACAATAATGTTGAGTATTTTGTAAGTTCGTTTTTACTCGACTCAAGAAAAATTGAAAGGCCCACTAATATCAAGTTTATATTTTTTTTGGTTGTTAAAAGGTTATTTGGATTCTAGGTCTAATTCAATCAAACACGTAAAAAGAGAAAATATTATAGCTCTATAATAACCGTAAAAAAAAGTGCAAGTACCGCACAATATTCACAAAGTAAAAGTATTTAATGCATACAATGTAAATGTTCTTAAAATGTAAATGAAATGAAAATATAGGGACTAGAAATTTAAAATCAGAAAGTCTAGGGACCAAATGTGAAAAATATAACAAACTATAGCAACTAACTAACAAACTCCAAAACTAACTAACCAATTATGCAACAAATCAAATTTCAGGGACCTACACTTGCAAACCTTAGAAAAGTAAAGTTCCAAAGCTGTTTACAAAGTCTATGAAAAACAAAGGACCAAAATGCAATTAAAAGTGTAACTTTCCAAAAACGGGCACTAGCACAAGAATAATCTCGTTTGAGCTTATTATCCAACCAAAATGATTCTGGTTTTTTACAAAATGTTTAAAAATGAAAATAAGCTAGGCTGGTAAAAGGATTTTGGCTAAAATGTAGTAAATCTCAAAGTAGCTTATTCCAATAAGCTCACAATAAGCTAAAATCGAATCCAGACATCCACTAGTTGATTTTCTTGTCAAAACTGATTAATCAAGTCTCACAAAGCTTGGAATGTCTTTTAGATTTGTAAATCATCAACAAAATAAGCTGTAATTCAAAATATGCCAAAAGTGCTTATGTTGATTAAGTTTGACCAAAATTATCAAAAAGCTGAAAATCACGAAAACTACTCAGGACATGTTTGCAAACGGATTTGTGAAAGAAAATCAAGTGATTTATGAAGTGGATTGTGAGAACTAAGAAAATCTATTGATCACAAAAACTATCAATTGGTCTAGTGCTTATTAATAAGCTGAAAACACACTCAAAACTTAATACTGCATAATTTCCTTATAAAGACTGAAAGTTTGGATGTTAAGCTATAAGTGAGAACATGTTTCAGCTCAAAACATCATCTAACAAACAAATGAGATATGATCAAAATGGACATGTTTTAACTGATGAATTTTACAAAGAACTTGCCCCAAACTTTTTAAGTGTTATTTGCCTTTTTGACCAACTATTTGACCAAAGAATGTTACCAAAAGTCTTACAGTAACTGAGTGAGTGTAAATGATCTAAAAACAACAAGTTTTACAAACTGAATAACATTAAATTATTTTGATCCAAACACCAGTTAAGAATCTGATTTGAACTTTTGTAAATGATTTTTGAGCTTTTGTTATTGACAGCTAAAATGACTAATCAAAACTAGTAAGTTGCTTGAAATGAACTGGTTTAAACTCAAAATCTAACAAGTTTACTTGTTAAACCACAAAATGACTACTTATGAACTAAAACTGATGAAATATCAAATTTTAACAAGTAAAACTGAATGAAAAGCTGTCAAACTACTAGGAAGCAATCAGATTACCAAGATTACACTACAAGTAAGCTAATCAGAATCTCAGTTCATCAGTTAAAAGCTATACTAGGAATTAAGCATGCAGAGACTATTTAGGGGAATTTAAAGTTGAAATGAGTTCCTTTTAGATTTTTAAGCCTCATTTGATGGATTAATAAGCGTTGAGCTTATTAAGATCAACAAAACATCATGAATTAACAACCAATAACCATCATCTTTTCACCAAATGCTACCAATGATCTCCCCTGCTACAATCTTCAATTCAGCTACGGAATGAACTCAAAAACATGTCTGAACCAGCTAGAATCTCCAAAGTATCATCAAATCACTCCATTGATCATGGTTGAACAATAGAACAACAACAATATCATTATGAGTATGATTATGCATGTATAAGAAAGAGATTTAAGTGAAAGTGAAGGGGAAATTTCATTAATGAATTGAAAGTGGTTACAAAGTAGTTATTAACTGCCTAACTAACTGACTTAGGGTGGTTGTCAATCACCCTAAGTAGTTATAACTAGAAAACTGCTAACAACTAGAGAGAGATTGATAGGTGTGTGTGTTTTCACACCTAAGCTACATATATGATATGAAATGAAATGATATCAGGATATTTATAGAGTGAGAATTAGAGTTTTCTGGGGATGATGACGTGTTGCGGCCAATAATTGAGCTCCACATGTTTTCAATCGTTCAATTGTAAATTGTTGATGATGAACACAATTGGGTATTTTTGATTGAATCACTTTCAGCTTAATTGGATGATGTGAGTGAGCTCGTCTCTTGAAATTGAGCACTTTTCATGTTTATATCTTCACTTGATATGCAGTGTAGCGAAATCTAGTTCCTGCGCTTGTATGAATTTGATAGTGCAACGTGGCATGTTGTGATTCGTCTTCATTTGCTCTCACGGATGGATATCCATATTGGATATATTAATTATTGCATGGCGAATTTCTATTGGTTGGAATAAGCTGAGTGCGTATTACTATGAAGATTCGGTCATTTATTACTGGCTGCTGTGAGTGGGATATGTGGCAATCCGTGTCACACTCATACTCTCCTCCCATTGGCTAGCAAATGTAAAATCAGATCAAGCCCCAAACTTGTGTAATTTTTGTCAAGTTTAGCCCTTGTAGTTAGCAGATTGTATAACTTAGCTCCAAGCTTTATTTCTTTGACATATTTGGTCCTTCAAACTTCAAACTTGTTCATAAATAATCCTTTGACTTTGTTGACTTGAATGTTGATCAGATTTGACTTTCTTCTTGATTTTAAAATAATTGCACTTTAGTCCCTCATCTTTGGAAAATGTCAAGAAAGGTCCTTTGTATTTGCAAGGCTTGTCACTTTTGATCCTTCTCTTGTCTTTTCTGCATCTTTAAGGCGTGATTTCATTTGTTTGCTCCAAATTTATATCTTTGTTACCTATACAAGCACAAACACAAAACATACCCCTTAATACTGCTTTTATGTATAAAAATCAGGTATTTTCTTTGTGTTTTAGGGTGATTTGTGATATTATTGATATGAGATTTTGCTCATATCAAATCCCCTACACTTGATCATTTCCATGACCTCATGCAATGCCACTCTACACTATATGATGCATGATTTTGATTTTATTCAATGCAATGCAAAGGAAAACAATTCTATTTATATATTTTCGGATTTTCTTGAAATGGTTTTGATGGAAATAACTCATAAAGAAATCAATGACTTAGATTAGGGATTTTGGTACCATGAACACTTATCACCCTCAAGTTTCACTTTCCCCATACCAATCTTAAAAACAAGATCATTGTTATCCACAAGTGAAAGTGCGTCAACTTATTCATATAGATTAATTGTGTTACTCTCATACCCCCACTTATTATGCCTCTAAGACCGGTTATTATTTGAGCAAATTTCTTGAGAGCAAATTTGTCATTATTTAAAGCGTGAAATATAAGAAATGTAAAATCTCAAAATAAGGAAGCACGGTTTTAAACCTAAGTAATAATCTTATCCATTACTTGAAAAACCGCCCACAATTAATATACGTCCGACTCAAAATAATAAGTCATTCGTTTTATGTGTAAGATCCTTATGTCATGCATTAATAAGTATCTACACACTCGCTAAGGAAAGAAAAATATAACTCACGCAATAATTTATATCCGCCGCCTTTTTGGGACTTTGGATCTTCAATCCCGCAACCCGTCAAGGTAATATTAGATTGGAGCAACTATCAAATCCCCGCAACCCGTCAAGGTAATATTGGAATTCAATAGTTACTATAATTAAAACTTTACTGCCCCTCTTGGGAGTCTTGTATATTTATTATTTTTTTATAGCCACTCATTTTTTTTCATAAGCCGCTCTTATTTTTCTTTATTCCTCACAAAGAAAGTTGAAAAGAATAACAGGAAAAACACCCGCTAAGTATTAAGCATGACATAAGTCTAGTACACATAAAACGTTCTAACTTAGAATCTTAAGATGTACTTATACCAACCACGAATGATTAGTCAAAAATTCATAAGAGACTACAAACCAATTAAAACCGTTCTTGATTATTTATTAACATATATACATGCGTTGAAAAGAAAGTAAAGGTTACGAAAGGGGATATAAAAGCCATAATTATTTAATATGAGGTTTATCTATCCCTTAACAGTTATTTCAAACTCTATCATCTCTTGTTCTCCATAGTTAAAAATCTCAAATAATGAGACTAGTGGATGCTTAGCCTAATAAACCAATAAAGGTCTACATGGTTAAGGCTACTAGCTAGAGAGTTCTTAGATAAGTAAACTCGGGTTGAGTCAAAGTATCCATGGCGGGCCTAATATGTCAAAGAAGTCTAAATTTGTTAAACCATATCCTTTATTATATATTTTCTTCTTTTTATGTATTTTAGATTAAAAATAAAAGAAGAAATATATACAATGCAAATGTGTTGTGCAAATGAAAAAAATGATTAATGCAAAAATTATGAATGCATATTTTTGGTGGCCAAAGTAGATCAAAAATTTGAAAAATGTTTGAAAAATTATTTTCCAAGTTATCATGAAGGTCAATGACAAAGTTCTAGGTAAGGTCACTTCGATAGAAGACCCCCCCCTACACTTAAGATAAACATTGTCCTCAATGTTTAAGAGCATTGGAGTAAACTCCCCTACTCTTAGGACATTGCGTACTTTGCTTAACCCAAGCTAAGGACGATCAACTATAGTGAATTCATTTTTAAGCACAATGTGGTTATGAAAAATCACAATAGTAAAAAAGTGAACTGGATACAAAGGCCTCCTCCATAAGCTCCAATGCACGTGATGAGAGAGAGCAACCCTACACTTAACATGAAGACAAAAGGAAGGTCTCCCCCTACACTTATCCTCAACTCTATACCCTTATTTCTATCCTACCACACTCTAAGACTAAAAACTCTAAACCTAGTTATTCAAACTTGATTTATAAAGTCTCTAGCTCGACTCATCCCACACTTAAAAGTGTCTAAAACCTATCATGGAGAGCAAAAGTTTTCCCCTTTTTAAGAAAAATCTCCATGATGAGGTAAAGCAAGTTTTCAATTATCAAAACTCTATAAATATCCCCCGGATCAAATACATAATTACCATCTCACTTATAACACAATCCAACAACTAACTTCCCATGCAACGGTGAAAAGGATGAGGTGTTGTTCTCCAAAATGGTTGCCCATATGTTCTTCCAAAGGTGATAAGGTGATACTCTAAAATCTCCCACAAGTTTTCCTTTTATTGAATCAGGTGGATACTGAGTTGGTTTATCAAGCTCTATACCAGGATCAAAAATCCTTTCCTGAATGGGAAACTAACAAGTGGTGGTTGCCTTAGAAGATTCACCCATATAGGTCACATGTTGAGAGAAATTTTTTGGAGAAATGGGTATCAACAAGCTCTTGGAACAAACCATCATGACTTGTTTTCCTTTGTCACATGGAAAAGTTGAGGTGGAAAGGAGAGAAGGTAAAGGATCTTCAGGCAAGAGAGAATCTAGAAAGAGTATTTCTCCCTCGTTGTCAACATATCCAAGAGTGTACTAAAAAGGGGCATCAACCTCTAAAAACTCATCACTCTCATCCATGATAGAATTCTCCTCATCACCATAATCATCATAAATTGGTATGTCAAAGATTGGTGACTCCTCAAAACTTAAGGAAGTGTGATCATCAAAGAATGGAGATTCACAAGTGGATAACTCATCATCACTATAATCATCATTTATTGGTGTATCACAAAGAAGAGGTTCATCATCACTAAAATCCTAATTGGTTTCCTCAATATGGTGGAAAACTGGGTTATCAAATGATGTTTCAAAGACAGGATTGGAATGAATCACAAAATCACCAAAGTTAAGCTCTTGAGGTTCATGAAAATCCAAGGATGAGGTAATGGAGGCTATGGTTTCAACATACGGGGGATCATAATTTCCACTTGTGCAAACTTCATAAAAATATTCATCACAAACTTCATCAAGGATATCATTTTGAGTTTCCTCCTCATTAAAAACATCAATATGCTTCACCGTTTCGGGCTCATTGGATTTCTTAGACAAATTTTCCATGTTAAAAACAACTCTTTCATCTCCTACCCTCATTGTAAGTTCACCTTCCGCCACATCTATAAGAGTACGACCCGTTCTCAAAAATGGCCTACCAACAATAAGAGGAAATCTCGGATCCATATCATAATCAACCACCACAAAATCCGCGGGAAAGTTAAATCTATCCACCCCAACAAAAACATCCTCCAGAATTCCCACCGGATAAGCTATTAAACGATTGGCTAATTCAAGTGTCATTTTTGTAGGTGTGAGCTCAGGAGGTGAAAGTCTTTTCCAAATCGATAATGGCATAAGATTTATGCTTGCCCCAAGATCCGTTAGTGCCATGCAATTTTCCACCCCCGAGAAATTGTAAGGAATCAAAAACCTTCCCGGGTCTCCAAGCTTAGTAGGAAACTTCTTAAGAAAAACCGCGGAGCAATTTTCATTTAAGGAAGCATTAGGCAAATCAACTAATTTCTACTTGTTAGAAAGAAGGTCCTTGGTCATCTTAGCAAATTTAGGCATATTGGCTAAGGCTTTCGCGAAGGAGATGTTAATATTGAATTGTTTGAACATCCGCAAAAAGTTTGACACTTGAATATCATCCTTATTCTTAAGCTTTTCCTTTCTCATTCTTGATGGGTATGGGAGACTTGGTTTTGGTTGAGGTTGAGTGGTTGATGAGGATTTTCTTTGTTGGGTTCTTCATTGTTAGGTGTGGAAGTTTAAGGAATAGAAGGTGTAGGTGTTGAGGTTGTAGAGCTTGAAGGTGTTGATGTGGATGGCTTATCACAAGGTGGAACCATAGTAGTCTTTACCAAAGTAGGTGAAGGATTATGAGTTTTATTTCCACTCCTTGTTGTGATAGCATTTACATTAGCCCTTGGATTTGTTTGTGTGTTTGAAGGTAGATCTCCTTGTGTTCATGGCTCTCATTTGATCTTATGTTCTCTTTTCCCTTTCGCGAATTCTTCTTTCGTTTTCTTGGTTCATCTTTTGAAATAGCTCAAAGGTATCATTTTACCCATATCCTTGATTATAACCTTGAGGGTGAAAAGGTGGTGGGTTTACTCCTTGATTGTTTGTATGAAAGTTATTTCGTTGATTTTGAAAGTTGGTGGGTGCTCTATAGTTGTTCCCTTGGTAGTTTGGCCTAGGCCCTTGATTTTTTTGAAGCAATTGAGGAGGATTTGTTTGATTTTGGGTGGGGGGATGGGGTGGAAAGCCGGGTGGAGCAAGGTAGTTTTATGACTTGTAAGAGAGATTGTTTGGGTTGATGTTAGGTTTGAAGTGCTCTCTATGTTCATCTTGATAAGCATAACATTCACCTTGGTAATTTTGAACCTTATCAAATTGTAAGTAAGAATGAGGACGTCAACAAGTCTCACATGATATAGCAATGACATTCACATCATTGAAAGATTTGTTCAAGGAAAGGTTCTTAAGGGATTGGGCTATCTCTTGATTTGACTTAGTTTGCTTTTCCATTTGTTGAAGTATCTCAATGTGACTCTTGAGGAATATATTATCAATGGATGTTTGAGAACTATCTTGCACAACATGAACCCTTTCATCAATTTAGTTATTTGTTTGCACCATGGATTTAGTCTCAATAATGTCCCATGCCTCTTGTATGGATTTGGCAAGAATGTTCCCACCCACGGAGGAGTTGAGGGAATCTTGATGATGTGGTCTTAATCCATTGTAGAAGGTATTGATTTGGTGTACTTCATTGAATCCATGATTAGGGCATTTTCTCAATAACTCCTTGTACTCTTCCCAAGCATCACTAAAGGTTTTGTTAGGTTTTTGTTGAAATCCAATAATTAGGTTTCTCAAAGCCATGGTCTTAGATGGAGGAAAGAACCTATTCAAAAACTTCTTGGTAAAGTCATCCCAAGTGGTAATGATCTTAGGTGGAAGTCTATCTATCCAATACCTAGCACTTCCCTCTAGGGAGAATTGAATCAAGATCAACTTAATGACATCATGGGGAACTCTATTGTACTTAATGGTATTGCAAATGGATAGAAACTTCTTGATATGATCATGTGGATCATCATTAGGTCTCCCGAAAAATGGTGTGTTAGAAACCAAGGTAATCATGGATGTCTTAAGCTCAAAGGTGTTTGCGGGTATCTCGGGTATTACAATAGCATCGGCATAGCCTTGCACATTTGATTGGAGGTGCTCCATCAAAGGTTTAGTGTCAACGGCGGCCATGGCTTCTTGTGTAGTGATCAAAGAAAGATTCTCGGGATCGGCTTGATGGACGGTGTTGTTCTTACTCTTTCTATTTTTCTTCCTTTTGGGAGGAAGGGGTTGTACACCAAAAGGTATTTGTGCACACCCACGGGTGAGCATGCAACTCAAATCAAGGAGTGAGACAGAAGCTCTCGTTCGAGTTTGGAAAAGAAGGGATTATCCTTTCCGAGGTTCAATAAGTAATATCCACAAGAAAGTATAGTATATGTCAGTAATACTTGGGTGCAAGACCCCCAATCAAGCTTTCCTTCTTAGAATACTCACTAGTGAACGCGGGGTTAGGTGGCGCGAAGCACTTAAGTACATATTAACCCTTAGACGACACTTTATAGCACGTAGCTTTCTATTCACTTTGTAGTTTGTATTCTTCGAATTCTTGCCTATTGGAAGTATTTATCTATTCTTACTTTAATTAAATTTGATCGATACACGTGCCAAGGACCGGAACGCTCCCGAACACGGTGTATTGCAAAAGCGATACTTATGGAAGTATGTGTATTGAGTGTTCGTATACGTATACGTATCTACATATAATAATATATAAAAAAATTTATTTATTGGAATTTTAAAGAAAAATACTATATGTACATAAAAACGATGAAAACCAATATAATATATATTTTTGGGTGTAATCTTTTAGGAAAAATATTACTTTTTCGATTTTTTATTTTTTTGTTTCAATTCTTTAGGAAAAGAATTAATTTTGTTATTTTTTATCTTTTTATTATATTTTTCTATTTTTGATATTTTTTATCTTTTAGATTTATGATACGTAAAAATAACATCCACTCGGGGAACGGATCCCAAAATCCAATCGAAACCGTCAATCAATAGTCTCTCGTAATGTCATGAACCGGTAGTGGCGCCATTTAATGTTGAGTATTTTGCAAGTTCGTTTTTTCTCGACTCAAGACAAAATGAAAGCCCCACTAATATCAAATTTATATTGTTTTTGGTTGTTAAAAGGTTATTTGGATTCTAGGTCTAATTCAATCGAACACGTAAAAAGAGAAAATATTATACTCTATAATAACCGTAAAACAAAGTACAAGTACCACACAATATTCACAAAGTAAAAGTATTTAATGCATTCAATGTAAATGTACTTGAAATGTAAATGAAATGAAAATATAGGGACTAGAAATGTAAAATCCAAAAGTCTAGGGACCAAATGTGAAAAATATAACAAACTATAGCAACTAACTAACAAACTCCAAAACTAACTAACCAATTATGCAACAAATCAAATTTAAGGGACCTACACTTGCAAACCCTAGAAAAGTAAAGTTCCAAAGCTGTTTACAAAGTCTATGAAAAACAAAGGACCAAAATGAAATTAAAAGTGTAACTTTCCAAAAACGGGAACTAGCACAAGAATAAGCTCGTTTGAGCTTATTATCCAACCAAAATGATTCTGGTTTTCTTCAAAATGTTTAAAATTGAAAATAAGCTAGGCTGGTAAAAGGATTTTGGCTAAAATATAGTAAATTTCAAAGTAGCTTATTCCAATAAGCTCACAATAAGCTAAAATCGAATCCAGACATCCACTAGTTGATTTTCTTGTCAAAACTGATTAATCAAGTCTCACAAAGCTTGGAATGTCTTTTAGATTTGAAAATCATCAACAGAATAAGATGGAATTCAAAATAAGCCAAGAGTGCTTATGTTGATTAAGTTTGACCAAAATTATCAAAAAGCTGAAAATCACGGAAACTACTCAAGACATGTTTGCAAATGGATTTTTGAAAGAAAATCAAGTGATTTATGAAGTGGATTGTGAGAACTAAGAAATCAGTAAGCTATTGATCACAGAAACTGTAAATTGGTCTAGTGCTTATTAATAAGCTGAAAACACACTCAAAACTTAATATTGTAGAATTTCCTTATAAAGACTAAAAGTTTGGATGTTAAGCTATAAGCGAGAAGATGTTTCAGCTCAAAACATCAACTAACAAACAAATGAGAGATTATCAAAATGGACATGTTTTGACTGATGAATTTTACAAAGAACTTGCCCCAAACTTTTTAAGTGCTATTTGCCTTTTTGACCAACTATTTGACCAAAGAATTTTACCAAAAGTCTTACACTAACTGATTGAGTATAAATGAGCTAAAAACAATAAGTTTTACAAACTGAATAACAATCAATTATTTTTATCCAAATACTAGTTAAGAATCTGATTTGAACTTTTATGAAAGATTTTTGAGCATTTGTTATTGACAACTAAAATGACTTATCAAAACTAGTAAGTTGCTTGAAATGAACTGGTTTATACTCAAAATCCATCAAGTTTACTTGTTAAACCACAAAATGACTACTTATGAACTAAAACTGATGAAATATCAAATTTTAACAAGTAAAACTGAATGAAAAGCTGTCAAACTACTAGGAAGCAATGAGATTACCAAGATTACACTACAAGTAAGCTAATCATAATCTCAGTTCATCAGTTAAAAGTTATACTATGAATTAAGCATGCAGAGAGTATTTAGTGGAATTTAAAGAAGAAATGAGTTCCTTTTATCTATTGAAGCCTCCTTTATGGATTAATAAGCGCTGAGCTTATTAAGATCAACAAAACACCATGAATTAACAACCAATAACCATCATCTTATCACCAACTGCTACCAATGATCTCCCTTGTTACAATCTTCATTTCAGCTATGGAATGAACTCAAAAACAAGTCTGAACCAGCTACAATCTCCAAAGTATCATCAAATCACTCCATTTATCATGGTTGATCAATAGAACAACAATAGTAACACTATGAGTATGATTATGCAGGTATAAGAAATAGATTTAAGTGAAAGTGAAGGGGAAATTTCATTAATGAATCGAAAGTGGTTACAAAGTAGTTATTAACTGCCTAACTAACTGACTTAGGGTGGTTGTCAATCACCCTAAGTGGTTATAACTAAAAAACTGCTAACAACTAGAGAGAGATTGGTAGGTGTGGGTTTTTTCACACATAAGGTACATATATGAAATGAAGTGATAACAAGGTATTTATAGAGTGAGAATTAGAGTTTGTTGAGGATCATGACGTGTTGCGGCCAATAACTGAGCTCCACGTGTCTTCAATCGTTAAATTGTAAATTGTTGATGATGAACACAATTAGGGATTTTTGATTGAATCACTTTTAGCTTAATTAGATGATATGAGTGAGCTCGTCTCTTGAAATGGAGCACTTTTCATGTTTATATCTTCACTTGATATGTAGTGTCGCGAAATCTTGTTCCTGGGCTTGTATGAATTTGAAAGTGCAACATTACATGTTGTGATTCGCCTTCATTTTCTCACACGGATTGATATCCATATTGGATTTATTAATTATTGCATGGAGAATTTCTATTGGTTGGAATAAGCTGAGTGCGTATTACTGTGGAGATTCTGTCATTTATTACTGGCGGCTGTGAGTGGGATATGTGGCAATCCGTGTCACACTCATACTCTCCTCCCATTGGCTAGCAAATGTAAAACAGGATCAAGCCCCAAACTTGTGCAATTTTTGTCAAGTTTAACCCTTGTAGTTAGCAGATTGTACAATTTAGCTCCAAGCTTCATTTCTTTGACATATTTGGTCCTTCAAACTTCAAACTTGTTCGTAAATAATCCTTTGACTTTGTTGACTTGAATGTTGACAAAATTTGACTTTCTTCTTGACTTTTGAATAATTGCACTTTAGTCCCTCATCTTTGGAAAATGTCAAGAAAGGTCCTTTGTATTTGCAAGGCTTGTCACTTTTGATCCTTCTCTTGTATTTTCTTATCTTTAAGGCTTGATTTCACTTGTTTGCTCTAAATTTGTATCTTTGTTACCTATACAAGCACAAACACAAAACATACCCCATAATACTGCTTTTATGTATAAAAATTAGGTATTTGCTTTGTGTTTTAGGGTGATTTGTGATATTATTGATATGAGATTTTGCTCATATCAAACAACCTTAGGGTTAGGCTCATTAAGAAATGGAGAACTAGTACTAGGAGTGGTAGTGGGTGGAATCACCGAATGGGGAGTAGGATTACTCTTTATGACCTCCGAGCCTTGTCTTTCCTTTATGGGCGAAGAGATGGAAGGTCCCACTAAAGTGGATCCACTTCGAGTATTAATGGCACTCACATTAGCATGAGGGTTGGTCTCGGTATTAGAAGGTAAGGCTCCTTGGGGTTTAAGGGATTGTAACATTTGCACAAATTTCCTATTGGTGGACTCTTGCATTTGTTTCATAGTTCTCTCATGTTCGGTCAATTTTTGGAGAACCAAGTCCATTTGAGGATTAATAACATTCCCTTGAGTAAACCCTTGATTACCTTGATTATTAAACCCTTGATTACCTAGATTTTGAAAACCTTGGTTTTGAAACTAATTAGGATTTTGAATGCCTTGATTATGAAAACCTTGGTTATTAAAGCCTTGATTATTATTAAACCCTTGGTTTTGCCCTTGAAAATTCCCTTGATTTTGGATAAAACCCATTGCATTTGAATTCCATTGAAAATTACCCCTTTGGGGACCTTGGTTTCTATTTTGGTATTGGGTATTTTGGGTGGGTGGGGGTGGTCTTTGTGGAGCTACAAAACATGGGGGAGCCAAATAGTTAGTACTCTTATAAGACAAATGGTTAACATCAACATTCGGTTTAAAGTGAACCCGATCATTTATATTGGAATTATAAGCATAAACTTCTTGTTGAGATGGGTCATAAACCTTATCACAATTAAGATACGAATGTGGCCCACCACATGTTTCACAAGTCACATCAATGGTATTTACGTGTGTAACGGGTGTGTTTTGAACGTGTAAGGTAAGTTTTTTCACAATTGAAGTAAGTGATTAAATTTGATTGTTAGTCTCACTATCACTAGCACTATCCATTATAGCCCTTACACTCTTGGTTTGAACTTTTGCCTTATTTTCAATTATATTCCAAGCATCATTCATTAATTTAACCAAAATATTTCCCCCCGAAGCACTATTTAGAGAGTCTTGGTCATTCAAAGTGAATCTATTGTAAAAATTATTAATTTGATGAACTTTAGTAAAACCATGTTGAGGACATTTTCGTAAAAGCTCCTTAAAACGGTCCCAAGACTCACTAAACGTTTCCCCGTATTTTTGTTCAAATGTAATGATGTCATTCCTTAAAGCGGTGGTCCGTGATGGTGGGAAATAGTAGTTAATGAACTTGGTCTCTATATCCACCCTTGTGGTAATACTTTGGGGTGGTTCCTTATCAAGCCAAATCCGGGCGTGTCCCTCGAGGGAAAAAGGAAAGAGGAGTAAACGAATGGCCTCTTGTGGCACCCCATTCTATTTGACGGTGTTTGCCAGTTGTATGAAACGTTTTATATGAGCATGTGGGTCATCATGAGTACGGCCTAAAAATGGTGTAGCGGAAACCATTTGAATAAAACCCGTTTTTAGTTCAAAATTATTCGCTCCAATATCCGGCACCACAATCGCGTCATCATTTCCCTCAACGTGAGATTGTAAAATCTCAATCATTGGTCGATTATCCGTTGCCATCATGTTTTTCAAAGCTCTATTCTCGGGATCGGCTTGATTGACGGTCTTTTTGTTCTTCTTCTTCTTTTTGGAAGAATTAGAAGTATTTGGTACACCACTCGGTATGTGTGCACGTGCGAGAGTCTACATACAAATAAACTCGAGGAATGAGCTAGGAGACCTCAGTGACTTTGAGAGGAAAGGGATTATCCCTCTCGATGTTCAATATTAAAAAGCTACAAAAAATATATATGTAATACCACTTGGGCGGCAAAACTCTCGATGAGCCTTCCTTCTCAAAATACTTACAAGTGAACGGGGGAATGAGGTGGCGCGAAGCACTTAAGTACCTAGCTTCCCTTAAACGGCCTTTTAGAGCACGTCGCCTTTCTATTCACCTTAAAGTTCGTATTATTCGAATTATTGCTTAACGAAAGTATTTATCTATTTTTTCCTTTATTTTTTTTTATCGATACACGTATAAGGAACCGGAACGCCTCCAACTACGGGGTATTGCAAGCAATACTTATGGAAATATTATATATTGGGGTTCTTATACGTAATATCTATAGTAAAAGAAAACTATTTTTGTATTTTTTTATTTAAAATATATTCACAATAAAACAAGAGAAATCGAAATAAGAAAAATAATAATACGTAATATATTTTTGGTGTAATACTTTAGGAAAAGTAATACTTTTTTGATTTTTTAAATTTTTTGATGCAAATCTTAGGAAAGAATTTGCTTTTGATGATTCTTATATTTTTTATATTTTTTTCTTTTTGATTTTTTTTATGTTTTTGTTTTTTTAACAAGAAAAATAACGTTTAAAAGTGAACGGATCCAAAAATCCAAATCTTCTCACGGAAAATCGTCAATTGTAACGAGCGAAGCGGCAGCGGCGCCAACTTAATTTAGCCGTTTTCTAATAATCGTTTATCGTTTTCTCCTCGACTCGACTCGAATTGATTTACAACTTAACACAAGATTTATTTGTTTTTGGTTAATAATAATTGTTTGGTAATCTATGTCTATTTAAACTAAAAATAGGGAAAATATGTAGGTTAAGGAATATATAAAAATAAAAGCGCAATTAGTTCATATAAAATTACTCTAAGATGCAAAATAAAATTAAACTACAAATATAGATCTAGATGCAACAAAAATAACCTATAATTAAAAATAATAACAAATCTAAATGCAAAATTAATCTAATGAAAGCACGTAATAGCAAATAAAGGTGACAAAAAAATGAAATCACAAAGATAAACTTAAAAATAAAGCGTAAAGCTTCAACCTTTTAAGCTTTTTAATATTTTTAGATGATAAAGCTACAAGCTTTATATACTAATAAGCTTAATAATCACAAAAAGGTGTAAACTTTATACTAATAATAAGCTTATTTAAATGAAATCTAATTTTTAAAACTTTAATTCTATATTTTAAAACAATAATAATATCTGAAACTAATTAAACCGATTTTTAAATATAATTTTTTAAAAACAATTTAAAATATAACGATGTAATTAATTAAACTAAAGAGATTAAGCTAGAAAAATAAAAAGGAGAGAACTTTGGTACCCGTAGTCCGTAGAAAACGCTCTAAACAAAATCAATCATAAGCAACAACATATGGCCCGTAAAGTACACGGCCTCCCAAAAGCAACAAAATACGGCCCGTAAAGTACACGGCCAACCAAATCAATCTTAAGATAAGCGTATCCCGGCCGTAAAGTATACGACCAACCAAATCAAACTCGAACCAAATTAATCAAACCATAAGCTCTCTACCAAACTTGATGAATCGATTCGCCAAGATCACAATAGCACAAGAGGTTAGAATAATAAGTAACTATTAATATTTAATGAAGAGATTTAAATAAAACCAATAGATCTATAATATATTTTTTAATTTATAAAAATATATTAATTTTTAAGCTTAAAACTTATAGATCTAAACTAATTTGTATAAAAAGCTAATAGATCTAACTATTTTTTTGGTTTTATGGAAAGTATTTTTAATTTTTAAAACTTAAAACTAATAGATCTAAAAAACTAATAGATATAAACTAAAAGTACTTAATTAAAAAGCTAGCTTATAAATAAGTTGTATGCCTAAGCTTAGAATTATGAGATTTAAAAAGATAAAAAGCTAATTAAATAAATCCTCCAACAATAAGCTAGATCTAGGTATAAGGCAATAATAAGCTTGAAATAAGATGACTTATTCCAAGCTTTTATATAAATCTTAACATACTTGGAAAAAGTTATAAAAACTAATCCCAAAATAATAAGCTAGATTATTAAAAGTAAAAAGATAATGAAAGGTAGAATGAGAATAAACTAAGAGAATAAGCTAAAACTTGACTTTTATATATATTAAAAGAGCTTAATAATAAGCTTAGTTCACAGTTTAAAGGAAATAGATTTAAAAAAGAAGAAATAAAATTGACATTATTTAGCTACCTAAAATCTACATACAAAATAAAGAAAAATGAGGTGCTATTTATAGTTAAAGCTAAGGTGCTTGGGGTAGATTAGTCTTTTTATACTCTTAACCACCTTCTCTTCTTTAAATTGAGGACATCTTGGTCATTTGGTAGGTGATGATGTGTTTCCACCAATAGAATGAGATTATTTTTGGATAGACCAATGTGAGCACTACACATGGATCACCATTTTCACCTTTCATTATTCTTTTATCCAATGGCTCTTGATTAATCTCTTTAACCAACTGCACCATCTTTAATCTTTTAGAAGCATGCACTTAACTACTCACATATGAAACACACATGTTATTTTTTTTCTTTTTAATATTTTTGTGTTAGTTTAAAAATAGATAAAAATAAATAAAAATAAAACTACTAAAACTAAAAATATTTAAAAATCAAAATTAATTATTTCAATACTAAACAAACTATTATAAAATAAAAAACTTTTATTTTTATTATCTTTTATTAATTTACGAAAATATATTTTTATTTATTATTTATTTATTAGAAACTTTTAATTTAAAAACTAATTAAATTTAAAAAATTCATAAAGAACAAATCGCGAGGAGTTACGATGTGAGGTCGGGACCGTTGGCTTCGTAATTTTGTTCTATTCAATGTGGTTTATTAGTGGATGACTTTAGAGATAGGCAAAAATGGTCCTTGTTGTAAATCTTCATCAAATCTTCATCTTTAGCCCTCCAAACTTCATTCTATTGGCACTTTTTGGTCCTTTGACTCTATGTTTGACTTTTTATTCGATAAATGACGGTGCATTTATGATCTTTTGTACCTATTTCACAACAAAACACAAAACCACGCATAATTCTGACATTTACGATATTAAATACACGTTTTGGTCTCGTTTTTCATTGTTTTAAGTGGTAAAAGAATAAGTGTTTACACACTTATTAAGCAATCACCTTCAAAAGTTTGTAGGAGAGGGTGATGAAGTTTAGTGTCTGTCTCAACCCATAGAGTGTCTGTGTCCGCACCTAGATCTCATAAGATATCTGTACACTCTGTCTTTGCACTAGGAAATGACTCATTTGTGCTCTTAACGCATCCCGATGATCCTTCACCCTCTGTACTATGATCTTTCTAATAACAACTTGAGTACATTATGAGTCCCGACCTAGATTCTCTGAACTTCACTCAGTCTCTAGGTCCCCTCATAATCAAAAGAGTCCCAAAGAATTTATTCTTTTGGGGAGGCTGAATAATCACCCTCAGTCTTCCTTGGGGTAGCGATAAAAGGCAACCTTTACCTTCACATAATTTACAATTAAAAGAGTTCCAAGGAGAAATCCTTCAGGGGAGCTGGATAATCACACCCAACTATCCTAGGGGCAGAGAAAGGCAACCATTCCCATATCCTATATCACAAGGAAAAGAGTCCCAAGAAGAAATCCTTCTAGCGGAGCTGGATAATCACCCCTAGCTATCCTAGGGGCAGCGAACGGCGACCATTCACCATACAATGTTTCACAATCAAAAGAGTCCCAAGGATTAATCCTTAAGGAGGAGCTGGATAATCACACCCAGCAATCCTAGGAGCAGCGAATGGCGACCCTTCACCATCTGTTATTCACAAATAAAAGAGTCCCAAGGAGAAATCCTTAGGGGGGGCTGGATAATCACACCCAGCTTTCCTAGGGGCAGCGAATGGTGATCCTTCAACTTTTTATAAATTCACCAACTGGTTACTAACAACTTTCATAACAGGACTTTAATCTTCATGAGGAACAGCTGAACAATGATGCATTTACCTATGCTGGTGATGACTACGCTGAAGCCTGTACTATTGATCTTTCCGCCATGTCAGACATTGATTCAATGCCAGATGAAGAAGTCTTTATCATTGAAGATGATCTCACTATCTCAGTGTTTGAAGACATAGATGCTGATGATGATCAAGTATCATCTACTGAGTTGAAGCCCATTCCATTACCAAAAATGATAAATGTTCAAGAACATGCTGCTAAGCAGCTATGGGAACAACGACCCATTCCACGAACCCCAGTTCCATTCCCTACAATGCAGAATGTCATGGAGCTGGGGGCACGGAAACACTGGGAACTCTTACAAAACCTTAAGCCCATCCCTGTTCCAAGAATGAAGCATGTACAAGAATTGGCTGCTGAGGAATTATGGGTTAAGAGGGAGACATTAGCATCACAAAGCCAATTATCACAAATGATGTTCTTCTCTCTAAGATTAAAACTCTCACTAATGTTGTTGAGGAGCTGACCACTGATATGAGTGAAATCTCATATCAATGATATCATAATTAACCCTAAAACACAAAGTATAATACTTGATTTTGATTTATAAAAGCAGTATTATGGGTATAGTTTGTTGTTTGTGCTTGTGTAGGTAAAAAGATACAAATATGAAGCAAACAAGGAAATCAAGCCATTATTGATGAAGAAAAGACAAAAGGAGGATGAAAAGTGACAAGTCAAACAAAGTCAAAGGACATTTCTTGACAACTTTGAAAGTAGAGGGACTAAAAGTGCAAATTTATAAAAGTGAAGAACAAAGTCAAACATGGTCAAAAGTCAAGTCAACAAGTCAAGGGATCATTTGTGTGCAAGTATGAAGTTAAAAGGGACAAAATTGACAAGTTGGTGAAGTTCCTAGTTCAAGTTTTAAAGCTGAAAACAAGAAGGGCCAAATCTGCCAAAAAGGAAAGAATTTTCAAGTTTAATCCGAGTGAGAAGATTTCAGCCAATGAGAAGGCTTTATTCGTTTGACCAGGATCACCAGCTCACCCCTATTAAATATATATATAGAGAGAGAGAGTTTGTGGCGAATCACAACTGTAGCCTCATCAACTAATCATTTTTCACTAAACAAATAATGATTCGTGTGTTACTTTTTCATCCAATAAACTCATTACACGTGTCACACTTAAGCCCATAACGTGGATATTGATAGAGACACTTTCATGAGAAGCTCTCAACATGAAAAGTGTTTGCAAGAGGAAGACGAAGCCATTCCAAGCAACCAATTAAACTGAAATCTATTTAAATAGAAATCCCCAATTGTATTCTTTAACTATAGATTTCAATTAATCAATTCAGGCCACGTGATAGCTAGGGATTGGTTGCTACACATCATTCATCCTCACCAACACTTGACTGTACTCTATAAATACCCCAAATGTATTCATTTCTTGTAGTTGTAGAAAAGTGTGAAAACACACACACTTTTAATCTCCCTCTCTTTTTCAGTTAAAATCTCAGTTAGAAACTTCTCTCAAGTATCTGACAAACACTTGAGAGAGTTAGTTAGTATTTGTAACCATTTTGTAACAGAATTTCCCCATTAATGAAAGTTCACTTTTCCTAAATCTACCTTTCACTCTCATTCTTACTTCAATCTGCTACTCTACTGTTCCTATTATTGATCTTGTTATTCTAATTGAATAAATGAGATGATTTGAGTTCTGTTTGGAAGTTAGTTCATGTTTAGAATCGTTCTAAGCTCACAGCCTAGATATTTTCATGATCAGACACTTGTAGCAGGGTTGATTTGATGATGTTGATGGTGAATGATGATGTGTAGCTGTTGTAGATGATAGAATTGGTGGTGGTTAGAGGTTAAGTGAGCTCAACGCTCCACTTCATCCCCAAAGTAGCCTACAAACTTTCCAATAATTTTCTCTTTGATAAATTCCTCTCAAAAGTATATTGCATGCTCAATTTTGTTTCTTTAGTGTAAAGAACTTGATGATGCCTGTTACTTGCTTATTTTTAGGTATTTGATTTGTTGTGAGTACTAGTTTTCATTATATGTTAGCTTTTCTCAATTCTCAAAGCTTAATCATAGTTCTTTTCTGTTAAGTGGTGTAAAACCCGCATGCTTTTACCATGAACAGTACACTTAGTAACGTATGTACACTTAAAAACTTTTCTTTTATAGCATGAACACATGTCACGATTAGAAATTACAGAAGCTATGTACGTATTATAATTACGACAAGTATTAAGTACGTGTTAGTACACGATAATTATTATCAATAATAATTATAATCACGAACATGAAATCATGAACGTAAGAATCACGAACATATAATTATGTATTTACGTATATTATTAATATGATTAATATCGTTATGTACAAGTATTTATAATAACACGAACATTTGATAATAACGTAACACGTAAACACGAACACACGAACACGTAATATAATAGACACGGTGAAAAGGCTTCGGGTTCCCTTGGTGGGCCCTATAAGCCGCGGCATAAAGAGAGAAAAGGGCCAAGCCCATGATTGATTTTTACATAATAACAAATAAGGAAAACATATTCATTCACAAAGAATTTTTAAGAAAACAAAAACCCTACTTTCTCTTGCTCTGTCTCTTGGCCGGCGACTACAACACCACAAGAGGGTGGTTGATTTGATTTTGTTCAAGAAATCCTACGGGTGTGTTCGTGTAATCGTTCTCCATTTATTCCACGCGTTTTGGTAATCCGTAAAAACCTTTCTTTATAATTCTTTTTATTAATTAATAGCATATGATCATGGGAATAATTAAACAAGATTAAAAATATGTTAATTATCATGGTGGGGAAATTAAAAGGGTGTTTTCGGGTTTGGTTGTTCGACCGAAACACAAGCCGAGAGCCCCATGGCTCTCGGTGTGTTCTTGTCACGACAACTAACCGAGATCTAGATCTCGGTTGTGTTTGATTTCGGTCGACAGCAGGATAAGGCACCCCGACATGCGTCAGGGGTGTCCTTGTGGTCATGTGAGTCTCGGCAGCAAGCAAACCAACACCACCGGCCCAAACGGTGGCTAGGTTGGTCTAGCAGGGGGAACACAGCGCAGTTCGAGGGAGACCATCGACTATAGCCTATGGGAACTCTTGTGTCAGCGGCTAGCCGAGAGAAGCAAGACCACTGACAATAGCCGGTGGCAGCTTACCGAAAGCAGGGGAAACCGGCTCAGCCGGTTTGCCACGATTTTTGGGGGTGTTTGGTTCGGACCGGTTCAAGTGTTTTCACGGGTCCGGTTCACGACATGTTTTAATTAGATAACACACGGGTTCGGTTCATGATTATTTTTACAAGTCTAATTATTTTTACAAGTATATTAGTTTTACAAGATAATTAAATTAATTAATACATGACTTATAATTAATTTAATTAAACATAAAACTTAGGTTATTATTATTATTAAATAATACATGTTTTAACCTAAGTATTTATTTATTTATTTTACACTACAGTATTAATTAATTATTAAACATGACATATAATTAATTAATAATCATGACTTAGGTTATATTAATATAGTATTCATACATGATTTAACCTAAGTATTTTTATACACTTTAATTTTAATCATGCTTATATTTAATTAAATCATATAACCTATAGTTTATTTAATTAACAGGATATTATTAATAAACTATACTATAACTACATGACTTATAATATTAATTCAGCTTAATTCTAAATATAGAAACTTTCTAATTCAGGAAAATTACTAATTTTGGAAACATTCTATTTTTTAGAAACTGGTCTATTTTAAACAGTTAATCTATTTTTGGAAACTTCCTATTTTAGGAACCTTCTATTTTTAGAAAGTTACTTATTATTACACAAAAAATATAATAATACAAGATATACAACTAAAACTTAATCAGAATATGCATAATACATGATAAACACAGCATAACGTTAAGATATGTAAAACAAGACATGAACATATAAAACAAGCTAAGACATGACATAAAAACAGTTACGTACTCAGTAATCAGAATACTTATACATGTATACTATTTATGTAGCAATAGTGAGATCGAAGGAGGACTCTCTTCCGTTCGTCTTCTTCGTTCACTGGACAGAAGGTACGGATTTCTCGTCCGTTCAGTATGGACATACTTTCCTTATTATGATTCCCCCTCTACAGCCAACTATTTTCCCAGTATTTGTTTTATATTTTTGATACTTATGTTAGATTAAGAGCCTAAGCCATATACATGCATGACCAGTGTCACCTAGTTATGGAGGTACCATAACCATAACACTGAAGGCATAATACTAGGGTTTTTGCAAACTCTATTTAATGCAATTATTTGTTCGTTTCCTTGACTCACTTAAAATTGAAATCGGATATGATGTAAGACTTACTTTGTTTTTGGTAACGATATTTTTGGTATTTTAAACTAATTAAAAAGACTATTTAAAAGAGAATTATTTTAAACTAATTTAAATAATCTAATTTAAACTAAATTTAATTAAAACTATTTTAAAACTTAAACAAAATTTAAACTAACTTTATGAAAAAACTTTAAATTTGAATCTAAATAAATTTAAGGTCAAAACTTTTTAAATGAAATCTTTTTTTAAGTAAACTAAATGGAAAACTAAATTTTAAAACTTAATTTAAAAACATAAAAGAAAAATATTTTAAATAAAAGTAAATTTAAAACTAATTTAAATTTATAAAAGTAATTAAAATTAAAATATATATTATCTTTTTATTTTTTTTATAAAAACTGAATTAAACTAAAACTTTTAAATAAAACTTTTGATTAAATTTAAATAAACTAGAAACTTTGAATTAAACTAAATTTAATCAATCTGCCACTAATTGCTAAACCTATATTAATTAAGCTTTAAGATATAAAACACAAAACAAGCACTAGAGGAACTGGTTAAGGTAATGGGCAATTAATCGAGAGGTCAGGGGTTCGAGACCCTAGCCAGACGATTTTTTGGTTATTATAAATATTTTGGTATTGTTTTGGACATCAAAATTTACATACAGATTAATTGAATATGTATGTTACAACAGCAAAAAAAACAGCAAGTTCACAAAATAAATAAGCAAAACTGAATCCAAATAAGCGACTACCAAAATAAGCTAGCACTAAACAGATTAAACACAAAACCGAAAATTACAGATAAAGCGAATAAAAAGCTGAAACAAAA
Source organism: Glebionis coronaria (assembly GCA_025667525.1). Taxonomy (NCBI): domain Eukaryota; kingdom Viridiplantae; phylum Streptophyta; class Magnoliopsida; order Asterales; family Asteraceae; genus Glebionis; species Glebionis coronaria. Next base: position 393,223,489 of record CM046876.1, on the reverse strand, counting down.
TTAAGCAATCTAAAGAACAAGTCTTATTAAACAAATAAAACCTAGCTCAGATAAATCACACAACCAAATACGCAAAACCAATTACCTAAGCTAAATAATACTAAACCGATTATAACAGCTTTACTCTAAAACAAAAAACTTCAACTAAACTGAATATATCTAGCAGATCCAAACGAATAAAAATCCAAAAAGACTAAATACCAAATAAGCATATGAAGTAAGCAGATTCAACATTAATCAAATAAACCAAAAGCAATAAAAAAACTTGTAAATAAAAAGAGAGTAGAAACCTTTTGGAGATAGCCTTTGTGACGAAGATTGGCGCTGAGCCGTCTTAATGACAAACCGAACACCACCTTAAATCATCCTTCGAACAACTTGCACCAATCGAACAGACACAATCTTCATCGAACAGTATATATCCGAACCAAAAAGTAACCCAATCCTCGAATCAAACTTCGAACAATAATGAATAGTAACCTTTAATCTTCCCAGTAGGGGAAAATTTATATCACTTTCTTTTTTTATTTTTATTTTTTTATTTTTTTATATTAATAAAAATAACGACGAACAGTAATATATAGGAAAAAGAGACAGATTATAAAAACTTGACAGGAATTTAAATCGAGACGAAAATAATTGAAAATCAACTTTTTCATTAATAATAAAATTACATTAGTGGAAAAATAAAGAAATACATTAAACCTAATCCAATTTTGCAGAAAATTAAAATAAAGAAAAAGTGCTTTTTGTTACATCTTTTGTGGGGGTTTTTATAGGCAAAAACCCCAAAACCTTCTTGAATCTTCAAGAGTAAGCAATTGATCCTGGGCCGTCCATTCTTCTACTCTTTCTTCTTTTTTCAATCAACGGATGAGAATAATCCTTGCATCACACGGATCGCCCTCGTGGCGGTTTTGTGTATGTTGTGCTAGTTTTATGCTGAGGTGGAGGATTATTATTGGTGGGTTTGGTAGTGGTGATGTGTTTTAACCAATCACAACCAAAGGATTAGCCACTTCATTTTGGACCACCATCTTCCATCATCCGAAAATTGGGGGGATTTATTTCCCATATTGTGAATTAACAAATAAGGGTAAAAGCCCCATTATTTGGTGGGTAATTTTTGATCATGGAAATTTAGGGTTTGGGGAGTTGGCTGTAAAAATGTGAGAAAAAGATGGAGTGGGTGTTTCTTTGGTATCATAGAAAGGTGAGAGAGGGGAGTAAATAAAAAATGTTTTATTAAGTGAGTGGGTAAGAGTAAAATACGTTTTATTTATCAAACGTTTGGGAAGGTTGGGAGTTGTGTGGGGTGAAAACACGTGTGAGGGTGTGGGGAAAAGAGTTGTGATTGTTTGTTGACCATTACTTTGACCGAGTGTGAGTCAAAAGAAAAGGTTTTACTTTTTTTTCATTCGTTTCATTTTGGTTAAGCCAAATGGGCTTTGTGGCTCATATTCTCCCACCGTTTTGTTATTTACAAACATTATGGGCTTGGGCTTAATTTTGATGATAAAATCTATTTATTTGATAAAGGAAAAATGGTTATTGGGCTTTTAGGCCCAATTCCCAAATGTGGGACCCACTTGGCCCCAATGTCCTCCTTAAAGTTAAATCCACTAAAACGAGCTCGATTTCGGCTTCCTTGATTGTTTCTTCACAAACGTGCCGGTTTAGCCGGTTTTCGTGAACTTGGGCACACTTTTGGTCTTTTGACTTTGTCTTCGTCTCTTTCTTGGACTTTTCTTCAATATTTGACCGTTTAATCCCATGTTTTCTTTCCTTTTAATCATTTGTACCTATTTCACACAAAACCACAAAATCACGCGTAATTCCGACTTTTACGATATTAAACACATGATTAGGTCTTGTTTTTCCTTGATTTTAGTGGCAAATGGATAAGTGTTTACACACTTATTAAATCCCCTACACTTGACCATTGCAATGACCCCATGCAATGCATTATGTTAAAGCATAAGTTACATTTTTCTCGTAATTAATCCATCTCGGCCTTTATTAAGATATACTATTACTATTACGATGAAAATATAAAAATTTAAAAGGAAACAAAAGTTATAACAATTTATTAACTTGGAAATTAGTTGATGGAAGAAACTTGTAAAGAAATCTAAGATTTAAATTAGGGCTTTAGTGTTTTGAATAGTAATAACCCTAGAGTTTCACTTACCCCATACCAAGCTTAAAAATGAGATCATTGTTTACCACAAGTCCTTAGGTTAAAACCACTTATATAAGACAATTGTGTAAAACTCTTTCTCCAATTACTATGTTGTATCTCTAGATTTTATTGATTGTCATTCACCTGTAGGCTCATTTGACTTATTAATTATTATTCCAAAAATGAAGGCCAAACAGTGCAAACCCGATACTCAAAACCTAACCTCGTCCTCAAAAACGTTGTCACTAAAGTAAGCCCACATCAAGGATGATTTAACACGATTTGGGGAATAAATTCCCGGACCCAAAATTCGGCCAAATAGTACTACTTATTAATTATTCCTCCAAAGTCATGTTGACTTTATGTGGAGTTTAGCAAATTCACATCATATACCCTTAGGCTATTTAAGATGTAAAAATGCTCCCCGTCTATTGTCCACACCCTAAGGCTCCTTGAACGATAAACGAGGGAATTGATTTTTGAATCAATTTTTATTCAACACTTACCATGCCATACATCCTAAGGCTCTAATGACAAGGTTCGTGCTACATGCCCCACACCCTAAGGCTCCTTGAAGTCATGTTTTAATCTTATTCTTTATTTATTCATGATATATATAGTAGGCCAAATTCCGCGGTCCCATGGTCTGAATACCTCCTACTTAGTGGTTATGAGCCACCTTAGTCGGAAGTCCACAACGCTGGCACCCTCAATGTGTTCATGCTTTAATTACAAGGAGATTAAAGATTTGGCTAAGAGTTAAGAAATCGAATCGACACCGCAAAAATCCTCATTTATTAAGCAATTTAAATATACAAGCGGGAAGAAAGAGCCACAAAACCATATAAGCAAAAATTAACCCTTAAACTTATTATCAACTCTATCATCTCTCGTTCTCCACAATTTAAAATCTAAAGGAATGAGACTCGTGGATGCTTAGCCTAATGAACCAATTAAGGTCCATATGGTTAAGGATACTAGCTAGAGTAAACTCGGATAAGTAAACTCGGGTTGAGTCAAAATATTCACGACGGGCCTAATATATCAAAGATATCTAAACTTGTTAAAACCATTTTATTTATTTATTTATTTATTTTTGACTTTATTATTGAAATGGAAAATATAAATGCGATGATAAAAGAAAATAAATGAAAATACTACTAGGCCAAAATAGATCAAAAATTTGAAAAATGTTGAAAATTTTTTAAATTTTCCGGTTAAAATGGGGTCAAATTCATGGAAAAGTCCACTAAAATTTCGATAGAAATCCCCCTACACTTAATATAAACATTGTCCTCAATGTTTAAGCATGTGGGAGAATAAACTCCCCTACACTTAGGACATTGAGTACGTTGTTTAAAATCGAGCTAAGGAAAGGACAACCAAAGTGATTACATTTATTCGTTTTATTAATATACAAGTATGAATCACAATAGCAAAAACTTATCAAAGGAACCGGGTACACGGGAAACACGAGAACACGGGTCGCGTCAAAAGTACCAAAAGTGGATCATTAAGCACATGTCCCTGCACACAACATCACAACACAAACAACCTACTTGGCTCCCCCTACATTTATTGGTGAAAATGGGTGAAAAAGGTAAAAATCTAACCTAGTTAAACGATGCTTGATTTATTTATCACGAGTCTCTAGCTCGACTCGAATTCCTGAATGTCATCATTCAAATGGGAAAATCATGGAAAAATCGAGATTTCCAAGGGAGGAAAATCTCTCCATGATAAAGGGTGAAACAAAATCATATAAGGCATACCCCATGAAAATCCACCCGGGTCAAACACATAATTTCCATCACAAAAGGAAATAAACCCCGAGGTGGTACACAAATCAAAGCAAAAGTGGGGTATCCTTAGGCAAAAGTCTCTTACAAGGAAGGGTGCTATGGTAATATGGCAATGAAAGCACAAAAGTTTCTATTCTGGGATCAAACACCGATTCCTTAACGGGAAAATAGCAAGAGGTATTGACATTTAAGCTCAAAATATCATCAAAATCCATAGTGGGAAAGTCGTCCTCTTCCAAACTTGATGTGAAAACATAAGTATCATCGGAGTCATAGAAAAACTCTTCCTCATGAGGAAAATAGGCATTTAGAAAGATACCTAAATCCTCCTAAAATGGAATAACCTCTAAAGTCGAAATGATCTCTAAGAGTGGAGGATCCTCCTCATAAGTCATGACTTCTAAAATTGGAGTATAAAAGTCAAAAGGAGTCTCCATGGAAGAATCACTCATAGGGATATGAGGTGCATTAGGATCATGGGGCGGGTCATCAAAGTTAATGAGATCACTTAAAGAAGTGTCATCATCGTAAGTATCAAAGATTGGGGTATCAAAAATGGGTGGGTCAAAAGTGGGTGGGTCAAAAGTAAGGTCGTCTAAACCGAAGTTAGTGTGATCACTTGAAGAAGTGTCATCACTATAGGTGTCATAAATAGGAGTTTCAAAAATTTGAGGCTCTAAGGGAAGGGATGAATTTATCACAAAATCATTTTGATTAGATTTTTCAATTCCAAAAGGATTAAAAAAAAATCTATTCATTATAATAATTAAGAACATCAATCATATTGACCGACTCTTTTCCATTTTATTTTGTTGTGATTTTTCCCATTTAAAAAACTTGTTGTTCATCCCGAACCCTAAGAATTAACTCCCCTTCGGCTACATCAACTAAGGCTCTTCCGGATCTTAAGAATGGTCTACCAAGTATTAACAGAATACGAGGATCCATCTCATAGTCGACGACGACAAAGTCCACGGGAAAAGTGAATGTACCAACTCGAACAAAAACATCTTCGGCAATACAAACGGGGTATGCGAGAGTTCGATTAGCTAACTCGAGAGTCATACGAGTCGGTACAAGGTCGGGTAAGGACAATTGTTTCCAAACCGAAAGTGGCATAAGATTGATGCTAGCGTCGAGATCCGCTAAAGCCCTACAATCATCGATTTGAGGAAACGAGCAAGGTAACACGAATCGTCCGGGATCTCCTAGCTTTTCGGGAAGCTCTTTTAGAAGAATCGCGGAACAATTCTCATTTAAACGGGTGTTCACGAGCTCAATCATTTTTTCTTTCTTATTAAGAAAATCTTTAAACATTTTCACAAATTTTGGCATTTGAGCAAGTGCTTCAATAAGACTAATGTTAACATTGACGTTGGAAATCATTTTCAAAAAACTGGAGACATGAACGTCATCCTTGGTGAGCACTTTAGCCTTGTCTAACCTAGATGGATAAGGGATATTAGGCTTAGACTTTGAAGGTTGAGAAGGACTCGCTTCTTGAACAACCGTAGGGATAGGCTCTTTCGGCAATGGAGCACTAGTACTAGGAGTGGTAGTGGGCGGAATCACCGAAGGGGGAGTAGGATTACTCATTATGACCTCCGGGCCTTGTCTCTCCTTTATGGGCGAAGAGATGGAAGGTGAAATTAATACTATGGTATTTGTTCAATTAAGTTCGTTTCCTCGACCCAATCGAAATGAAATCAGACTTAACGTAAAACTTAATTTGTTTTTGGTGTCTAAAAACTTTTTGGAATTTTAAACTAAAAAACTATTTAAAATAAAAGCTATTAAAAATTAAACTAATTTAAATAAAAAAACTTTAAAGGAAAACTATTTTAAAATTGATCTTAAACTAATGTAAAAGCTATTTTTTTTAAAAAATAAAACTAAAAACTTTTAAAAACTTAAATGAAAATATATTTTAAAATAAAACTTAATTAAAAACTATTTTAAAGACTTTTATGAAAACTATTTTGAAATCTAAACTAAAATTTAAACTAAAATTAGAATTTATAAAAACAATTTAAATAAAATTGTTTTATATCTTTTTATATTTATTTTTAAAACTGATTAAAGTAAATAATCAAGAAAAACTTTTAATTAAAATTTAAATAAAACTAAAAACATTTAATTAAACCATTTAAATAAAACTGCCAAACATTTAAAACCCTGTATTAAATAAAAGCTACGAAACAATACACAAAAACAAGTCTAGAAAAATTGGTAATGTTGTTGGTCTGCTGTGCGAGGGATCTGGGGTTCGAAACCCAGACCAGACATTATTTTTGCTATAAATAATTTTTGGACTTTATTTTTAGAACCAACAGATCAAAGATCTGTACAACAAATACCAGCAACTATATAACCCCAAATAAGCTAGGACAGATGACAAAAAAATAAGCAGAAAAGTAAATATATCTAAAATAAGCAATTCACTAACTCAAATAAAAATAAGCAACTATAAAAGCAAACATAATAATCCAGGACATGAATCAAATAAGCAGTATGAACTAATTAATAAGCTGAAATAAAATAATAAGCAAAAAGCAAGCAAAACCAAATAAGCTATAAAAATCAAAAAGGCAGAATCAAATAAGCTAAAAATCCTCAATAAGCAATAATCAGACTAGCGTAAAACATACCCAAATAAACAGTTGACTACCCAAATAAATTTAACTCAAAACAAATAAACGTAAGACTAGAATTAAACAGGAAACCAAATAAACATAAGCAGATTCAAAATTAAGCAAACTAACAACTAAATAATAAACTAAAACAGGAAAATTAAAAAGAGAGATTTAAAACCTTGATGTCGAAAACCATTGGGTCGAAGGATAGAGCTGAGCTTCCTTGTGAATCGAAACTACGAACACCACCGTTAATCTACCCGATTGATCATCTCGATCCACAAACCAAGAACCTTCGAACATCAACAGTCTCGAACCAAAAAGAAAGCCTCACCGTAACAATTACAAGCTTCGAACCAAAAGATACCCTTCGATCCAATTTGTAATAAATCTCCCAGTGGGGGAAGATTTAATTCCACTTTCTCTTTATTATATATATATATATATATATATATATATATATATATATATATATATATATATATATATATATATATATATATATATATATATATATATATATATATATATATATATATATATATATATATATATATATATATATATATATATATATATATATATATATATATATATATATATATATATATATATATATATATATATATATATATATATATATATATATATATATATATATATATATTATATAATTCGAACAGTAATAAAACAAAATTAAAGATGAATATCAAACTTTGTAGAAACTTAAATTGAGATGAATACTAAAAATACTGAAAATTAAACTTTTCATTAATATTAAAAAAGATTACATAAACTGAAAATTGATAATACAATAACCCTAATCTAATTTGCAAAAATTAAATCTAAATTAACCCTACTCCTAAATTAATTAAAAAACAGTAAAATAAAAGAAAAAATGGACTATCTTTCATTACAAGTTTTTGGGAGGGATTTATAGGAAAACCCTAATCCTTGGTGCCCAAGTTCTTCAATCCTAGCCCTTCTTTTCTTCTCTCTCTTTTTCTTTTGATCAAACGGACGAGATTCACCTAGCAAGCCACGGATTGCCCTCGTGGAAGATTTGTGCTTCTTGAATCTGAGGTGGAGAGATTCGATTGGTGGATTTGTATTGGTGAGATGTATCTTCCAATCAAAAGAAAGGATTGCTGCCACGTCGGAATGGATTGAGGACCACCATGAGTGGATCTTCCGATTTGTGTGGGGATTTATTTCCCAAGTGTGTGAATTATACATTTAAACAAAAAGCCCCAAAATTACTTGTGTTTTTTTTACTGATTAGGGTTTTGGATTGGGGATAAATGATGGAGGCTGTGTGAATGGTTTTGGGAGAGAGAATGAAGGGTAAAGTTTATTTATCTTCGTTTGTATCGAAATTATGGTTGAGGTAAAAATAAACAAACGTTTATTTGGGAAAGTGGGGTAAAAGCGTTTGTTTTATTGTGAGTTGGGAAAGTTGTTGTGTAAACACTTGTGAGGTGGGAATGAATAAAAATTGGGATAAATGTTTGACTGGTATACTTGTTTGACCTAGCAATCTTAACTTGATTCTTCCGTTAATCATCTTTCAATCACATGGGCTTTTTGGCCCAAGTTTCTTTCATCCGTCCCAATAGGTTATCAAATGGGCTTAGGCCATAACCTTTTGATCTGTTTAGTTTAGATTAACCATTCCTTAAATGGGCTTGTGGGCCCATTAAGCATAAGTGGGACCCACAAGGCCCAAAATCTTCGTAAATGATTAATTTCCCTAAAACGAGCTCGATTTTGGCTTTCTCGATCTTTTCTTTAATTCCTTTTTGATTTTGACGGTTTTCGTGATCTTGGCACACTTTTGGTCTTTTACTTTGTCTTCGTCTCTTTTTAGACTTTTCTTCAACATTTGACCGTGAAATCCCGTGTTTTCTCTTCTTTTGATCATTTGTACCTTTTTTAACACAAAAACACAAAACCACGCGTAATTCCGACTTTTACGATGTTAAACACATGATTTGGTCTTGTTTTTCCTTGATTTTAGTGGCAAAAGGATAAGTGCTTACACACTTATTAAATCCCCTACACTTGACCGTTGCAATGACCCCATGCAATGCATAGTTTTAAAGCATAAAGTTACATTTTTCTCATAATTAATCCACCTCGGCCTTTATTACTATATACTACGACGGAAAGATAAAAACTTTAAAGGAAACAAAAGTGATAAAAATTTATTTAACTTGGAAATTAATTGATGGAAGACTCTCGTAAAGAAACTAAGACTTGAATTAGGGCTTTGGTGTCATGAATATTAATCACCCTCAAGTTTCACGTTCCCCATACCAAGCTTAAAAACGAGATCATTGTTTACCATAAGTCCTCAAGTTAAAACCACTTATATAAGACAATTATGTAGTACTCTTTCTCCAATTCCTACTTTGTATCTCTAGATTTTATTGATTTTCATTCACCCGTAGGCTCATTTGACTTATTTGATAATTATTATTCCAAAAATGAAGGCCAAACGGTACAAACCCGACACTCAAAACCTAACCTCGTCCTAAAAAACGTTGTCACTAAAGTAAAAGCCCACATCAAGGATGATTTAACACGATTTGGGGAATAAATTCCCAGACCCAAAATTTGGCCAAATATTACTACTTATTTATTATTCCTCCAAAGTCATGTTGACTTTATGTGGAGTTTAGCAATTCACATCATATACCCTTAGGCTCTTTAAGATGTAAAAATGCTCCCCGTCTATTGTCCACACCCTAAGGCTCCTTGAACGATAAACGAGGGAATTGATTTTTGATCAATTTTTATTCAACACTTACCATGCCATACACCCTATGGCTCTAATGACAAGGTTCGTGCTACATGCCCTACACCCTAAGGCTCCTTGAGGTCATGTTTTAATCTTATTCTTTCTTTATTTATGATATATATAATAGGCCAAATTCCGCGGTCCCATGGTCTGAATACCTCCTACTTAGTGGTTATGAGCCACCTTAGTCGGAAGTCCACAACGCTGGCACCCTCAATGTGTTCATGCTTTAATTACAAGGAGAATAAAGATTTGGCTAAGAGTTAAGATATCAAATCGACACCGCAAAAATCCTCATTTATTAAGCAATTAAATATACAAGCGGGAAGAAAGAGCCACAAAAACCATATAAGCAAAAATTAACCCTTAAACTTATTATCAACTCTATCATCTCTCGTTCTCCACAATTTAAAATCTGAAGGAATGAGACTCGTGGATGCTTAGCCTAATAAACCAATTAAGGTCCATATGGTTAAGGATACCAGCTAGAGTAAACTTGGACAAGTAAACTCGGGTTGAGTCAAAATATTCACGACGGGCCTAAAATATCAAAGATATCCAAACTTGTTAAAACCATTTTTTTTTTATTTTTTTTACTTTATTCTTGAAATGAAAAATATAAATAAGATGCGATGACAAAAGAAAGAAAATACTACTAGGCCAAAATAGATAAAAAATTTGAAAAACGTTGAGAATTTTTTAAATTTTCCGGTTAAATGGGGTCAAATTCATGGAAAAGCCCACTAAAATTTCGATAGAAATCCCCCCTATACTTAATATAAACATTGTCCTCAATGTTTAAGCATGTTGGAGAATAAACTCCCCTACACTTAGGACATTGAGTACGTTATTTAAAATCGAGCTAAGGAAGAGACAACTAAAGTGATTACATTTATTTTATATATAAGATTGAATCACAATAGCAAAAACTTATCAAAGGAACCGGGTACACGGGAAACACGGGAACACGGGTCGCGTCAAAAATACCAAAAGTGGATCATTAAGCACATGTCCCTGCATAATCACAACACACAAAACAAACAACCTACACGGCTCCCCCTACACTTATTGGTGAAAATAGATAAAATATAGATCATCGGGTTGCCTCCCGAGAAGCGCTTTTCTTTGTTAACCGAGTCACGAGCCTGACTCGACCCCAATTTAAATGGTCCATGGGGAAGCCTCGAATGTAATACCGGGATCAAAAATCTTATCCTTGGTCCCGGAGGAACATAATAAATGAGAGGCAGGAGGATACGTCATAAAAGGTAAAAAGGTCCTCTCAACATATGTGAAATTATCGTTCACGGGAGTATCAAGAAACTCATCGGTCTCGGGAATGAGAAAACCATCATCATCACTAAAAGTGATAAGTGGAAGAGAATCGATGGTAGAATCAAAAGTAATTGGCGAAGAGACAAATGTGAATTTATCAAAATCCGAGTTTTCAAAATTAATATCAATATCAAGTTTTAAAACTCCATTTGCCTTCTCATCAATACCATGACCACAATTAAGCTCATGCGAGAAATCCAATAACACGTGATCATAAAAAGCATCCTCGTGATGGAATTTCTCAATACTCGGGGTATAAAAGTCATCACTAAGGATTAAAGAATCCGATAAATCATTAGTATCATGGTTTTCAAAAGTCGGTTTTGGTAAAATAGGAGAATCATCCTCATCCGAACCCGAGGAATAATTAAAAATGTAGTCGGCATCACAAGATAACTCATTCCTATCTACAAAGTCCTTAGGTGTAGGACAACTTATGGGTTCTTCTTCTATGCACTCATTATAAAGTTCTTCACACTCCTCAAAAATTGGTTTCTCAAAACATGTCTCGCTAAGAGGATTTGAAGAAAGCATAAAGTCATTTGAAGGGGTAGGTGAAGGAGTCATAAAAGAAATGGGGTCTTCAATGGGTAATGGAGGCTCAGGAATAATCTCGGTAATTTCCTCAATAGGTGAGGAAAGAGGAGAGCTAATAGTATCCATGGGTGTCAACACCGGAGGGTGAGTAAAACTCATGATAATCTCCGGGCCTTGTCTCTCCTTTATTGGCGGAGAGATGGAAGGATACACAGTAGGAACATCACTACTAGTAGTGGTGTTAGCCTCAATATCAACTCTCAAAGATGGCTCAATATCACATTGAGCTTGATAGATTTCTAAAACGAGCATGAATTTCCTATTGGTTTCCTCTTGCATATCTCTTAAGAATCTATCATGTTCCTCAAGTTTATTAAGAATTAAATCTATTTGAGGTTGTGAAATACTCCCTTGAATAGTTTTGAAAATTTCCTTCATTTGGAAAACCTTCATTATTTGAAAACCCTTGATTTTGAAATTCCCCATAAAACTGTTGATCATATTGTGGTGGGTCACTAGTTGTAGGAAAAATAGGGGAGCCAAAATAAGTATTAGTATCATAACACATACTTTCCTCGTTATTATAAACCTCCTCATAAGTTTTGTCACAATTAAAATAAGCATGAGGCCCACCACAAGTCGTACACTCCTCGGACATAATCTTATAACGCTCTTCTTGCAATATTTCCCAAATCGGACGATTATCCATGGTAGTGTCGAAAGAAATTGAAATAACAATAATTATTATGCTACGTAATATTTTATAATAAAAGAAAATTCTTTTTGTATTTTAGAAAAATATATATTCACAAGAAAAATCGAAATAAATTGAATTAAGAAAAATAACACTAATACGTAATATTTTTGGTGTAATACTTTAGGAAAAGTATTACTTTTTGATTTTTTATTTTTTTTGGTGCAAATCTTAGGTAAGAATTTGCTTTTGTGATTTTTTAATTTTTTTTTTGAATTTTTAAGTTTTTGATTTTTTTGTATTTTTGATTTTTTGTGCAAGAAAATTAACGTTCAAAGCGAACGGATCCCAAAATCCAAACGTCTTCACAAAAAATCGTCAATCGTACGAGCGAAGCGGCAGCGGCGCCATTTGAAATTAATACTATGGTATTTGTTCAGTTAAGTTCGTTTCCTCGACTCACTCGAAATGAAATCGGACTTAACGTAAAACTTAATTTGTTTTTGGTGTCTAAAAACTTTTTGGAATTTTAAACTAAAAAACTATTTAAAATAAAAGCTATTAAAAATTAAACTAATTTAAATAAAAAAAACTTTGAAGGAATACTATTTTAAAATTGATCTTAAACTAATGTAAAAGCTATTTTAAAAAAAATAAAACTAAAAACTTTTAAAAACTTGAAATGAAAATATATTTTAAAATAAAACTTAATTAAAAACTATTTTAAAGACATTTATGAAAACTATTTTGAAATCTAAACTAAAATTTAAACTAAAATTAGAATTTATAAAAACAATTTAAATAAAATTGTTTTATATCTTTTTGTATTTATTTTTAAAACTGATTAAAGTAAATAATCAAGAAAAACTTTTAATTAAAATTTAAATAAAACTAAAAACATTTAATTAAACCATTTAAATAAAACTGCCAAACATTTAAAACCCTATATTAAATAAAAGCTACGAAACAATACACAAAAACAAGTCTAGAACAATTGGTAATGTTGTTGGTCTGCTGTGCGAGGGGTCTGGGTTTGAAACCCAGACCAGACACTATTTTTGCTATAAATAATTTTTGGACTTTATTTTTAGACCAACAGATCAAAGATCTGTACAACAAATACCAGCAACTATATAACCCCAAATAAGCTAGGACAGATGACAAAAAAAATAAGCAGAAAAGTAAATATATCTAAAATAAGCAATTCACTAACTCAAATAAAAATAAGCAACTATAAAATCAGACATAATAATCCAGGACAGGAATCAAATAAGCAGTATGAACTAATTAATAAGCTGAAACAAAATAATAAGCAAAAAGCAAGCAAAACCAAATATGCTATAAAAATCAAAAAGGCAGAATCAAATAAGCTAAAAATCCTCCATAAGCAATAATCAGACTAGCGTAAAACTTACCCAAATAAACAGTTGACTACCCAAATAAACTTAACTCAAAACAAATAAACTTAAGACTAGAATTAAACAGGAAACCAAATAAACAAAAGCAGATTTAAAATTAAGCAAACTAACAACTAAATAATAAACTAGAACAGGAAAATTAAAAAGAGAGATTTAAAACCTTGATGTCGAAAACCATTGGGTCGAAGGATAGCGCTGAGCTTCCTTGTGAATCGAAACTACGAACACCACCGTTAATCAACCCGATTCATCATCTCGATCCACAAACCAAGAACCTTCGAACATCAACAGTCTCGAACCAAAAAGAAAGCCTCACCGTAACAATTACAAGCTTCGAACCAAAGGATATCCTTCGATCCAATTTGTAATAAATCTCCCAGTGGGGGAAGATTTAATTCCACTTCCTCTTTATTATATATATATATATATATATATATATATATATATATATATATATATATATATATATATATATATATATATATATATATATATATATATATATATATATATATATATATATATATATATATATATATATATATATATATATATATATATATATATATATATATATATACATACATACATATATATATATATATATATATATATATATATATATATATATATATATATATATATATATATATATATATATATATAATTCGAACAGTAATAAAACAAAATTAAAGATGAATATCAAACTTTGTAGAAACTTAAATTGAGATGAATACTAAAAATACTGAAAATTAAACTTTTCATTAATATTAAAAAAAGATTACATAAACTGAAAACTGAAAATACAATAACCCTAATCTAATTTGCAAAACATAAATCTAAATTACCCCTACTCCCAAATTAATTAAAAAAAACAATAAAATAAAAGAAAAAATGGACTATCTTTCATTACAAGTTTTTGGGAGGGATTTATAGGAAAACCCTAATCCTTGATGCCCAAGTTCTTCAATCCTAGCCCTTCTTTTCTTCTCTCTCTTTTTCTTTTGATCAAACAGACGAGATTCACCTAGCAAGCCACGGATTGCCCTCGTGGAAGATTTGTGCTTCTTGAATCTGAGGTGGAGAGATTCGATTGGTGGATTTGTATTGGTGAGATGTATCTTCCAATCAAAAGAAAGGATTGCTGCCACGTCGGAATGGATTGAGGACCACCATGAGTGGATCTTCCGATTTGTGTGGGGATTTATTTCCCAAGTGTGTGAATTACACACTTAAACAAAAAGCCCCAAAATTACTTGTGTTTTTTTACTGATTAGGGTTTTGGATTGGGGATAAATGATGGAGGCTGTGTGAATGGTTTTGGGAGAGAGAATGAAGGGTGAAGTTTATTTATCTTCGTTTGTATCAAAATTATGGGTGATGTAAAAATAAACAAACGTTTATTTGGGAAAGTGGGGTAAAAGCATTTGTTTTACTGTGAGTTGGGAAAGTTGTTGTGTAAACACGTGTGAGGTGGGAGTGAATAAAAATTGGGATAAATGTTTGACTGGTATACTTGTTTGACCTAGCAATCTTAACTTGATTCTTCCGTTAATCATCTTTCAATCACATGGGCTTTTTGGCCCAAGTTTCTTTCATCCGTCCCAACAGGTTATCAAATGGGTTTAGGCCATAACCTTTTGATCTGTTTAGTTTAGATTAACCATTCCTTAAATGGGCTTGTGGGCCCATTAAGCATAAGTGGGACCCACAAGGCCCAAAATCTTCGTAAATGATTAATTTCACTAAAACGAGCTCGATTTTGGCTTTCTCGATCTTTTCTTTAATTCCTTGTTGATTTTGACGATTTTCGTGATCTTGGCACACTTTTGGTCTTTTATTTTGTCTTCGTCTCTTTGTAGACTTTTCTTCAACATTTGACCGTGAAATCTCGTGTTTTCTCTTCTTTTGATCATTTGTACCTTTTTTAACACAAAAACACAAAACCACGCGTAATTCCGACTTTTACGATGTTAAACACATGATTAGCTCTTGTTTTTCCTTGATTTTAGTGGCAAAAGGATAAGTGTTTACACACTTATTAGAAGGTGCCACTAAAGTGGCTCCACTTCGAGTATTGATAGCACTCACATTAGCACGAGGGTTAATCTCGGTATTGGATGGTAAGGCTCCTTGGGGTCTAAGGGCTTTAATCATTTTCAAAAATCTCTTATCGTTGGACTCTTGCATTTGTCTAGTGGATTCTTGCATTGCTTTCATGATTTTCTCATGTTCGATCAATTTTTGTAGAACCAAGTCCATTTGAGGATTTTGCATGTTCATTTGATTAAACCCTTGATTAGGAAAACCTTGGTTTTGATATTGAGATTGAAAACCGTTGTTGTTATAAAAACCTTGGTTATTATTTTGAAAACCTTGATTTTGACCATTAAAATTCCCTTGATTTGCATTCCCTTGAAAATTACCCATTTGAGGACCTTGGTTCCTATTTTGGTATTAGGTATTTTGGGCGGGTGCGGGTGGTCTTTGAGGTGCTACAAAACCCGGGGGGGCCAAATAACTAGTACTCTTGTAAGACAAATGGTTAACATCATCATTCAGTTTAAATGGAACCCTTTCATTAGCATTAAAAGCACAAACTTGTTGTTGTTGATTATTGTAAACCTTGTCACAATTAAAATATGAATGTGGTCCACCACAAGTCTCACACTTTTCACTAGTTTCTTTCATGGCATTAACTTGACCATTTAAGGCATCGGTTTTTAGAGCAAGTGATTCAACAAGCGAAGTGAGTTTATCGATTCTCTTGTCACTCTCACTAGAACTAGCACTTGCCATAGTGGCCCTAACACTCTTGGTTTGTACTTTAGCCTTGTTTTCAATTAAGGCCCAAGCCTCGTTCATGGTTTTCACAAGAATATTGCCCCCCGCGGCACTATTAAGTGATTCTTGGTCATTTAGAGTTAAACCATTGTAAAACGTATTTATTTGATGCACTTTGGTGAAACCGTGTTGTGGACATTTTCTCAAAAGCTCTTTAAATCGATCCCAAGAATCACTAAAAGTTTCCCCATATTTTTGCTCAAAAGTAATGATTTCATTCCTTAAGGAGGTGGTCCGTGATGGTGGGAAAAAGTAGTTAATGAACTTGGTCTCTAAATCAATCCATGTTGTAATACTTTGGGGTGGTTCCTTATCAAGCCAAATCCAAGCTTGTCCCTCGAGGGAAAAAGGAAAGAGTTGCAAACGAATAGCCTCTTGTGGCACCCCATTGTATTTGACGGTATTGGACAAATGGATAAATCTCTTGATATGATCATGGGGGTCATCTTGGGAACGACCCAAAAATGGGATAGCGGAAACCATTTTAATTAAATCTGATTTGAGTTCAAAATTATTTGCTCCAATTGCGGGGACAATGATAGCGTCATCGTTTCCCTCAACGTGTGATTGCAAAATATCGAGCATAGGTCGGTTATCCGTTTCCATTGTGTTGTCGAAAGCACGATTCTCGGGATCGGCTTGAATGACAGTCTTTTTGTTTTTCTTCTTCTTCTTTTTGGAAGAATTAGAAGAATTTGGTACACTAATCGTTATGTATGTATGCGCGCGAGTGCGCATACAATTAAAAATTTGGAATGAGGTAGGTGACCTTGGTCGACTTTGAGAGGAAAAGGATTTTCCCTCTCGAGGTGCAATAGTAAAAATCTACAAAAATATATACTTAAGTACTACTTGAGTTGGCAAACCAATAATCGGTCGTCCCTCTCAATATACGCACAAGCAAGCGGGGAAACGAGGTGGCACAAAGCACTTAAAAACCTTTTTCCTTAGACGGTATTTTATAGCGCGTCGCCTTATACCCACCTTATAGTTTGTATATGTCGAGTTCAAACGTCTTACTAGTATTTATCTATTTTGCCCTTTTATTTGTTATGGATGCGAATACAATAGTTAGGTGATGAAATCCCAACTAAGGCTTATTTGAAAAGTAGGTAAATTAATGTTCTACGTAATATACTATAGTAAAATAAAAATCTTTTTGTATTTTTTGAGAAAAATATATATTCACAATAAAAACGAAAGAAATCGAACTAAAAAAATAACACTAATACGTAATATTTTTGGTGTAATACTTTTAGGAAAAAGTATTACTTTTGGATTTTTTAATTTTTTTGGTGCAATTCTTAGGAAAGAAATTGCTATTGTGATTTGTTAATTTTTTTTGTATTTTTAAGTTTTTGATTTTTTTTTGTATTTTTGATTTTTGTTGCAAGAAAATTAACGTTCAAAGCGAACGGATCCCAAAATCCAAACGTCTTCACGAAAAATCGTCAATCGTACGAGTGAAGCGGCAACGGCACCATTTTAATACTAGGGTTTTTGCAAACTCTATTTAATGCAATTATTTGTTCGTTTCCTCGACTCACTCGAAATTGAAATCGGATATGACGTAAGACTTACTTTTTTTTGGTAACGATATTTTTGGTATTTTAAACTAATTAAAAAGACTATTTAAAAGAGAATTATTTTAAACTAATTTAAATAATCTAATTTAAACTAAATTTAATTAAAACTATTTTAAAACTTAAACAAAATTTAAACTAATTTTATGAAAAAACTTTAAATTTGAATCTAAATAAATTTAAGCTCAAAACTTTTTAAATGAAATCTATTTTTAAGTAAACTAAATGGAAAACTAAATTTTAAAACTCAATTTAAAAACATAAAAGAAAACTATTTTAACTAAAAGTAAATTTAAAACTAATTTAAATTTATAAAAGTAATTAAAATTAAAATATTTTTTTATGTTTTTATTTTTTTTATAAAAACTGAATTAAACTAAAACTTTTAAATAAAACTTTTGATTAAATTTAAATAAACTAGAAACTTTGAATTAAACTAAATTTAATCAATCTGCCACTAATTGCTAAACCTATATCAATTAAACTTTAAGATATAAAACACAAAATAAGCACTATAGGAACTGGTTAAGGTAATGGGCAATTACTCGAGAGGTCAGGGGTTCGAGACCCTGGCAAGACGAGTTTTTGGTTATTATAAATATTTTGGTATTTTTTTGGACAATCAAAATTTACATACAGATTAATTGAATATGTATGTTACAACAGCAAAAAAAACAGCAAGTTCACAAAATAAATAAGCAAAACTGAATCCAAATAAGCAACTACCAAAATAAGTTAGCACTAAACAGATTAAACACAAAACCAAAAATTACGGATAAAGCGAATAAAAAGCTGAAACAAAATTAAGCAATCTAAAGAACAAGTCTTATTAAACAAATAAAACCTAGCTCAGATAAATCACCCAACCAAATACACAAAACCAAATACCTAAGCTAAATAATACTAAACCGATTATAACAGCTTAACCCTAAAACTAAAACCTTCAACTAAACTGAATATATCTAGCATATCCAAACGAATAAAAATCCAGAAATACTAAATACCAAATAAGCATATGAAGTAAGCAGATTCAACATTAATCAAATAAACCAAAAGCAATAAAAAAACTTGTAAATAAAAAGAGAGTAGAAACCTTTTGGAGATAGCCTTTGCGACGAAGATCAGCGCTGAGCCGTCTTACTGACAAACCGAACACCACCTTAAATCATCCTTCGAACAACTTGCACCAATCGAACAGACACAATCTTCTTCGAACAGTATATATCCGAACCAAAAAGTAACCCAATCCTCGAATCAAACTTCGAACAATAATGAATAGTAACCTTTAATCTTCCCAGTAGGGGAAATTTATATCACTTTTTTTTAATATTAATAAAAATAACGACGAACAGTAATATATAGGAAAAAGAGACAGATTATAAAAACTTGACAGGAATTTAAATTGAGACAAAAATAATTGAAAATTAACTTTTTCATTAATAATAAAATTACATTACTGGAAAAATAAAGAAACACATTAAACCTAATCTAATTTTGCAGAAAATTGAAATAAAGAAAAAGTGCTTTTTGTTACATCTTTTGTGGGGGATTTTATAGGCAAAAACCCCAAAACCTTCTTGAATCTTCAAGAGTAAGCAATTGATCCTGAGCCGTCCATTCTTCTACTCTTTCTTCTTTCTTCAATCAAAGGATGAGAATAATCCTTGCATCACACGGATCGCCCTCGTGGCGGTTTTGTGTTTGTTGTGTGATGAGACTGTATTTATACATAGTCTCATCTTCCAAATCGGGCTTAAAACGCTTAAAATATCGTCAAAATACCCATATATATGCTTGTGTTTGTTCATTTGTGTATTTTAGGTACGGATATCGTGAAATCAACAAATAATCACAAGAATGAAGCAAAAACGAACACGGGAAACGAAGCCGCACAAAGAACCAAGCCCGAATCATGAATTTCTATTCAAGTCCTTGAAGTTTGAAGAATTGGCAAGATTGGTCCCTCAATTATTGAAGACTTGTCACTTTAGGCCCTTGTAAATCTCAATATTACAAGTGGGTCTTTAAAATTTCAAGATATGTCATTATTAGCCCTTGAAGTATGCAAACAATGCATAAAATACCCTTGTGTATATGCTTTACAAAGTTTGGTGGCCAAAATGGGATTTTATAAACTTCAATTACAAAGGGAAAATGGAATGAAAGCTGGCAGAACTTTATATGCAACAAAATTGGAAGTATAGGGGGCATACTTGTGAAAACCAAACCCAAACCCAACTCCAACCCGACATAAGCCCACCTTTAACCCAAAACCCGGCCCAAGTCAAACACCCCCAGTCAAACTTACCCACTAAACCTGTTTTATTATTAAATAAACTTTTTTAAACCGTATTTTATTAATTAAAACAGGCGGCAAACACTATTTTTTTCCTAAACCAAAATCAAATCCACCCCTGTTCATAATGATGAACCCTAATCACCTTCGCATAATTAACAAAGAATTAACTACCCTAAACTTCCAGAAATACGATTCACGTCACCCTCATCCTACCCCCACTCCCAAAAATACATCACTCTCACCCTATTACCCCACCCACATGCCCCCTGCTACAAATTTTGGACTCCAAGACAAAAGACGCCAGGAAATCAAGGGTTTCTTTTTATTTCTTGTTCCCAAAGGAAATATAAACGGCTAAGATTGTTCAAACCAGCTCATTCCAACTGACAAAGCACATGGGAGCATTTTGACCCAATTTGAATTTTCAACAAAAAGGGCGCAAGAGGAAAATCACAGATTAGGGTTTAGTACTTTTAATATTTTATTCAATGTTCTAGTAATTTCCATTGTGTAGTATATAAAGGGTGCTTGTACCTTTTATTTAGTTGTTCCAGTTTTTATGTAAAAAATTTTGGTTATTAATGACAATGAAAGCTACAATTTTTAGCATAATTCCTGAGTTCCTTTTATCTGTTTTCTAGTATCAATTGCAAGTTAGTTAAAATATGTCCAAGTTTTTTTTAGTTTATAAAAACGTTTTCAGAAATTCAGTTTTCAAGTTTTTTAAGAAGTTGTTTATAATCTGGATTTACCTTTGTGAGGAAGTGAAAGTGGAATCACAAAGGAAAATCCAAGGATTTGTTCAGTTTTTATCTAAGGTTTAAATATTTGGTGTTCCAAAAATTTCAAAAGAAAATCAGTTTATCATTTTTTTTATTTCTCATCACTTATTGTTTAAAAAGCCATAAGCTTCTAGCTTATGGTCTTTTTGAAACAAGAATTTGTTCCTTGTTGGTTTTGTTTGTGTAGGTACAAGAAACAAGACTCTCCATCCTTCTCATTTAATTTCCATTTTGAAGATATTTTGAGTGTGTTTGGGACTGTTGTGGTCCCCACACTGTTTCTCTACATCAACCTCTTACATCCAGCTTCTCATAAGCTCATAAAGCTCAAAAAGATTGGACCAGTGGAAGGCATCAGCCAGGTTTGAGGCTTGAACCCCACTTGCCTTGTTTTTTTTAAGTTTTCATGTGATTGTGAGTGATTTGGTGTGAATCTGCTCTTTTGTGGGTATTGATTGTTTATCTTTGATTATTTGTGTTTATTATGCATGTTAGTGTAGTGATAGATCAATTTAGATAGGATTATAATACACTTGCTGTGTTAAAATTAGATTTCAGTATTTTAGGTGGTGTTTGGATTTGCAGTTAAGCTAGAAATTTGTGAGAGTTTGTGGTTTAAATTAGTCTATAAACACTTAGGTTGTAAGTATGTGTAGCTCTAAGTACTAAAGGTTTGGTTTAGAAAAGGTTTAAAACAAATTGCATGCTCACAATTGGTAACATAGGTAAAAATAGTAAAGTTCATCAAATCTGCTTGTTTTTAGCTTAATTTTGCTCACCCAACTTGTAATCTGTTAGATAATAGGAGCACCTAGGGCTTTTAATCAGTTTTGTGTGATTTGGTTGAGTAGTGTGCAAGTTGTAGTCTGTTAAAATTCGTCCTAGAACCATATAGATCAGCAAAAGTAGTCCACAACCCCCATTTGCATTTTTCTGTATATCAGCAACTGATCTTTGCCTTTTTGAGTGAGATATTTGCTTTGTGCTTGTGCTTTTTTTCTGTTCATATTGACTCCCCACAATTCCATGAGTGTGAGGGTGCCTTTGTTTCCAAAAGACTCCAAGATTTGAGCTTGAAATCAAGCTAAATACCACCAGACCCGTTTTTTAATACAAGCAGTGGGAACTCCTTTCCCACTGCTAGCACTTGTGTTCCCACTGCTCTACTGAAAGACAAAAAACAAGAAAAGGTCACTATCAGCTTTGTTTTTTTTTTGTCTTTTGTGGGCAAATTTAGGAATTAGGACCTGATTCTTTTTGCATTATTTTTCTTATTTTATTTTTGAATTTTCAGTATAATTTAATTTTAAGTTACTGTTCATTTAGTATTTTTTAGGTTTAATTGTTATTTTAATTACTTTTTGTGATTTCTGTTTTTGTCTTGTAGTGTAAAAAAGTTTTATTTTTCAGTTCTAAAATTTTTCTTAGATTTAGAAAATTAATTTAAGATTTTTAGTTAAGAAATATTCATTGTTCACTTTTTACTTATTTTTTATAATTAAATTAGTTTAATTAAGGTTTAATTATTAATCAGTTTTGTCTTTTAGTGCAAGATTTTACATTTTTCAAACTTTTTCAATTTTCTACTGTTCATTAGGGTAATTTAGGATTTTTAAAATTGTTGAATTAATTTTGGCATTATTTTATTATTTTTTAGGACTATTTTAATTTAAAAATAGTTTTTAGTGATTAAAAAATAGAAAAATAGTTTTTAAAATTCAAGAAGAATACTTTTTAGTCATTAAATAATATAAGTTAGTTATTAGTTCAATAAATTAATATTTTGGGCATTTTGTTAATTATATTTAATTTTAGGGCTTTAATTAGCATTAAAAATTGAATATTTAATTAATAAAAGGTTTTAAAATATATTTGTTGGATTTTTATTCTTATTTATATTATTTAAGACTTAGTTTAATATTTTAATTAATTTTTAGGTTTAATTTTTAATTTCGTCACGTTTTACGTATTTACGTTCGCGTTTTACGTCAACGTCGTAGTTTAAATCGTAGTCGTAGCTCGTCTTTAATTTTTCTCTTCTAAACCAAAAACGTCACTAATCCAAAAATTGTTATTTTATATATTGGCACATTAATAGACACACCTCCTTCGAGAACGAACTTGGAATTTATTCGTCTTCACGGTTTTCCTAAATCGTGTCGATTAATACTTGCCGCGTTTATATTTGCTTTTTCCTAAAAGTAGATATATACTAAAACCCACATCAAATTTTTGGCGCCGCTGCCGGGGAGGTGTTTAGTGTGCCATTACTATTAGTATCGTGTTTGTTTGAGTAGTGCGTTTTTGCTTTTGATTTTTTGGAAAGCGTGAATATCGTACATACTCATTTTTGTTATTTTTCTCTATTATATTATAGTATCCAAATAAATTGTGTTTAATTTTCCTAAGTTAAACACACAACAATCTTTACTATATTGTAGATATATTGGTTTTCGTTTTTATTGTGAATATTATTACTATATTGTACTACGTAAGAACAATAAATATACAAGTACTCCAAAAGCGTGAAAACGCAACCTTTATTCGGGATTTCATCACTCGATCATTGTATTCGAATCCAAAGCAAAAGTTTAAAGGCAAAATAGATAAATACTTTCGTGAGGCTTAATTTCGATTAACACAAACTATAAGGTGGGTATAAGGCGGTTGTATTTCACGACCTAAAGGAAAAAGGCTCTTAAGTGCTTCGCGCCGCCTCGTTTCCTCCGCTTGCTTGTGCGTGTTTTGAGAAAGAGGGCTAATCGAGGGTTTGCCGTCCAAGTATTATCTACGTATATTATATTTTCTTGTGTTTTCAAGATTAAACCCTCTTGAACGTTTTGGTGTTCCACCAACGTTCTAAAGTCATCGAGAACGTTCACTCCACGTGAACGTTTTCATTCCTTGAGGCTCCTTTAATCGAGAAGATCGATTCGAGGGGAGATTTGTAGATTTGTGTCTACGTAATACGTTCAAAAATCTAAAAAAAATTAAAAAACAATCAAAAGCCAAAAAAAAAATTGAAAAATCGAAAAACCGCAAAAAGAATCTCCTTTGCTACCTCCCATTCTACGCTTAGTGCATGCGCACTCGATCGAAGGACTATTCCAATTCTAGTGAAGCTTCGAATCGACGCAATCGTAATCGAAGGAATCGACGACGTAGACGAGAATTAGAAACCGACGTTCCTAATATCGTTGTTGAAGAGACCTTAGATGAGATGGCCGACAATCGTTCTATGATGGAATTGCTCAAAGCGCCCACCGAGGGTTATGGAGACGCGATCGTAATTCCCGCTATCGAGGCGGAGAATTTTGAGATAAAGAGCGGAATGCTTTCGTTGATTCAAGCTACGAAGTTTCGAGGTCGTGAAGCCGATAATCCTCACGACCATATTCGGAATTTTGATCGTCTTTTAGCCACGAGCAAGTTTAAGAACGTCGACACCGATGTCGTCAAGCTTATGATTTTTCCGTACTCGCTCGATGGTGCCGCCAAGGATTGGTACGAGAAAGAGCCACCTAATTCGATAACTACGTGGAAGGATCTCGTTTCCAAGTTCGTTAATTATTTTTTCCCACCGTCTAAGACAACGTTTTTCAAAAACGAGATTACGAAATTTGAGCAAAAATCGAATGAATCTTTTAGAGACGCGTGGGATCGTTTTAAGGAATTGCTTAGGCAATGTCCTCACCATGGTTTTTCCGAGTTGCACCAAATCGATACGTTTTACAATGGTCTTAATTTTCACGAACAAGACTCGTTGAATTCCGCCGCCGGTGGCAAATTTTTGTGTAAGACTCCGAGAGAAGCTTTGATAATTATCGAGAACCGATCCAAGGTTTACCAACTCCGCAACGCACCGAGTGTTGCCAATGTCGCCAATGTTAGTAGTTCTAATCGCGACATTGAGAGAGTTGATGCGAAATTCGATAAGTTGACGAATGTGTTCACGTCTTATCTCATTGAGATGCAAAAGAAAGACGCTCCCGCTACGGTGAAAGCGGTTGAGGTTTCGTGTATGTTTTGTGGTGGACCTCATAATTATTACGAGTGTGCGGCTACGGATGGCCAAACGTCAAATGTGAGTGCGTTAAACAACAAATTTTCAAATCAAAATAACGCGGGTCCATCACAACAAGGCAATTATAACCAAGGCAACAATTATCAAAACCGAAACAATTTTCAAGGAAATAATCAACAAGGAAATTTTTCGAATCAAAATCAAGGAGGTTATAATCAAGGTCGTAATATAACTTGGCAAAATAGAGATAACAATCAAGGAAATAATTTTTCAAGTGGGAATCAAAACAATTTTCAAAGAAACAATCAAAACCAAGGGAACTTTAATTCAAATCAAAATAGTTCGTCAAACGATTTTCAAAATTACATGAAAACGAATGAGGCTAATATGAGACGATTAGAGGGAGAAATTGGTACTTTGAAAAATTACTTTTCTAATACATTGAAATTGCAAAACACGAAGATTGAGCAAGGGCAAATTGATATTAAAAAGATGTTTTCGGCCATTATGAACAAAGCCTCGGGTTCGTCATCAAGTTCGTTACCTAGTGACACCGTTGCTAATCCGAAAGAACAATGTAAAGCCGCCTCGTCTCGTGAGAAAGGTCGTGTGATTACCCCTAATCTTGAAGGATTCCGTGTTGTTTATCCCTCTCAACCCTCGACTTCTAAGACGTCTTCTTGTTCTAAAGTCGATGGGGTGAACGTGGCGACCAAAGAAAAGAGTGCACACCCTCGTGTACCTCAAATTCCATCCACGGTTCAAAAAGAGAGCTTTGTCGACCTTACCAAAGTAACCCTTGAAGAAACTTGTGCTTCAATCCTTCTTAAAAAACCCAAAAGGCGTATGCCAAGAAAGGAAAAGGATCCGGGCCAATTTCTACTACCTTGTGATTTTTCCGAGATTGAGGGATGTTTAGCCCTTGCCGATTTAGGTGCTAGCATCAATCTCATGCCTCATTCTCTTTGGAAATTGATAAGATTGCCTTCGCTTACCCCCACAAACATGACTATCAAGCTTGCAAATTGTACTCCATTAATACCAATTGGAATAGCCGAGGATGTCTATGTTAGGATTGGAAAGTTTGTTTTTCCCGAGGATTTCGTTATATCCGATTACGAGTGTGACCCTAAATGTCCCATTATTTTAGGCCGACCATTCTTATCGACGGCTAGAACCGTAATCGACGTTCACGAGGGGAGACTTACTATGAGATATGGGGATGAGAAAATGGACTTTTTCGCTAGAAAATCCCAAGGGTTTAATGAGAATGAAAAAACTGAGGTTTCAAAACCTAATGATTCAAATTCTAATGATTTCAAAATGTTTACTTTAGCGGAAAGAATGAAGCTTGATGCATGTTTTGAAAGAATTAAGAAAAACGGTTTTAAAGATGATGATTTTGATGATAAAGAATACGCGTACCTAATTCAAAAGGGTATGTGTAAATTTATGGATGAAAACTCACTTTGGGATGTTTTTAGCGAAAAAAGTGAAACACCAATTTCGAAGGGCGACGTTAGTGCCATCACGACAACGACCAAAATGGGCTCGTCTTCACCACCTTCGAAGGACCACGTCTTTGAGGCTTCAACTTCTAACTCCATCGAAGTGCCTCCTTTGCCTAGCCCAACACCCGTTGAGGCTAAAGGGTTTATCGACATCGATCCTCTCGTCTTAGAAAAGTCACCTAAGCATAGCCCTAGTGCTTGTAAGTCCATGGTTGTGAGTGCTCACATCGACTCTTTCTTTGACGATGACGATGGCGATTTTGCCGAGCTTGATCACGTACTTCGACATCCACATGCAATTTTTGATTCTCCTAGGAAGAAACATGTGAAGTACGATGATTATGAGTTTTATCCCGAGATTGAGGAAATCATTGATCGAGAGCTAGCTCTTATGCCTTCACTTCCACCTACGAGTGAGGTCGATCTTTCCAAAATCGAGGATGAACTTAATGAGTTGGAACGTCTTATTTTAGATGACGAAACAACTCATGTGACCACTAAGAATCCAATTCTCGAGGAGTTACCTAATCAACACTCCTCAAATGAGAATTACGTTCACCACATTCGTGAGGATCTAACTTATCAACGATCCCCACAAAAGAATGATGGTTTCGTGCGTGATCGTGATCTTTTCGAGAGAGTTTCTAAGATACTCAAGGAGGGGAATGACAAACCTTGGTTTGACAAGCCTATCTTTGATGAAGAAATCGATGAGATCGACGTTCATGAGGATGACGAGTATGTAGACCCCGAGGGGGCGGTGTTCTTTATTGACAAACGTTTTGAGAACTTATATAATCCGCCACCCCCTCCCACCAATAACTTAAATGTGAGGATTTTTAGCGCGACTAATTTTGAATTTGACACGCCAAATATTTTCGACATTATCAAATCGGGTTTTCATAAAGAGTTTTTGAACGATGAAAAAGGAAAAGATTTTAAAAATGTTTTAAAAGATTTTTCTACATGTCTAACTCCGTCATCACATCGTTTTGTGAGTGCTACCACCTCATCTACTCCTTTGGACGACGGTTGGTGTGGTTTTAGTATGGGGGAAGCCCCAAATGTTCCTTCACACTTTACCACCGAGGACGAGATTTACGATACCGGAATTGCTTGTAAAGGGAAATCTCGGTCTTCCACCGATGCAATAAATGGAAATCGTATCTATTTGCTTGGTGTGAGTCTACCTCGAGTAGCTCATTTTAGTGACTTACCCATTGCCCCACCTTTCTACTTCTCATCTATTTACTTCTACCCCATTGGGGTTTGTGTTGAAGTAGCGTTGTTTCGTCTTTCATCCGAAAACGAAGACGCTATCTTTGACCCCGGTATACGTTTATCGGGTTTTTAAAGTACTCCACGTACTTTTGGGCCTTGTTCATCATGTAAGCCCCACTAAAAATGACCAAACCATGATTATCCCTAAATGATCACATTTATAGGGATCCGAGTCGAGCTTTTGACTCGGTTAACAAAAACAAGGTGCCTCATGGGGGATTCTCATGCTTATCCTTGTAAATATTATCGCTTTCTTAGTTTAATGTAACGAGGGGACTTGTGCTCTTCCAACCTTTGTTTCGTGGTTGTTTGTGATTGTGATCTATTAGGTTCATCATCATCATTGAAGCCTCTCGTGTTCGTTTTACGGATCACTCGAGCTTCGATCGTTGCCTTTGGAGATTCCGATATCCGATGATATCCTTTTATGTTCTAACGTTTATCTTATTAGCATAATTCATAAACGGCTTTTAGGTTATTCGTTTTACCCTTTCCATGCTCGAGATTAAGCATTCGACTTCGTCTCTAGTATGGGGGTGTTTACACCCCTAGACTCGAAACATTGAGGACAATGTTTAGTTTTAGTATGGGGGGGGGGTGAGTAGATACTTCACCTTGCTTACGTCACCACGCAATCCAAATATTCATCTTTTTGTTATCGTTTTGTTGCAAAATAAGGCTAAAAATGGCCAAATTTTAAAATTTTTCTTGTTTTTCATAAGTGTTTAAGAAACGAATGTAGGTTTTCCGATGGTGAGAACGAGAGTAATTTTTGACTCGACCGTGCGTGTTGAGCACTTAGCTTCGATTCCTAAACTTTTTAGGCTAAGTCTCTTAAATGAGGACGAGAAATGATAGAGTTATTTATAAGTCTCGTAATCGTCAAGATCTTATGTGTAGTAATTATTAGCTTACTCTCCCAACGCTTTTTCATAAATAAATTGTTAATAAATATTGATTTGGCGGTTTAGTCACTATTGTTGGTTTCTAATTTGTTTTGGTAGCTTCCATGTAATTAAATTGGGAAAACATTAAGGTATCGCCAGCGTCACGGTTTTGAAGTATTGGCACCCGAATAATCGAAAGCTTCACCTAATAATAAGATTTCAAGTGCTCACCTAAATTAAGCAAAAATTTGAAGCTCACAAGGCCGAAAAATCTATGCCCAAATTGAAAGTGAATCAAGCCTTAATCTTCGAAGCTTTAAAGATCCAAAATTCGCCTTAGAGTGAGGATATACGTCTTTGGCTAATAAAACCACCGATGAGGCGGATAATAAAAGGCAAGGCAAGACCGAAGTCATAATAAAAGCTTCATGGCGAAGTTGAATAAAAGATGGAGGTAAACCAAAGATAATAAGGCCCTTCCGTTAGGGGGCGTATAAAAGTCTTGGTAATAAGTCTCATGTTCAAAACCGTTATAAAATCGTGTTTATCGATCCTTCTTGTTGACTTAATTTTTTGACATCGTTGTCTATTGGGATGAATTATTGATTTGATGATTTTGGTTACACCGTTAAGTTTCTATTTTTAGACTTAATGTCTATTCACGCATAAGTCGATAATGTATCCTCGTGATCATTAAGACAAAATAAAATATAAGAGATACCAAGTAGGAATAATGGAGTTTAGGTTCGTAATTAACACTCATGAGATGTGTTCGTGTTGCTAACTTATAATAGCAATGATCTCGTTACACGCTTAGCATGGAATTGGGTGAAAATCGAGGACGACGAAATTATTTCTAACGAAGCATTCACGTGTTCTTGTTCTATGATCCTAAAAGTCACATTCTCGTGATGAAAACAATACATTATGTCTAAAACGCGTGTAGTAGTTTATTTAAGTTTATGTCTTTAATAAATGTCATCATAAAATGAATTTTGGAAGTGCTATGATACTTAATTCTAGCATTGCGTGGGGACACGGCAATGGTTTAGTATGGGGGAGTGATGAGACTGTATTTATACATAGTCTCATCGTCCAAATCGGGCTTAAAACGCTTAAAATATCGTCAAAATACCCATATATATGCTTGTGTTTGTTCATTTGTGTATTTTAGGTACGGATATCGTGAAATCAACAAATAATCACAAGAATGAAGCAAAAACGAACACGGGAAACGAAGCCGCACAAAGAACCAAGCCCGAATCATGAATTTCTATTCAAGTCCTTGAAGTTTGAAGAATTGGCAAGATTGGTCCCTCAATTATTGAAGACTTGTCACTTTAGGCCATTGTAAATCTCAATATTACAATTGGGTCCTTAAAATTTCAAGATATGTAATTATTAGCCCTTGAAGTATGCAAACAATGCATAAAATACCCTTGTGAATATGCTTTACAAAGTTTGGTGGCCAAAATGGGATTTTATAAACTTCACTTACAAAGGGAAAATGGAATGAAAGCTGGCAGAACTTTATATGCAACAAAATTGGAAGTATAGGGGGCATACTTGTGAAACCCAAACCCAACTCCAACCCGACATAAGCCCACCTTTAACCCAAAACCCGGCCCAAGTCAAACACCCCCAGTCAAACTTACCCACTAAACCTGTTTTATTATTAAATAAACTTTTTTAAACCGTATTTTATTAATTAAAACAGGCGGCAAACACTATTTTTTTCCTAAACCAAAATCAAATCCACCCCTGTTCATAATGATGAACCCTAATCACCTTCGCATAATTAACAAAGAATTAACTACCCTAAACTTCCAGAAATACGATTCACGTCACCCTCATCCTACCCTCACTCCCAAAAACACATCACTCTCACCCTATTACCCCACCCACATGCCCCCTGCTACAAACTTTGGACTCCAAGACAAAAGACGCCAGGAAATCAAGGGTTTCTTTTTATTTCTTGTTCCCAAAGGAAATATAAACGGCTAAGATTGTTCAAACCAGCTCATTCCAACTGACAAAGCACATGGGAGCATTTTGACCCAATTTGAATTCTCAACAAAAAGGGCACAAGAGGAAAATCACAGATTAGGGTTTAGTAATTGTAACATTTTATTCAATGTTCTAGTAATTTCCATTGTGTAGTATATAAAGGGTGCTTGTACCTTTTATTTAGTTGTTCCAGTTTTTATGTAAAAAATTTTGGTTATTAATGACAATGAAATCTACAATTTTTAGCATAATTCCTGAGTTCCTTTTATCTGTTTTCTAGTATCAATTGCAAGTTAGTTAAAATATCTCCAAGTTTTTTTTAGTTTATAAAAACGTTTTCAGAAATTCAGTTTTCAAGTTTTTTAAGAAGTTGTTTATAATCTGGATTTACCTTTGTGAGGAAGTGAAAGTGGAATCACAAAGGAAAATCCAAGGATTTGTTCAGTTTTTATCTAAGGTTTAAATATTTGGTGTTCCAAAAATTTCAAAAGAAAATCAGTTTATCATTTTTTTTTATTTCTCATCACTTACTGTTTAAAAAGCCATAAGCTTCTAGCTTATGGTCTTTTTGAAACAAGAATTTGTTCCTTGTTGGTTTTGTTTGTGCAGGTACAAGAAACAAGACTCTCCATCCTTCTCATTTAATTTCCATTTTGAAGATATTTTGAGTGTGTTTGGGACTGCTGTGGTCCCCACACTGTTTCTCTACATCAACCTCTTACATCCAGCTTCTCATAAGCTCATAAAGCTCAAAAAGATTGGACCAGTGGAAGGCATCAGCCAGGTTTGAGGCTTGAACCCCACTTGCCTTGTTTTTTTTAAGTTTTCATGTGATTGTGAGTGATTTGGTGTGAATCTGCTCTTTTGCGGGTATTGATTGTTTATCTTTGATTATTTGTGTTTATTATGCATGTTAGTGTAGTGATAGATCAATTTAGATAGGATTAGAATACACTTGCTGTGTTAAAATTAGATTTCAGTATTTTAGGTGGTGTTTGGATTTGCAGTTAAGCTAGAAATTTGTGAGAGTTTGTGGTTTAAATTAGTCTATAAACACTTAGGTTGTAAGTCTGTGTAGCTCTAAGTACTAAAGGTTTGGTTTAGAAAAGGTTTAAAACAAATTGCATGCTCACAATTGGTAACATAGGTAAAAATCAGTAAAGTTCATCAAATCTGCTTGTTTTTAGCTTAATTTTGCTCACCCAACTTGTAATCTGTTAGATAATAGGAGCACCTAGGGCTTTTAATCAGTTTTGTGTGACTTGGTTGAGTAGTGTGCAAGTTGTAGTCTGTTAAAATTCGTCCTAGAACCATATAGATCAGCAAAAGTAGTCCACAGCCCCCATTTGCATTTTTCTGTATATCAGCAACTGATCTTTGCCTTTTTGAGTGAGATATTTGCTTTGTGCTTGTGCTTTTTTTCTGTTCATATTGAATCCCCACACTTCCATGAGTGTGGGGGTGCCTTTGTTTCCAAAAGACTCCAAGATTTGAGCTTGAAATCAAGCTAAATACCACCAGACCCGTTTTTTAATACAAGCAGTGGGAACTCCTTTCCCACTGCTAGCACTTGTGTTCCCACTGCTCTACTAAAAGACAGAAAACAAGAAAAGGTCACTATCAGCTTTGTTTTTTTTTTTTGTCTTTTGTGGGCAAATTTAGGAATTAGGACCTGATTCTTTTTGCATTATTTTTCTTATTTTATTTTTGAATTTTCAGTATAATTTAATTTTAAGTTACTGTTCATTTAGTATTTTTTAGGTTTAATTGTTATTTTAATTACTTTTTGTGATTTCTGTTTTTGTCTTGTAGTGTAAAAAAGTTTTGTTTTTCAGTTCTAAAATTTTTCTTAGATTTAGAAAATTAATTTAAGATTTTTAGTTAAGAAATATTCATTGTTCACTTTTTAATTATTTTTTATAATTAAATTAGTTTAATTAAGGTTTAATTATTAACCAGTTTTGTCTTTTAGTGCAAGATTTTACATTTTTCAAACTTTTTCAATTTTCTACTGTTCATTAGGGTAATTTAGGATTTTTAAAATTGTTGAATTAATTTTGGCATTATTTTATTATTTTTTAGGACTATTTTAATTTAAAAATAGTTTTTAGTGATTAAAAAATCGAAAAATAGTTTTTAAAATTCAAGAAAAATACTTTTTAGTCATTAAATAATATACGTTAGTTATTAGTTCAATAAATTAATATTTTGGGCATTTTGTTAATTATATTTAATTTTAGGGCTTTAATTAGCATTAAAAATTGAATATTTAATTAATAAAAGGTTTTAAAATATATTTGTTGGATTTTAATTCTTATTTATATTATTTAAGACTTAGTTTAATATTTTAATTAATTTTTAGGTTTAATTTTTAATTTCGTCACGTTTTACGTATTTACGTTCGCGTTTTACGTCAACGTCGTAGTTTAAATCGTAGTCGTAGCTCGTCTTTAATTTTTCTCTTCTAAACCAAAAACGTCACTAATCCAAACATTGTTATTTTATATATTGGCACATTAATACACACACCTCCTTCGAGAACGAACTTGGAATTTATTCGTCTTCACGGTTTTCCTAAATCGTGTCGATTAATACTTGCCGCGTTTATATTTGCTTTTTCCTAAAAGTAGATATATACTAAAACCCACATCATTGTGCTAGTTTTATGTTGAGGTGGAGGATTATTATTGGTGGGTTTGGTAGTGGTGATGTGTTTTAACCAATCACAACCAAAGGATTAGCCACGTCATTTTGGACCACTATCTTCCATCATCCGAAAATTGGGGGGATTTATTTTCCATAGTGTGAATTAACAAATAAGGGTAAAAGCCCCATTATTTGGTGGGAAATTTTTGATCATGGAAATTTAGGGTTTGGGGAGTTGGCTGTAAAAATGGGAGAAAAAGATGGAGTGGGTGTCTCTTTGGTATCATCGAAAGGTGAGAGAGGGGACTAAATAAAAAACGTTTTATTAAGTGAGTGGGTAAGAGTAAAATACGTTTTATTTATTAAACGTTTGGGAAGGTTGGGAGTTGTGTGGGGTGAAAACACGTGTGAGGGTTTGGGGAAAAGAGTTGTGATTGTTTGTTGACCATTACTTTGACCGAGTGTGAGTCAAAAGAAAAGGTTTTACTTCTTTTTTTTTCATTCGTTTCATTTTGGTTAAGCCAAATGGGCTTTGTGGCCCATATTCTCCCACCGTTTTGTTATTTACAAACATTATGGGCTTGGGCTTAATTTTGATGACAAAATATATTTATTTGATAAAGGAAAAATGGTTATTGGGCTTTTAGGCCCAATTCCCAAATGTGGGACCCACTTGGCCCAAATGTCCTCCTTAAAGTTAAATCCACTAAAACGAGCTTGATTTTGGCTTCCTTGATTGTTTCTTCACAAACGTGTCGGTTTAGCCGGTTTTCGTGAACTTGGGCACACTTTTGGTCTTTTAACTTTGTCATCGTCTCTTTCTTGGACTTTTCTTCAATATTTGACCGTTTAATCCCGTGTTTTCTTTCCTTTTGATCATTTGTACCTATTTCACACAAAAACACAAAACCACGCGTAATTACGACTTTTACGATATTAAACACATGATTAGGTCTTGTTTTTCCTTGATTTTAGTGGCAAAAGGATAAGTGTTTACACACTTATTAAGGAACTAGTGTTATGACTTCCCCATGACGAAGTGATTGCTCGTGGCGTCCCTTTTCAGTTTTGGCCATTATATTATATTATCATGTGGGGCATATAGGTGCATCCTAGTTACATGTTTAGCAGTATTATCAGAGTGAATGCGATCCGTGTCTTGCATCCTTCACTAGGAGTTGATCCCTCCTACCCAGACTATTTATTTAGAGGCAACCCCTCTAATTGCATGACGAGGTCTCCCCTCAAAGTATTCATGCACGATGGAACCTCATGACCTATATGGGATATTTGGCTAATTAAAACAGATTTTTATAGAAACATAAGTCTTTTCAAACTATAAAACCAGTTTTATGAGCATGAATCCAGATGTCTTAGAAATTATGTTATTCCGCTACGATTAGTCTTTTATGCTTATGCTATTCCATGTCATACTTGTATATCCGTGCACTGAGTGTTATGCTCAGCTGTTACTTTCCTTTACATGTCCCAAAACGGCAGGTACCCAAGGACGAACTCGAGCATTTGGAGGAAGTGCATATGATGGAAGCTGTCATAGTCTTCTTCTTCTTTTGCCCCATATACTTATGCTTGTTTAGTCTTTCCTAGTTCATTTAGTTTATTATGTTTTGGGCTTATGTTTGGGAACTGATGTTTGATTTCGATTTCCCTATGGTCATGTATGTTTTACTACATATTACCTTGCATCCTTTGATGACACGCCATAATCACGCGTGACATTCCATTTACCAAAAGGGGTGTTACAATTATGGTATCAGAGCCAAGGCTTCGACCTGTAGGCTCTAAAACTCGACCTGTGACTAGCGGGTAGTCACCAGAAGCTTCCTAAGTCAACGCTTGTTATTCCACGTATTGATGTTTTCAGCACTTTGTCGTTTTAACCATGATGTTTTCATCGATATTGTTTTACTAATATGGATGAACAACCGTCATCAATAATTAGTTACGTGTCATTGTTTTAGGCATGATGTTCCTTGTGAACTGTGGCTAAGGTGGACTGAACCCCAGTAGTTCATAATTGGTCACATAAAAAATTTTTCTGTTAAGTTTTGACAGCTGAGTTTCACTCATTTATTCCATGTATCATTATCGTAGGTTTATGACTAAGTAACGGTTTATACAGGACTGGCCCTATTTAGTCGCATGTGCTTTTATCGAAACTTTCAACTTTGGGACCGACCCATAGGCGTCCCCTCTCCATGTCTTTTGTTTTGGGTAAACTGACCATAGGCGTTTACCCTCGCGCATATAAAGGTTTTCATAAACTGCATCATGCATTCATGCACTGTTTACATGCATAAAATTTTTCTCATGATTTATTGACATATAATTTTTTATGTCCCCTCATAAGTTACTATGTCTTTATGTCAAGTATGTTTTCATACTATCATAGTTAATTTCATTTTCATGTTGATTATGTTATATACTCCTTCATGTTAAGTTGTTTCATGTTTCTTCATGATGATTTAGTCTTCATGTTGATTACGTCTTACGTCTGTTTCTTGTTTATGCTTTCATGCAAGACATTGTTTGATTCTATTTAAATCCTGCTTTCATGATAGTCATGGTTGGTTTTCATTAATCATGCTTTCAGGCAAATGATAGTTGAATTTCGTTTAGCCATAATTTTAGCGTTTCTCTATGCAACCAGGATGATGTCTATACTGGCATTGCCAGGTTGTCATGATGGTTTTCTAACCGTTTAACCGATTATTTTTCCTTTCAAACCATGTCAGATAATCGACCCCATACCGATCATTTCATGTGCATTCCATGGGTACTCCATGTACCTTATGCCATGTGTATTATACATACCGTAATCCATGTGTATTTCACTTGCAATACTTCAGAGTATTCGCTTGTCGATTCTAAATCATCTCAGGTGTACTCCACTTGCTGATACTCTACAAAATTGCTGATGCCACTCATAACTTGGAGATGTTATGAAAGTTGATGTTGTTGATTATTTTAGAGATGCTACGAGATGCTGATGTTGTTCACAAACCTGGAGATCTTACAAGACGTAGAGAAAGGCGTTAGATCAAGGCGATCGGACGAGAAGATGCTTCACCACCAAACGATTTCCATCGCAATCCATGTCCCTAAGTCTTAGTTACATGTCACACGTCGTCCAGTTGTCTTTCAGTCATATGAGTATGAACCGGCACCAGCCGGCCACTCAGCTGAATAGTTACATGAATCACAGTCATGAGAATGACTGTCATGGAACTGACAAACAAGATGATAATAACCACTACTGTGACAGCAACTATCCTAGCAATCGCAACAGAAGCTCCGGCCACGGACGTGATCAGAAATACAATGGGTCAACAGTCCAACCGATCCGCCAATTCTGGCATAATAACCTAATAATTGTAGTTCTTTTGTTTCACACCTCGACACACATGTCAAGAAATTAGTCAAGACACATGTCTCACGTGTACTTTCTAAAGGCACATGTCAAGACACCAGTCAAGACACATGTCATGCTTATATTTCCCAAGACACGAGTCAAGACACATGACTCACGTCTAATTCTGAACATCCCTAAGAAATTCAGGGTACCCTCCAAAGGGTATATCCATTTTGTTGTGCCATTTATTAATCAGGCCACAAGAATTTCAGTACCATCACCGGCGTATCAATGAGAACTGTCACGTTTGCACGATAACACTTTCATCTATTGCACCATATTTCATATTCATGACCATGAATGACGCCGTTCATATCATTCATGTATACGAAGGTTTTCCTTCAGCCTAATGATAAGATCCAAGCTGCTAATGCATTACCTCGGACAGATGAGAGTTGAATTGAATCCTAATTATGGACAATGAACAGCACACCATGCTGCGATTCAAGCTTATGTACAGTAATGTTCAGGCTCCTGAATACATTCAGCATGATTTTCCATCAGGAAAAATCAATATCTATGCTTTACAAGCATGTGCCTTGTTAGCCATGGCTGCTAAAATTTCTAGCTGGCAGTTAAGACACCACCATTGATGTTCCTTGTACTCTTAACCGGCCGATTATTCCAAAATCTTCCCATATATTCCAGAAGAACCTTCAAGGAGAGGGACGGTAACATGAGATTATGTGTCGACTACCGTTGATTTTGACAAATCACCTTAATAACTGTTACCCTTCTCCACGTACTAACAATTTGTCTAATCGACTATAGGGTACTATACACTTTTCCAAGATCGGATTCAAGTTCATGCTGACAACAGTGACGAGTGAAAGAGAAGGACATTTCCATGATTGCTATTCGTACACGACTCGGTCATGCTAGATTCATGATTTTGAATTAGTCTCATAAATGCTCCAGCAGCATTATGAACTTAATATAATGATTTTCCATGAACTCATAAACAAATTCATCAGTGTTTGCATCGAGGACAACCTGATTTTCTCTATGTCTAGGAAAAAGCAGGAAGACCATCTTTGCACTATGTTGCAAATTCTATGACAGGAGAAATTTCACCCTGAAATTTTCCAATAAAAATGTTGTTGGTTACAGTCAAACACTTCATCACATGGATTCTCAAGGTTAATTTTACCATGACTCAACTTGTGTGTAAGTTGAGAACCCTACACTACATTAGGTGTTCCAGAAAATCCTACGCTAAGAGAAGTTTAATTTAAGAGACTCAGAGTTTCGCAACCTTCTATGTATCAAGTTTTCTATGAAGCAAGATATAGTTACGTTAATATCTAAGTACCTGACATACCAACAGGCTAAGATAGAACACCAACAGACTAGGATGTTTTTCCATCATCCGAAATTGTGAACAGAAATGGGACAAGATCTCCATGGATTTTGGTTACCAGATTAACGCAAACTCAGAAGAATCATGATGCTATGTGGGTTATTGTCAGTAGTTTGATCAAGTCTGCAGAATCCTTACATCCGCAAGGATTTCAGAGCCAATAGATTGATCGGACATGTTCCAACCAAGGCTCATCCGATCACTTGGTAATCCCTCAGCTAACGGGCCAGACAAAGGTTCGCATTTGTGCTCCTTAGTTACGTTCACGTCTTTGTTCTAATTTTACGACTCGCTTTCGCGCTCATGTTCATGACATTATTCACGTTCATGATCGTATCCTGGCGTGCGATTTTATGTTCATTTTTGTTCTGGGAATTTTTGCAAAAGCTTGATAGACCAGACTCAAGTTTAGTATAACTCTTTATCCTTAGACAGACGTTTCACGTCACATTCCATGTCTCACGTTATAGCGTTTGGCATTACCACCGCCGTTATTTCATGTTCACAATATGTTTCACATGTCATGTTCATTCCACGTTTCTCATATCACGTTCACGATATGTTACACGTATCATTGATCAGCATATGTTTTCTCATATTACACTCACCATATCTCCACGTATCACGTTTACAATTGTTCACGTATCACGTTCACAATTGTTCACGTATCACGTTCACAATTGTTCACGTACTACATTTATTTTATGTCCACTTATTTCCAATAATAACAAGACCAAAACGTGTATTTTATGTCATAAAAGTCGAAATCATGCGTGGTTTGTGTTTTTATTGTGTTTTAGGACCAAAAGATGAAAAAGGAAGGAAACATGGGCTTTCACGGGCTTTTATCGAAGAAAAACGAGAAAAGACGAAATCAAAAGATCAAGAGTGCAAAAAGAACGGAAGTCCAAGGCCTATTTTGAAGATTTATCGAAGAAAAAGTCTAAAGACGGAAGTTTAATGAAGTCGAAGAACACAAGTCTAATTATAGAAGAAAATTTGAAGACGAGTTTAATTTACATCGACAAATCCCGAGACGACCTCGAGAACGACAAAGAATTTAAATCGAGTCGAGAAGAAAGAAAGAAAGAAGGAAGCACATGCACCTCCCCATCTCCTATAAATACCCTCCTAATGACACATTAGGAGGGTGTTAGTTAATTTAATCATTTTTTATTTTTTTTTCCTTTCTTTAGTTTTTAGAGAGAGAAAGTTTTAACTTTCTCTCACTAAGTTTTCATCTTTTCTTCATTTTTCTTTGAAGTTTAAGCTTATTTCATCCTTGTATTTGGAATCCATTAATCACAAGTTCAAGTTAGGATTTTTATCTTTAATCTTCTTCTACCTTTCTTGATTTTATTTACTTTTGATTCGTATCATTTTTCATATTGCTTCATCTTGATGTTTATGTGATTTAAAAATTTATCTTTTTTATCAAATCTAAGTTTTTGTGCAAATTAATCTTTGAGCTTATTATGCTTATTGGCTTATTTGGTACTTAGCTTATTTACTTTTTAAAAGTTTTCTTAAAGTTTTAATCTTTTTATGGTTTGATTTAAAAGTTTTGCTTATTTAAAGTTTAAAAAGTCCTTATTTCATGCTTATTAGTTCGGCTTATTATTGAGTTGGTTAATTCTTGGTTTGAGCTTATTGAAAATAGCTTAAATCTTACCTTATTTCGAATCACAAAGCCATCGCAAAGTAAAACCCTTTTGCGATTGGGATTCCGACGCACATTGCGATCACTGCATAGCAATAGGGTTTTGTATTCCGATGCGTTTTGCGATTGTGATTGCGATAGGATTATTTTTGGTTGTATTGCGATAGGATCTAGATCCCATTATTCCGACAGAGATCAGTTTGTGACATTGCGATTGGATTTAAGTTTCATTTTGCGACATGTTATTGCGATAAGTACGTTGCGATTGGATATTGCCATCAGGGAATTGCGATAGATTGGTGTTGCGATAGATTGGATAGAGTACATATTGCGATTGAAGGATATTGAGATTGCACATTCCGACGGGATTGCGATAGGTCATTCCGACGGGGTTAATTGTTTATTTTTAAATTTATTTTTAATTTCAAAAAATTGCACGCTTCCCGAAATCTCTAGTAATTTTTAGTTTAATTTTTAGTTTAATTTTTAAAGCTTTTATTTTACTCAACGACATTTTCTTATTTGCTTTTAGTTTAAAATAGATAAGAAACCCATTTTATTTTCCACCAAGAACGACTGAGTCGCACTTTCTACTAGTAATCAATTCGAAAAGATCGGACGATAACTTTTTATACTTGGCTAAAAACCTTGTATTAAATGGCGCCGCTGCTGGCTCTTTTCGTTAAGATTAACGGTTTTAAGTGAGAGACGCGTTGGATTTTGGGATCCGTTCACTTTTGAAAGTTATTTTCTTGCTTAAAAATTTTCAAAAACCCATAAAAATTAAAAATTTTCAAAAATCTAAAAATATAGAAAAACATATAAAAAAAAATTATTTCTTGTCTATTTTTCTTTTCCTTTTGTAGGTGTCATGCGTACTCGTGCTCGTAAGAAGAAATCAATTCAAGCCGAAGTCATTACTCCACCTATTGTCACCATGGACAATCAACCAATGATCGAGCTTTTGCAATCGCACGTAGAGGGCAACACCAATGCTATTGTCATACCCGAGATTGGAGCCAATAATTTTGAACTTAAATCCGGCTTCATTCAAATGGTCTCTGCTCAACCTTTCTTAGGGCGTTCGCTTGATGATCCTCATGATCATATAAAAAGGTTTCTTCAACTCACCAATACGGATAAGTATAATGGGGTTTCACAAGAGGTGATTCGCTTGTAACTTTTTCCTTTCTCCTTAGAGGGACAAGCCCGGAATTGGCTTGATAAGGAACCGCCACAAAGTATTCTTACGTGGACGGATTTAGAGACTAATTTCATCAACAACTTTTTCCCACCCTCACGTACTACCGCTTTGCGGAATGAAATCATTACCTTTGAACAAAAGTACGGTAAGACATTTAGTGAATCTTGGGACCGTTTTGAGGAATTTTAGGAAAGTGTCCACAATATGGTTTCACAAAAGTACACCAAATTAATACTTTTTACAATGGTTTAAGCATGAATGACCGAGATTCACTAAATAGTGCCTCGGGGGTAATATTTTGGTTAAGTCTTCTAATGCCGCATGGGATATTATTGAGAATAAGTCTAGAGTGCAAACCAAGAGTGTTCGGACTAATGTGGCTAGTGCTAGCACTAATGAGAGCGACAAGAGAATTGATAAGCTTACTTCGCTTGTTGAAACACTTGCTCTCCAAACCGCTAACAACACCAAAGCTATCAATGCTCAAGTTAATGCTATGAGTCAGTCATGTGAAATATGTGGGGGATCTCATTCATACACCGATTGTCCTTCGACTCATGACAATCCAGAAAATGTGTATGCCACCAACGGTAACTATTCCACGGGAGGCTATCAAGCACATCCTCAAGGTGACCGCAATTTGCTCAGTTATCGTTCAAACAACTTTCTTTCACCACCCGGTTTTCCCCCAGAAAACCCAAATAACCTAAATCACAACAATCAAAACCAACCTCGAGCTCCAAATCAATATCAAACCCAAAGAACCCCATATCCACCTCAAGGAAACAACCAAGTTTACCAACAACCCGCTTATCAACCACCTGCATACCATGCTCTTCCTCCCAACCAACCCATCGCATTTAATCACGGGGTTGAAACTTACATGAGGACTAATGATGTGATAGTGCAGAATCTTCAGCGGCAAATGGCCAACTTGAAAGGAGATATGGTGAAACAAGGGAATGATCTTCGGGCCGATATGCGTAACTCTTTGAGCAGTCAAACGAATGACTTAAGGGATATGATGGCTAGTTTCTTCCAAAGTAATCAAGCCTCTGGTTCAGGTTCTCTTCCGAGCAACACCGTTGCTAATCCAAGAGGGGAGATGAAAGCAATCACCACTCGAAGTGGAAAAGGTTTAAAGGAACCCGAGCTTCCTACACCTACACCGGTGATTGTGACAAAGGAAAACGAGTCCCCTTCTCCAATTCCTCCACCTTCTACTTCTCCAATCCCTCCACCTTCTACTTCCACCCCTCCACCACCCAAGGATGTGAGTGAGAATTCCATTCCAAAGCCTTAATCTCAACCCAATATACCTTATCCTTCAAGGTTGAGGAAAGAGAAATTGAAGAACAAGGATGATATTCAGGTTTTTAACTTTCTCAAAATGTTTAAACAACTGAATTTCAATATCTCCTTTTCTAAGGCTCTCGCTCACATGTTGAAATATGCTAAAATGTTTAAAGATCTTCTCAGTGATAAGGAGAAACTTCTTGATATCGCTCAGACCCAACTTAATGAGAATTGCTCAGCAGTGCTCTTAAGAAAATTACCAACCAAACTTGGTGATCCAGGTCATTTCTTGATTCCTTGCAACTTCCCTGGGGTAGAGAATTGTATGACCCTAGCCGATCTAGGTGCTAGTATAAACTTAATGCCATTAAGTGTTTGGAAACAATTATCTCTACCCGAGCTAGTCCCCACCCAAATGACATTGGAATTAGCCAACCGTACGGTTGCTTATCAAGTGGGGATAACCGAAGACGTATTCGTCGGTGTCCACAAATTCACCTTTCCGGCGGATTTTGTTGTCGTTGACTACGAGATAGACCCCCTTGTTCCATTAATCGTTGGACGTCCATTCTTGAGGACCGGTCGCACTCTCATTGATGTAGCCGCGGGCGAATTAATAATGAGAGTTGGTGATGATAAAATCGTCTTCAACATGGGTAAACTTTCTAAGCAGCCTTCTGAAAACGAGAGCGTTAATTTCATTGACGTTCTTGATGAGGCTTGTGAAGAACATTTCAAAGACGCTTGTTAAAGTGGTTCTTCTTCTCTACCCATTGTTGAGACCGTTGCCTCTATTTCTCCATCACTAACTCCATTTGGAGAAAGTGATTTCATTTTGAAAGAATTTGAAGCAACTTTGGGAGATGTGGACTTGCAATATGATGATTCTCCCTCCAATTGGGATGAAGACATTCGTACCATTGAGAAACTTCTCAATGAGGACCATATTTCTCCATCATCTCGTAAGGATATCTCTATCGATGATCTGAATTTGACTACGCCGTCCATCAAAAATCCTCCGGATTTAGAGCTTAAGGATCTGCCGTCACATCTCGAGTATGTTTTCCTTGAAGACAATAAGAAGTTACCCGTCATCATCGCAAAGGATTTGAATGAAGAAGAATGTCGTGCTGAAGAATCATAAGAAAGCGATTGCTTGGAAAATCTCCGATATTCGTGGAATTGATCCTCACTTTTGCACACATAAAATTCTCATGGAGGACGATTTTACACCAACTGTTCAAAGCCAAAGAAAGGTGAATCCCAAGATCCATGACGTTATAAAAAAAGAGGTTATAAAACTTCTTGATGCGGGAATGATCTACCCTGTCTCGGATTCACCATGGGTTAGTCCGGTCCATTGTGTGCCTAAGAA
Organism: Glebionis coronaria; assembly: GCA_025667525.1. Taxonomy (NCBI): domain Eukaryota; kingdom Viridiplantae; phylum Streptophyta; class Magnoliopsida; order Asterales; family Asteraceae; genus Glebionis; species Glebionis coronaria. Next base: position 393,179,896 of record CM046876.1, on the reverse strand, counting down.
AGGCGGAATCACCGTTGTTCCCAATGAAAACAACGAGTTGATTCCTACTCGTCTCGTTACTGGGTGAAGAGTTTGTATAGACTATCGCAAACTCAATGATGCTACGAGAAAGGATCATTTTCCCCTTCCTTTCATGGACCAAATGCTTGAACGTCTAGCGGGTAATGACTATTACTACTTTTTAGACGGTTTCTCCGGGTATTTTCAAATTCCCATCGATCCCAAAGACCAAGAGAAAACCACATTCACTTGTCCTTATGGAACATTTGCTTATAAAAGAATGCCTTTCGGCTTATGCAATGCTCCTAGGACATTCCAAAGGTGTATGATGGCTATCATCCATGACATGGTTGAAGAAACTATGGAAGTCTTCATGGATGATTTCTCGGTCTATGGTGATTCTTTCTCTCATTGCCTTGCCAATTTGGAACGCATGCTTAAGCGGTGTGATGACACTCGCCTTGTTCTAAATTGGGAAAAATGCCATTTCATGGTAAAAGAAGGTATTGTTCTTGGACACAAAATCTCCAAATCCGGTCTTGAAGTGGACCCGCTAAAGTTGATGTCATAGCCAAATTACCTCCACCTTCAACCGTGAAGGGGTGTGAGAAGTTTGGTTGGTCATGCGGGCTTCTATCGTCGATTCATTCAAGATTTTTCTAAAATCGCTCGCCCGATGACCCACCTCTTGGAAAAAGATACTCCTTTTATCTTTTCTAAAGAGTGTCTTGAATCCTTCAATCTTCTTAAGGACAAGCTAACTAAGGCACCGGTCTTGGTTACCCCTAATTGGGAGCTACCTTTTGAATTGATGTGTGATGCTAGCAACTTTTCTATTGGAGCGGTTTTGGGCCAAAGAGTGAACAAACACTTCCAACCAATCCCTTATGCTAGCAAGACAATGACGGGGGCTCAATTGCATTATACCACTACCGAAAAAGAGCTTTTAGCTGTAGTGTATGCTTTTGAGAAGTTTCACCCCTATCTTGTCCTTTCCACCACCATTGTATATAGAGACCATTCCACGTTGAAGTACTTATTAACTAAACAAGTTTCCAAGCCAAGACTTCTTCGTTGGGTTTTGCTCCTTCAAGAATCTAAAATTGAAATTCGCGACAAAAAGTGAGCCGAAAACCTAGCCGCGGATCATCTAAGTAGACTTGAGGATCCTTATCAAGGGGATCATCTGAATCAAGAGATCAATGACTCTTTTTTGCTTGAGGCCTTAATGTCTATCAATTCTAATCTTGATGACACCCCGTGGTTTGCAGACATTGCAAACTACTTAGCGGGTGGTATTCTCATCGAAGGGTTAACATCCCAACAAAAGAAGAAGTTCTTTAAAGATGTTAAGACTTACTTTTGGGATGACCCTTATCTCTTCAAACAATGTGCTGATCTGATTATTCGTCGGTGTGTTGATGGACCCGCAGCTTTAGATATTCTCGAAGCTTGCCATAAAGGACCCACCGGTGGTCACTTTGGTCCCAACTACACCGCGAAGAAAGTGTTTGACTCGGGATTCTATTGGCCCACCATTAATCGTGACGCTCACGAGATGGTTAAAAATTGTGATGCTTGCCAACGCCAAGGCAAGATCACACATAAAGACGAGATGCCTCAACATTTCATACAAGAATGTGAAATCTTTAATGTATAGGGCATAGACTTTATGGGGCCATTTCCATCATCTAAAGGAAACAAGTACATCCTCATAGCCGTTTACTACGTATCTAAATGGGTTGAAGCTAAGGCTCTCCCTACGAACAATGCGAGGGTGGTTGTGAACTTTTTGAAGCAGCTTTTTGCTCGATTCGGTGTTCCTCGTGCTATAATCAGTGACCGCGGGACTCGTTTTTGCAATGATCAATTTGCTCGTGTCATGGCTAAGTACGGTGTCAATCACCGTCTTTCCACCGCTTATCATCGTCAAACAAATGGTCAAGCCGAGATATCTAACCGCGGATTGAAGCGAATTCTTGAGCGTACTGTGGGAGAGCATCGTGCCTCGTGGGCCGATAAGTTAGACAATACTTTGTGGGCTTTCCGTACCGCATATAAGACTCCGATTGGTTGCACTCCGTATTGTCTTGTGTACTGGAAGGCATGCCACCTCCCTATGAGCTGGAACATAAGGCGTACAGGGCCTTGAAGTGGGCAAATTTTGACATCAACAAAGCCGGCGATCTTCAGAAGATTCAACTCAATGAGCTAAATGAACTTAGGAATGAAGCTTATGAGAACTCATTGATCTACAAGGAGAAGACCAAGATCATCCATGATGCAAGGATTAAGAACCGAGAGTTCCACATTGGTGATCAAGTTTTACTCTTTAACTCTCGGTTGAAGATCTTCTCGGGCAAGCTAAAGACCCTTTGGTCTGGTCCATTCACCGTCGCCAAAGTCTTCCCATATGGAACAATTGAGCTTTCTCAGTCAAACGGGTCCAATTTTAAGGTGAATGGCCAGCGCGTGAAGTTGTACTTTGGCGAGGACATCTCTCATGAGATGATTCCATCCATCACCACGTTTCCCTTGACTTAAATCTGGGTCAAGTCAGGCTCGTGACTCGGTTATAAAAAACAAGCACTTCTCGGGAGGCAACCCGTTGATCTATCCTTTACCGTTTTCATAATAAGTGTAAGGGGAGCCCCGTATGTGTTTGTTGTCTTGTTTCTTTTGATGTGCAGGGATTAAAAGCTTCAAAGATCCATTCTCGATGACTTTTGACGAACCGTGATCCTGTGTACCCGTCTTCCTGGGTCTATCCTAAACTATCGTGATTCAATATTTCATATCTTATAGGTTCACATTGAAATCACCATAATTGTCCTTTCCTTAGCAAGATTTAAACAAAGTGCACATGTCCTAAGTGTAGGGGAGTTTACTCCCACATGCTTAAACATTGAGGACAATGTTTACATCAAGTGTAGGGGGACTTCTATCGAAGTAAGTAGGCTTTTCTATTAATTTGTCCTCATTTTAACCAGAAAATTGGATTTTTTGACATTTTTCAAAAATTTTAATCTATTTTGGCCTAGTAGTTTAGTAGTATTTTCCTTTGTTATCGTTATTTACTTTCTTTGCTATAATAAGTTTTCAATAAAGTGGTTTTAAATTTTTCAACGTTGTGAATCTTTTGACTCAACCCGAGTTTACTTATCCAAGTTTACTCTAGCTAGTATCCTTAACGTGTTTAAGTCAAGTTTTGCTAGGCTTTTATATAGGGAACTTTAAAACACGAAAGTCTTAACTCTCACGGGTTAAAAACAAGAACTTTTCACAAGTTCCTATAAATAATCCTAGAGAGTCATTTATCAAGGGAACTTTAAAATGCAAATTCTAAACTTGAAAAAGTCTAAGAGTTTGCAAGATCCTATAGATGACTCGAAAACCCAAAACTTTAGTTTAATTGGCTAAGCATCCACGAGTCTCATTCCTTTAGATTTTAACTTGTGGAGAACGAGAGATGATAGAGTCAATTATAAGTTTGGTATTCTTTCATGAATTTATGTGAGTTGATTATAAGCTTTTTCTCCCATCGCTTGCTAATAAAGTTAACTGCAATAAATAAGGTTGTACGATTTGAAAAGTTACTTAGCTTCTAGCACAAGATCGTTTAAAAGTTGCTCGGTATTAATTAGAGTTCATAGTCAAGGCATAACTTATTGAAGCGGGATGCGAAGATTGGCGAGTCCGAAAAGGCCCTAACAAGGCATGAGGGCTACATTTTGTTGCTAAAGATCCCAAGTGATGTGAAGAATCATTTATCAAAAATCAACATGAAGGATCGAGTCCCCTTCTCCAATTCCTCCACCTTCTACTTCTCCAATCCCTCCACCTTCTACTTCCACCCCTCCACCACCCAAGGATGTGAGTGAGAATTCCATTACAAAGCCTTCATCTCAACACAATATACCTTATCCTTCAAGGGTGAGGAAAGAGAAATTGAAGAACAAGGATGATATTCAGGTTTCTAACTTTCTCAAAATGTTTAAACAAATGAATTTCAATATCTCCTTTGCTGAGGCTCTCGCTCACATTCCGAAATATGCTAAAATGTTTAAAGATCTTCTCAGTGATAAGGAGAAACTTCTTGATATCGCTCAGACCCAACTTAATGAGAATTGCTCAGCAGTGCTCTTAAGGAAATTACCAACCAAACTTAGTGATCTGGGTCGTTTCTTGATTCCTTGCAACTTCCCTGTGGTAGAGAATTGTATGGCCCTAGCGGATCTAGGTGCTAGTATAAACTTAATGCCATTAAGTGTTTGGAAACAATTATCTCTACCCGAGCTAGTCCCCACCCGAATGACATTGGAATTAGCCAACCGTACGGTTGCTTATCCAGTGGGGATAGCTGAAGACGTATTCGTCTGTGTCGACAAATTCACCTTTTCGGCGGATTTTGTTATCGTTGACTACGAGATGGACCCCCGTGTTCCATTAATCGTTGGACGTCCATTCTTGAGGACCGGCCGCATTCTCATTGATGTAGCCGCGGGCGAATTAATCATGAGAGTTGGTAACGATAAAATCGTCTTCAACATGGGTAAACTTTCTAAGCAACCTTCTGAAAACAAGAGCGTTAATTTCATTGACGTTCTTGATGAGGCTTGTGAAGAACATTTCAAAGACACTTGTAAAAGTGGTTCTTCTTCTTTACCCATTGTTGAGACCGTTGCCTCTATTGCTCCATCACTAACTCCATTTGGAGAAAGTGATTTCATTTTGAAAGAATTTGAAGCAACTTTGGGAGATGTGGACTTGCAATATGACAATTCTCCCTCAAGTTGGGATGAAGTCATTCATACCATTGAGAAACTTCTCAATGAGGACCATATTTCTCCACCATCTCCTAAGGATATCTATATCGATGATCCAAATTTGACTACGCTCTCCATCGAATCCTCCAGATTTAGAGCTTAAGGATCTGCCGTCTCATCTCGAGTACGTTTCCTTGAAGACAATAAGAAGTTACCCGTCATCATCGCAAAGGATTTGAAAGAAGAAGAATGTCGTGCTGAAGAATCATAAGAAAGCGATTGCTTGGAAAATCTCCGATATTCGTGGAATTGAACCTCACTTTTGCACACATAAAATTCTCATGGAGAACGATTTGAAACCCACTATTCAAAGCCAAAGAAGGGTGAATCCCAAGATCCATGACGTTATCAAAAAAGAGGTCATCAAACTTCTTGATGCGGGAATGATCTACCCTATCTCGGATTCACCATGGGTTAGTCCGGTCCATTGTGTGCCTAAGAAAGGCAGAATCACCGTTGTTCCCAATGAAAACAACGAGTTGATTCCTACTTGTCTCGTTACAGGGTGGAGAGTTTGTATAGACTATCGCAAACTCAATGATGCTAAGAGAAAGGATCATTTTCCCCTTCCTTTCATGGACCAAATGCTTGAACGTCTAGCGGCAATGACTATTACTACTTTTTAGACGGTTTCTCCGGGTATTTTCAAATTCACATCGATCCCAAAGACCAAGAAACCACATTTACTTGTCCTTATGGAACATTTCCTTATAAAAGAATGCCTTTCGGCTTATGCAATGCTCCTGGGACATTCCAAAGGTGTATGATAGCAATCTTCCATGACATGGTTGAAGAAACTATGGAAGTCTTCATGGATGATTTCTCAGTCTATGGTGATTCTTTCTCTCATTGCCTTGCCAATTTGGAACGCATGCTTAAGCGGTGTGAAGACACTCGCCTTGTTCTAATTTGGGAAAAATGCCATTTCATGGTAAAAGAAGGTATTGTTCTTAGACACAAAATCTCCAAAGCCGGTCTTGAAGTGCACCGTGCTAAAGTTGATGTCATAGCCAAATTACCTCCACCTTCAACCGTGAAGGGTGTGAGAAGTTTCCTTGGTCATGCGGGCTTCTATCGTCAATTCATTCAAGATTTTTCTAAAATCGCTCGCCCGATGACCCACCTCTTGGAAAAAGATACTCCTTTTCTCTTTTCTAAAGAGTGTCTTGAATCCTTCAATCTTCTTAAGGACAAGCTAACTAAGGCACCGGTGTTGGTTACCCCTAATTGGGAGCTACCTTTTGAATTGATGTGTGATTCTAGCGACTTTGCTATTGGAGCGGTTTTGGGCCAAAGAGTGAACAAACACTACCAACCAATCCATTATGCTAGCAAGACAATGACGGGGGCTCAATTGCATTATACCACGACCGAAAAAGATCTTTTAGATGTAGTGTATGCTTTGGAGAAGTTCCACCCCTAGCTTGTCGTTTCCACCACCATTGTTTATACCGACCATTCCGCGTTGAAGTACTTGTTAACTAAACAAGATTCCAAGCCAAGACTTCTTCGTTGGGTTTTGCTCCTTCAAGAATTTAAAATTGAAATTCGTGACAAAAGGGAGCCGAAAACCTAGCCGCGGATCATCTAAGTAGACTTGCGGATCCTTATCAAGGGGATCGTCCGAATCAAGAGATCAATGACTCTTTTCCCCTTGAGGCCTTAATGTCTATAAATTCCAATCTTGATGAGACCCCGTGGTTTGCGGACATTGCAAACTACTTAGCGGGTGGTATTCTCATCGAAGGGTTAACATCCCAACAAAAGAAGAATTTCTTTAAAGATGTTAAGACTTACTTTTGGGATGACCCTTATCTCTTTAAACAATGTGCTGATCTGATTATTCGTCGGTGTGTTGATGGACCCGCAGCTTTAGACATTCTCGAAGCTTCTCATAAAGGACCCACCGGTGGTCATTTTGGTCCCAACTACACTGCGAAGAAAGTGTTTGACTCTGGATTCTATTGGCCCACCATTTATCGTAACGCTCACGAGATGGTTAAAAATTGTGATGCTTGTCAACGCCAAGGCAAGATCACACATAAAGACGAGATGCCTCAAAATTTCATACAAGAATGTGAAATCTTTGATGTATGGGGCATCGACTTTATAGGGCCATTTCCATCATCTAAAGGAAACAAGTACATCCTCGTAGCCGTTGACTACGTATCTAAATGGGTTGAAGCTAAGGCTCTACCTACGAACGATGCGAGGGTGGTTGTGAACTTTTTGAAGCAGCTTTTTGCTCGATTCGATGTTCCTCGTGCTATAATCAATGACCGCGGGACTCATTTTTGCAATGATCAATTTGCTCTATCATGGCGAAGTACGGTGTCAATCACCGTCTTTCCACCGTTTATCATCCTCAAACCAATGGTCAAGCCGAGATATCTAACCGTGGATTGAAGCGAATTCTTGAGCGTACTGTGGGAGAGCATCGTGCCTCGTGGGCTGATAAGTTAGACGATGCTTTGTGGGCTTTCCGTACCGCATATAAGACTCCGATTGGTTGCACTCCATATCGTCTTATGTACGGGAAGGCATGCCACCTCCCAATTGAGCTGGAACATAAGGCGTACTGGGCCTTGAAGTTGGCCAATTTTGACATCAACAAAGCCGGCGATCTTCGAAAGATTCAACTCGATGAGCTAAATGAACTTAGGAATGAAGCTTATGAGAACTCATTGATCTACAAGGAGAAGACCAAGATCATTCATGATGCAAGGATTAAGAACCGAGAGTTCCACATTGGTGATCAAGTTTTACTCTTTAACTCTCGGTTGAAGATCTTCTCGGGCAAGCTGAAGAGCCGTTGGTCTGGTCCATTCACTGTCGCCAAAGTCTTCCCATATGGCACCATTGAGCTTTCTCAGCCAAACGGGTCCATTTTTATGGTAAATGGCCAGCGCGTGAAGCTGTACTTTGGTGAGGAGATCTCTCATGAGATGATTCCATCCCTCACAATGTTTCCCTTGAATTAGTTCTGGGTCGAGTCAGGCTCGTGACTCGGTTATAAAAAACAAGCGCTTCTCGGGAGGCAACCCGTTGACCTATCCTTTACCGTTTTCATAATAAGTGTGAGGGGGAGCCCCGTATGTGTTTGTTGTCTTGTTTATTTTTATGTGCAGGGATTAAAAGCTTCAAACATCCATTCTCGATGACTTTTGACGAACCGTGATCCCGTGTACCCGTCTTCCTGGTTCTATCCTAAACTATCGTGATTCAATATTTCATATCTTATATGTTCACATTGAAATCACCATAGTTGTCCTTTCCTTAGCAGGATTTAAACAAAGTACACAATGTCCTAAGTGTAGGGGAGTTTACTCCCACATGCTTAAACATTGAGGAAAATGTTTACATCAAGTGTAGGGGGACTTCTATCGAAGTAAGTGGGCTTTTCTATTAATTTGTCCTCATTTTAACCAGAAAATTGGATTTTTCGACATTTTTCAAAATTTTTAATCTATTTTGGCCTAGTAGTTTAGTAGTATTTTCCTTTGTTATCGTTATTTACTTTCTTTGCTCGAATAAATTTTCAATAAAGTGGTTTTAAATTTTTCAACGTTGTGAATCTTTTGACTCAACTCGAGTTTACTTATCCAAGTTTACTCTAGCTAGTATCCTTAACGTGTTTAAGTTAAGTTTTGCTAGGCTTTTATATAGGGAACTTTAAAACGCGAAAGTCTTAACTCTCACGGGTTAAGAACAAGAACTTTTCGCAAGTTCCTATGATTGACCCTAGAGAGTCGTTTATCAAGGGATCTTTAAAATGGGAATTCTAAACTTGAAAAAGTCTAAGAGTTTGCAAGATCCTATAGATGACTCGAAAACCCAAATCTTTGATTTAATTGGCTAAGCATCCACGAGTCTCATTCCTTGAGATTTTAAATTGTGGAGAACGAGAGATGATAGAGTCAATTATAAGTTTGGTATTCTTTCATGAATTTATGTGAGTTGATTATAAGCTTTTTCTCCCATCGCTTGCTAATAAATTTAACTACAATAAATAAGGTTGTACGATTTGAAAAGTTACTTAGCTTCACAAGATCGTTTAAAAGTTGCTCGGTATTAATTAGAGTTCATAGCCAAGGCATAACTTATTGAAGCGGGATGCGAAGATTGGCGAGTCCGAAAAGGCCCTAACAAGGCATGAGGGCTACATTTTGTTGCTAAAGATCCCAAGTGATGTGAAGAATCATTTATCAAAAATCAACATGAAGGATCGAGACACACGACGAAAAGCAAATACTCCCCTAAAGATCATGGAGAAGTCTATCCAAATAAGGCCCTAACAAGGTATGAGGATAAATAGATCCAAGTCCTAAAAGGAGGCGGATCGTTGTATATCAAAGTCCAAAATAAGGATTGGAGAAAAATGAAAAAGTCGTGGTCCAAATATGAAGAATCTCTCAAAAACTTCAAGTGAAGAAATTCCTATTATGAAGAGAAGACCATAATCTCGAGAACGTCTCTCAAGATTCGAAGTATGAAGTCGCTGCCAAATATCGGTCTGAGAAAGGTCTCAAATCGTGAAGCAAGTTATGCCAAGATATGAACTTTAAGAGGTCCCGAGAAGCAGTTTTAAAAGATTTTGTCCTTTAGCTAACTATTGATTAAATCGTCCCACTTTATTTTCGGCCTAAATAAACTATCGAAATAAGTCAAACAATGTATCCTCGTGATCATTCAAAACAAAATTAAAATATAAGAGATACACCTAGGAATAAGGGAGTCTAAGTAAATAATTGGGCCACATGAATTCGTGTTAGTTTGCTAACTTATAATAACAATGATCTCGTTTTTAAGCTTGGTATGGGGAACGTGAAACTTGAGGATGATGAACATTCATGACAGCCAAAACCCCAATGTAAGTCTTTGATTTCTTTACTTGTTTCGTATATATTTCTATCTTTCTAATAAAGGCCAAGGTTGGTTATTTATGATGAAAAATGTAAATCGTGCTTTGAAATTAATGCATTGCATGAGGGCATTGCAATGGTCAAATGTAGGGGAATTAATAAGTGTGAAAACACTTATCCTTTTACCACTTATTTCCAATAATAACAAGACCAAAAACGTGTATTTTATGTCGTAAAAGTCGGAATTATGCGTGGTTTGTGTTTTTATTGTGTTTTAGGACCAAAAGATGAAACAGGAAGGAAACATGGGCTTTCACGGGCTTTTATCAAAGAAAAACGAGAAAAGACGAAGTTAAAAGATCAAGAGTGCAAAAGAACGGAAGTCCAAGGCCTATTCTGAAGATTTATCGAAGAAAAAGTCTATAGATGGAAGTTTAATGAAGTCGAAGAACTCAAGTCTAATAATAGAAGAAAATTTGAAGACGAGTTTAATTTACATCGACAAATCCCGAGACGACGTCGAGAACGACAAAGAATTTAAATCGAGTCGAGAAGAAAGAAAGAAAGAAGGAAGCACATGCACCTCCCCATCTCCTATAAATACCCTCCTAATGAAACATTAGGAGGGTGTTAGTTAATTTAGTCATTTTTCATTTTTTTTCCTTTCTTTAGTTTTTAGAGAGAGAATGTTTTAACTTTCTCTCACTAAGTTTTCATCTTTTCTTCATTTTTCTTTCAAGTTTAAGCATATTTCATCCTTGTATTTGGAATTCATTAATCACAAGTTCAAGTTAAGCTTTTTATCTTTAATCTTTTTCTACCTTTCTTGATTTTATTTACTTTTGATTCGTATCATTTTTCATAATGCTTCATATTGATGTTTATGTGATTTAAAAGTTTATCTTTTTGATCATATCTAAGTTTTTGTGCAAATTAAGCTTTGAGCTTATTATGCTTATTGGCTTATTTGGTACTTAGCTTATTTACTTTTTAAAACTTTTCTTAAAGTTTTAATGTTTTTATGGTTTGATTTAAAAGTTTTGCTTATTTAAAGTTTAAAAAGTCCTTATTTCATGTTTTTTAGTTCGGCTTATTATTGAGTTGGTTAAGTCTTGGTTTGAGCCTATTGAAAATGGCTTAAATCTTAGCTTATTTCGAATCACAAAGTCGCAAAGTAAAACCCTTTTGCGATTGGGATTCCGACGCACATTGCGATCACTGCATCGCAATAGGGTTTTGTATTCCGATGCGTTTTGCGACTGGGATTGCGATAGGATTCTTTTTGGTTGTATTGCGATAGGATCTAGATCCCATTATTCCGACAGAGATCAGTTTGTGACATTGCGATTGGATTTAAGTTTCATTTTGCGATAGGTTATTGCGATAAGTGCATTGCGATTGGATATTGCGATCACGGAATTGCGATAGATTGGTGTTGTGATAGATTGGTGTTGCGATAGATTGGATAGAGGACATATTGCGATTGAAGGATATTGCGATTGCACATTCCGACGGGATTGAGATAGGTCATTCCGACGGGGTTAATTGTTTATTTTAAAATTCATTTTTAATTTCCAAAAATTGCACGCTTCCCGAAATCTCTGTTTTTACCAAGTGTTTTTCTAGTAATTTTTAGTCACGAGGTTGAAACTTACATGAGGACAAATTGCGATTGATTGGATAGGGGACATATTGCGATTGAAGGATATTGCGATTGCACATTCCGACGGGATTGCGATAGGTCATTCCGACGGGGTTAATAGTTTATTTTTAAATTCATTTTTAATTTCCAAAAATTGCACACTTCTTGAAATCTCTGTTTTTACCAAGTGTTTTTCTAGTAATTTTTAGTTTAATATTTAAAGCTTTTATTTTACTCTACGACATTTTCTTATTTGCTTTTAGTTTAAAATAGATAACCAACCCATTTTATTTTCCACCAAGAACGACTGAGTCGCACTTTCTACTAGTAATCAATTCGAAAAGATCGTACGATAACTTTTTATACTAGTATGTCTCGCGCATCATCGCTAAGACGCTACTAATGTCAGTTGGTCTAGGTTATTTTGCATCGTAATGTTTCATTTACCCTTGCACGTTAGTTCTTATCCACTCGATCGAATTCAGGAGGATCTATCTATCTTACGTTGATAACCATGAACTTTTACGTATGTTCAAGGCATGGTCAGGAAGACCAAGATTCATCATTGTGTCAAGATATTGTGGAGGAACCGTTCCGAGAGGGAAGCCACTTGGAAACGGACGAGTACATCTGGATTTTATCCTCTCATCATTCCATAATTCAGTTATGTTCTTTTTAGGCATGTCACGTTCCATGTCCTTGTTAGTCATGTCGCATTCATGTTCTTTCAGCTTATTTTATCTATAATTCGGGGACGATTTATTCTTTTTAGGGGGGAAGAGTTTTAAAACCCGCATGCTTTTACCATGAACAGTACACTTAGTAACATACGTATACTTAAAAACTTTCCTTTTATAGCATGAACACGTGTCACGATTAGAAATTACAGAAGCTATGTACATATTATAATTACGACAAGTATTAAGTACGTGTTAGTAGACGATAATTATTATCAAGAATAATTATAATCACGAACATGAAATCATGAACATAATAATCACGAACATATAATTATGTATTTACGTATATTATTAATACGATTACTATCATTACGTACAAGTATTTATAATAACAAGAACATTTGAAAATAACGTAACACAAAACACGAACACACGAACACATAATATAATAGACACGGGGAAAAGACTTCGGGTTTCCCTTGGTGGGCCCTATAAGCTGCGGCATCAAGAGAGAAAAGGGCCAAGCCCATGGTTGATTTTAACAAAATAACAAATAAGGAAAACATATTCATTCACAGAGAATTTTTAAGAAAACAAAAACCCTACTTGCTCTTGCTCTCTCTCTCTCTTGGCCGGCAACTACAACACCACAAGAGGGTGGTTGATTTGATTTTGTTCAAGTAAACCTACAGGTGTGTTTGTGTAATCGATCTCCATTCATTCCACGCGTTCTGGTATTCCGTAAAAACCTTTCTATTTAATTCTTTTAATTAATTAATAGCATATGATCATGGGAATAATTAAACAAGATTAAAAACATGTTAATTATCATGGTGGGGAAATTAAAAAGGGTGTTTTCGGGTTTGGTTGTTCGGCCGACACACAAACCGAGAGCCCCATGGCTCTCGATGTGTTCTTGTCACGACCACCAACATAGATCTAGATCTCGGCGGTGTTTGATTTCGGTCGACAGTAGGACAAGGCACCCCGACATGTGTCGGGGGTGTCCTTATGGTTATGTGAGTCTCGACAACAAGCAAACAAACACCACGGGCCCAGGCGGTGGCTAGGTTGGTCTAGCAGGGGGAACGCAACGCAACGCAGGGGAGACCAGCGGCTACAACCGGTGGGAACTCTTGTGTCAGTGGCTAGCCGAGAGAAGCAAGACCACTGGCAACAGCCGGTGGTAGCTTACCGAAAGCAGGGGCAACCGGCTCAGCCCATTTGCCACTGTTTTTGGGGGTTTTTTGTTTGGACCGGTTCAAGGGTTTTCACGGGTCCGGTTCATGACATGTTTTAATTAGATAACACACGGGTTCGATTCATGATTATTTTTATAAGTCTAATTAATTTTACAAGTATATTATTTTTACAAGATAATTAAATTAATTAATACAGGACTTATAATTATTTTAATTAAACATGAAACATAGGTTATTATTATTATTAAATAATACATGTTTTAACCTAAGTATTTTTTTATTTATTTTACACTATAGTATTAATTAATTATTAAACATGACATATAATTAATTAATAATCATGACTTAGGTTATATTAATATAGTATTAATACATGTTTTAACCGAAGCATTTTTATACACTTTAATTAAATTAACTCATGCTTATATTTAATTAAATCGTATAACCTATAGTTTATTTAATTAACAGAATATTATTAATAAACTATACTATAACTACATGAGTTATGACATTAATTCAGCTTAATTCTAAATATGGAATCTTTCTAATTCAGGAAACTTAATAATTTTGGAAACTTTCTATTTGTTAGAAACTGATCTATTTTAAGTAGTTAATCTATTTTTGTAAACTTTCTATTTTTGGAAACTTTCTATTTTAGGAACCTGCTATTTTTAGAAAGTTATTTATTATTACACAACAAGTATAATAATACAACAAATACAAGTAATACTTGATCAGAATATGCAGAATACATGATAAACACAGCATAACGTTAAGATCAGTAATAATAGACATGAACATATAAAACAAGCTAAGACATGATATAAAACCAGTTACGTACTCAATAATCAGAATACTTATACACGTATACTATTTATGTAGCAATAGTGAGATCGAAGTAGGACTCTCTTCCGTTCGTCTTCTTCCTTCACTGGACATAAGGTACGGATTTCCCGTCCCTTCAGTATGGACATACTTTCCTTATTAGGATTTCCCGTCTGCAGCCAACTGTTTTCCCAGTATTTGTTTTATATGTTTGATACTTATGTTAGATTAAGAGCCTAAGCCATATACATGCATGACCAGTGTCACCTAGTTATGGAGGTACTATAATCATAACACTAGAGGCACCAGTGTTATGACTTCCCCACGGCGAAGTGATTGCTCGTGGCGTCCCTTTTCAGTTTTGGCCATTATATTATATTATCATGTGAGGCGTATGGGTGCATCCTAGTTACATGTTTAGCAGTATTATCAGAGTGAATGCGATGTGTGCCTTGCATCCTTCACTAGGAGTTGATCCCTCCTACCCAGTCTATTTAATTAGAGGCAACCCCTCTAATTGCATGACGAGGTCTCCCCTCCAAGTATTCATGCACGATGGAACCTCATGACCTATATGGGCTATTTGGCTAATTAAAACATATTTTTATAGAAACATAAGTCTTTTCAAACTATTAAACCAGTTTTATGTTATTCCTCTATGATTAGTCTTTTATGCTTATGCTATTCCATGTCATACTTGTATATCCGTGCACTAAGCGTTATGCTCAGCCGTTACTTTCCTTTCCATGTCCTAAAACGGCAGGTACCCAAGGACGGACTCAAGCATTTGGAGGAAGTGCATAGGATGGAAGCTACCATAGTCTTCTTCTCCTTTTTCCCCATATACTTATGCTTGTTTAGTCTTTCCTAGTTCATTTACATTATTATGGTTTGGGCTTATGTTTGGGAACCGATGTTTGATTCCGGTTTTCCCTATGGTCATGTATGTTTTACTACATATTATCTTGCATGCTTTGATGACACACCATAATCACGCGTGACATTCCATTTACCAAAATGGGGTGTTACAAGTGGTGTTTGGATTAGTATTGAATTCTTGATTCAGTTGTTTGAGTATACATTCACTCACTAGACCAGTACAAGTAAACTTGTAAGCTTTTGAAGTCAATCAAATAGTCAAAGATGCAAATTGCCATAAAACACTTTGGGTTAACTCTCTCAGTCAAATCATGCTTGATTCAATCACATGCCATTTCTTGGATAGTTGGTTTTAGGAGTTGATTTTTGTTGCTGAGAGTAGCTGAACATATAAGATTTACATCCATACCAAGTACACCATACAGTATTCTATATTCAGCTAGAAATAAGCACTTGAATAAGCTATTGAGCAATGATCAGTTTCTGTAATAAAAGCCTTAACTGATTATCATTTCCCACTAATCCACTTCATTAATCTTGTGATTTTCTTGCATATTATTGTTTCCAAGTGTTTCTAACTAGATTTGGAACTTTTTAGATTTTTGTCAAAAATTGGTCAACGGAAGTCAAATAAGCCCATTTTGCTTAATTCAACATTCCAGCTTATTCACTTGATGAAGTTTGATAATTCATGACATTCCATGCTTCTTTATGCTTGATCTATCATTTTCATTAAAAATTCAAAGTGTGCTTGTCTAGATAAGCTGGTAGCTTATTTTGAGCTTATTCCAATAAGCTAACTTGAGTTCTAGTATGATTTAGCTTATTTCCTTTAAGCTGACTAAGTGAAATTCAATTTTAAGACTTTTGGAACAAACTAGAGCTTTTAAGATTTAGAAATAAGCTAGAACGAGCTTAATTTTTTTGTTAACCCGTTTTCACTAAATACTTTGTTTCAATTGCAAGATAGTCCCTAAAGTTTAGGGAATTTTGTAAACAGCTTTTATTAGTTAACTTTCTAGGGTTTGCACATTTAGGTCCCTGGAATTTCAAATTAGTTACATTTTGGTTAGGCAGTTTTCAAATTTGTTACAAGTTTTTTATAGTTGGTTAATATTTTTAATTTCAGGCCTTCTAGTTTGTAAATTTACATTTCAAGTCCTTATACTTTTCATACTTTACATTTTGAGTAATTTTACAATTTGAGCATTAAATACTTGTACAATTTGCTTTAATTGTGGTAAATGCATTTTGTTTTAGATTAGTACGGATACGTAGTTATAATATTTTTACCATTTTTTACGTGCTTTGTTGAAATAGACCTAGATTACCAAAAAATTTATAAAATCTAAAACCAAAAACAATTTGTGAACTTGAAATCTTTTGGACAATCAACTCGTTTTGAGTTGGGAATTACGAACTAAAAAAGGACATATTAAATGGCGCCGCTGCCGGTTCATTACGTTACAATTGACGATTGATTGACGGTTACGATTGGATTTTGGGACCTGTTCACCTTGTGAACGTTCCTTTTACGTATCATAAATCAAAAAGATAAATAAAATCAAAAATTTAAAAATATAAAAATAATAAAAAAACAACAAAATTCAATTCTTTCCTAATAATTGAACCAAAAAAATAATAAAAAAATCAAAAAGTAATATTTTTCGTAAAAGATTAGACCAAAAATATATTATATATATTGGTTTCACTCGTTGTTACTTACATATAGTATTTTCTTAAAAACAAAATATATACAAATATATTTTTGATATATTATTATATGTAAATACATATACGTAGATGCGAACAACCAATCTACCTACTTCCATAAGTATTGCTTTTGTAATACACCGTGCTAGGGGGCGTTCGGGTCCTAAGTACGTGTATCGATCAATGTTAATTAAGGCACAATAGATAAATACCATAATCTACTTGATCTTGAGAAAGAGGCCGCTGTGTGGGGGGTATAAGGCGAGTGTATTACACATTCTAAAGAAGCAGGCTCTTAAGTTCTACGCGCCGCCTCGTTTCTCCAGTTCCTTGTGGGTCTTTCAATAGTGATAGTGGTGAGTGGTGTGCCACCCAAGTAATACTTACATATATTATACTTTCTTGTGAATATTACTTATTGAACCTCAGAAAGGATATCCCTTTTTTCCAAAGTCGGTCGAGAGCTCCTCTCTCACTCCTCGAGTTGAGTTGCATGCGCACTCGAGCGCGTGCACATATACCTTTTGGTGTACAACCCCTTCCTCCCAAAAGGAAGAAAAAGAACAAGAACAACATCCTCCATCAAGCCGATCCCGAGCATCGTGCTTTGAACAACTTACAAGTAGTCATGGCCGCCGTTGATAATAGACCATTGATTGAGATCCTCCAATCAAATGTGGAGAGAAATGTGGATTCTATTGTTATACCCGAGATACCCGCAAACACTTTTAAGCTTAAGACAAACATGATCAATATGGTTTCTTCTATTCCATTCTTAGGGAGACCCATGGATGACCCCCATGAGCATATCAAGAGATTCATGACACTTTGCAAAACACTTAAGTATAATGTGGTCCCTCATGATGCTATTAAGATGATCCTGTTCCCTTTCTCCTTAGAGGTTAGTGCTAGGAATTGGTTAGACAAGCAACCTTCTATGAGCATTTTCACTTGGGAGGATTTAAAGAATAAGTTTGTGAATAAGTTCTTTCCTCCTTCACGAACCACCGCCTTGAGAAACCAAATCATAGGATTTAAGCAAAAGCAAGACCAAAACTTTAGTGAGGCTTGGGAAGAGTTCAAAAAGTTATTGAGAAAATTCCCAAATCATGGATTTAACCAAGTTCACGAAATCAACACCTTATACAATTCTTTGAGATCTCACCACCAAGATTCCCTTAACTCGGCCGCGGGTGGGAACATTCTTTCAAAATCCACAGAAGATTCATGGGATATCATAGAGACAAAATCCATGTTTCAAGCAAATAACCAAAGAGATGAGGTGGTCCATGTTGTTTAAGAGAGTGCTCATACATCCATTGATAATCAACTCCTTAAGAGTCATAATGAAATACTTCAAGCAAATGACAAGAATCAAAAGATTAATCAAGAGATGATTCAAGCAGTTATGAAAGTTTCCTTGAACAATTCTTCTTCCAATGATATTAATGTCATTACCCTAAGTTGTGAGACATGTGAAGGACCTCACTCATATTTGCAATGTGATAAAGTTCAAAACTTTCAAGGTGAATGTTATGCTTATCAAGATGAACAAAGAGAGCACTTTAAACCTAACATCAACCCTAATCATCTCTCTTACAAGTCAAACAATTACCTTGCTCCACCCGGTTTCCCACCCCATCAACCCACCCAAAATCAAACAAACCCTCCTCAATTGCTTCAAAGAAATCAAGGGCCAAGTGGAAATTACCAAGGACACAACAACAATAGAGCACCCAATAACTTTCAAAACCAAGGAAACAACTTTCATGGCAATAACCAAGGATTTTACAATCAACCTCCACCTGTCCAACCTCAAGGCTTTCAAAGGAATGTACCAAATGATTTTAACACCATTGAGCTTCTTCACAAAATGAATCAAGATAATGAAAGGAGCTTTCAAGCCATGAGAAGAGAATGAGGGAAATGCAAGTGGAAACCAAAAAGAGATTTATGCTACACCTAAATCAAAGACCACAAGGTGCTTTACCCTCCAATACTCAAACTAATCCAAGGGAAAATGTCAATGCCATCACTATAAGGAGTGCAAAAAAGTCCAATAATCCTTCACTTCCTCATAAACCTCCTTTGGTGACTCCTACTATGGTTCCTCCTTGTGACAAGCCTTCATCTTCTAATTCTACACCTTCCAATCCTATACCTACTACTCCTTCACCTTCTACACCCATCATTGAAGAAACCAAAAAAGAAAATTCTTCAACAACTACCACTCAACCTACACCAAAACCAAGTCTTCCATACCCTTCAAGATTGAGAAAGGAAAAGCTTAAGAACAAAGATGATATACAAGTGTCCAACTTCTTGAGGATGTTCAAGCAATTGAATATCAATATATCTTTTGCGGAGGCTTTAGCTAATATGCCTAAGTTTGCCAAGATGATTAAGGACCTTCTTTCGAACAAAGAGAAATTGGTTGATTTGCCTAATGCTTCATTGAACGAAAATTGTTCCGCGGTGTTGCTTCAGAATTTGCCTACTAAGCTTGGTGATTGGGGACGGTTTTTGATTCCTTGCAATTTCTTAGGGGTTGAGAATTGCATGGCACTTGCAGATCTTGGTGCAAGCATTAATTTGATGCATTTGTTTGTTTGGAAATGATTTTCACTTCCCGAGCTCACACCTACAAAAATGACACTTTAATTAGCAAACCGTTCAATAACTTATCCTGTGGGAATTGCAGAAGATATTTTTGTTGGAGTTGATAAATTCACATTCCCCGTAGATTTTGTAGTTGTTGATTATGATATGGACCTGAGAGTTCCTCTTATTGTTGGAAGACCGTTTTTTAGAACGGGTCGTACCCTTATTGATGTGGCGAAAGGAGAACTCACAATGCGGGTAGAAGATGAAAAAGTTGTCCTTAACATGGGGAAGTTATCAAAGAAATCCAATGAGCCTGAGACGATGAAGCATATTGATGTTCTTGATAAGGAGGTGAATCAAGTTGATATCCTTGATGAAGTTTGTGGTGAATATTTTCATGAAGCTTGCATAAGTAGGAATTATGATCCTTCCTATGTTGAGACTATAGCCTCCATTACTTCCTCATTGGATATTCATCAACCTCAAGAGCTTAATTTTGGTGATTTTGTGATACATTACAATCCTCTTTTTGAAACATCATTTGATAACCCACTTTTCCACCACAATGAGGAAACCCATGAGGATTCTAATGATGATGAACCACCTCTTTTTGATACACCAATTTGTGTTGAATATAGTGATGACGAGTTCTCCATTTTTGAGCATCCATTCTTTGATGATCACACTCTCTTGGCTTTTGAGGAGATATATGTTGAGTCACCAATCTTTGACATACCAATCTATGATGATTATGGTGATGAGGAAGTTTCCATCATTAATGAGAGTGATGAGTTTCTTAAGTTTGATACACCTCTTGAGTATATTCTTGGATATTTTGATAAGGAGGGAGACATACTCTTTCTAGATTCTTTATTGCATGAAGATACCTTACCTTCTCTCCTTTCCACCTCAACCTTTAAAAGTAACAAAGAAAAGAAAGACATGGTGGTTTCTTCCAAGAGTTTATTGACAACCATTGTTCCACAACCATTCTCTCAAGATGTGACATATAGGTGGGAATCTTATAAGGCTACCACCACTTGTTATTTTCCCATCAAAGAAAGGATTTTTGATCCTGGTATAGAGATTGATGAGCCAACTCAGTATCCGCCTGATGCAATAAAAGGAAAACTTGTAGGTGATTTTAGAGTATCACCTCCTCATCTTTTGGAGAATTTATGGGCAAAACTTATGGAGAAGGATACCTCACCCACTTCACCATTGCTTGGGATGTTTCCTTTTAGATTGTGTTATAAGTAGGATGACAATTATGTATTTGATCCGGGTGGATATTTATGGAGTGTTGTATACTTGAAAACTTGTTTTACCTTATCATGGAGATTTTTCGTAAAAAGGGTAAATCATTTACTCTCCATGATAGGTTTTCCATAGACACTATTAAGTGTGGGATGAGTTGAGCTAGAGAATCCATAAATCAAGCTTGCATAACTAGGATTAGATTATTTAGTCTAGAGTGTGGTAGGATAGAAATAAAGGTTATATAGATGAGAACAAGTGTAAGGGGGATGCCTCTCTTTTGTCTTCTTGATGTTTGTAGGGTTGCTCTCTCTCATTGCATGCATTGGAGCTTATGGAGGAGGCCCTTCTATCGGGTTCACTTTGTTACTATTGTGATTTTCAAATCACATTGTGCTTAAAATGAATTCACTATATAGACTTTTCCTTAGCTTAGGTTAAGCAAAGTTATCAATATCAGAAGTGTAGGGGAGTTTACTCTAAAACTTTTAAACATTGAGGAAAATGTTTATCTTAAGTGTAGGGGGGTCTTCTATCGAAGTGACCTTACCTAGAAAATTGTCATTGACTTCATGATTACTTGGAAATAAATTTTTCAAACATTTTTCCGATTTTTGATCTACTTTGGCCACAAAAAATATGCATTCATAATTTTTGCATTAATCATTTTTCAATTGCATAACACATTTGCATTGTATATATTTTCTCTTTTATTTTTCATCAAAAATATATTAAAAGAAAAAAAAATATAATAAAGGATATGGTTTAACAAGTTTCGATATCTTTGACATATTAGGCCCACCATGGATACTTTGAGTCAACCCAAGTTTGCTTATCTAAGCATTCTCTAGTTAGTAGCCTTAACCATGTAGACCTTTATTGATTTATTAGGCTAAGCATCCACTAGTCTCATTATATGAGATTTTAAACTATAGAGAACAAGAGATGATAGAGTTTGAAGTAAGTGTTAAGGGTTAGACAAACCTCATATTAATTAATTGTGGATTTTATATCCCCTTTCGTAACCTTTACTTTCTTGTCAACGCATGTATATATTCTTAATAAATAATCAAGAACGGTTTTAATTGGTTTGTAGTCTCTTATGCATTTTTGACAAATCATTCGTGGTTGGTGTAAGTACTTCTTAAGATTCTAAGTTAGAAAGTTTTACGTGTACTAGACTTATGTCATGCTTAATACTTAGCGGGTGTTTTTCCTTTTATTCTTTTCAACTTTCTTTGTGAGGAGTAAAGAAAAATAAGAGCGGCTTATGAAAAAAATGAGTGGCTAGAAAAAAAAGAAAAAAAGTAAAAAAGAAAAAGCAAAAAAAAATAATAATATAAGACTCCCAAGAAGGGCAGTGAAGTGTTAATTATAGTAGCTATTGAATTCCAATATTACTCTCACAATGGTTGCAGGGATTTAATAGTTGCTACAATCCAGTATTACCTTGACGGGTTGCGGGATTGAAGACACAAGGTCTCAAAAAGGCGGCAGATATAAATTATTGTGTGAGTTTTATTTTTCTTTCCTTTACGAGTGTGTAGCTACTTATTTATGCATGACATAAGGATCTTACACATAAGGTGAATAACTTATTATTTTGTGTGACAATCCGTCAATTTATGGTAGAAATTTTATTCTCATGTATTATTTAAAACATTATTTTAATGTTATATTATGAACTCACTCATTTTTGGGAAGAAATTTGGGTTTACGTCTTGAAGTAGCATCGACTACGTCTAAACCGGAGGAGTCTACGTTACGTGCTTACGTTTACTTACACCGTCTTTGGTGAAAGTCCGACATTTCAGGAAATAAATTTATCCGTGAATATTATTTTGGAATTTTAAATTTGTGTTGGTTCATAAACTCACAAATTTATGAGAAGAGATTAGGACTTACGTGCATAATTTAACGTCCTTTACGACTAAACCGGAAACCCTAGAATTACGTATTTACGTTTTTGAACTCCGTTTTTGATGAGACAATTTTTATTAGATTCGTTTTGTGCCGTTGATTCATAATTTATAAAAATATTTTTCGTAAAACGACCCGAGGGCACGCAAATCGAGGAAACTAGAATCGAGGAGTACCCGTAAATAAATGGGGATGAGACAAAACCACTTTTGCCCCACCCCCAATATGGGACGGCTTAAGCTAGCCACATACACCATGAGGTGTCAAAGCTTAATAAGTAAGCTAAGACACATGTCTTAGCCACTTCATAAACAAGCTACAACAACAAAACCACTCACACAAACTAACAACCTCATTTGCAACTCATGCAAACCACCAAAACTCTCTCTTCTCTCTCACTCTTGCCGTCCCAAACTCACCACCATAACCAACCATTTGATCAAATTTAACCACAAAATCTTATGTTATTTACACATATGATGAAAACCTTTTAAAACACTATTGATTAGTGGTGATTTTAACATCCAAAGAGGAGATTTGTTGGTGTCTTAGGGCTGATTTTCCACAAGGTTTTCTTGAAGATTGGTGATCTTGAAGTTGATATTGGTGTACCACAAGTTTTGCCAACAAAAGTCACGATTGATCTTAACATTCATAATCTTGGTGGTAACAAGATCATCCTTCCCATTTCCATGTTATTTTTGTAAATGTAAATTGTATTTTCTTTCTTTATGTATATGTATATGATGATGTATGATGATAAAAATATTATTTGGGGATCATGTGTTGATAAACTTGATTAAAAAGATGGAAAGCTACATGAAAAGTTGTTAAAATCATGCTTAAAATAGTAGGCTATATAAAATAGTAAAGAGCCTTATGATAAATTGTTAAAATATCTTGGATAAATTAATATACAGTAAGATATGAGACTTGTACATATTTGAGAGTTGGCCACACAATGGAATCCATAAAAAGAGTGAGATATGATCAAAATAATATTGAAGTTCAAATCTGAGTAGTCTGTTTTGGATGGACTGTTAGGGACATTTAGAGATTGATTGAGAAGTAGCTAAAGCTGAGTTAATTGTAGCACATAATATGTAGTTTGTGTCACCTAAAAATGAGCTTCTATCTCCTTGTAGAACTCAAGATATGGTAAAAATGGTGAAAGTGAAAATAATAATCAGATTTGTAAAATAAAAGTATATAGTATAATATTAGCACTCAAGTTAATATAATATAAAATGTATACCTAAAACCCACTAACTTATATATTACATATAAATAAGTATGTACTTTAATAAATAAAAAGGACATTTTATAAAAATGACAAATTGATAAGTTTTATAAGTTATAAAACTAAAAACATAAGTTTTACGTCTTTTAGGCTAAAACCGTAAAATTAACGTTTTTGTCAAATGAAACTTAGACGGTCGGACCCGTCTATTGTAAACTTATTATAACTCATATACTGATGTATAAGTATATTTGACAAGTAAAAACCGATAAAACAAGAGCTTTATAACTTATGGACATTAACGGGCCAAATTAGCCTTATTGGACTATTAATCCAACTAATTTGGCTAAACTCTAATGGACTTACTCATTGATCTTAACCCACTTGGGCCTAACATGTAAGCATAAGGCTGAGGTTAAAAGTATAAAATTGGACTAATAGAATGTAATGGGCTTATTGGGCCCTAACATGTACACAAGTTAAACTAGTGAAACTAGTATAAAAATTTGCCAACACATAACACTATAAAGAGTGAATAAAGATGTACAATCCCACTTGATCATCATCATATTTATAAAATCATCATATGTATACATAGCTATTATTTTTATAAAGTCATTGGAAAAAAATCTAAGACCGAGTATTATTTGTCTAGGTTTTCATAATTGAAGCACGTACCGTACATCCAAATCGCCGATAACCCGCCTTTCCCAATCAACGTGAGTTCATATCCTCGCACTCCTTTAAATGTTTTATGAAATGTTTTATAAACCCGCGAGGGAGATAACATGTTAGTTTTTAATTAAATAAGACACCAGTTGTCCCGACCGTTTGCTTATTGATTTGGACCCGAATGATTGTATGACCCGATGAATGATTATATAACCCGATGAATAAAATGAAATGGATTATTATTAGTTAGGTTATGTCACTAAAAGTCCCATTAGCATGAATTTTGAACTATCGGGATTTGGTAGACGCTTATGCATATAATAGTACTATTTGGGGAAGATCACCCCAGGGGACGGTTGATCCCCGTCGTGCCACATTGATTGGTAAGCGAATTTATGTATGAGAAGATTTATATAAGCATGATTATTGTGACGACACGCTGTTTTAGATGGGAAAATGAGTTTTAGGTTAGCTACCGGTTGTTTGGTATAGTAAGGTAGCAATGTCATGCGACTTATAATAATCCAATAACGAAAATACTGCTATACGCATTAAATTCCAATATATTTCCTGACTAGCAATACGGGGTCTTATTATTGATATTATGTTCGTGTTTTGGTTTTACATAACCATATTCATATAACGGTTTTTATTTAACTCTATACAACGTTATAAAACGTATTGTATGATATTTTTACGATATTGGTTCGTATAATGGTTTTGAAGGCAAAGCCTA
Organism: Glebionis coronaria; assembly: GCA_025667525.1. Taxonomy (NCBI): domain Eukaryota; kingdom Viridiplantae; phylum Streptophyta; class Magnoliopsida; order Asterales; family Asteraceae; genus Glebionis; species Glebionis coronaria. The sequence goes on along the minus strand of CM046876.1, from coordinate 393,154,838 downwards.
TAGTATGATTTACAACAAAGATTTGTAGGAAATGTTTTTTGATTATTTTATGGCCTATTACAAAGATTTTTACAAAATGATTTTCGCTAATAATTATATACCGATGATCTGTTAATGGTTTTTATTAAACTCTATGGATTCGCTCGGTGTTTTCGCTGACCTTTTCTTTTAACATGTTTTATCTCAGGTACTTGAAGGTAATTCTCGGGAAGACTACAAGAATTCATGACCCGCACTTAAATAACAATTTCCATTCAAATGTTTTGTAAAAATTGTATGAAATACTATGACTTGGGACCTATGTAACTTGATATACATGAATGGAAAATGATTTATTATTAAACGACGCGTTTTTATGCGTTGTCTATGATTTGATTAATGTGCTATCCCGTAGCACCAACGACTCTTTCGCTAAACTAAAGTATGAATATTTGGGGGTGTTACGGTTTGGTACCAGAGCTCTCGTTATAGAGAACGAAAGATTTTTAAAACTAAGGTTTTGAATAAAACATTTCAAAATCTTTTAACTATAAACATTTTTCTCAAAATGTCTAAAAATCATTTGACTATAACGGTGCCGAAGAATTCCCGAGTTACCGACAAGGCCAGGCTGAGAAGTGTTATTTTAATATATATATATAAGTTGGATTATATATATATATATTGTAATTTGATGATTGTTTGATGATTATTTTAATACGTATACAAGATATTTATACGACGTAGATTATCACAAGAAACCCTAACTCCCTTAGCAAATTAATCGAAGCTATTTTTGCGTAGGAAATCTAGCTATCCTAAGATCTAAACCAAGTTGTGGATATTTATGATCCAAAAATGGTTGATATCATAGAAATGTTGATATTAGTCGATTGTGTGATATTAAAGAAGAATTGGCAAGATTTAATCTGAATCAATGTCATGACGATCTTTCCTTATAGAGTGGAGTTTGACAAAACCTTACCACCTAGAAAGGTGTCATCTGATTCGGTGTCGCCCAATTCTTAAATTTGAAATCGAAAGGGTGAATGTTGCACTTGAGGCTGTCATTGGAACCATTACCCAAAAGCCTCATGACACTAGTACCTTTCCGAGAAGTCTAATTGAATGTGTGAGTCATTTCATACTAGTGACTCACTTGATAACTATTGTTGTAAGAGCTATAGGATTGGAAATTAAGTGTTGTTCATATCGAGATTTTATTGACCTATTAAGGTCTAAGAATAAGGTTGAAAGTATTGGAAAATGAGGTAGGATGACGCATTGAGTATAAGTTGATTGAAACTTGAAGAAAGTCAAATTTAACTCGTATGGAATATGAGAATGTTTAGAGGAAGTCGTTAAGTCCTGTGATTGAATAATAAGGTTTTAATTGATTGTTGGTTCGTGTTAAGGGTTGTTCCTAGGCCATTGTCCACTAACGAAGATGCCCAGTGTCCAAGAAATAAATCGAAGAAATCTTCTTTTGAATTGGGACCGATGGATCTTCCGGGACAGGTGGAACACCTAATGACTATTATAGATTAGTATTCATTGTGGTGTCTTTTAAAAATCCCTAACTTAACTGAGACATCAGTTGGTAGGATGAGTTCTTGGAGTTGTATGACATAGTGACACGTAATGTGTTACGGTACAATTTTGACTTGTTTGTGATTAATGAAAAGACTACCTTTGATTGCTAAATTTTACATGTATCGATGTTATCTATCTTTTATTGCTTCATCCTAATATTCGTATTAGTGATGCAACCATTGAACAAGTACTCATCTCGATTTGAGTTACGTTGTGAATTATTCGTTTTTAATGCCATCGAGATCATGAACCTCATGATTATTTGGCTAAAGCTCATTTCCTATCATATTGTAGTTAGTTCTTGGTGAACAACTTTTCATCACTCTTTTGCAGATCACTCATTATTTTTATAAGTTAAAACATTATTCCTTGAGAAAAATTGGGTTTTCATCACCATATGGATTATTTAAAGTGAGACTTATAAATAATCGTTATCGAAGTAAAGTTGTTTATGAAACGATTTGGAAAAATTAATTGTTTTCATAACAAAGAACATCCCTGTAAATTCATTTTGATTTTTATTCAAGAATTAAGCATTAAAATATTTTTATTTTAAACATGATGACAAAGTTTTGACGAACTGAGTATTGCGTTGTTAATCCTAAAATTGTATATAGTTGTGCGCCTACATACAATTTGGAAGGGACCATGCAAGGCTGATTAGAAGTCACCATGAAATTATTAATAAACACTAAATTTTCTTTGAAGATTGTGAAAGATTAAATTTTATGAGATCTGCAAGAAGTGTTAAATAAGGGACATATTGTTAAAGACACCTACATATGTTCCTGTACCATTTATTTTCTGAATCGAATTTAATCATCGGTGGAAAATGTCTTATTTGACAATTGTTATTCCCTTCTTGACAAATTCTCTCGTGGTGGGATTCTTTGGAAAAGTATCTAATTATCGAGTGTTGATACCCGACTGGGTGTATCGACGTTCCTATCATTTCTTTTGATTTGATTTCATTTAAATGACCTAGGTAACGATCCGAGGATCTTTCGAATGCGTACTCAAATTATTAAAACATGGGATATATTCGTATTCGCTAATGTTTTCGTCTGTATCTGATTTGAAATTCTCTCGCGTAGATTATGCGTTGACCTTACTCTTTCTAAGGTTAGTTATGTCTCCAAATATCCTTGAATTTGTGAAAGGATTATGAGTTATTATTTGTCTTTGAGAAGTTCACATCTTATCAACGGTAATGAAACTGGAAAGTTGGTAGTGCCAGTAGAATGTATTGATTGACTATGACATAATGTCATTGTCTTAATTGATGGGAACTCGAGTAGAAATCCCCTAAAAGATAAGATGTTGATTATCATAAGTGATCTAAATAATTCTTAATGGATGACCATATCCTGCATTTGGACTTGAAATTATACCATGAATGGTTATAAACTGATCATAGATCTTATAATCTAGAAAGAAGTTAAAGTAAATTTATTAAAAGATGTTTCTGTTATCTGAAATTTTAGGAGGTATTTGATGGTGAGTTACCTAGACTTTTGCCATTAAGGCATGTTGAATTTGGTATTAATTATATTCCTGGTGCTGCACCTGTGGTGTGTTCACTATACGTCAGCACCATCTGAATTAAAAGAATTACCGTACAGCTGAAAGAGTTGTCAAAGAAGGCTTTTATTCTACCAAGCTCGTCATCATGAAGAGCTATGGTGTTATTATTCCTTATATTTATTGATTACCATGAACTGAATAAATTGACGATCAAAATTCATATCCATTACTCAAGATGGAAGATTTGTTCGATCATTTACAAGGTTCTAGCGTATGTTCTAAAAATTTGATCCACGACATGGTTATTAACAAGTTCGCGTCCGCGAAGAAGATTATCTATTCCAATCACTACATCCAGAACTTGTAAGGAACATTATGAGTTTCATGTATGTCGTTTGGATTGACAAATGCACATGTAGCATCCATAAATTTGGTGAATCACTCGTGTAGGCTGTAATTTGATAAATTCATGCTTGTGATCATTAAGGACCATTTGTTTGTTTATAAGAATAGGAAGGAGTTAATAATCATTTATAGACTGCCCTGAATTGGCCGAGGAATGAAAACTTATACCTTGAGTATTTAACATGGGATTTAAGGCTTAATCTTTTACATTATTTGATCGTGTGATTAATAGATAATGGAATCTATATTGACTCTTTAAAGATTAGAGCCATTAAGGCTTTAGGTTATACCAAAAAGAAAGTGCAAATATGTTTTTACAAATGTTTTATCAAAGAAATTTTTAAGGGATTATTCCCTCATAGCCAAATCATTTAACTAAACTCCTTTAGGGGTAAATGTTTGTGTATACCTCAAGACAACCTAAGAGGGATTGAGGAAACCGTTTAAACCAAGACATGGAATTTGAAACGACAATTTTTGCTTTTCAACTAAGAAATTTTTGACCAAAGTATAAACAAAGATATTTCGAACATTTACGGATCTTATTAATTATTTTCGATAAATCAACAAAAACTGTGTTAATTAAATTCAAATTTATTTTGAACATTTTTCTAAAAAATTGGACGAACTGAGAAATTTAAAACTTTTTACGTTTACATTTCATTAAAATTAAATATTTATTATTTAATTACTTGTAATAATCATCGACGCTTTAGATGTGGGGTTGAGCAAAACTGATAAAAATGATAGTTGAGACGAAACTAATAGTTAGAAAATATGAAGAAAGAATTTCTGATTGAATTGTGGTCATGATAAATACTTCATCAGGAAAGGTGAATGTAGATACTGACACATTATGTAGAAAGGATAAAGAACAAATTAGGATGTGTTCCTTAATAATGACTGTGCAAAATAAATTGCAGAGCAATTTAAAAATAGCTGATGCTTGTAAAAAAGGACAATATAAATAATAAAGAGTTTCACGGCTAATATGAACCATTAGAATTGAGAAGCCTATGGCGTTAAATGTATAAAAGGCCGCTTGTGGTTACCTAAATATGGAGGTTTGTGAGATGTACTCATGTTAGAATCTCATAAGCTAAGTATTCTATTCATGCCATTTCTGATTTAACGTATCTTTATCTAAAGAAGTTGTACTGATGGAAAATTATGAAGGCAGAAATCGCCTCATACATTAGTAAACGTCTAACTATTGCAAAGGTCATCATCTGAATTTGATTCGATTTGGGTCATTGTCGATAGACTGACCAAATCTACTAATATCATTCCCGTTAATGATAGATTCTCGATGAAGAAATTGATTCTTTGTATTTAAAGGAGTTTTGTAAACATAGTGTGCTTGTATCGATCATCTCTATCAAGATCCTCGCTTCGCATCGAATTTCTAGAGATTTCCTCAGAAATCATTGGGAACGAACCTTGATGAGAGTACTGTTTACCACCCCAATCGAAGGGACGAGGTAGAGTAACGATACAAAACACTAGAAATATTGTTTTATGCTTGAATGATTGACCGTTGGTAATGAATGGGATAATCGCTTTCCTTTGGAGAGATTATCATTGATAATTATCGTATTAGGATCGAGATTAAATCTTGTGAGGATCTATATGAGAGCATCTGTAAGCAGGAGTTGGGATGAAGACAGCCGACATACACCCATTGTAAGTTGGACATGTATTTTAGGTTTAAGGTTGCTTATGATGACAAACCTAACCTTACAGGATACCCGACCCGTGAAACCTAAAATGATTGTTGAAACTAGGATCTGATTATTGACTGCCGGTAATGGGCAGGAGGTTATGTGAATATGAAATGTAGATCTTGAAGTGCAGGATGGGTAGCGAAGTTATGCCAAAAAATTTCACCTTGGAAAAATGAATTGATGATTTGAAAGAATCATGGGAAATAAGTCCCCGTTGTATGGTACCATTGAGATAATGCAAAAAGGTTGGTTTGAAAGGAATATAAGCTGGATCTACCATAGGACTTCAAGGGCTGCGTGAATTATGTTTCGTATATCGAACTTGATAAAATGTCTATCAAGTGAAAATCTGATTACTTCTTGATGAAGTTTAGATCGGCGAAAAGTTGCATTCATCAAAAACCCGTGAACATCATGGATAGAAAAAGTAAGTCAACATTAAGCCTGATCGTATTCCCGTAGTTATGTTTGATGAAACTCGCGTATTGTAATGAATTACACTTGAGAGAAAAGACCGAATGTGGAGGAAATACCCACATGGCTCTAACTCTATAAGAAGCGAGTAGTAAGATAAATTGATCTCTGAGGACAAACATCTGTTTAGGGTTAAATGCTGTGACAATCCGTCAATTTATGTTCGATATTTTATTCTCAAGTATTATTTAAAAACATTATTTTAATGTTATATTATGAACTCACTCATTTTTGGGATGAAATTTCGGTTTACGTCTTGAAGTAGCATCGACTACGTCTAAACCGGAGGACTCTACGTTACGTGCTTACATTTACATACACCGTCTTTGGTAATAGTCCGACATTTTAGGAAATAAATTTATCCGTGAATAATATTTTGGAATTTTAAATTTGTGTTGGTTCATAAACTCACAAATTTACGAAAAGAGAATAGGACTTACGTGCATAATTTAACGTCCTTTATGACTAAACCGGAAACCCTAGAATTACGTATTTACGTTTTTGAACTCCGTTTTTGATGAGACAATCTTTCTTAGATTCGTTTTGTGCTGTTGATTCATAATTTATAAAAACATTTTTCGTAAAACGACCCGAGGGCACGCAAATCGAGGAAACTAGAATCGAGGAGTACCCGTAAATAAATGGGGATGAGACAAAAACACTTTTTCCCCACCCCCAATATACGGCTTAAGCTAGCAACATACACCATGAGGTGTCAAACCTTAAGAAGTAAGCTAAGACACATGTCTTAGCCACTTCATAAACAAGCTACAACAACAAAACCACTCACATAAACTAACAAACTCATTTGCAACTCATGCAAACCACCAAAACACTCTCTTCTCACTTACTCTTTCCGTCCCAGACTCACCACCATAACCAACCATTTGATCAAATTTAACCATAAAATCTTATGTTATTTACACATATGATGAAAACCTTTTGAAGCTCTATTGATTGGTGGTGATTTTAACATCCAAAGAGGAGATTTGTTGGTGTCTTAGGGCTGATTTTCCACAAGGTTTTCTTGAATATTGGTGATCTTGAAGTTGATATTGGTGTACCACAAGTTTTGCCAACAAAAGTCAAGATTGATCTTAACTTTCATAATCTTGGTGGTAACAAGATCATCCTTCCCATTTCCTTGTTATTTTTGTAAATGTAAATTGTATTTTATTTCTTGATGTATATGTATATGATGATGTATGATGATAAAAATGTTATGTGGGTATCATGTGTTGTTAAACTTGATTAAAAAGATGGAAAGCTACATGAAAAGTTGTTAAAATTATGCTTAAAATAGTAGGCTGTATAAAACAGTAAAGAGCCTTATGATAAATTGATAAAATAGCTTGGATAAATTAATATACAGTAATATATGAGACTTGTACATACGTGAGAGTTGGCCACACAATGGAATCAATAAAAAGAGTGAGATATAATCAAAACAATATTGAAGTTTAAATCTGAGTAGTCTGTTTTGGACGGCTTGTTAGAGAAATTTAGAGATTGATTGAGCAGTAGTTAAATCTAAGTTAATTGTAGAACATAATATTTTGTTTGTGTCACCCAAAAATGAGCTTCTATCTCCTTGTAGAACTCAAGATATGGTAAAAATGGTGAAAGTGAAAATAATAATCAGATTTGTAAAATAGAAGTATATAGTATAATATTAGCACTCAAATTAATATAATATAAAATGCATACCTAAAACCCACTAACTTATATATTACATATAAATAAGTATGTTCTTTAATAAATAAAAGGGACATTTTATAAAAATTAAAAATTGATAAGTTTTATAAGTTATAAAACTAAAAACATAAGTTTTACGTCTTTTCGGCTAAAACCGTAAAACTAACGTCTTCGTCAAATAAATCTTAGACGGTCGGACCCGTCTAATGTAAATTTTTATAACTCATATACTTATGTATAAGTATATTTGACAAGTAAAAAACGATAAAACCCGAGCGTTATAACTTATGGTCATTAACGGGCCAAATTAGCCTTATTTGACTATTAACCCAACTAATTTGGCTAAACTCTAATGGACTTACTCATTGGGCTTAACCCACTTGGGCCCGACATGTAAGCATAAGGCTGAGGTTAAAAGTATAAAAATGGACTAATAGAATGTAATGGGCTTATTGGGTCCTGACATGTAAACAAGTTAAACTAGTGAAACTAGTATAAAAATTTACCAACACATAACACTATAATGAGTGAATAAAAATGTACAATCCCACTTGATCATCATCATATTTATAAAATCATCATATGTATACATAGCTATTTTTTTTATGAAGTCATTGGACAAAAATTTAAGACCGAGTATTATTTGTCTAGGTTTCCGTGATTGAAGCACGTACCGTACATCCAAATCGCCGATAACCCGCCTTTCCCAATCAACGTGAGTTCATAGCCTCGCACTCCTTTAAATGTTTTATGAAATGTTTTATAAACCTGCGAGGAAGAAAACATGTTAGTTTTTAATTAAATAGGACACCAGTTGTCCCGACTGTTTGCTTATTGATTTGGACACGAATGATTGTATGACCCGATGAATGATTATATGACCCGATGAATAAAATGAAATGGATTATTATTAGTTAGGTTATGTCACTAAAATTCCCATTAGCATGAATTGTGAACTACCTGGATTTGGTAGACGCTTATGCATATAATAGTACTATTTGGGGAAGATCACCTCAGTTCGCGCCTTGACGGTTGATCCCCGTCGTGCCACATTGATTGGTAAGCGAATTTATGTATGAGAAGATTTATATAAGTGATAGGTGTGTAAACACCCATCCTTTTTACCAATTAATTACAATAATAACCGAGCCAAAACGTGTATTTTATGTCTTTTATGTCGGAATTATGCGTGGTTTGTGTTTTTGTTGTGATTTAGGACGAAAAGGTGAAAATGGAGAAAACACGGGCATTTACGGGCTTTTATTGAAGAAAAAGATGAATGACGAAGTCGAGAAGTTAAGAGTGCAAAAAGAACGGAAGTCCAAGACCAATTTGGAAGATTTATCGAAGAAAAAGTCAAAAGATGAAGTTTATCAAAAGCCGAAAAACTCAAGTCTAATTTATTGAAGAATTAAAAGACGAGTTTAAAGAAATCCCGAGCCAAAAGTCATTAAAGTCCAAGATTAAAGAAGATTTAAAGGCTTAAGGACCAATGGTGAAATTAACAAAAGATTAAGAAGAGAAGGACTAAGCATGCAATTAAGGAGAAAGGAAAGAGGGGAGGAAGCTTCCTAAGCACTCCTTAATCCTCCCTTATATATAGTTTAGGATGTTAATCATTTTTCTTTGTTGGGTGGCTTGACAAACCATTTCTTCCACTTTAAATTTATGCACATTTAATTTTATGTCCATTTACATTAATTGTCTTGCATCTTAATTACCATTTAATTTCAAGTAAGTGTTCTTTTAATTCTTGTTAATCTTTATCTTTATTGTTTGATCTCATCCTACCTTTCTTTAATCTTTGATTTTTATGTTTATGTTCATGTTCATGTTCTTATTTTGATCAAAGTGGGTTTTGATTATTTTTGGTTAATTTTGTTAGTTTTGTTGATTTGGATTGTTTGTTTATGTTTAGTAGATGTTTTGTGATTAGTTTGATTTAATCTTTTGTTTGATTTAGTTAAATTGTGATTAGATTCGTGTGTTATTGTGTTACCTGTTCTTCGGGGCGTTTGTTTTCCTATTTCTGATCTTTCCCAGGTAAGTTCCGGATCAGCAAGAACTTCCGAACCAAAAGTTCCGAGCAGAAAAGTTCTGAACCAGAAAACTTCCGGATCAAGGAGTTCCGATTCAGAAAACTTCGGATCAAGGAGTTCCGAACCAGAGAGTTGTTCATTCGGAAGTATTCCGATCCGATTGAAGTTCCGAACCAATTGATCACTCTTTCATTCGGAACATTCAGTTCCGAACCAAGAAGTTCCGAACCAGGAGCTGTTCATTCGGAAGTATTCCGAACCAGACTTTTGGAAAGGTTCCGAATCAAGAACTTCCGAACCAAAGTTCCGAACCAGGGCTTGTTTGAGAAGTTCTGATCCAATTGAGTTCCGAATCAGTAAAGTTCCGAACGAAGGATTGTTCTGGATAAGTGACATATTCAGAATAGAAAATTTGTTCCGGATCAAGGATTTTGGTAAATATTCCGAGTGAAGAAGAATCATTCCGAATGAAGGTGACATTCCGGATGAGTGATTGTTCCGAACGAAGGATTATTCCGAATGAGCTGTTTTAAGGTTCTTTTTAGTCTTTGTCTTGATTTTTAATTTTAAGCTTTATTTTTCCTGCCTCTTTCCTTAGTTGCACTTTAAGTTAATTTTTCCTTAGATTTATTTTAGCCTTGCCTTAGTTTAAGTTTTAGTTGCGTTTTAAGTTTGCCTTAGATAGATTTAAGTTTGCGTCATTTACTTTAATTGCCCTTTTAATTTCTCGTCACGCTTTTAAATACTTGTCATATATTTTAAAATAGACCTAGATTTAAATTAATTGCCCTTTACTTTAATAGTTTTGCACATTTTATTTAAAACAACCAAAAATATTTGTTTCACCAAAAACAATAGAGTCATACTTTATGCCGGAAATCAATTCGTTAAGATACCTAGAAAACGAACAATTTAACTGAGTAAAAACCTATTCAATCAAATGGCGCCGCTGCCGGCTCTTTTCGTAAAGATTAACGGTTTTCTGTGAAAGACGCGTTGCTTTTTGGGATCCGTTCACTTGCGAGCGTTATTTTTTCTTGCATATAAAAAAATTCAAAAAAAAAAAAAAAAACCATAAAAATTACAAATTCATAAAAAACCATAAAAATTAAAAATTTCAAAAATCCAAAAAGATTTTATCTTTATTGTGTATATATATTGTCTTTGTGTTTGGTTTCTTTTTCTTTTGCATTTTCAGGTGTATGCGTACTAGATCTTCTAATTTTCAAGAGCCCGATACTCAAGAAGATTTAAGTATGTCAGGTATTAACAACAATAATAATCCACCGCACCTCAAAAATAACAACAATGTTCTTCCACAACCCGATCTTCGGACAATGGAGGAGCTTTGTCAACCTACCATGTTTGGACGAGGAGGACCGATTGCGCCGATGCAAATCACGGCTCCGGAGTTTCCGTTGAAGCACCACATGATTCAGCAAGTGCAAACAAATCCTTTCCGTGGATTGCCTGATGATGATGCCAACAAACACCTCGACAAGTTCATTACAATCACCCAAAGCATGAAGTTACCTAGTGCCACAATGGATGTTCTTCGCCTACAACTCTTCCCACATACTTTATCACATCATGCCGAGAAATGGTTTGATCGTCTCCCGAAGAATTCTATTCATACTTGGGATGACATGACTCAACGCTTTTTGTCGCGCTACTTTCCACCATCCATGGTCACAAGCCTTCGCAATCAAATCAGCGGTTTCATGCAAGATCCTGATGAATCTCTTTTTGATGCTTGGGAAAGATATAATGTCTTGATTGATCGTTGTCCAAACCACAACATGCTCCCTGTGACCTTAATAGATACTTTCTACCACGGATTGACTTTTGGTGATCGTGATACGATTAATGTTGCCGCCGGTGGCACATTCATGAAAAGGAGACCCGAGGAGTGTAGAGAGCTAATTGAGAACATGACTACTCACCATAAAAACTGGGATTCCTCTGCTTCTTCAAGGAACAACCCGAGAGTCAATGTTTCTTCTACCTCAGCAAACCCTGATATGACCGAACTCACCCGCATAATGACTGAAATGAGCAAAAGTATCACGCTTCTCGCTTCAAACCAACAACAACAACAAGTTAAAGCGGTTGCTAATCCTTGTGAAACATGCGGCGGTCCTCACTCATATACCGATTGTCCTTCTACACAAGGAAATCCGGAAAATGTGTATGCAGCTTATGGTAATTATTCACCGGAACATTACCAAGCTCGACCACAAGGGGATAGAAATTTGCTCAGTTACCGATCTAACAACTACCTTTCACCCGGTTTTTCTCCTCAAAACCAAAACCCCGCCAACAACTATAATAGAAGCAACCAAATCCCACCACGAGCTTCTAATCCTTATCACCCACCCGCTCAACAAACCCCACCCATTAACCACGATGTTGAAGCCATCATGAGAACCCAAGGTGAGCAAATCAAGAATCTGCAGAGCCAAATTATCAATCTGAAAGGAGATATCACAAAGCAAGGAAATGAGATTAGATTCGAGCTTCGAGATAATATCCAATCCTCCTTCAGCAATCAAACCAATGATTTGAAGAATATGCTTGCTAGTTTCTTACCCGCAGCTCAACCTTCTACTTCGTGTTCTCTACCTTCAAACACCGTCACCAATCCGCGAGCAAATGTGAGTGCTATTACTACTCGTAGTGGAATTACCATTGTTGATCCACCAATCCCGCCCCCATCATCTACACCTCCTCCACCACCATTTATCCCTATTCCTCCTACACCTAGTATTAGTGCACCATTACCGTCTCCGCCTCGTCATGACGATGTATCTAGGAAGGACCCTTCAACATCTCAACTTTTACCTGCTACGCCTTCACCTTCACCACCCAAACCCAATATCCCTTATCCTTCACGTTTAGGCAAGAACAAAATGCTAACCAAGGATGACTCTGAAGTGTTACGCTATGTGAAGATGATCTATCAAATGAACTTCAACATTAGCTTTCTTGAAGCACTTGTCCACATGCCCAAATTTGTTAAAGCATTTAAGGAATTGCTTAACAAGAAGGAGAAGCTGATTGAGCTCGCTAACACACGCTTAAATGAAAACTGCTCTGTAGTTATTCTTAAAGAAATTCCGGAAAAGCTTGGAGATCCCGGTCGTTTTGTGTTGCCTTGCGTGTTCAACAAAACTGAAGAACTTACTGCCCTTGCTGATCTCGGGTCTAGTATTAACCTTATGCCTTTGAGTGTTTGGAAAACACTATCATTGCCCGACCTCACTCCAACAAAGATGACTCTTGAACTTGCAAATCTCACTCTCGCTTACCCCGTTGGTATAGCCGAATATGTGTTCATCAAAGTTGGCACATTTACTTTCTCGGTCGATTTTGTCGTCGTTGATTATGAAATGGACCCTCGTATTCCTTTAATACTTGGTCGGCCATTCTTGAGAACCGGACGAGCTCTTGTCGATGTTGCCGAAGGTGAGTTAATCTTAAGAGTCAGGGATGATGCGCAAGTTTTTAAAATGGGGAAGCTTACAAGCAAATACTTTGGACGAGAATCCGTGAATATGATTAATGTGCTCGATGATTTTGTCATCTACAACAATCCGCTATTCGATTCTTGCATTGATAATCCGCTTTTTCAAGATTATTCTCTATCCAATTTGGAACCTTCTCCCATTTATGATTCTCCACCGATCTTTGATGCTTATGATGATGATGAGTCTAGCTCAGATTCGGATGATTATGACGACCTTACTTCTGAGTATCCCGATTTGCCCACGTATGATGATTTCGATGAGGCTGATACTCTTTCGAGCGATTATTCACATGTTGAAGATCCTCCGCCATCACTCGATCCTACTTTGGACGATTACTCATTTGAGGAAGACTTCTCTACGTTTCTCAACACTTACTTTTCTCATGAGAGTGATGCTCCTCATTATGATTTTGAAGATTATCGTCTTGATCCTACTTTAGATTTGAAGAACATTCTTTCAAAGGAGAAGAAACCGGTCGACACCAATATCCGCAGCACATATGATTTAACACCTCTTTGTCCCCCTTATGAGGACGAGGTTTTGCTTCTTCGCAGATCATCTTCACACTCTGCTGAGCCTGAGTGCTATTTTCCCCTAAAGGAAAAGGTGTTCGACCCCGGTATTGAAATCTTTAAGCCATCTCAGTATCCACCTGATGAAATAAAAGGAAATATCTTTGTAAATTTTGAAGACATGTCTGCACCACTTCATCCTTGCTTCCACCGTGCTCCATCGCTGCTTAAGGGAACCTTGCCTACTCTTCTTTGGCTTGCCTTGTTCGCCTTAAGCTTGTGCTATTTGATGGACGAAAACTATGTTTTTGATCCTGGTGGATATGTTTCATGCTTCTTCCTATGATGATCAATGTCGAGTCAGGCTCACGACTCAGTAATCCAAAATCAAGCGCTTCTTGGGAGGCAACCCATGTATCTATCTTTTCGCTTTCTTTATCCTAAGTGTAGGGGAGACCCGTTAGTGTTTGCTATTTCCTCTCCTCTCTTAATCAGGGATTCGAGCTTCAAAGACACACTATTGATGGTTCTTGACGACCCGTGATTCCGTGTTCCATTATCCCGGTTCTATCCTAAACTCTTTTCGATTCACTATTTTATATTTTCTCAATATTAAAATAGGAATCTCGTTAGTTGTCTATTCCTTAGAGAGATTTAAACAAAGTGCACAATGTCCTAAGTGTAGGGGAGTTTACTCCCACATGCTTAAACATTGAGGACAATGTTTATATTAAGTGTAGGGGGGACTTCTATCGAAGTTAAGTGGTCTTTTCCTTGTATTTGTCCTCAGTTTAACCGGAAAATCAATTTTTCGACATTTTTCAAAATTTTTTATCTATTTTGGCCTATTAGTTTTGCCCTTTGTATAGTTATTTTCTTTCCTTATTAGATAAATCTTTAATAAAGTGGTTTTAATTTTCAAACGTTGTGAATCTTTTGACTCAGCCCGAGTTTACTTATCTAAGTTACTCTAGCTAGTATCCTTAACATGTTTAAGGCAAGTTTTGCTAGGCTTTTATATAGGGAGCTATAAAACGCGAAAGTCTTAACTCTCACTGGTTAAGAACAAGAACTTTTCGCAAGTTCCAATAATTGATCCTAAAGAGTAGTTTATCAAGGGAACTTTAAAACGCGATTTCTAAACTTGAAAAAGTCTAAGAATTTGCATCCACGAGTCTCATTCCTTGAGATTTTAAACTGTGGAGAACGAAAGATGATAGAGCTAATTATAAGTTCGGTATTCTTTCGGGAATTTATGTGAGTTAATTATAAGCCTATTCTCCCATCGCTTGTTAATTAATTTATCTGCAATAAATAAGGTTGTACGATTTGAAAAGTTACTTAGCTTCTAGCCCAAGATCGTTTAAAAGTTGCTCGGTATGGATTAGAGTTCATAGCCAAGGCATAACTTATTGAAGCGGGATGCGAAGATTGGCGAGTCCGAAAAGGCCCTAACAAGGCATGAGGGCTATATTTTGTTGCTAAAGATCCAAAAGTGATGTGAAGAATCATTTATCGAAAATCAATATGAAGGATTGAGACACACGACGAAAAGCAAAAACTCCCCAAAAGTCATGGAGAAGTCTATCCGAAAAGGCCCTAACAAGGTATGAGGATAAATAGATCCAAGTCCAAAAAGGAGGCGGATCGTTGTATATCAAAGTCCAAAATAAAGATTGGAGAAAAATGAAGAAGTCATGGTCCATTTATGAAGAATCTCTCAAAACTTCAATTGAAGAAATTCCTATTATGAAGAGAAGGCCATTATTTCATGAACGTCTCTCAAGATTTGAAGTATGAAGTCGCTGCCAAATATCGGTCCGAGAAAGATCTCAAATCGCGAAGCGAGTTATGCCAAGATATGAACTTTATGAGGTCCCGAGAAGCAGTTTTAAAAGATTTTGTCCTTTAGCTAACTATTGATTAAATCGTTCACTTTATTTTTGGCCTAATAAACTATCGAAATAAGTCAAATAATGTATCCTCGTGATCATTCAAGACAACAATAAAATATAAGAGATACACCTAGGAATAAGGGAGTCTAAGTGAATAATTGGCCCACATGAGTTCGTGCTAGTTTGCTAACTTATAATAACAATGATCTCGTTTTTAAGCTTGGTTTGGAGAAAGTGAAAACTTGAGGATGATGATTATTCATAATTTTTCCAAAACCCAAGGTATGCTCTTTGATTTCTTTACTTTGAATGTTTATAGTTTTCAATCTCTTTAATAAAGGCCAACGTAGATTGATTATGATGAAAAATGTAAACTGGCTTTGTAACTAATGCATTGCATGAGGACATTGCAATGGTCAAGTGTAGGGGATTTGATAGGTGTGTAAAAACCCATCCTTTTTACCACTTAATTACAATAATAACCGAGCCAAAACGTGTATTTTATGTCTTTTATGTCGGAATTATGCGTGGTTTGTGTTTTTGTTGTGATTTAGGACGAAAAGGTGAAAAGTGGAGAAAACACGGGCATTTACGGGCTTTTATTGAAGAAAAAGATGAAAGACGAAGTCGAGAAGTCAAGAGTGCAAAAAGAACGGAAGTCCAAGACCAATTCTGAAGATTTATCAAAGAAAAAGTCAAAAGACGAAGTTTATCAAAAGCCGAAAAACTCAAGTCTAACTTATTGAGGAAAATTAAAAGAC
Source organism: Glebionis coronaria (assembly GCA_025667525.1). NCBI lineage: Eukaryota > Viridiplantae > Streptophyta > Magnoliopsida > Asterales > Asteraceae > Glebionis > Glebionis coronaria. Next base: position 393,138,710 of record CM046876.1, on the reverse strand, counting down.
GAGTTCAAAGAAATCCCGAGCCAAAAGTCATTAAATTCCAAGATTAAAGAAGATTTAAAGGCTTAAGGACCAATGGTGCAATTAACAAAAGATTAAGAAGAGAAGGACTAAGCATGCAATTAAGGAGAAAGGAAAGAGGGGAGGAAGCTTCCTAAGTACTCCTTAATCCTCCCCTATATATAGTTTAGGATGCTAATCATTTTTCTTTGTTGGGTGTCTTGACAAACCATTTCTTCCACTTTAAATTTATGCACATTTAATTTCATGTCCATTTACATTAATTGTCTTGCACCTTAATTACCATTTAATTTCAAGTAAGTGTTCTTTTAATTCTTGTTAATCTTTATCTTTATTGTTTGATCTCATCCTACCTTTCTTTAATCTTTAATTTTTATGTTTATGTTCATGTTCATGTTCTTATTTTGATCAAAGTGGGTTTTGATTATTTTTGGTTAATTTTGTTAGATTTGTTTATTTGGATTGTTTGTTTATGTTTAGTAGATGTTTTGTGATTAGTTTTATTTAATCTTTTGTTTGATTTAGTTAAATTGTGATTAGATTCGTGTGTTATTGTGTTCCCTGTTCTTCGGGGCGTTTGTTTTCCTGTTTCTGATCTTTCCCAGGTAAGTTCCGGATCAGCAAGAACTTCTGAACCAAAAGTTCCGAGCAGAAAAGTTCCGAACCAGAAAACTTCCGGATCAAGGAGTTCCGATTCAGAAAACTTCCGGATCAAGGAGTTCCGAACCAGAGAGTTGTTCATTCGTAAGTATTCCGGTCCGATTGAAGTTCCGAACCAATTGATCACTCTTTCATTCGGAACATTCAGTTCCGAACCAAGAAGTTCCGAACCAGGAGCTGTTCATTCGGAAGTATTCCAAACCAGACTTTTGGAAAGGTTCCGAATCAAGAACTTCCGAACCAAAGTTCAGAACCAGGGCTTGTTTGAGAAGTTCCGATCCAATTGAGATCCGAATCAGTAAAGTTCCGAACGAAGGATTGTTCTGGATAAGTGACATATTCAGAATAGAAAATTTGTTCCGGATCAAGGATTTTGTTAAATATTCCGAGTGAAGAAGAATCATTCCGAACGAAGGTGACATTCCGGATGAGTGATTGTTCCGAACGAAGGATTATTCCGAATGACCTGTTTTAAGGTTCTTTTTAGTCTTTGTCTTGATTTTTAATTTTAAGCTTTATTTTTCCTGCCTCTTTCCTTAGTTGCACTTTAAGTTAATTTTGCCTTATATTTTTTTAGCCTTGCCTTAGTTTAAGTTTTAGTTGCGTTTTAAGTTTGCCTTAGATAGATTTAAGTTTGCGTCATTTACTTTAATTGCCCTTTTAATTTCTCGTCACGCTTTTAAATACTTGTCATTTATTTTAAATTAGACCTAGATTTAAATTAATTGCCCTTTACTTTAGTAGTTTTGCACATTTTATTTAAAAACAACCAAAAATATTTGTTTCACCAAAAACAATAGAGTCATACTTTAAGCCAGAAATCAATTCGATAAGATACCGAGAAAACGAACAATTTAACATGAGCAAAATCTAGCTATCAATAAGCGTGATTATTGTGACGACACGCTGTTTTAGATGGGAAAATGAGTTTCAGGTTAGTTACCCGTTTTTTGGTATAATAAGGTAGCAATGTCAGGCGGCTTATAATAATCCAATAACGAAAATACTGCTATACGCATTGAATTCCAATATATTGCCTGACTAGCAATACGGGGTCTTATTATTGATATTATGTTCGTGTTTTGGTTTTACATAACCATATTCATATAACGGTTTTTATTTAACTCTATACAACGTTATAAAACGTATTGTATGATGTTTTTACGACATTGGTTCGTATAATGGTTTTGAAGGCAAAAGCCTATAGTATGATTTACATCAAAGATTTGTATGAAATGTTTTTGGCTTATTTTATGGCCTATTACAAAGATTTGTACAAAATGATTTTCGGTAATAATTATATACCGATGATATCTATGAATTCACTCGGCGTTTTCGCTGACCTGTTCTTTTAACATGTTTTATCTCAGGTACTTGAAGGTAATTCTCGGGAGGACGACAAGAATTCATGGCCAGCACTTAAATAACAATTTCCATTCAAATGTTTTGTAAAAATTGTATGAAATACTATGACTTGGGACCTATGTAACTTGATATTCATGAATGGAAAATGCTTTATTATTAAACGAAGCGTTTTTATGCGTTGTCTATGATTTGAGTAATGTGCTATCCCGTAACACCAACGACTCTTCCGCTGAACTAAAGTATGAATATTTGGGGGTGTTACATTTTGGGTCGGACGTATATCAATTGTGGGCGGTTTTTCGAGTAATGGATAAGATGGTTAATTAGGATTAAAACCGTGCTTCCTTATTTTGAGATTTTACACTTATTATATTTCTCGCTTTAAATAATGACTAATTTGCCAAATAGCAATTTGCTTAAATAATTAACGGTCATAGAGGCATAATAAGTGGAGGTATAATGGTAACACAATTAATCTATATGAATAAGTTGACGCACTTTCACTTATGGATAACAATGATCTAGTTTTTAAGCTTGGTATGGGGAAAGTGAAACTTGAGGATGATAAGTGTTCATGGTACCAAAGCCCTAATTAAAGTCTTTGATTTCTTTATCAGTTATTTCTATCAAAACAATTTCAAGAAAAATCAAAAAATATATAAATAAAATTCTTTTCCTTTGCATTGTATAAATCAAGATCATGCATCATATAGTGTAGTGTAGTGTAATAGCATAATTATAAGAAAAGTGTAAATTGGTGCTTTAAAATGTGGCATTCCATGAGGTCATGGCAATGATCAAGTGTAGGGGATTTGATATGAGTGAAATATCATATCAATGATATCATAAGTAACCCTAAAATACAAAGTAAAATACCTGATTTTGATTTATAAAAGCAGTATTATGGGTATACTTTGTTCTTTGTGCTTGTGTAGGTAAAAAGACACAAATATGAAGCAAAAAAGGAAATCAAGCAATTATTGATGAAGAAAAGACAAAAGGAGGATGAAAAGTGACAAGTCAAACAAAGTCAAAGGACCTTTCTTGACAACTTTGAAAGTAGAAGGACTAAAAGTGCAAATTTGGAAAAGTCAAGAACAAAGTCAAACATGGTCAAAAGTCAAGTCAACAAGTCTAGGGATCATTTGTGTGCAAGTATGAAGTTAAATGGGCCAAAATTGACAAGTTGGTGAAGGTCCTAGTTCAAGTTTTAAAGCTGAAAACAAGAAGGGCCAAATCTGCCAAAAAGGAAAGAATTTTCAAGTTTAATCCGAGTGAGAAGATTTCAGCAAATGATAAGGCTTTATTCGTTTGAACAGGATCACCAACTCACCCTATTAAATATAGAGAGAGAGTTAGTGGCGAATCACAACAGTAGCCTCATCAACCAATCATTTTTACTAAACGGATAATGATCCGTGTATTTATTTTTATCTAATAAACACATTACACGTGTCATACTTGAGCCCAGAACGTGGATATTGATAGAGACACTTTCATGAGAAGCTCTCAACATGAAAAGTGTTCGCAAGAGGAAGACGAAGCCATTCCAAGCAACCAATTAAACTGAAATCCATTCAAAAAGAAATCCCCAATTGTGTTCTTCAACTGCATATTTCAATAAATCAATTCAAGCCACGTGGAAGCTGGGGATTGGTTGCTACACGTCATTCATCCTCACCAACACTCAACTGCACTCTATAAATACCCCCGATGTATTCATTTCTTGTAGTTGTAGAAAAGTGTGAAAACACACACACTTTTAATCTCTCTCTCTTTATCAATTAAAATTTCAGGTAGAAACTTCTCTCAAGTGTCTGACAAACAGTTGAGAGAGTTAGTTAGCATTTGTAACCATTTTGTAACAGAATTTACCCATTAATGAAAGTTCACTTTTCCTAAATCTACCTTTCACTCTCATTCTTACTTCAATATGCTACTCTACTGTTCCTATTATTGATCTTGTTGTTCTAATTGAACAAATGAGATGATTTGAGTTCTGTTTGGAAGTTGGTTCATGTTCAGAATCGTTCTAAGCTCACAGCCTAGCCATTTTCATGATCAAACACTTGTAGCAGGGTTGATTTGATGATGTTGATGGTGAATGATGATGTGTAGCTGTTGTAGATGATAGAATTGGTGGTGGTTAGAGGTTAAGTGAGCTCAGCGCTCCAATTCATCCCCAAAGTAGCCTACAAACTTTCCAATAACTTTCTCTTTGATAAATTCCCCTCAAAAGTATACCGCATGCTCAATTCTATTTCTTTAGTGTAAAGAACATGATGATGCCTGTTACTTGCTTATTTTCAGCTATTTGATTTGTTGTGAGTGCTAGTTTTCATTATCTGTTAGCTTTTCTTAATTCTCATAGCTTAATCATAGTTCTTTTCTGTTAAGTGGTGTTTGGATTAGTATTAAATTGTTGAATCAGTTGTTGGAAGTTGTTGTTTAGAGTATACATTCACTCACTAGACCAGTACAAGTAAACTTGTAAGCTTTTGAAGTCAATCAAATAGTCAAAGAGGCAAATTGCCATAAAACACTTTGGGTTAACTCTCTCAGTCAAAACATGCTTGATTCAATCACATGCCATTTCTTGGATAATTTGTTTTAGGAGTTGATTTTTGTTGCTGAGTGTAGCAGAACAGATAAGCTTTACATCCATACCAAGTATACCATACAATATTCTATATTCAACTAGAAATAATCAGTTGAATAAGTTGTTGAGCAATGATCAGTTTCTGTAATAAGGCCTTAACTAATTAGCATTTCCCACTAATCCACTTCATTAATCTTGTGATTTTCTTGAATATTATTATTGCACAAGTGTTTCTAAGTAGATTTGGAACTTTTCAGATTTTTGTCAAAAATTTGTCAACGAAAATCAAATAAGCCCAATTTGCTTAATTCAACATTCCAGCTTATTCACTTAATGAAATCTGATAATTCTTGACATTACATGCTTCTTTAAGCTTGATCTACCATTTTCATTAAAAAAATCAAAGTGTGCTTGTCTAGATAAGCTTGGTAGCTTATTTTGAGCTTATTCCAATAAGCTAACTTGAGTTCTAGTATGATTTTGCTTATTTCCTTTAAGCTGACTAAGTGAAATTCAATTTTAAAACTTTTGGAACAAACTAGAGCTTTTGAGATTTACAAATAAGCTAGAACGAGCTTAATTTGTTAGTTAACCCGTTTTCACTAAATACTTTGTTTCAATTGCAAGATAGTCCCTAAAGTTTAGGGAATTTTGTAAATAGCTTTTATTAGTTAATTTTCTAGGGTTTGCATATTTAGGTCGCATGAATTTCAAATTAGTTACATTTTGGTTAGGCAGTTTTCAAATTTGTTACTAGTTTGTTATAGTTGGTTAATATTTTCAATTTCAGTCCTTTTAGTTTGTAAATTTACATTTCAAGTCCTTATACTTTTCATACTTTATATTTTGAGCAATTTTAAAATTTGAGCCATTTTACAATTTGAGCATTAAATACTTGTACAGTTTGCTTTAATTGTGGTGAATGCACTTTGTGTTAGATTAGTACGGATACGTAGTTATAATATTTTTACCATTTTTTACGTGCTTTGTTGAAAAAGACCTAGATTACCAAAAAATTTATAAAATCTAAAACCAAAAACAATTTGTGAACTATAAATCTTTTGGACAATCAATTCGTTTTGAGTTGGGAATTACGAACTAAAAAAGGACATATTAACTGTAACACCCCCAAATTTACACAATTCAATACAGCGGAAGACTCGTTGGTGTTACGGGATAGAACATTACTCACATCATAGACAACGCTTAAAAATCACGTCGTTTAGTAGTAAAACATTTCCATTCATAAATATCAAATTTACATAGGTCCCAAGTCATTGTATTTCATATAAGTTTTACCAAGCATTTGAATGGAAATTATTATTTAAGTGCGGGCCATGAATTCCTGTTGTCTTCCCGAGAATTACCTTCAAGTACCTGAGACAAAACATGTTAAAAGAAAAGGTCAGCGATAACGCCGAGTGAATTCATAGAGTTTAATAAAACGATTAATATATCACCGATATATAATTATTACCGAAAATCATTTTGTATCTTTGTAATAGGCCATAAAATAGCCAAAGTCATTTTTATACAAATCTTTATCAAAATCATAATATAGGCTTTTTCCTTCAAAATCATTATACGAACCAAAGTCGTAAAAATATCATACAATACGTTTTATAACGTTTTATAAAGTTAAATAAAAACTGTTCTATGAATATGGTTATGTAAAACCAAAACACGAACATAAAATCAATAATAAGACCCCGTATTGCTAGTCAGACAATATATCGTAATTCAGTGCGTATAGCAGTATTTCGTTATTTTGGATTATTATAAGCCGCATGACATTGTTACCTTACTACAACAAACAACGGGTAGCTAACCCGAAACTCATTTACCCATCTAAATTAGCGTGTCGTCACAATAATCACACTTGTGTAAATCTTCTCATACATAAATTCGCTTACCAATCAATGTGGCACGACGGGGATCAACCGTCAAGGCGCGAACTAGGGTGATCGTCCCCAAATAGTACTATTTTATGCATAAGCGTCTACCAAATCCCGGTAGTTCACAATTCATGCTAATGGGACTTTTAGTCACATAACCTAATTTTAATAATCCATTTCATTTCATTTATCGGGTCGTATATTCATTCATCAGGTCATACAATCATTCGGGTACAAATCAATAAACAAACAATCGGGACAAATGGTGTCCTATTTTATCAAAATTAACATGTTATCTCCCTCGCGGGTTTATAAAACATTTCATAAAAAACATTTAAAAGAGTGCAAGGCTATGAACTCACGTTGATTGGGAAAGGCGGTTATCGGCGATTTGGATGTACGGTACGTGCTTCAATCACGGAAACCTAGACAAATAATACTTGTCTTAGACTCTTGTCCAATGACTTTATAAAAATAACAATTATGTATACATATGATGATTTTATATATATGATGATGATCAAGTGGGTTTATACAATCTCATTTACTCATTTTAGTGTTATGTGTTGGTATCTTTTATACTAGTTTACTAGTTTTACTTATTTACATGTTTTAGGTCCAATAAGCCTATTATAAGTCCATTACCTTAAATTAGACCATTTTATACTTTTATTATCAGTATTATAATTTACATGTTCGGCCCAAGTGGGTTAAGCCCGATAAGTAAATTTATAAGTGTTTAGCCCATTTAGTTGGATTATTAGTCCAATAATGCTAACTTAGCCCGTTAATGTCCATATGTTATTTAGTTCGGGTTTTATCGGTTTTTACTTGTATTAAGTACTTATATATCAGTATATGACTTTTAAAAAGTTTACATTACACGGGTCCGATCGTCTAAGTTTTAATTGACGAAAAACGTTAATTTTACGGTACTAGCCGAAAAGACGTAAAAATCATGTTTATAGTTTTTATAACTTATAAAACTTACCAAACTACCATTTTTTATATAATGTCCATTTATTTATCCTTATACATATTTATATAAATGAAATATATAAGTTAGTGGGTTTTAATTTCACATTTTATACTATATTATTTTGAGTGCATATATAATACTATTAAACTTTAATTTCACGAAATATGATTTTTAGTTTCACTTTCACCATTTCTATCATATCTTGAGTTATATAAGGAGATAGAAGCTCATTTTTAGATGACATAAACCTCATATTATGTGCTACAAATAAGTTAGTTATAGCTACTGCTCAATCCATGTGTAAGTATCCTTAACCGTCCCAACAAAACAGACTATTCAGATTGGTATACTAATTTTGTTTTGATCATATCTCACTCATTTTGATGATTCCATTGCATGGCCAACTCTCACATGTGTATGACATCTAATAATTAATGTAAATTGATTCCATAATGGCATTTTATGAGTTTAAAACTTGGTTACTTACTATTTTTATACAGCCATCATCTTAAGAAAGATTTTAACCTTGTTACCAATGGTTTTTCATCTTTTTAATCATATTTATCAACACTTGATCCCCACACAACATTTTTATCATCATATATTCATCATATACATATACAATAAGAAATAAAATACATTAGATCCTTACAAAAATAACAAGAAAAATGGAAAGGATGATCTTCTTTACCAACCAAGATTATATCTTGTTTTTAGATGACAACAAGTTGATGAACACCAAATATATCTTCAAGATCATCAACCACCAAGATGGTTTGTTGAGAAATCAGCCCTAGGACACAAGCAAATCACCTTCTTTGATGTTAATATGATCACCAATCAACAAGGCTTCAAGGTTTCTTCACGATATGAGTAGATAACACAAGATTTGTGGCTAGAATTGATCAAATGGGGTGTTTGTTCTTTGATTTGGGACGGCAAGAGGGGCGGGTGAGAGAGTATTTGTGAGTTTTTTGCATGAGTTTATGTGTGCAAATGGTAAGTCTTAGGTGGTTTTGTGGTTTTGGGTGGAAAGTTAGCTTACTTGTTAAGCTTTGCTTAACAAGTGTAAGCAACTAGCTACAATTTTGACACATCAAGTGATGTAGTGGCAAGTTTTGGCTGTCCCATATGAGTGGGGTGGGATAAACTTGTTTTGTCCCATCCCGCTAATTTACGGGTATTCCTCGATTCTAGTTTCCTCGATTTGCATGCCCTCGGGTCGTTTTACGAAAAAAGGTTTTATAAATTATGAATCAACGGCACAAAACGAATCTAATAAAAATTGTCTCATAAAAAACGGAGTTCAAAAACGTAAATACGTAATCCTAAGGTTTCCGGTTTATGAACCAACACAAATTTAAAATCTCAAAATAAAATTCACGGACAAATTTATTTTCTGAAATGTCGAACTGTCACCAAAGACGGTGTATGTAAATGTGAGCACGTAACGTAGAATCCTCTGGTTTAGACGTAGTCGATGCTACTTCAAGACGTAAATCCAAATTACTTCCCAAAAATAAGTGAGTTCATAATGTAACATTAAAATAATGTTTTTAAATAATACTTGAGAATAAAATATCAACCATAAATTGATGATTGTCACAGCATTTACCCCTAAACAGGATCTTTGTCCTCAAAGATCAATTTATCTTACTACTCGCTTCTTATAGAGTTAAAGTCATGTGGGTATTTCCTCCACATTCAGTCTTTTCTCACAAGTGTAATCCATTACAATACGCGAGTTTCATCAAACATAACTACGGGAATAAGATCAGGCTTAATGTTGACTTACTTTCTCTATCCATGTTTTTCATAGGTTTTTGATAAATGCAACTTTTCGCCGATCTAAACTTCATTAAGAAATAGTCAGATTTTCACTTGATAGACATTTTATCAAGTTAGATATAGGAATCATAATTCACGCAACCCTTGAAGTCCTAGGGTAGATCCAGCTTATATGCCTTTCAAACCAACTTTTACATCATCTCAATGGTCCCATTCAACGGGGACTTATTTCCCATGATCTTTCAGATCATCTATTCATTTTTTCCAAGGTGAAAATTTTTGGCATCACTTCGCTACCCATCCGGCACTTCAATATCTACACTTCATATTCACATAACCTCCTGCCCACTACTGGCAGTCAATAATCAGATCCTAATTTCAACAATCATTTCAGGTCTCGCGGGTTGGGTATTTTGCAAGGTTAGGTTGGTTACCATAAGAAACCTTAAACCTAAAAGACATGTCCAACTCACAGTGGGTGTATGTCGGGTGTCTTCATCCCAACTCCGGCTTACAGATGCTCTCATATTTAGATCCTAATAAGATTCGATCTCGATACTAATACGATAATTATCAATGATAATCTCTCCAAAGGAGAACAATTATAGTGTTTATTACCAAAAGTCAATCATTCAAGCATAAAACAACACTTCTGGTGTTTTGTATCATTACTTTACCTCGTCCCTTCGATTGGGGTGGTAAACAGTACTCTCATAAAGGTTCGTTCCCAATGAATTCTGAGCAAATGTCTAGAAATTCGATGCGAAGCGAGGATCTTGATAAAGATGTTCGATACAGGCACACTATGTTTACATAACTACTTTAAATACAAAAGAGTCAATTTCTTCATCAAGAATCTAGCATTATCATTAACGGGAATGATATTAGTAGATTTGGTCAGTCTGTCGATGATGACCCAAATCGAATCAAATTCAGATGATGACCTTTGCAATAGTTAGACGTTTACTAATGTATGAGGCGATGTCTGCCTTCATAAATTGTATCAGTACAACTTCTTCAAATAAAGATACATTTAATCAGAAATGACATGAATAGAATACTTAAACCTATGAGATTCCAACATAACTAAATCTCGAAATCCTCCATATTTCGGCCACCATATGCGGCCTTTTAATCATTTAACGCTATCGGCTTCTCAGTTCTAATGGTTCATATTAGCCGCGAACCCCTTTTTATTATCTATATTATCCTTCTTACAAGCATCCGCTATTTTTAAATTGTTCGGAAATTTATTTTGCACATTCATTATTAAGGAACACATCCTAATTGATTCTTTATCCTTTTTACATAATGCGTCAGTATTTAAATTCATCTTTCCTGATGAAATAATTATCATGTCTACAATTTACTCAGAAATTTTTTCTTCATATTTTATAAGTTTTAGTTTCGTCTCAACTATCATTTTTTTATCAGTTTTGCTCAATCCGACGTTTAAAGCGTCGATAAATATTACAAGTATTTAAATAATAAATATTATATTTTTTTTGAAACGTAAACGTAAAAAATTTAGGTTTCTTAGTTCGACCAATTATATGAAAATGTTCAAAATAAATTTGAATTTAATTAACACGATTTTTGTTGATTTATTAAAAATACTTAATAAGATCAGTAAATGTTCGAAAAATCTTTGTTTATACTTTGGTCAAAATTTTCTTAATTGAAAAGTAGAAATTATCGTTTCAAATTTCAAGTGATGGTTTAAATGGTTTCCTCAATCGCTCTTAGGTTGTCTTGAGGTATACACAAACATTTACCCCTAAACAGGAGTTTAGTTAAATGTTCTGGGTATAAGGGAATAATCCCTTAAAAATCCTTTGTTAAAACATTTGTCAAAACATATTTGAACTTTTCTTTTTGGTATATCTCAAAGCCTTAATGGCTCTAATCTTTGAAGAGTCAATATATTCCATTATCTATTAATTACACGGTCAATTAATATAAAGGATTAAGTCTTAAATCACATGTTAATTATTCAAGATACAGGTTTTCATTGTTCGGCCAATTCATGGCAATCTATAAATAATTATTAACTCCTTCTCATTCTTAGAAACAAACAAATGGTCCTTAATGATCACAAGCATGAATTTATCAAATTACAGCCTACACACGTGATTCACCAAATTTATGGATGCTACATGTGCATTGGTCAATCCAAACGACATCACGTGAATCTCATAATGTTCATTACGAGTTCTGAATGTAGTGATTGGAATAGATAATCTTTTTCGCAGACGCGAAGTTGATGATAACCATGTCGTAGATCAAATCTTTAGAACATACGCTAGAAGCTTGTAAATGATCGAACAAATCTATCATCTGGGTAGTGGATATAGATTTTGATCATCAATTTACCTAGTTCACGGTAATTCCACAAATATAAGGAATAATAACACCATAGCTCTTCATGATGACGAGCTCGGTAGAATAAAATCTTTCTCCGAAAACTCTCTCAGTTGTACGGTAATTCCTTTAATTTAGATGTTGCTAACGTACAGTGCACATGCCACAGGTGCAGCACCGGGAATATAATCAATACCAATTTCAACTTGCCTTAATGGCGAAAGTATAGGTAATTCACCAACAAATACCTCCTAAAGTTTCAGATAACGGAAACATCTTTTAATAAATTCATATTAGGTTCTTTCTAGATTATAATATTTATGACTAATTCACAACCATTCACAGTATAAATTCAAATCTAAATGCAGGATATGGTCATCCATCAAGAATTATTTAGATCACTTTTGATAATCAACATCTTATCATTTAGGGGAATTCTACTTGAGTTCCCATCAATTAAGACAATGTCGACCTGTCATAATCAATCAATCCATTCTACTGGCACTATCAAATTTCTAGTTTCATTACCGTTGATAAGATGCGAACTTCTCAAAAGACTAATAATAACTCATAATCCTTTACAAATTCAAGGATATATGGAGACACAACTACCATTAAAAGAGTAAGGTCAACGCATAATCTACGCGAAAGGATTTCAAATCAGATACAAATGAAAACATTAACGAATATGAATATATCCCATGTTTTCATAATTTGAGTACGCATTCGAAAGCTCCTCAGATCGTTACCCAGGTCATTCAAATGAAATTAAATCAAAAGAAATGATAGGAACGTCGATACATCCAGTCTGGTATCTACACTCGATAATCAGATACTTTTCCAAAGAATCACACCACGGGAGAATTGGACGAGAAGGGAATATCAATTGTCAAATAAGACAAATTCCACAGATGAGTAATCCGATGCAGAAGAATAAATAGTACAGGCACATATGTAGGTGTCCCTATCAATATGTCCCTATTTTTCACTTCTTGTAGATCTCATAAAATTTAATCTTTCGCAATCTTCCATGAAAATTTGATGTTTATTAATAATTTCATGGTGACTACTAATCAGTCTTGCATGGTCCCTTCCAAATTGTATGTAGGCGCGCAACTATATACAATTTTAAGATTAACGATGCAATACTCAGTTCGTTAAAACTTTGTCATCATGTTTAAAATATATATTCATGCTTAATTCAAAATGAATTTACAGATATGTTCTTTATCATGGAAACAATTAAGTTTCCAAGGTGTTTCATTAACAATGTTATTTCGATAACGATTACTTATAAATTTCACTTTAAATAATCCTTACGGTGATGAAAATTCAATCTTTATCAAGGGATACTGTTTTATCTTATAAAAACAATCAGTGATCTGTAAAATAGTGATGAAGAGTTGTTCACCAAGAACTAACTACAATATAATAGGAAATGAGCTTTAGCCAAATAATCATGAGGTTCATGATCTCGATGGCACTCAAAAAGAATAATCCACAACGTAACTCAATTCGAGATGAGTACTTGTTCAATGGTTTCATCCTAATGCGAACATTAGGATGAAGTAATAAAAGATAGATAACATCAATACATGTAGGATTTAGCAATCAAAGGTAGTCTTTTCATTAATCACAAACAAGTCAAAACTGTACCGTAACACATTACGTGTCACTATGTCATACAATTCCAAGAACTCATCCTACCAACTGATGTCTCAGTTAAGTTAGGGATTTTTAGAAGATACCACAATGAATACTAATCTACAAGAGTCATTAGGTGTTCCACATGTCCCGAAAGATCAATCGGTCCCAATTCAAAAGAAGATTTCTTCAATTTATTTATTAGACACTGGGCATCCTCGTCATTGGACAATGGCCTAGGAACAACACTTAACACGAATCAACAATCAATTAAAACCTTATAATTCAATCTCAGAACTTAACGACTTCCTCTTAACAATCTCTTATTCCAAACAAGTTAAATTTTTACTTCATTCAAGTTTCAACCAAATCATACTCAATGCGACATCCTACTTCATTCTCCAATACTTTCAACCTTATTCTTAAACCTTTAAAGTACAATAAAAGTTCGATATGATTAACACTTAATTTCCAGTCCTATAGCTCCTTCATCAATAGTTATCAAATGAGTCACTAATATGAAATGACTCACACATTCAATTAGACTTCTCGGAAAGGTACTAGTGGCATGAGGCTTTTGGGTAATGGTTCAAAGTGAAACATTCACCCTTTTGATTTCAATTTAAGAATTGGATGACAACGAATCAGATGACATCTTTCTAGGTGGTAACGTTTTGTCAAACTCCACTCTATAAGAAAAGATCGTCATGACATCGATATCAGTTTTAATCTCGCCAATTCTTCTTCAATATCACAATCAACTAATATCTACATTTCTACGAATATCAACCATTTTGTTGGGATCATAAATATCCACAACTTGGTTTAGATCTGGAATAGCTAGATTTCCTATAGGAATAACATAGATTAATTTACTAGGGGATTTAGGGTTCCTTGTGACAATCTATGTCGTATAAATACATCGTATAAATATAGAAATAATCATCAAACAATCATGTAATCAAATTACATCATATGTATATATATAATCCAAGTTATATATATATATATATATATATATATATATATATATATATATATATATATATATATATATATATATATATATATATATATATATATATATATATTAAAATAAAACTCCTTAATCTGGCCTTATCGGTAACTCGGGAATTCTTCGGCACCGTTATAGTCAAAAGATTTTTAGACATTTTGAGAAAAATGTTTATAGTTAAAAGATTTTGAAAAGTTTTATTCAAAACCTTGGTTTTAAAAATCTTTCGTTCTCTATAACGAGAGCTCTGATACCAAACTGTAACACCCTCAAATTTACACAATTCAATATAGCAGAAGACTCGTTGGTGTTACATGATAGCACATTACTCACATCATAGACAACGCTTAAAAATCGCGTCGTTTAGTATTAAAATATTTCCATTCATAATATCAAATTTACATAGGTCCCAAGTCATTGTATTTCATATAAGTTCTACAAAGCATTTAAATGGAAATTATTATATAAGTGTGGGCCATGAATTCTTGTTGTCTTCCCGAGAATTACCTTCAAGTACCTGAGACAAAACATGTTAAAGGAACAGGTCAGCAATAATGTCGAGTGAATTCATAGAGTTTAATAAAACCATTAATATATCATCAGTATATAATTATTACCGAAAATCATTTTGTACAAATCTTTGTAATAGGCCATAAAATAGCCAAAGTCATTTTTATACAAATCTTTATCAAAATCATAATATAGGCTTTTGCCTTCAAAATCATTATACGAACCAAAGTCGTAAAAACATCAAACAATACGTTTTATAACGTTGTATAAAGTTAAATAAAAACCGTTCTATGAATATGTTTATGTAAAACCAAAACACGAACATAAAATCAATAATAAGACCCTGTATTGCTAGTCAGGCATATATCATAATTCATTATTTTTGGATTATTATAAGCCGCATGACATTTTTACCTTACCACAGCAAACAACGGGTAGCTAACCCGAAACTCATTTGCCCATCTAAATTAGCGTGTCGTCACAATAATCATGCTTGTGTAAATCTTCTCATACATAAATTCGCTTACCAATCAATGTGGCACGACGGGGATCAACCATCAAGGCGCGAACTAGGGTGATCGTCTCCAAATAGTACTATTATATGCATAAGCGTCTACCAAATCCCGGTAGTTCATAATTCATGCTAATGGGACTTTTAGTGACATAACCTAACTTTAATAGTCCATTTCATTTCATTTATCGGGTCGTATATTCATTCATCGGGTTATACAATCATTCGGGTCCAAATCAATAAACAAACAATTGAGACAAATGGTGTCCTATTTTATATAAATTAACATGTTATCTCCCTCGCGGGTTTATAAAACATTTCATAAAAAAACATTTAAAAGAGTGCGGGGCTAGGAACTCATGTTGATTGGGAAAGGCGGTTATCGGCGATTTGGATGTGCGGTACGTGCTTTAATCACGGATACCTAGACAAATAATACTTGTCTTAGACTCTTGTCCAATGACTTTATAAAAATAACACTTATGTATACATATGATGATTTTATATATATGATGATGATCAAGTGGGTTTATACATTCTCATTTACTCATTTAGTGTTATGTGTTGGTAACTTTTATACTAGTTTACTAGTTTTACTTATTTACATGTTTTAGGTCCAATAAGCCTATTATAAGTCCATTACCTTAACTTAGACCATTTTATACTTTTATTATCAGTATTAGACTTTACATGTTGGGCCCAAGTAGGTTAAGCCCAATAAGTAAATTTATAAGTGTTTAGCCCATTTAGTTGGATTATTAGTCCAATAATGCTAACTTAGCGCGTTAATGTCCATATGTTATTTAGTTTGGGATTTATCGGTTTTTACTTGTATTAAGTACTTATATATCAGTATATGATTTTTAAAAAGTTTACATTAGACGGGTCCGATCGTCTAAGTTTTAATTGACGAAAAACGTTAATTTTACGGTACTAGCCGAAAAGACGTAAAAATCATGTTTATAGTTTTTATAACTTATAAAACTTACCAAACTACAATTTTTTATATAATGTCCATTTATTTATCCTTATACATATTTATATGAATGAAATATATAAGTTAGTGGGTTTTAATTTCACATTTTATACTATATTATTTTGAGTGCTTATATAATACTATTAAACTTTAATTTCACAAAATCTGATTTTTAGTTTCACTTTCACCATTTTTATCATATCATAGAGTTATATAAGGAAATAGAAGCTCATTTTTGGATGACATAAACTTCATATTATGTGCTACAAATAAGTTAGTTATAGCTACTGCTCAATCCATGTCTAAGTATCCTTAACAGTCCCTACTAAACAGACTATTCAGATTGGTATACTAATTTTGTTTTGATCATATCTCACTCATTTTGATGATTCCATTGCATGGCCAAATATCACATGTGTATGACATCTAATACTTACTGTAAATTGATTCCACCATGCCATTTTATCAGTTTATAACTTGGTTACTTACTGTTTTTATACAACCATCATTTTAAGCAAGATTTTAACCTTGTTACCTATGGTTTTTCATCTTTTTAATCATATTTATCAACACTTGATCCCCACACAACATTTTTATCATCATATATTAATCATATACATATACGTTAAGAAAAAAAATACATTTGATCTTTACAAAAATAACAAGAAAAATGGAAAGGATGATCTTCTTTACTAACCAAGATTATATCTTGTTTTTGGATGACAACAACTTGATGAACACCAAATTTATCTTCAAGATCATCAACCACCAAGATGGTTTGTTGAGAAATCAGCCTTATGACACAAGCAAATCACCTTATTTGATGTTAATATGATCACCAATCAACAAGGCTTCAAGGGTTCTTCATGATATGAGTAGATAACACAAGATTTGTGGCTAGAAGTGATCAAATGGGGTGTTTGTTCTTTGATTTGGGACGGAAAGAGGGGAGGTTGAGAGAGTATTCGTGAGTTATTTGTATGAGTTTATGTGTGCAAATAGTAAGTCTTAGGTGGTTTTGTGGTTTTGGGTGGAAAGTTAGCTTACTTGTTAAGCTTTGCTTAACAAGTGTAAGCAACTTGCTACAATTTTGAGACATCAAGTGATGTGGTGGCAAGTTTTGGCCGTCCCATATGAGTGGGGTGGGATAAACTTGTTTTGTCCCATCCCGCTAATTTACGGGTGTTCCTCGAATCTAGTTTCCTCGATTTGCGTGCCCTCGGGTCGTTTTACGAAAAACGTTTATATAAATTATGAATCAACGGCACAAAACGAATCTAATAAAAATTGTCTCATCAAAAACGGAGTTCAAAAACATAAATACGTAATCCTAAGGTTTTCGGTTTAGTCGTAAAGGACGTTAAGTTATAATCGTAAGTCCTAATCTCTTCTCGTAAATTTCTGAGTTTATGAACCAACACAAATTTAAAATCTCAAAATAATATTCACGGACAAATTTATTTTCTGAAATGTCAAACTGTCACCAAAGACGGTGTATGTAAACGTGAGCACGTAACGTAGAATCCTCCGGTTTAGACGTAGTCGATGCTACTTCAAGACGTAAATCTAAATTACTTCCAAAAAATAAGTGAGTTCATAATTTAACATTAAAATAATGTTTTTAAATAATACTTGAGAATGTAGTATCAACCATAAATTGACGGATTGTCACATTAACCACCAACCTACAGACTTCCTTGACTTCCTCCATGGAATCTTCTCTCAAATCCCTACTTTTGCAAATGCTGGGGAATGCTCTGTAAGCACATCTACCAGAAGTTATGAATCAGAGTCTTCAGTAGCACACGCCCTCTATCCTTACAGCAACTGTCAAGGTAAATGTTGCAGCCATTGTCAAAGCATCTGAACCATCAAGGCGCCTTCTTCAAGAGCTCCTTCAAGAAGAACTTAAGGAAATATGCATCTTTGTTCATCAAGAATTTGTTAAGTTCAACAAAGCAGGATCAGGCACAGCTACCTCTGGCGATGTACCTGAGGGGGAAAATTCTGCTACCGCCACCTCTGATGATGAACAAGCTGCTATGTCGGGAGCAGCCGCCCAAACAACCAAAACCTACAACACACCTAAGTTAACTATCTCCTACACCTACTCCTATCAGATCCTTCAAACCTACAACTGAAACAACAAGGGATAAGGGCAAAGGCATAGCCACTGATGAACCTGTCATATCATTGCAATTCCTACAAGAAGAAAGATGATCCACTAACAAGGTCTCTGACCTTAACAAATTTAGGAGTGCTGATGAGCCACCTATGACTCCTGAGCAAGCCAGAGCTCAAACGATTGAACAGAAAAGGCTCGCTGATATTAAGGCTGTTGAGCTCAAGAGAAAGGAAGCACTAAAGAAAATTCTTTCACCCTAATAACTAGATTTTACGTAGTTATGAATGTTCGTTGTTCTAGTCTTTTCGAATTGATCACTAGTTAAGAGTGCGACTCGGTCGTTCTTGGTGGAAAAATAAATGATTTGGTTATCTATTTTAAACTAAAAGCAAATAAGAAAATGTCGTTGAGTAAAATAAAAGCTTTAAAAATTAAACTAAAAATTACTAAAAAAACACTTAGTAAAAAATAGAGATTTCGCGAAGCGTGCAATTTCTTTGAAATTAAATCCTAACGAATTTAAAGCTTGAAAACTTTGTAAAACTAAAAACTTAAACCATCGGAATGTTTGTGTCAGAATGTCCTCTGAATGTTACTGTCGGAATGTATCAAAGATGAAACCATCGGAATAAGTGAAAGTAACTTCTATCGGAATAATCTATCTGAATGTCTAGTATCGAAATCATATGTATCGGTACGAGAAATCAACTCTGTCGGAATGCAAGTCTATCGGAATACACTATCTATCGGAATAATTCCTATCAGAATGTATAAAGAGGCTGCAATCGGAATGATGGAATTCAAATTCTATCAGAATGTCAAATTTAGTATCGGAATAACAGTAAACACAATCTATCGGAATGAGGTTAACAAAAATTGGGCAGAGTTTCTTCTTAATAAAACCTTAAGACCCGTTGCAATATACGATCGCAATGAGCGATCGGAATCACGATCAGAATAAGGGGGAAAAACTCTTGATCGCAAAGTAAAACCCTAAGGGTTATTGCGATCACAAAGAACCGTCGGAATGTAGCGTCACAATATAGCAACCCTATGATTGTGATGGAGATGATAATATTCGGATGAAAGAAAATAAGCTAAAACCAATAAGCACTATTAAGCAAATACGGATAAGCACTTGTTCAAAACTTAACCAAATCAAAACAAGCATAAAATTTAAAACTTTTCTTCTTAAACACGAAATAAGCAAACTTTTATAAATCAAACTTTAAAAAGACTAAATTTTTAAGAAAACTTAAAAGACAATAAGCTATATATACGAAATAAGCCAATAAGCACAACAAGCTTAAAGCTTAAACCGTATAAAAACTTAGTAAGGAATAAAAAGATAAACTTTTTAGTCATAAAAACATCAAAATCAAACACGAATCAAGAACATTTCAGATCAAAGATGAATCAAAATCAAGAAAGGAAGAAGAAGATTAAAGATTAAAAGCTTAAATTTGAACTTTTGATTAATGAATTTCAAATATAAAGATGAAATAAAGCTTAAATTTGAAAGAAAAGATAAAGTTTTAGTGAGAGAAAGTTAAACACTTTCTCTCTCTAAAATGAAATCTACAAAAAAGAAATAAACTAGCTAACACCCTCCTAATGTGTCATTAGGAGGGTATTTATAGGAGGTGGGAAGGTGCATGTGTTGCTTCCTTCTTTCTTTCTTCTCGACAATATTTAAATGCTTTGTCTTTCTCGACGTCGTCTCGGGATTTGTCGATACAAATTGAACTTGCCTTATAATTTTCTTCTTTTATTAGACTTGAGTTCTTCGACTTCAATAAACTTCCGTCTTTAGACTTTTTCTTCGATAAATCTTCAGAATAGGCCTTGGACTTCCGTTCTTTTTGCACTCTTGATATTTTGACTTCGTCTTTTCTCGTTTTCTTCAATAAAAGCCCGTGATAGCCCATGTTTTCTTCCTTTTTCACATTTTTATCCTGAAACACAATAAAAACACAAACCACGCATAATTCCGACTTTTACGACATAAAATACACGTTTTGGTCTTGTTATTATTGGAAATAAGTGGTAAAAGGATAAGTGTTTTCACACTTATTAAATCCCCAACACTTGACCATTGCAATGCCCTCATGCAATGCAATAATTTCAAAGCACGATTTACATTTTTCATCATAAATAACCCACCTTGGCCTTTAATAAATACTAAACACTAAGGAAACTAAAAGATAGAAATATTTACAAAACAAGTAAAGAAATCAAAGACTTACATTGTGGTTTCGGCTGTCATGAATGTTTATCATCCTCAAGTTTCACGTTCCCCATACCAAGATTAAAAACGAGATCATTGTTATTATAAGTTAGCAAACTAACACGAACTCATGTGGCCCAATTATTCACGTAGACTCCCTTATTCCTAGGTGTATCTCTTATATTTTATAATTGTCTTGAATGATCACGAGGATGCATTGTTTGACTTATTTCGATAGTTTATTAGGCTGAAAATAAAGTGGGACGATTTAATCAATAGTTAGCTAAAGGACAAAATCTTTTAAAACTGCTTCTCGGGACCTCTTAAAGTTCATATCTTGGCATAACTCGCTTCACGATTTGAGACCTTTCTCGGACCGATATTTGGCAGCGACTTCATACTTCAAATCTTGAGAGACGTTCTTGAAATTATGGTCTTCTCTTCATAATAGGAATTTCTTCACTTGAAGTTTTTGAGAGATTCTTCATATTTGGACCACGACTTCTTCATTTTTCTCCAATCTTTATTTTGGACTTTGATATACAACGATCCGCCTCCTTTTAGGACTTGGATCTATTCATCCTCATACCTTGTTAGGGCCTTTTTGGATAGTCTTCTCCATGATCTTTAGGGGAGTATTTGCTTTTCGTCGTGTGTCTCGATCCTTCATATTGATTTTTGATAAATGATTCTTCACATCACTTTTGGATCTTTAGCAACAAAATGTAGCCCTCATGCCTTGTTAGGGCCTTTTCGGTCTCTCCAATCTTCGCATCCCGCTTCAGTAAGTTATGCATTGGCTATGAACTCTAATTAATACCGAGAAACTTTTAAACGATTTTGGGCTAGAAGCTAAGTAACTTTTCAAATCGTACAACCTTATTTATTGCAATTATATTTATTAACAAGCGATGGGAGAAAAAGCTTATAATCAACTCATAAAAATTCACGAAAGAATACCAAACTTATAATTGACTCTATCATCTCTCGTTCTCCATAATTTAAAATCTCAAGGAATGAGACTCGTGGATGCTTAGCCAATTAAATCAAAGTTTTGGGTTTTCAAGTCATCTATAGGATCTTGCAAATTCTTAGACTACTTCAAGTTTAGAATTTGCATTTTAAAGTTCCCTTGATAAACGACTTTCTAGGATCAATTATAGGAACTTGCGAAAAGTTCTTGTTTGTTGATCCCTTTGGTTGGATCTATATTCTGTTAAGAATTAGGATAATAGTTTGTAATCAAACTAAAACACTTTGAGCACTCTTACTAACACAAATTAAGTTATGCGGAATCTAACTTATAAAGCACAGAAGAACAGAATTACTTTTAACTATTCGATTCTCTTATTAATCTACTTGTATGAGGTACATAAAAGACATTGTACCTATGTTCATTTTATAGAGTAAGGAACCCTAGAAACCTTAGAATATTCTATAAAGATAACTATATTACAGACGATATATTATCAATATTCTAACTATTTAGGTATATCAAATAAGATATACTCTAACTATAACTATGACATATCTTATACAAAGATATATTCGTCCTAATCATCATAGCAGTACTTACTTTATAAGTAGCAGTACTTACTATGTACCGCGTTAACACTAACGGTACTTACATAACACTAACAGTACTTGGAATATACTAACGGTACTTGACACTTAACAAATAATTCCCAACAATCCTCCCCTAAACAAGAAATGATAACTTGTTGTCTTCTTGTTTCTCTTGTACTGGATGTATTAGAAATACATGTCTTCAGTCTTTCCTTCATCCTTGGATTGAACTTGGTAATTTTTATTTGTATCCAACTGAATGTAGCCAAACACTTCAAATGTAGATCTTCTTCTGATAAGACAATCTTCAAACATTATGAGCATCATCTTTGTCTCCAAACTATGATCTTCTTGTGTCTTCTAAACATTCATTCATCTTTGCAGCATCACTATTTGTCTTCTTGAGTTTAGTCCTTGAACTCTTGATCATAAATCTTTCACTTGATTTGATGATAACAAAACTTTCTAAGTATTATATCTTTTAATACTTCTTTGTCTACAATCTTCATACCTGAAATAAAACAGTTAACAACAAACACCAATCTGTATTGGCTTCATGATTATTAGCAAATCACCAGCTATCAACGGATTTGATAAATTCTTTACCAGTTATCTGTACACTCTAGAATAGCCAATACTTTATTTACAAAGAATAAGGTTTACTGAAAACCTTACAATTTTTGGTAAATTGTCAACCATCACCGGATTGATGAAGTCTTTACCTAGTACCGTTTGTCTAGGGCTAGCCAACTCTATGTCTCGAAACAAGGTGAGTTAGAACCATATAGTTTTTAGCAAACTATCAGCTTTCAACGGATTTGATAAGTCTTTACCACAAACAGTTTGCTTATGGACTAGCTAGTTCTTAGTTGTGTTAGACATGGTGAACTGAGAACCATTTATGAAGTGTGACTGAAAGTCAAACACTTAAGAT
Source organism: Glebionis coronaria (assembly GCA_025667525.1). Classification (NCBI taxonomy): domain Eukaryota; kingdom Viridiplantae; phylum Streptophyta; class Magnoliopsida; order Asterales; family Asteraceae; genus Glebionis; species Glebionis coronaria. The sequence continues at coordinate 393,115,537 of CM046876.1, read as the reverse complement.
TCTTTCTCAGCTTCTTCCTCATCTTTCAAATCCTTGATTTGTTTTTTAACCATTCTGATCAACTCCAAAGCATCAGCAGACTCTTCTGTAACTTCTAATTGTTGTTCTAACATCCTTTCCAACAATTTCCTTTTAAAGGGGTAAGTCTTCTCCTGCAGCATATAATATGTAACATCATCTACATCCAAAATATGCGATCCACATGACCTGTAATATCTCCAGTAACTAGGAACTTGATCCTCTAATACCTTCAACATTTCTTGATCACATTTGTTTGGCTCATACATAAAGAGAAATTCCCTATATAATAGTGATACTTCAGTTTTACCTGCACTAGCTTCTTCAACTAACCTTACAAGATCTTGAATATCTTGTCTGTCAAGAATGTGAAGAATATCCTCCAAAAGTCTGAATATCCTTTTTGTGCCATCAGATCTCTGAATTCCATGAGGTTCAAGTCCTTGATTTGTAGAGTAAATCCACTTAACAATGGATTCTCTTTTTCCAAAAATCTCTGTATCAATACATTGATCTTCAAATTTCACAATCTTCAAGTACTTCTTTAAGCTCTCATCATCATCACTATCTTCTGTTGTAGTTTTAGCTCTCTTAGCTTTCTTCTTTAGCTTTGTTGATCTTTTCCTTTTAACACTCTTGGAAATTCCCTCAAGTTCTGTTGAAACCTCTTCCAAGCTTGTATGTATTGTTTCCTCAGTATGTACTGTTGTATGTACTATTGACTGTGTATGTATTGTTTGTACATTTTCAGTCTGAGCAATACCTTGAGTTTCAACTCCTGTATTCATCCTTTGAGCAGTCTCTTCCTCCCTTGAACTTACTTTCTCATTTCTATTCTTCCTCACATAAGTGGTCTTGATAGGTGGAGATGTACTTGTAGGTTCAGCAGTACCTGGCTCAATTCTAGGAGTACTACCAAATTGTCTTTGTTGTTGTAGACGTTTCTTGAATTCTTCAACAGCTTTCTTGTCTGCTTTAGATCCAATCTCAACAAAATTCAATTCAGTCCTCTTACTTTGCTCATACAAAGTCTTGATTTCTTCAAAATTCTTCTTGACCAGCTGAATATGAGTAAATCCTTTTACTTTCTTTAGAAATTTCATCATTTGATTTCCAATCTGCATAGTAGTTGGATGCTTAATCTTTTCTTTCCTTCTTGTTTCAGCAAAGAATCTTTGTTGATCCCTTACCAGATCATCAATCAATCTTGATTTCTCTTCTTCATCATATGCATCTTTTTCTTCAGCTATCAATGAGTCTACAAGAAGCTCACTTGCATGTATCTCAGCTTGAATCCTATCATACTCTTGTATGTTCCATTCTTGCTGTATCCTTTTAGCTTCTAACAAATGTTGCTTTGCTGCAAGTTCTTCCTGCAATTCATATTCACGAATTTGTGCTTGCATTCTATAAGCAAATTCCTCATCATGGTCTATTTGATTAAATTTGTACATGACTTTGTTTATATCATCATCTGAATCACTTTCATCTTCAGATTCTGACAATAATTGCTTCTTCCCCTTATCCTTTGGATTTATCTTAGGTAGCTTCGTCTTCAGCTTGGCAGCTACTTCTTCATTAGCTAGTTGTTGAATGACTATACCTTTTTTAGGGTGTGAAGCTTGAACTTTCTTACCTTGAATTTGATCCTTTGTGGCAAGAACTTCTTGTTGTGTCTTTTTCTCCACTTTTGCTTGCTTAGTCTTCTCAACTAAACTCTTCTTTAGATCAAGCAGCAATTGGGCTAAAGTCTCATTTTCCCAAAAGAAATTTGACTTTCTAGTGAAGGATGATCACCAGCGGTACTTGCAATTGGCTTAGCAGTACTCGCAATTGGCTTAGCAGTACTTGGGTCTTCAACAATGTCAGTAGTACTTGCAGTCAGCTTGGTTGGCTTAACAGTACTTGGATCTTCAACAAAGTTGACTTCACCAGTATTAGACACGCTTGTTTCTTCAATCACTTGTGTATCCCCAGATACTTTATCTTCCATAGAAGCCATCATATCAACTTGCAGTTCTTCAGTCTTATCTGATTTATTGCTTTGTGGTGATGGATCAGGAAACTGATTAGAAATTTCCTCCAACTTCTCATAGAAAGCATTCCAATTTGCTTGAGGTGGTGATTGAACTGATGGTTCTGGCTGAGTTGCCAATGTTTCTGCAACTTGTGGGTCCTCTGGTTGATTTACCAACTTTTCTTGAACTTGGTCTTGAACTTGTGGTTCCCCTGGAGTAGGTTTTGGGTCTTGCTGTTGAATCTCCATATCTGAAGGTCCATCCACACCAGTCTCTAAACCAGTTCCATCTTTAAAAGTCCCCATGACATCTTTACCCAATTCAAAATTGATGTCATTTCCAGAGATCCTTGTTTGATTATCAGAAGAAGGTGGTTGTTCTTCATTATTCCTTCCCTGTTTTTCATTATTCCTCCCCTGTTTGGTTGCATTCAGTTGCCTTTTCTTGTGGTTCCTGAATCTTTGCTTCTTGATTGTAGATTTCTGAACAGATCTATATTGCCTCATCCAATATGATACTTTGTTCCTTAACTTGAGTAGGCTAGCTTCTAATTCAGCAATTTTCTTGTCTTGAACAAGCTTATCTTTCTACAACACCTGTACCTGTTGGGACAAACTTGTACACAAAGCAGTTAAATTTGCAACATCCACCACCTCTGGTGCTTGTGCTTCTAGTGAACCACTAGCAGCAATAGAAGCAGCAGGTGTGTGGATCATCTCATCATTGTTTGGTGGAGCACCAACATTGTGAGAAGAAGATTGTGAATCTTCTAGAGAGTGGGAGCTCTGGTGAGAAGGAGTTTGCTTAGAAGCACTAGCATTGCTAGGTTCCTCACCTTCTTGATTGGCAGGTTAGGCTAACATATGAGCAAACAATGGTGTTACTGTTCCTGTAAAGGCATTGCCTTGTTTGGTCAAGAAAGAGAAAGTTCTTTTTGTAAATGAAGGAACATCCCATGTATCAGTTAATGCTGGTAGGTTAGGTATTTGGTCACTAACTAAAGCCTGAATGAATCTAGGATACATTAAAAACTTCTTAGTCCCTTCCAAATTCCTAGTCATGCCTTCAAAAATTAATTTTGAAAAATTAAAAACCTTGTTATTTGCTAGACAAATACCAGCAGATGCCAATGTAGCAGGTATTTGATCAAAAGATGTACTTTTTGAACTTAAACAGTGAATAATAGCATGAAAAAGAAATTTCCATTAAGGTGAAAATAATGCTTTAAAGAAAGTAAGACTTTCCCTACCACCTCCATAGCCCATGGCTGCAAAGCCATCATGAATCTCTGTATTATTATGCATACTAAGTCCATTTTCGTCATTAAGTCTCAAACTTGCTCGTAGCAGTACCTCAGTGACATATATATTCCTATGGTTTACCCTAGCCTTAATGCAAGGTTGATCAAAGCGAGTATCCCAAAATTGTTCAACAATGGGTATAGAGACAACTGGACTTACAGTGAGTGCGAAGCGAACATGACTTCGAGATAGGAAACAAAGCATCTCATGGAAACCAAGAGAGTCATCATTCGTAGCAAGATTCTCAACCAAATTATGCTTAGAGATTACTTGTAAGGCAGCCATTAGTATTTTTGATGATCGAAAGATTAGAGAGAAGTTTATAGAATCAAGAGAGAAAAATAAAAGATTAGGTGAATCAATTGTGTAATTGGGGTAAGTATTTAAGTAAATAACAAACCCAAGCGCGAAGAAACCGCCAAATTTACAAAATAGACCCTTAACGGTACAACGGACATGTAGCGGTACATGGAACATAAGCGGTACTTGGTTTTGTGCTAGCGGTACTTGGAGTGACAACGGTACCTCACAATTTTGACCAGTTCATGCTTTCCACTAGACATGTAACCTCTTTTATGTTTTTCTATAAACCTGCAATAACATCAAAAACAAAAAACAAGACTATACAATAAAATTTATATAAAACTCGTACATGTATTACCTCCCCTCAACATATGCAGCATGTTATTGGTTGAGCATACCAATGTGTGTCACCATGAATTCGAATCTCTTTGCTTGAAATGCCTTGGTCAACAAATCAGCTACATTGTTGTCTGTATGAATCTTCAAGACATGAATAAGCTTTTTGTCATAAGCATCTCTTATAAAGTGATGTCTTATTTCAATATGCTTAGTCTTGGAGTGAAATACTGGATTCTTGACAATGCATATAGTACTTTCATTATCAATGTAAATCTTGGTGTTCATGAAGTTAAATCCATAGTCCAACAATTGATTTTGAATCCAAAGTACTTGTCCACAGCAATGAGCAGCAGCTACATATTCAGCTTTAGTTGTAGAAGTAGCAACAATGGTTTGCTTCTTACAGTGCCATGATATGAGTCTTCTGCCTAGGAATTGACAACCTCCTGTTATGGATTTCCTATCATGATTTGCTCCAGCATAGTCACTATCTAAGTAAGCTTCCAATTCAAAGGTGGAGTCTCGAGGATACCATAATCCTAAATTAGGTTGACTTTTAAGATATTTAAAAATCTTCTTCACAGCATATAGATGTGACACCTTTGGATGAACTTGGAATCTTGAACAGGCACACACAACAAACATTATATCTGGTCTTGAAGGAGTAAGATACATCAATGAACCAATCATTGACCTATATAGATGAATGTCAACATCTTCTCCATGTTCATCTTTTGATAAAGATTTCTTGGCTTCAAAAGGTGTGCTTGTACTCCTTGTATCCATACATGAAAATTTCTTTAAGATTTCAGCAACATATTTATCTTGGTTGATAAATATTCCATCTTTCCTTTGTTTGACTTGTAGTCCCAAAAAGAAAGTTAGTTCTCCCATAAAACTCATTTGAAATCTTCCTTTCATCAAAGCTTCAAACTCTTCACACCATGTCTTCTTGGTAGAACCAAAAATGATGTCACCAACATAGAGTTGAAATAGAATAATGTCTTTGGCGTTTTTCTTGATGAACAGAGTTTTGTCAATGGTTCCTCTCCTATATCCATGTTCTAGCAGAAAGTTGGATAAAGTTGCATACCAGGCCCTTGGAGCTTGATGCAGACCATAAAGTTCTTTGATAAGTTTGTAGACTCTATTGGGGATTTTAGGATCTACAAAACCTGGAGGTTTTAAGACATATACCTCCTTTGAAATAGTACCATATAGAAAGGCACTTTTCACATCCATTTGATAGACTATAAGTCCCATATATGATGCAAAGGCCAAAAATAACCTAATGGCTTTTATCCTTGCCACTGGTGCAAAAACATCATCATAGTCTATCCCTTCTTCCTATCTATAGCCTTGAGCAACAAGTCTTGCCTTGTTCCTCACAACAACCCCTCTTTCATCCTTCTTGTTCCTGAAGACCCATCTTGTACCAATTACTCTTTTACCTGAGGGAAGATCCACAAGAATCCAAACCTTTTGTAGCTCAAATTGTGTTAATTCTTCTTGCATGGCATCCACCCAACTTTCTTCATCAAGAGCCTGAGAGATATTTTTGGGCTCTACTTGAGATAAGAAACAGGCAAACAAACAATGTTGAGTATCTTTATGATTTGTTCTCTGCTGTTGTTTGACATAACTCACTAGTGCATGAGTTTCAATATTGGTTTGCAGTTTTCTTCTGGTTTGTACAGCAGATTTTGGATCACCAAAATCAGTTACTGCACCCTGCTCATCATAGGAAGCTTTGGAGAAGATTCCTTCAGTTGGACTGGCACATAAATCTTCATCGTCTAATGCTTGCAAAATCTCTTCTAGTGAGTCAGCAGATTTAGCAGATTTTGACTTAGCAGTACTTGTAGATGAAGTACCGCTAGGTATAGTATGTACTGCTGATAGTTGTGACTCAAGAGACTCTTCTCCTGACTGCTTATTAGTAGATGTAGCATTCTTTTCTTGATCTTGAAGCCTCTGAAGCTCCTGGGAGGCTTGATCATCATTTGATGGCATGGTTTGCTTCTTGGGAGTTGCAGACATGGGAGTAACAGTAGGCATGTTTGGCACATAGATATGAACATCTTCATCTGATGAAGAAACATCTTCTTGAGTACCTACATTAGTTACACTTGACTCCTCACCTGCATTGTTAGTTTGACAATCTTTTTGCAAAGAGTAGTAATCCATGGAGTTGGTTAGATAATCTAAATCAAACATCCAAGCATAACCTATTCCTGGAACATTGGGTTTATTTTCTAAGAAATTGACATGAGAATTTTCTTCAACTTTCTTAGTTGCCAAATTGTAAACCCTATATGCTTTACTTTGCAATGAATATCCTACAAGATATCCTGGATCAGACTTTCCATCAAACTTTCCCAAATAATCAAGAGTATTTAGTATGGACACATGACACCCAAAAGGTTTTAAATGACTTATGTTAGGCTTTACATTAGTCAAGAGTTCATAAGGTGTTTTGTTTTCAGGCCTAGTTATTAGGACTCTATTGAACACATAACATGCAGTATTGATTGCTTCTGCCCAAAAGGTATTTGGCAAAAGTGAATCAGCCAGCATAGTTCTAGCAGCCTCAATTAATGTCCTATTCTTCCTTTCAGCTACTCCATTCTATTGTGGAGTTTAATAACTGATTTTTGGTTAGTTAATAAAAAGGTTTGGTTGCAAGATCTTTCTTCGTGTTGCAAGTACCCAATTATATTTGTCGTTGTTTCATTCTCGGTATCTTCTCGAATCGATCACGGTTCAAAGTGGAATTGTTGTAATTGGTGACTAAATGGGGGAGCTTTTGATCTATTTCTACTTAAAAGGTAAGTGCATGAATTAACAAAATTAAACTAAAAGCAATTAATGAAAATAAAACTTGAATTAAGAATAAACAGTAAAATACCTTCCCTTGGAAAGGATACTGATTCGGAATAATTCTGTTGATCCGAAATATATTAGCTCATGCGGAATAATCTAGAAATTACTTGGTTCGGAATGTTCAACCAAACATCCTTCATTTGGAAAAGTCGTTCATCCGGAATATATGGTTCATGCGGAAAACTTGCTCATCCGGAATAATTATGAAAAAGCCTTGATACGGAATAATTGTGAAAAATCCTTGATCCGGAATAATTATGCTGGTTCGGAAAAGGTGCTTGATCCGGAATATTCTTTATTCGGAATATCTTGCTTCATTCGGAATGTCACTCTTCATCCGGAATAATTAACACAAACTGCTCATTCGGAATATTTGCTTCATGCGGAATATACCTTCATCCGGAATAAAGACTGATCCAGAATAACTAGTTTATTCGAAATACTATGCTGATTCGGAAAAGGAGCTTGATTCGGAATAATGACTGATTCGGCAAAGATCTGTTTATTCGGAATATATTGCTTGACTCGGAATAATACTTCACTCGGAATAATTAAAACAAAAGGGCTTCATTCGGAATAAGTTAGCAAAAGAGTTGGTTCGGAAGGTTTGTTGCTCATCCGGAATATTTACTTCAGAAGACTCATTCAGAATATAATGTTGATGCGGAATATGTTGGAAATACGTTTTACGTATTAAGAAGGATCGGTCACTCCAACAATAATCCATGTAATAGCTCGTAGTTTAGTTAACTCTCTTTATTTATCAAACAAGAACAAGCCTAGCCTACAACATGTGTAGGCCGGCCCAAAATGTAAGCCCAAGCCCATGACAAGGGCTTGGGTATATAAACCCTCTCCTTAGATGGAGAGGGTGGTGTGGTTTCATTATTTACACATAGTAAACATTGGTTTCTCTCTCTAAGTATGTGTGAAATCCACCATTTCTCTATCTCTTTCTCTCTCTAAAAACATAAGCAAGATTTACAATCCTACAAATGGTATCAAGAGCCATGGGATGATTGTTTAGTTCTTGTGTTTGTGTTCTTGATTCTCGCCATTTTTGATCCATTTTCATACGAACCAAATTTTTTTTGTGTTTTTATGGGTTAATCTTGATTTACATCATCTTATTAGTTGTTATAGTGATTTGGTATTGTTATTTGGGTTAAAAACACAAATTTTTGGTTGTTTGATTCATTTTTTGGCCTAGAATCTTGAATTGTTGGTGTTCGTGTACTGTCCGAGAAACAAGGTAAAAGGGAATCCATAGTACGATCTGAAGTTGCGATTGCATAAACCCTGGGGGTTTCTACTTGCGATCCATCATCACGATCTGGTGTTGCGATCTAACTGCGATCAGTAGTGCGATCCAAGTTGCGATCTTGACTTCGATAGCTCACTACGATCCATACTACGATCAAGGTAAGTTTGTTCAGTACGATCTCTCGTTGCGATCCATAGTCCGATCACTTGTTGCGATAAGGGAGTGCGATCAGGGTACGATCGTTGGGTACGATCTGGGAGTCCGATCTAAGTGCGATCATAGGGAGTGCGATCCTCACTGCGATCTAAGTACGATCATCACTGCGATCTGAGTGCGATCATCACCACGATCTGAGTACGATCACAACCACAATCTGAGTACAATTACAACCACGATCTGAGTGCGATCACAACCACGATCTGAGTACGATCCAACATTTTTTTCAAAAACGTGTGTGTAATTTTGACTTGGATTTTTTGGTTTATCGAGGACATAATTTAGGGGATTTTAACATTATTTCTCGGTTTTAACACACTACAACAAACACATTTACTTTCTTTCATTGATCGATCAACTTTGTAAATCTTCACTTATTGAAATGGAGTACACATCTCTGACGGATAAGTCCATCCTCTCGGGTACGGATAATCGTCCACCAATGTTGGTGAAGACTATGTATGAGGAATGGGCTTCCCGAATGGAACTTTATATGTTGAACAAGGAGAATGGACATCTAATTTGGGCATCGGTGCTCAATGGACCATTAGATTATGGTACAGTGACGGAAGGTACGACTACTCGTCCTCGCACAACGGGTGAGTTGACTGGAGATATGAAGATTCAAGATAAATGTGATAAGTATGCTACAAACATCATTCTCCAAGCCCTTCCTCCAGATGTATACAAACTCGTCAGCAAACATAAAGTTGCCAAATAGTTATGGGATAGAATTCGTGTTCTAATGCAAGGCACCTCGTTAACTAAACAAGAACGAGAGTGTAAGCTTTATGATACTTTTGATAAGTTTGCCTATATGCCAGGGGAGACTCTCAATGACTACTATCTGAGATTTACCCTTTTGTTGAATGAGCTCAATATCTATGGCATGGAAATTCCTACCTTTCAATTGAACACCAAGTATTTGAACACTCTTCCTTCAGAATGGAAAAAATATGTGACGGATGTTAAATTGGCTAAGGACTTGCATAACACCAATGTGGATCAACTTCAAGCTTTTCTTCAACAACACAAATGCCATGTGATCGAGGCTCGGTTGTCTACACCTCAAGTTCATGATCCACTTACAATGTATGCTTCTCAACAAAACATGGCTTATACTTATCAACAACCATCATACTTGCAGCAGCCACCACCACACATCTATCAGCAACCACAGCAACCATCTTATCAACCACCAATGATGCCACAGCAAGAATATCAACACAGTGTTCATCAACAATCTTTTCCACATCAACCACCATATCAAACATCACCATCACAAGCCAACACTTCTCCATTGGGCGATACTCCTCAGCAAGGATACTTTCCTATTGAAGCACAACCAGCACAAGCTTTCTACTCTAATGAACTTCCACCAATCCAAGCACCGGTCTTTACTCCAAATGATACGCCAGCTGATGTTCTGAACCATCTCACTGCTTATTTGTCAAAACTTGTTGCAACTAGAGGATTTCCACCAACAAACAATCAGCTCCGCACCTCTTCAAATCCTCGACAACAAGCCACTGTTCAAGATGTTCAAGTGACGGTGCAACCTATTCAGGGAAGGCAAAATTCATATGGACCTCCTACAAGGACTGGGAACAATCAAGCTGTAAATTCTCAAGCTAGTGGAAATGGGAGTCCTATTGGTCCTAATAAGGTTGTGACTTGCTACAATTGCCGAGGACAAGGTCATATGGCTAGGGAATGCACTCAGCCGAAAAGGAGAAGGGATGATGCATGGTTTCGTGAGAAGATGTATTTGGTTGATGCTCAGTCTAAGGGGAAGATTTTGGATTCAGAGGAGTTGGCATTTCTTGTAGACCCAGGGGCAGCAGATACTGAAGGCATTGCAGTCGTTTCTACTTCTAATGCAGCTTATCAAGCGGACGATCTTGATGCATACGATTTAGATTGTGATGACATTCACTCTGCCCAAGCTGCTCTCGTTGCTAATCTTTCTCACTACGGTTCTGATGTCATCAGTGAGGTACCAACCACATCTAATAATATTGATGATAACCAACATCAAGTTAGGCATGAAAATGACAACCTCGAACAGCATTCGGGGACCAGTAACTCAAATGATGTGGTACCCAATCCAACACATTTGAGTGAACCTCAACCAAATGCTACGAAGGGTATGGAATCTTATGCTCAACATGATTTGGTCATGGTGCCAAAACATATTATTGATCAAATGCATATGGCCCTCAGACAATCCGTAGATACGAATTCCACCCTAACTGCTGAGCTTGCGTTGCATAAAGAAAAGGTCAAAACTTTTGAAATGGTCCTTCAAGAAGAGAAAATAACATGTCCTGAATTTGACAAATTTAGTTTTGAAAAGATTGAACACTTGAAAGAAATAGAATCATTAAAAGCTAATCTTTCCAATGAATTAAAAGAAAAAGAGTCGGTTGCCAATGATTTTCAGAAACTTAAAATGGATTTCGAAACTCTCGAGTCTAAAAAGGTTGAATCGGAAATTAATGCTACCAAACTTCTTAAATTCAAAGAAAAACAGCTTTTAAAACAATACTCTTCCACAGAAAAGGTTCATCTTTTAACTAAATCATTTAAAGAACTCGAACTTAAACGTCTTCAAGATTTACCACCTAATCTCGGTTATGCAAAACAAGCTCAGGAATATATTCCCGGTCTTTATGATATGACCATAATTGGAAAATCGAAAGAAGCACCTTTTGTTCGTAGTACTGAGGAGACACAATCACTTGGGGATGAAACTCATTCTAAAATGCTTTCAAAATTCCATACAATTGATTATGATCAACATAACAAAGATCAATTTTCGAAAAAGACACGCATTCGCTTACAAAAGGAATTAGCAGAATTAACAGTTCTTGTGCCCCAAAGTTTGTCAAATGAAAACCTTCCTAGTACGTCTTCTACACTCGTCAAAAAGGATTTAACGAAGTTAATTCCACCGGTAAGTAAGGCGTCCGTTAACTTAAATACGGTTCACCAACACTTAGCCGATTTTGACAAGGTCATTTTGGAACGTACTACGGCCACGGCCATAACGGAAGGTGAATGGAACTTTGAGCACACTAGAGCTGCGTTTCGAGATGAAATTGTTCCGTTTGTAAACAATGTTAAAGCTTGTCTTCGTAATATTGATCAAGATTTTTTTTTGGAAATTGAAGAAGTTAGACGTGTTTTCAATGAAATGGAAGATGCTTATGAAAACAGTTTACTTGAAATAGAACGGGTTTCACGCCATAATGATCTGCTTCTGCATCAAGTGATGTCTCATGATATAGTTTCTGTCTGTGTGAATAAAAGTGTTGATAATGATTCTATTGTATATAATGTTGAATCTATGGATACTGTGGTAGATAGTACTTGTCACGAATCTGACGCTGAATTTTTAATGCTTCAAGATTCATATTCATCGCTTTCAAAACGTTTTGATGAGATTCAAACACATTGTATTTCGCTTGAATGCAAGCAACAATTTATTCAAGAAATCTTTGAAACGTCATTCGAAGGTGTTAATATCGATGATGCAAATTTTGAAAAGAATTTTCGATTGAATTTACAATCAAAACAGCGTCAGCCAAGTGACAAAGTTGCTAACTCTTTGCCAATAGAAATAGAGAAATCTAAGGAGCTTAACTGTGTGAACGTACTTGAGGCCGCTGAGAATTTTAGACTTGATCTAGATAATCGAGTTTCCAAGATTTTGTCCAAAGTTGATAACTTAAAACAGAAAAATACACGACTCTTCGATTTAGTACAACCCGCATGTGTTGATACCACTGCACAGAATCAATCATTGATTGAACAATTGAATCGAAAGTCGATGGAAATATCTGATTTGAGGGAACAAATTTGTGATAAGAATCTGGTCTTGGCTGAGTTAAAGGAAACACTTCGTACTTTAAAAGGTAAGAATCTTGTGGATAACGCAGCCACTGTCTCAGCATCGTCCTCTAGTGCTATCAAAAGAACCCTTATAGCCGTCACACCACTTAACAAGGGCCCTAGGACTAAACCATCTCAAACTTTGGTCACTAAAGATAAGGCGGAATCAAAACCAGCTTCTAATATTCCCGTGTTGCCTTCTACAGGAGTAAGCACCACTACTAAGGCTCAAAGATCTAAGCTTAAGAGAAACAAGAAGAATGATAGGATCTTGCCCCCATCTAGTAGTCAAGTGAAGAAGAAAGTAGAAGCCCATCCTAGAAATGTTATTTCTGTTTTGAATAAAAAGAATCATGTAGCTAAACCTAAAGGCTCTGCGGTTGTGCAGCGTTCTAAGCCTAGTTGTAACACCCCCAAATTTTATACAACTCAGTTCAGCGGAAGACTAGTTGGTGTTACGGGATAGCACATTACTCACATCATAGACAACGCATAAAAATCGCGTCGTTTATTAATAAATCATTTCCATTCATAAACATCAAAGTTACATAGGTCCCAAGTCATTACATTTCATACAAAGTTTTACAAAGTTTTTGAATGGAAAATATTGTTTAAGTGCGGGCCATGAATTCTTGTCGTCTTCCCGAGAATTACCTTCAAGTACCTGAGATAAAACATGTTAAAAGAAAAGGGTCAGCGATAACGCCGAGTGAATTCATAGAGTTTAATAAATTCCATCAATATAACTTTGGTATAAAATTAGTACCAAAAATCAATTCGTACAAATCATTGTAATAGGCCGTAAAATAGCCAAAATCGTTTTATACAAATCTTTGTAATAGGCCATAAAATAGCCAAAGTCATTTTATATAAATCCTTATCGAAAATCATAATATAGGCATTTGCCTTAAAAATTATTATACGAGCCAATGTCATAAAAACAATCATACAATACGTCTTATGACGTTGTATAAAATCAAATAAAAATCGTTATATGAATATGGTTATGAAAACCAAAATACAATCATAATATCAATAGTATGACCCTGTATTGCTAGTCAGGCAATACATCGTAATTCGGAGCGTCTATTATTATTTTGTTAATTCGGATTATTATAAGCCGCATGACATTGTTACCTTACTAAACCAACAACGGGTAGCTAACCCGATACCAATTTTGCCCATCTAAAGTAGCGTGTCGTCACAAAGGTCACGCTATTGGAAATCTTCTCATACATTAATTCGCTTACCAATCAATGTGGCACGACGGGGATCAACCGTCAAGGCGCGAACTGGGGTGATCGTCCCCAAATAGTACTATTAAATGCATAAGCGTCTACCAACTCCCGGTAGTTCACAATTCATGCTAATGGGACTTTTAGTGACATAACCTAACTTTAATAATCCATTTTAATTCATCTATCGGGTCCATTAATCATTTATCGGGTCATACAATCGGGTCATTCAATCATTCGGGTCCAAAATCAATAAACAAACAATCGGGACAAATGGTGTCCAAACTTTTATAAAAACTAACATGTTATCTCCCTCGCGGGTTTATAAAGCCTTTATAAAACATTTAAAAGAGTGCGAGGCTATGAACTCACGTTGATGTGGGAAGGCGGGTTATCGGCAGTTCGGACGTACGGTACGTGCTTCAATCACGGAAACCTAGACAAATAATACTCGGTCTTAGACTCTTGTCCAATGACTTTATAAAAATAACAATTATTTATACATATGATGATTATATATATATTATGATCAAGTGGGTTTACATATTCTCGTTTACTCATTTTTGTGTTATATGTCGATAACTTGTATACTAGTTTACTAGTTTTACCCATTTACGTGTTTTATGCCCAATAAACTTATTATAAGTTCCTTAACTTGTTTTAATCCTTGTTATACTTATTTTATCAGTATGTATACTTTCCATGTTGGGCCCAAATGGGTTAAGCCCAATAAGTTCTTTTTATGGGTGTTTATTTTATTTAGTCCAATTATTAGCCCAAGTATTAGTCCAATGTGTTTACTTAGCTCGTTAATGTCCGTATGCCCTATAGTTCGGGTTTTATCGGTTTTTACTTGTTATAAATGTCTATATATCAGTATATAAGTTTTATAAAGTTTTCATTAGACGGGTCCAACCATCTAAGTTTTATTTAATAAAAACGTTAATTTTACGGCAATAGCCGAAAAAGTAGTAAAAATCATGTTTATAGTTTTATAACTTATAAAACTTAACAAGTTTCCATTTTCATCATTTATACACTTATTACACCTTTTATATATTTATATAAATAAGTTTTATAAGTTAGTGGCTTTTTATTTACATTTTATATATTAAAATGTGAGTGCTTATATAATAGTATTATTCTTTAATTTCCAAAAATCTGATTTTTAACTTCATCTTCACCAAAAATGCCATATCTTGAGTTCTACATGGAGATAGAAGCTCAAATTTTTACCACATAAACTACATGATATGTGCTACATTTAACTCTTCTATAGAAACTGTTGAATCATCCTTTAAGTATTTTCTAAAAATCGTCCAAAACAGTAACTTCAGATTTATACCCTAAACTTGTTTTGGTCATATCTCACTCATTATTTTGATTCCATTGCATGGCCAACTCTCACATGTGTACAAGACATTTAGCTTACTGTAAATGGATCCTACTTCATTATTTCATCAGTTCAAAACATGTTTCTTTACTGTTTTATACAGCCATGCAAATTAATCAAGATTTTAACCTTGTTTCTTATAGTTTTTCACCTTTTCATCCATGATTATCAACAACAAATCCCCACATAACATTTTTATCATCATATAATCATCATAAATATATACAATAGGAAATAAAATACATGTTTACATAATAAAAATAACAAGAAGTTGAGGAGGACAATCTTTATACCACCAAGTTGATATAGGTTATGAGTTTGGCATGGTTTTTGATGGAGAAACTTGTAGACAACCATGACCATCTTCAAGACCACCATGCTCCATGAAAACCTTGTGGAAAATCAGCCCTCCTACTCCATGAAAACTCTTCCTTGGATGTTAAAAGCACCACCAATCTTCATCTTTTTGAATGGAGATTAACATATGTTAATCATAACATATGTTTTGTGGTTAAATTTGGATCAATTGGGGTGTTTTGTTAAGAAAATGGGACGGCACAATTTAGAGAGAGAGAGGAGAGTTTCAAGTGGTTTTGCATGAGTGGGAAGTGAATGTGTGTGTAGCTAGTAGTTTTGATAAGTTAGTGGTATAAGGTTAGCTTCAAATGGAAGCTAAATTGACAAGTGTGATGAAGTGTAACTTACACTTGACACCTCAAGTGTATTTTAGCTAATGTTGGCCGGTTTTGAAGTGGGGTGGGACAAGTGTCCCACTTGTCTCATCCCATTTAGTTACGGGTACTCCTCGATTCTAGTTTCCTCGATTTGCGTGCCCTCGGGTCGTTTTACGAAAAACGTTTTTATAAATTATGAATCACCGTCACAAAACGAATCCAATAAAAATTGTCTCATCAAAAACGGAGTTCGAAAACGTAAATACGTAATCCTAAGGTTTCCGGTTTAGTCGTAAAGGACGTTAAAATTAAATCGTAAGTCCTAGTTTCTTCTCGTAAATTTGTGAGTTTATGAACTAACACAAATTTAAAACTCCAAAATAATATTCATGGACAAATTTATTTTCTGAAATGTCGGACTGTCACCAAAGACGGTGTATGTAAACTTAAGCACGTAACGTTGAATCCTCCGGTTTAGACGTAGTCGATGCTACTCCAAGACGTAAATCTAAATTTCTTCCCAAAAATATGTGAGTTCATATTGTAAATTGTTTTTAAATAATATTCAAGAATAAAATATCAACCATAAATTGACGGATTGTCACAGCATTTACCCCTAAACAGGATCTTTGTCCTCAAAGATCATCTTACCTTACTACTCGCTTCTTATAGAGTTAAAGCCATGTGGGTATTTCCTCCACATTCGGTCTTTTCTCACAAGTGTATTTCATTACAATACGCGAGTTTCACCACACATAACTACGGGAATAAGATCAGGCTTAATGTTGACTTACTTTCTCTATCCATGATGTTCACGGGTTTTTGATGAATGCAACTTTTCGCCGATCTAAGCTCTACTAAGAATAATCAGATTCTCACTTGATAGATATTCCATCAAGTTCGATTTACGAAACATAATTCACGCGGTTCTTGAAGTCCTAGGGTAGATCCAGCTTATATGCCTTTCAATCCCAACTTTTACATCATCTCAATGGTCCCATACAACGGGGACTTATATCCCATGATTTGTCAGATCATGAATTTATTTTTCCAAGGTTAAAAATTGTGGCATAACTTCGCTACCCATTTGGCACTTCAAGATCTACATTTCACATTCACATATCCTCCTGCCCACTATCGGCAGTTAATAATCAAATCCTAATTTCAACAATCATTTCAGATCTCGCGGATCGGGTATTTTGCAAGGATAGGTTCGCCATCATAGGAAACCTTAAACCTAAAAGACATGTCTAACTCACAATGGGTGTATGTCGGATGTCTTCATCTCAACTCCAGCTTACAGATGCTCTAAGATTTAGATCTTAACAAGATTCGATCTCGATCCTAATACGATGATTATCAATGATAATTCTTCCAAAGGGAAACGATTATACGGTCTATTACCAAAGGTCAATCATTCAAACATAAAACAACACTTATTTACTCTGTATCGTTACTTTACCTCGTCCCTTCGATTGGGGTGGTACATAGTACTCTCATCAAGGTTCGTTCTCAATGATTTCTGAGCAAATCTCTAGAAATTCGATGCGAAGCGAGGATCTTGATATAGATGATCGATACAGGCATGCTATTTTTACATAACTCTTTTGCATTTATCATTAACGAGAATGATATTAGCAGATTTGGTCAGTCTGTCGACGATGACCCAAATCGAATCAAATTCAGATGATGACCTTAGCGATAGCTAAACCTTTACTAATGTATGAGGCGATGTCTGCCTTCATAATTGCCATTAGTACAACTTCTTCAGTCAAAGATACTTCTAGTCATAATTGACGTAAATAGAATACTTATACTTACAAATTCCAACATAACTATACCTCACAATCTCCATATTTAGACAGTCACAAATGGACTTTAAAACATTTAATGCTATCGACTTCTCAATCTTTAATGGTTCACATTAGTCGTGAACCCCTTTTTATTATCTATATTATCTCTTTTTACAAACATTGTTTATTTTTATATCGTCCAGCAATTTATTTTGCACCTTCATTATTAAGGAATACATCCAAATTGAATCTTTATACTTTCTATATAATATGTCGGTATCTATATTCACCTCTCATGATGATATAATTATCGTGTCCACAATTCACTCAGATATTCTTTCTATATTATGCGTCAGTAATTACGTTCACTTTCTCCTGATGAAATAAACATCATAACTGTATTTATTCAAAATTCTTTCTTCATATCTTCTATGTTTTAGTTTCGTCTTTACTATCATTTTTATCCGTTTTACTCAATCCATTGTCTAAAGCGTCGATAATCAATATAATTAATTAAATAATTATTTATTAAATTTTTATGAAACATAAACGTAAAGATTTTAAATTTCTTAGTTTGACCAATTATATAAAATGTTCAAAATAATTTTGAATTTAATTAACAAGATTTTTGGTTGATTTATCGAAATAGTTAATAAGATTCGTAAATATTTGAAAAATCTTTGTTTATACTTTGGTCAAAATTTTCTTTAGTTTGAAAAGCGTAAATTATCGTTTCAAATTTCAAGTCATGTTTTATATAGTTTCCTCAATTCCTCTTAAGTTGTCTAAAAGTATACACAAACATTTACCCCTAAACAGAAGTTTAGTTAAATGGTTTGTGTATAAGGGAATAATCCCTTAAAATCCTTTGTTAACATAGTTGTCAAAATATATTTGCACTTTCTTTTTGGTAAAATCCAAAGTCTTAAAAGGGCTCTCAATTTTTGAAGAGTCTATATGCATACATCTTACCATTATTAATCCAACGGTCATTTTATGTAAAGGATTAAGTCCTTAATCACATGTTAAATATTTAAGGTATAGGTTTTTATCGTTCGGCCAATTCAGGGCAATCTATAATTAATTATTAACTCATTCTTATTATTATAAACAAACAAATGGTCCTTAATGATCACAAGCATGAATTTATCAAATTACAGCCTACACACGTGATTCACCAAATTTATGAATACTACATGTGTATAAGTCAATCAAAACGACATCACGTGAAACTCATAATGTTCATTACAAGCACCGGATGTAGTGATTGGAATAGATAATCTCTTTCGCAGATGCGAAGTTGATGATAACCATGCTATGGATCAAATTTGCTAGAACCTTGTAAATGATCGAACAATTCTTCCATTTCGAGTTATGGATATTGTTTTCGATTGTCAATTTACTCAGTCACAGTATTCAATAAATATAAGGAAAGATAACTCCATAGCTCTTCAGGATGACAGGCTTGGTATAATAAAATCTTTCTCCGACAACTTTCTCAGTTGCACGGTAATTCCTTTAATTTAGATGGTGCTGACGTACAGTGCACAAGCCACAAGTGCAGCACCGAGAATATAATCAATACCAATTTCAACTTGCCAAAATGGCAAAAGTCTAGGTATTTCACCAACAAATACTTCCTAAAGTTTTAGATAACATAAACATCTTTTAGTATATTCATATTAGGTTCTTCTATATTACAATATCTATAACTAATTCACAACCATTCACGGTATAATTTCAAGTCTTAATACAGGATATGGTCATCCATCAAGAATTATTTAGATTACTTTTGATAATCAGCATCTTATCATTTAGGGGAATTCTACTCGAGTTCCCATCAATTAAGACAATGTCGTCATGTCATAATCAATCAATCCATTCTACGGGCACTATCAACTTTCCAGTTGCATTGCCGTCGATAAGATGTGAACTTCTCAAAAGGCTAATAATAATTCATAATCCTTCACAAAGTCAAGGATATCTGGAGACACAACTACTATTAAAAGAGCAAGGTCAACGTATAATCTATGCAAGAGAATTTCAAATCAGGTACAGACGAAAACATTTAACGAATATGAATATATCCCATGTTTACATGATTCGAGTACGCATTCGAAAGATCCTCGGATCGTTACCCAGGTCATTCAAATGAAATCAAATCATAAGAAATGATAAGAACGTCAATACATCCAGTCGGGTATCAACACTCGGTAATCAGATGCTTTTCCTAAGAATCTCACTACGGGAGAATTGGACAAGAAAGAATTGTCAATTGTCAAATAAGACAATTTCCACAGATGAGTAAATTCGACTCAGAAGAATAGATGCTACAGGTACATTGTAGGTGTCCCTATCAATATGTCCCTATTTTTCATTTCTTGCAGATCTCATAAAATTTAATCTTTCACATCTTCAAAGACAATGTAGTGTTTATTCATTAGTTTTATGGTGACTACTAATCAGTCTTGCATAGTCCATTCCAAATTGTATGTAGGCGCGCAACTATATACAATTCAAGATTAACGATGCAATACTCAGTTCATCAAAATTTTATCATCATGTTTATAATAAAAAAAAACATTTTCATGCTTAATTCTTAAATAAGAATCAAAATAAATTTACAAAGATTTTCTTTATTATGAAAACAATTAAGTTTTCCAAGATACTTTATAATCAACCTCATTTTTGATAACAATCACTTATAAATCTTACTTTGAATAATCCTTATTGTGATGAAAATTAAATTTTCTCAAAGGATACCGTTTTAACTTTATAAAATCAACGAGTGATCTGCAAAAGAGTGATGAAGGCTTGTTCACCAAGAATTAACTACGATATGATAGGAAATGAGCTTAGCCAAATAATCATGAGGTTCATGACTTTGATGGCACTCAGGAATACAAAGAGGATAATCCACAACGTAACTCAGTTCGAGATGAGTACTTGTTCAATGGTTGCATCACTAATGCGAACATTAGGATGAAGCAATAAAGGATAGATAACATCGATACATGTAGATTTTAGCAATCAAAGGTAGTCTTTTCATTAATCGCAAACAAGTCAAATTGTACCGTAACACTTTATGTGTCACTATGTCATACAATTCTCAGAACTCATCCTACCAACTGATATCTCAGTTAAGTTAGGGATTATTTTTAAAAGATACCACAATGAATACTAATCTGCAAGAGTCATTAGGTGTTCCACATGTCCCGGAAGATCCATCGGTCCCAATTAAGAAGAAGATTTCTTCAATTTATTTCTTGGACACTGGGCATCCTCGTTAGTGGAAAATGGCCTAGGAACAACCCTTAACACAAACCTACAATCAATTAAAACCTTATAATTCAGTCACAAAACTTAACGACTTCCTCTTAACAATCTCATATTCCATATAGGTTGAGTTATACTTTTATTTATTCAAGTTTCAACCAATTTTATACTCAATTCGATATCCTACCTCAATCTCCAATACTTGCAATCTTATTCTTCGGCCTTGTAAAGGCAATAAAATCTCAATATGAATCAACACTTAATTTCCAATCCTATTAGCTCCTTCATCAACAATTATCAAATGAGTCACTAGTATGAAATGACTCACACATTCAATTAGACTTCTCGGAAAGGTACTAGTGGCATGAGGCTTTTGGGTAATGGTTCCAATAACAGCCTCAAGTGCAACATTCACCCTTTCGATTTCAAATTTAAGAATTGGGTGACAACGAATCATATGACATCTTTCTAGGTGATAACGTTTTGTCAAACTCCACTCTATAAGGAAAGATCGTCATGACATCGATATCGGATTTAATCTCGCCAATTCTTTTTCAATATCACCATCAACTAATATCTATATTTCTACGAATATCAACCATTTGTTGGGATCATAAATATCCGCAACTTGGTTTAGATCTAGGATAGCTAGAATTCCTACGAGAATAGCTTCGATTAATTTACTAGGGGAGTTAGGGTTTCTTGTGACAATCTACGTCGTATAAATACCTCGTATAAATATCAAAATAATCATCAAACAATCATGTAATAAAATTACATCATATATATATAATCCAAGTTATATATATATTAAAATAACACTTCTCAGTCTTGGCCTTGTCGGTAACTCGGGAATTCTTCGGCACCGTTATAGTCAAAAGATTTTTAGACATTTTTAGAAAAATGTTTATGGTTAAAAGATTTTGAAAAGTTTTATTCAAAACCTTAGTTTTAAAAATCTTTCGTTCTCTATAACGAGAGCTCTGATACCAAACTGTAACACCCCCAAATTTTATACAACTCAGTTCAGCGGAAGACTAGTTGGTGTTACGGGATAGCACATTACTCACATCATAGACAACGCATAAAAATCGCGTCGTTTATTAATAAATCATTTCCATTCATAAACATCAAAGTTACATAGGTCCCAAGTCATTACATTTCATACAAAGTTTTACAAAGTTTTTGAATGGAAAATATTGTTTAAGTGCGGGCCATGAATTCTTGTCGTCTTCCCGAGAATTACCTTCAAGTACCTGAGATAAAACATGTTAAAAGAAAAGGGTCAGCGATAACGCCGAGTGAATTCATAGAGTTTAATAAATTCCATCAATATAACTTTGGTATAAAATTAGTACCAAAAATCAATTCGTACAAATCATTGTAATAGGCCGTAAAATAGCCAAAATCGTTTTATACAAATCTTTGTAATAGGCCATAAAATAGCCAAAGTCATTTTATATAAATCCTTATCGAAAATCATAATATAGGCATTTGCCTTAAAAATTATTATACGAGCCAATGTCATAAAAACAATCATACAATACGTCTTATGACGTTGTATAAAATCAAATAAAAATCGTTATATGAATATGGTTATGAAAACCAAAATACAATCATAATATCAATAGTATGACCCTGTATTGCTAGTCAGGCAATACATCGTAATTCGGAGCGTCTATTATTATTTTGTTAATTCGGATTATTATAAGCCGCATGACATTGTTACCTTACTAAACCAACAACGGGTAGCTAACCCGATACCAATTTTGCCCATCTAAAGTAGCGTGTCGTCACAAAGGTCACGCTATTGGAAATCTTCTCATACATTAATTCGCTTACCAATCAATGTGGCACGACGGGGATCAACCGTCAAGGCGCGAACTGGGGTGATCGTCCCCAAATAGTACTATTAAATGCATAAGCGTCTACCAACTCCCGGTAGTTCACAATTCATGCTAATGGGACTTTTAGTGACATAACCTAACTTTAATAATCCATTTTAATTCATCTATCGGGTCCATTAATCATTTATCGGGTCATACAATCGGGTCATTCAATCATTCGGGTCCAAAATCAATAAACAAACAATCGGGACAAATGGTGTCCAAACTTTTATAAAAACTAACATGTTATCTCCCTCGCGGGTTTATAAAGCCTTTATAAAACATTTAAAAGAGTGCGAGGCTATGAACTCACGTTGATGTGGGAAGGCGGGTTATCGGCAGTTCGGACGTACGGTACGTGCTTCAATCACGGAAACCTAGACAAATAATACTCGGTCTTAGACTCTTGTCCAATGACTTTATAAAAATAACAATTATTTATACATATGATGATTATATATATATGATGATCAA
Organism: Glebionis coronaria; assembly: GCA_025667525.1. Classification (NCBI taxonomy): domain Eukaryota; kingdom Viridiplantae; phylum Streptophyta; class Magnoliopsida; order Asterales; family Asteraceae; genus Glebionis; species Glebionis coronaria. Next base: position 393,092,570 of record CM046876.1, on the reverse strand, counting down.
GTGGGTTTACATATTCTCGTTTACTCATTTTTGTGTTATATGTCGATAACTTGTATACTAGTTTACTAGTTTTACCCATTTACGTGTTTTATGCCCAATAAACTTATTATAAGTTCCTTAACTTGTTTTAATCCTTGTTATACTTATTTTATCAGTATGTATACTTTCCATGTTGGGCCCAAATGGGTTAAGCCCAATAAGTTCTTTTTATGGGTGTTTATTTTATTTAGTCCAATTATTAGCCCAAGTATTAGTCCAATGTGTTTACTTAGCTCGTTAATGTCCGTATGCCCTATAGTTCGGGTTTTATCGGTTTTTACTTGTTATAAATGTCTATATATCAGTATATAAGTTTTATAAAGTTTTCATTAGACGGGTCCAACCATCTAAGTTTTATTTAATAAAAACGTTAATTTTACGGCAATAGCCGAAAAAGTAGTAAAAATCATGTTTATAGTTTTATAACTTATAAAACTTAACAAGTTTCCATTTTCATCATTTATACACTTATTACACCTTTTATATATTTATATAAATAAGTTTTATAAGTTAGTGGGTTTTTATTTACATTTTATATATTAAAATGTGAGTGCTTATATAATAGTATTATTCTTTAATTTCCAAAAATCTGATTTTTAACTTCATCTTCACCAAAAATGCCATATCTTGAGTTCTACATGGAGATAGAAGCTCAAATTTTTACCACATAAACTACATGATATGTGCTACATTTAACTCTCCTATAGAAACTGTTGAATCATCCTTTAAGTATTTTCTAAAAATCGTCCAAAACAGTAACTTCAGATTTATACCCTAAACTTGTTTTGGTCATATCTCACTCATTATTTTGATTCCATTGCATGGCCAACTCTCACATGTGTACAAGACATTTAGCTTACTGTAAATGGATCCTACTTCATTATTTCATCAGTTCAAAACATGTTTCTTTACTGTTTTATACAGCCATGCAAATTAATCAAGATTTTAACCTTGTTTCTTATAGTTTTTCACCTTTTCATCCATGATTATCAACAACAAATCCCCACATAACATTTTTATCATCATATAATCATCATAAATATATACAATAGGAAATAAAATACATGTTTACATAATAAAAATAACAAGAAGTTGAGGAGGACAATCTTTATACCACCAAGTTGATATAGGTTATGAGTTTGGCATGGTTTTTGATGGAGAAACTTGTAGACAACCATGACCATCTTCAAGACCACCATGCTCCATGAAAACCTTGTGGAAAATCAGCCCTCCTACTCCATGAAAACTCTTCCTTGGATGTTAAAAGCACCACCAATCTTCATCTTTTTGAATGGAGATTAACATATGTTAATCATAACATATGTTTTGTGGTTAAATTTGGATCAATTGGGGTGTTTTGTTAAGAAAATGGGACGGCACAATTTAGAGAGAGAGAGGAGAGTTTCAAGTGGTTTTGCATGAGTGGGAAGTGAATGTGTGTGTAGCTAGTAGTTTTGATAAGTTAGTGGTATAAGGTTAGCTTCAAATGGAAGCTAAATTGACAAGTGTGATGAAGTGTAACTTACACTTGACACCTCAAGTGTATTTTAGCTAATGTTGGCCGGTTTTGAAGTGGGGTGGGACAAGTGTCCCACTTGTCTCATCCCATTTAGTTACGGGTACTCCTCGATTCTAGTTTCCTCGATTTGCGTGCCCTCGGGTCGTTTTACGAAAAACGTTTTTATAAATTATGAATCACCGTCACAAAACGAATCCAATAAAAATTGTCTCATCAAAAACGGAGTTCGAAAACGTAAATACGTAATCCTAAGGTTTCCGGTTTAGTCGTAAAGGACGTTAAAATTAAATCGTAAGTCCTAGTTTCTTCTCGTAAATTTGTGAGTTTATGAACTAACACAAATTTAAAACTCCAAAATAATATTCATGGACAAATTTATTTTCTGAAATGTCGGACTGTCACCAAAGACGGTGTATGTAAACTTAAGCACGTAACGTTGAATCCTCCGGTTTAGACGTAGTCGATGCTACTCCAAGACGTAAATCTAAATTTCTTCCCAAAAATATGTGAGTTCATATTGTAAATTGTTTTTAAATAATATTCAAGAATAAAATATCAACCATAAATTGACGGATTGTCACACTAGTGTGAATTCTAATTTGAAATGTTGGAATTGCAATGAATGTATGTTTTCTAGTCGTCATGATTCTTGCCTTATTGACCATGTGAATGAGATGTATGCCCGGAAAAATGGATTAGAATGGAAACCGACTGGGAAAGGGTTAACCCAAGTTGGTTGGATGTGGCGCCCCACTGGTAGAACTTTCACTATAGTAGGAAATACGTGCCCTTTGACTAGGATCACTCCCACTACAGCGAAGAAAGCGTGCCCTTTAACTAGGAGTACCAAGGCTACGAAAACACAAGCGTGTCCTTTAACTAGGAACACTGACACTACTGTAGGAACCAAGTGCCCTTTAAATAGGTCTACTCCCACTGTAGTGACCACGAATAATCCAAAACCTAAGAAAGTTGGAACAGTAAAACCTGTTAGTGCTAAAACTCACATTAGAAAATGCAGGAAATCTAAGGGTCTCAAAATTGTTAGCAATTCTGATAATTCTATATATGTATCTGCTAACACTCTGGAACCAATAGTTTCCAATGCATTGTCTACTGTTGTTGTTGAAAACAGGTGGTCCAAATTGTTCTCTGGTATTTGGACTCTGGTTGCTCCAAGCATATGACCGGAGATCGCTCTCAGCTCAGAAATTTCGTCAGCAAGTTTCTTGGTACGGTTCGATTTGGTAATGATCATATTGCAAAGATAATGGGTTATGGTGAATATCATATTGGGAATGTTATAATTTCGAGAGTGTATTACGTGGAAGGTCTCGGTCACAACTTATTTTCTGTGGGACAATTTTGTGATGCAAACCTAGAAGTTGCTTTTCGAGAACATACCTGCTTCATTCGTAATTTGGAAGGGGTTGATTTATTGAAAGGTACTCGAGGGAATAATTTGTATACTTTTTCTCTACAAGACATGATGGCCGCCTCTCCCGTATGTCTTCTCTCCAAAGCATCGAAGACCAAGTCATGGTTATGGCATCGATGGTTATCTCATCTTAACTTTGACGCTATTAATCACTTGGCGAAAAACGAACTTGTTCGTGGTCTTCCTAAACTATCATTTCACAAGGATCATTTGTGTTTCGCGTGTACAATGGGGAAAAGCACTAAGAAGTCTTACAAACCCAAGACTGAAGACACCAACCAAGAGAAACTTTATCTGTTGCATATGGATCTTTGTGGGCCAATGCGTGTTGAAAGTCTTAGTGGCAAAAAGTACATCCTCGTCATTGTCGATGATTACTCTCGGTTTACATGGGTGAAATTTCTTAAAGCAAAAAATGAGGCACCTAAATTCATCATCGGATTTCTCAAGATGATTCAAGTGCGTCTCAACACTATTGTCCGACGCATTCGTACAGATAATGGAACCGAATTTGTGAATCAAATCTTGCGTGATTACTATGAAGAAGTTGGCATATCTCATGAAACATCTGTTGCACGCACTCCACAACAAAACAGTGTCGTTGAAAGGCGAAATCGCACACTTATGGAAGCTGCTCGAACGATGTTAATTTACGCAAAGGCTCCATTATTTTTATGAGCAGAAGCAGTATCTACAGCAGTGTACACCCAAAACCGGTCACTAATTCGTAAACGCCATGGTAAAACACCTTATGAGCTTCTCCATGGAAAAGTACCAGATTTATCATATCTTCATGTATTTGGTTCTCTTTGCTATCCAAACAATGATGGTGACAATTTGGGAAAACTTCAACCAAAGGCTGATGTTGGTATTTTCATTGGTTACGCACCCGCAAAGAAGGCATACCGAATCTACAACCGTAACTCTCGCAAGATCCTCGAAACTATGAATGTTGATTTTGATGAGCTGACAGCAATGGCTTCTGAGCAAAGCAGCTCTGAACCCGCACTTCATGAAATGGGACCCAGTAATATTAGTTCTGGTCTTGTCCCAAACAACCATACTTCATCATTTATACCACCTTCTAGGAATGAATGGGATACGTTGTTTCAACCGTTCTTTGATGAATTCTTTACTCCTCCAACTATTGTTGCTCAAGAACCTGAGGTAATAGCTCCGGTAACCGAAGTTGTCGCTCCAGCAACCGAAGCACAATCAGATACATTTGCACCTACAATTGGTCAAGATATACCATCCACAAGTAATTCTCAACCAACACATGTAACAACTACCCACGTCATGCCTATTGATGATGAAGAGGATGATGATGATCACGATTTGGAATTCGCTCAAATGCGTGAACTTCCATTCTTTGGTGTACAAATTCCCGACCCTAATCAAGCCGGGTCGTCCACCTCAGAGAAAGCTCCTTCTACCGTTTACTCCAATCCACGGATTCGTGAACATGACAGCAAGTGGACAAAGGATCATCCTATAGATTCTATTATTGGTGACCCTAATTGTCCGGTATCCACACGAAGTCAGTTACAAGAAAGTGCAATGTTTTGTCACTTTGATGATTTTCTCACTGAAGTTGAACCTAAGACATGGAAAGAAGCTTTTACTCATTGGATAGAAGCTATGCAAGAAGAACTTAATGAGTTTATACGTCTTGAAGTATGGGAACTTGTCCCATGCCCGGATCAAGTGTAGTTACTCACTTTGAAATGGGTTTACAAGGTGAAACTCGATGAGTTAGGCGGAATATTGAAAAACAAAGCTCGACTAGTAGCTCGTGGATACAAGCAATTATTGGGCGTCGACTTTATGGAATCCTTTGCACCTGTTGCCCGTTTGGAAGCTATTAGACTATTCCTCGCTTATGAAGCCCATATGAATATGATCGTCTATCAGATGGATGTGAAGACGGCATTTCTTAATGGTGAAATCAAAGAAGAAGTCTATGTTCAACAGCCGGATGGTTTTGTGAATCCTAATTATCCTAATCATGTGTACAAGCTTAAGAAGGCTCTCTATGGGTTGAAGCAAGCTCCTCGCGCATGGTATGATCTTTTGTCACAATTCCTCATTACGCAAGGCTTCGCTAAAGGCAAGGTGGATCCTACGCTGTTCATTCAGAAACGAGGTAAAGATATGATTATGGTACAAATATATGTTGATGATATTATATTTGCAGCCTCGACCCAAACCTTATCGGATGAGTTTGGGACACTCATGTCTTCCAAGTTTAAGATGTCAATGATGGGCAAGGTATCATTCTTCTTAGGTCTTCAGATATCTCAGAGTCCCAGAGGCATCTTTATTAATCAATCCAAATATTCCCTTGAATCGCTTAAGAAATATAAGATGGAATCTTGTGACCCCGTGGACACTCCAATGGTGGAAAAATCTAAGCTTGATGCAGATCCACATGGAGTTGCCGTTGATCCGACACTTTATCGTGGAATGATCGGTACTCTTCTGTATATCACAGCCAGTCGACCTGATCTTCAGTTTGCTATATGTATGTGTGCCAGGTATCAAACTAGGCCTACTGAGTTACACTTAGCTACTATTAAAAGGATCTTTCGATATTTAAAGGAACCATTAATCGGGGACTTTGGTATTCGAAGGACTCTTCTATTGCACTAATGGCATATGCAGATGCGGATCACGCGGGTTGTCAAGATACAAGGCGTAGCACGAGTGGAACTTTGCAACTACTAGGAGATCGACTAATCAGTTGGGCATCGAAAAGGCAGAAAAGTGCTGCAATTTCAAGTACGGAAGCAGAATACATAGCTATGTCCGGTTGCTGTGCTCAAATTCTTTGGATGAGATCGCAATTAACCGACTATGGTCTAGGTTTCAACAAAATTCCGATGTATTGCGACAACAAGAGTGCAATTGCCTTATGCTGCAACAATGTTCAATTCTCCAGGTCGAAGCACATTGACATTCGCTACCACTTCATCAAGGAGCAAGTGGAAAATGGAGTAATCGAGCTTTACTTTGTCCGATCTGAGTATTAATTGGCGGATATTTTCACGAAGGCTTTAGATCGTGCTCGAATTGAATTTTTGGCCGACAAGCTAGGAATGAGAACCTTCTCGCCTGAAACTCTAAAGGAACTAGCAGATGAAGCGAAAGAATAGTCTTGGCAAAACTATTCTCCGTATCCTTGGTGATCATCTGTATATATTGTTTATATTTTTATCCACAAAAGCAAAATACAAAAATATAAAACCATATACAAACCATAAAAATTGAAAAATTCAGAAAAATCCAAAAATATTTTTACTTTATTTTTCAAAGGCATGTCTTTTGGTACGATAATATTTACGGCCTTAGAAATGTTGATTAATATTGACACGGCGCCATAAATAGAGTTCGTACAAAATTTGTAAATATTTCATAAAACATGCCTAAATGGCTTGTAGTTATTTCTGACTGCAACCCGGTTTTCATATTAAAGTCAAGTATTTCTTATGAAAGCTTTGGCTAACAACGGGAATTAATTTTCTCGGGCAAGGTTTAATTTAAAACCTTGTAAGGGATCAAGTTTACTTTATAACTTTGTCTAACATAAATCTATGTACGTTTCAGTGCATTTATTTGTTAAAACAAGAGAAGTCTTGTTTTTATGAAGCTATCATCTCTACAACCATGCTATCTACATTTGGTATCTACATACTCGACGATGCGACTACTCAACCGACGACTACAGCTCTTTCAGTAGAACACGGGTCAACAATTGAGGGGGAGCAATTGTCAAGCATTCATAATCTTTGATGCCGAACTTGCCAAGTTCACAAGTTGGTGTCAAGACAACAATACCAATCGTACACGTGGTGTCAATAGATGACTTCAGACGAGACGAGGCGACCAACATATGCTGACAAGAACCATTTGATCTTATCATATGATGTTCTCATCTATCAGGTCCAACCTTGTCAATTCTTTTTAATATGGTGAATATGTGATCATGTTACAAATCGGTATCATATCTCATGCGTTTGATATCATGAAGATAAAACGGACTTACATTTTTCTTCCCAAAACCTTTGTTAAAACTTCATTAAATCAATTGATATTAAAAACATCGATTGGGTTAATATTTTTAATATGGGGGAGAAAATGTGATTTAATATGGGATATTATCACAAATGGTTTGACTTAATGTGCTGGCTCATCCCGACATATGCAAAATGTTTTCGAATATCGTGGCATATGTTAAGGGGGAGCAAAATGGATTTGCTATATCAAAATGGATTTTCATGGTGACATATACTTACCCAAAACCTATTTATTTTACGAAGATGAAGATTGTGGTGACATAAGGATGGTAGGATAGGTTAAGTCCTATGATTCTTCCAGAACCAGAGGAATCTTCCCAAGGACATTCCATAGCTAGAAATAGTAGTCCTTAGGAAAGTTGGAGAAAGATTGTGAACGTAGCTAAATGCCGACCAAGTACTTAAGTTAGCACTGGAACAATCACAACAAGGTGCTAGTTATGACGTATTGGTAAGCATTGAAGGGGTTGAAGAATGAAAAAGAATTGTAAAGATAAAGGGTGTAAAGAAAGAAGCCCTCCTTACAACTTAGGCAGAAACCGGGTCAACACATATGCTATTGAGATCATTTTAATGATTCTCGATACTGAAGACAGACATCATGGACCCAGTAATGCAATGCACAACCCATCCCAGCTAACTCAGATATCTCTCAAAAGGTATTTGTTTTAATCACACGGAGACAACACATTATCTATTGATTTATTCACTCCGAATAAATTGGTATTGAAAAGGTGGCACTCCTCTCCAGCCTCCGATCACTAAAATCCAAAATGCACGATCGAGTCTAGAGCCATTTGAGATCATCAAATATCTCATTAGGACACACTTTCATAATTCCTTGCTTCTTCACACACTGTGAAAAGTAAGATCTTAAGAGTCCTACGCAAAATCTTCATGATCTTGCCTGAACATCCGAGTAATACGAAAGTATTTACAATGAAGATGGAAATCCTTCTTGAGCGAACATCAAAAAGCTCATGGTAGGTGACTTGTGCGATTCTTTATGAATCAAACTTGTGATAACTGGAAAGCAACAGCTGTTTAATTCTTAACTGAATTTAAATACGTTCCAGGCCTCTACGCAATATCTTAGTGATCTTGCCAGAACACTCAGAGTGATACCTTAGTGTTCACGGTGATGAGTGGAAATCCTACTAGTGTTAACCTCAAACAGCACTTGGTAGGTAACTTGAAAGATTCTATACGAATCAAGCTCGTGACAACTGGAAAGCAACGATGGTGCGGTTCTTAATTGAATTTCACTTGTTCCAGGAACATGAATTGACGGCTTCAAATCATGCGGATACTATTATCCAAATGATCCACTCTTTATGTTCGCAGTCAGCTTTGCACGGTCGAATAAAGAGAACGGGTTTACCCGCGAAATCCTGTCAGGAAGTTACTTAATTGAAACTATCCGTCACGGGTACGATATCTAATATCGTCCAACGGTCTTCACCGACCGGAGGTAAAATGCTACCGATTTATAATGAAATGTTCAAAGCCATTTCGTTCGTGTCTACTTATGTTGCGGCATTTGAAGACGGCGGCGTTGCGGGATCCAAGAAGAAGTCGTCCCTGCATGCTTATACTTTATGCACTTAATATTTCATCTAATTCAAGAAAGGCTAAAAGTTAAGTCTTCCGCTGTATCGAACTCTGAAGCTTTCAAGAATTACGAAGGTATAAGTATGTGGGACATGGCATCACGAAGAGGCGAATATCACAAGTGATGGATGCACGAGATCAAGGCAAGATATTGATGCTAAAGATTGATATCAAAGATCACATCAGCATGTTCACCAGAAAAGAAAAAGAAAAAGAAAGACGAAGACTACGAGCTCAAGACAAGCATAGTATGCTAGGTTTATTTCATTATTGTAACTCGGGTAACGCCCTTGTTTGGAGTGACCTCCCTTAGGGGGAGATTGTTGGAAATACGTTTTACGTATTAAGAAGGATCGGTCACTCCAACGATAATCCATGTAATAGCTCGTAGTTTAGTTAACTCTCTTTATTTATCAAACAAGAACAAGCCTAGCCTACAACATGTGTAGGCCGGCCCAAAATGTAAGCCCAAGCCCATGACAAGGGCTTGGGTATATAAACCCTCTCCTTAGATGGAGAGGGTGGTGTGGTTTCATTATTTACACATAGTAAACATTGGTTTCTCTCTCTAAGTGTGTGTGAAATCCACCATTTCTCTATCTCTTTCTCTCTCTAAAAACATAAGCAAGATTTACAATCCTACAGAATATTTTGCTGACTCGGAATAATGAGGTGAAAACGTTGGTTCGGAATCTGGGGAACTATATGAAGACGAAGAACAGGGGAAAACCAAACACCATGAATTTAACCAAAATCTACCAAGTTTTTAACCAAAACTTAAACCAATTTAACCACTAATCATCTACTAATGATAAAAATCAAACTAAATCAACAAAAACTCAAAACCCACTTGTTTTTGAAGATCAAAACCAATAAAATAAAAGCTTAGAACTAGAGAATCAAATAAAAAAGGAAGAACAAGATTAAATGGAAACTTGTATTAAGGATTAAGATTCAAACAAACAAAGATTAAACTTACATAATCATGAAGGAATCAAAAGGAAATAAAAATCACCAAACACCTTAAGGGTGTTGGTGTTCCTACAAAATAGGAGCAAAAGAAACAGAAAGAAAAAAACTAGTCTTTCAAGTTGTGAAGGAGGTCTATTTATAGGCCTGGGCTTGGTTTGGTGAGTGGGCTTTCTCCCTTTCTTTTTGTCTTCTCGTCTTTTCAGAAAAGTTGACGTTTTCGATTTCGATTCGGGATTTGTCAACGAATAAATTCAACTCGTCTTTTAATTTCTTCATTTAATAGAATTGAGTTTTTCGACAAATATAAATCTTCCATCTTTGGTCCTTTTCTTCGATAAATCTTCAAATAGGCCCATTGACTTCAAATCTTTTGCATCTCTTGGACTATAGACTTTGTCTTTTCGTCTTTTTCTTTGATAAAACCCGTGCAATCCCATGTTTTCTTCAATATTTATCTTGTTGGCTCTGAAAACACAACAAACACACAAACCACGCATAGTTCCAAACAAATGACATTAAATACGCGTTTTGGTCTCGTTTTAGCAAGCAATAAGTGGTAAAAGGATGGGTGTTTTCACACCTATCAAATCCCCTACACTTAACCATTGCCATGCCCTCATGCAATGCATTAATTTTAAAGCACGGTTTACATTTCTCATCATAAATAACCTACCTTGGCCTTTATTAAATTCTAAACACTAAGGAAACCAAAAGAACAAAACAAGTATAGTATTCAATGAGTTACATTGGGGTTTTAGGTTGTCATGAATGTTCAATATTCTCAAGTTTCACGTTCCCCATACCAAGCTTAAAAACGAGATCATTGTTATTATAAGTTAGCAAACTAACACGAACTCATGTGGCCCAATTATTCACTTAGACTCCCTTATTCATAGGTGTATCTCTTATATTTTATTGTTGTCTTGAATGATCACGAGGATGCATTGTTTGACTTATTTTGATAGTTATTTGGCATAACTTTCTTCACGATTTGAGACCTTTCTCGGACCGATATTTGGCAGCGACTTCATACTTCAAATCTTTGAGAGACGTTCTTGAAATTATGGTCTTCTCTTCATAATAGGAATTTCTTCACTTGAAGTTTTGAGAGATTCTTCATCTTTGGACCACGACTTCTTCATTTTTCTCCAATCTTTATTTTGGAATTTGATATACAACGATCCGCCTCCTTTTAGGACTTGGATCTATTTATCCTCATACCTTGCTAGGGTCTTTTCGGATAGACTTCTCCATGAATTTTGGGGAGTTTTTGCTTTTCGTCGTGTGTCTCGATCCTTCATATTGACTTTCGATAAATGATTCTTCACATCACTTTTGGATCTTTAGCAACAAAAATGTAGCCCTCATGCATTGTTAGGGCCTTTTCGGACTTGCCAATCTTCGCATCCCGCTTCAATAAGTTATGCCTTGGTTATGAACTCTAATTAATACCGAGCAAATTTTAAACGATCTTGTGCTAGAAGCTAAGTAACTTTTCAAATCGTAAAACCTTATTTATTACAGATAAATTTATTAGCAAGCGATGGGAGAATAGGCTTATAATCAACTCACATAAATTCACCAAAGAATACCAAACTTATAATTGACTCTATCATTTCTCGTCCTCCACAGTTTAAAATCTCAAGGAATGAGACTCGTGGATGCTTAGCCAATTAAATCAAAGTTTTGGGTTTTCGAGTCGCCTATAGGATCTTGCATCTTCTTAGACTCTTTCAAGTTTAGAATTTGCGTTTTAAAGTTCCCTTGATAAACGACTCTCTAGGATCAATTATAGGAACTAGCGAAAAGTTATTTTTCTTAACCCGTGAGAGTTAAGACTTTCGCGTTTTAAAGTTCCCTATATAAAAGCCTAGCAAAACTTGACTTAAACACGTTAAGGATACTAGCTAGAGTAAACTTAGATAAGTAAACTCGGGTTAAGTGAAAATATTCATGACTTTGAAAAATTTTAAAGCCACTTTATTAAACTTTATTTTTGCAAGGAAATAAAATAACCATAACAAAGTAAAATACAACCATACAACTAGGCCAAAATAGATTAAAAATTTTGAAAAATGTCAAAAAATATGATTTTCCGGTTAAATGAAGGCACTTTAATGGAAAAGTCCACTTAAAACTTCGATAGAAGTCTCCCCTACACTTAATATAAACATTGTCCTCAATGTTTAAGCATGTGGGAAAAGTTTCCCCTACACTTATGACATTGTGCACGTTGGTTAAATCAAGTTAAGGAGGAGACAACTAGAGTGATTAATTTCAAATGTGAGTATGAAGAAAATTGAACCACAATAGTTGAGAGATAGAACCGGATTTGCGGATAACATGGGAGCATGGTTCTTCAAAGATTCCAAAAGTACACTTATCCCTGTAATCACATCACCATACAAACACAAGCAACCTATATAGCTCCCCCTACACTTAGGATGAAAAACGGGAAAGGGGGATAGATACTCGGGTTGCCTCCCGAGGAGCGCTTGTTTTTGTTCACCAAGTCACGAGCCTGACTCGGTCCCGAAACTAGTTCATGGGAAACATGGTGAGGGATGGAATCATCTCATGAGAGATGTCCTCACCAAAGTACAACTTCAAACTTTGGCCATTCACCTTAAAATTGGGCCCATTTGGCTGAGAAAGCTCAATGGTGCCATAGGGAAAGACTTTGGCGATAGTGAATAGACCAGACCAGCGGCTCTTCAACATGCCCGAGAAGATCTTCAACCGAGAGTTAAAAAGTAAGACTTGATCACCAACGTGGAACTCTCGGTTCTTAATTCTAGCATCGTGGATGATGTTGGTCTTCTCCTTGTAGATCAATGAGTTCTCGTAAGCTTCATTCCTCAGTTCATTTAGCTCGTTGAGTTGAATCTTGCGAAGATCACCGGCTTTGTTGATGTCGAAGTTAGCCCACTTCAAGGCCGAGTATGCCTTATGTTCCAGCTCGATAGGGAGGTGGCATGCTTTCCCGTATACAAGACGATAAGGTGTGCAACCAATCGGGGTCTTATATGTGGTACAGAAAGCCCAAAGAGCATCATCAAATTTATCGGCCCACGAGGCACGATGCTCTCCTACAGTACGTTCCAGAATTCGTTTCAATCCACGGTTGGATATCTCGGCTTGACCGTTGGTTTAAGGATGATAAGCGGTGGAAAGACGGTGATTGACACCATACTTAGCCATGACTCTTGCAAATTGATCATTGCAAAAATGAGTCCCGCGGTCACTGATTATAGCACGAGGAACACCGAATCGAGCAAACAGTTGCTTTAAGAAATCACAAACCACCCTTGCGTCGTTAGTGGGTAAAGCTTTGACTTCAACCCATTTAGAAACGTAGTCAACGGCGACAAGGATGTATTTGTTTCCTTTAGAAGAAGGGAATGGCCCCATAAAGTCGTTGCCCCATACATTAAAGATTTCACATTCTTGTATGAAATTTTGAGGCATCTCATCTTTATGTGTGATCTTGCCTTATCTTTGGCAATCATCACAGTTTTTAACCATTGCGTGAGCGTCACAATAAATGGCGGGCCAATAGAATCCCGAGTCAAACACTTTTTTGGCGGTGAAGTTGGGACCAAAGTGACCACCGGTGGGTCCTTTGTGGCAAGCCTTGAGAATGTCTAAATCTGCCGGTCCGTCAACACATCGGCGAATAATCAAATCTACGCATTGTTTGAAGAGAAAAGGGTCATCCCAAAAGGAAGTCTTAACATCATTCAAGAACTTTTACTTTTGTTGGGATGTTAACCCTTTGATGAGAACACCACCCGCTAAGTAGTTTGTAATGTCGGCAAACCACGGGGTGTCATCAAGATTGGCACAAATAGACAGTAAGGTCTCAAGGGAAAAAGAGTCACTGATCTCTTTGTTCGGATAATCCCCTTGATATGGATCCTCAAGTTTACTTAAATGATCCGCGGCTAGGTTTTCAGCACCCTTTTTGTCACGAATTTCAATGTTAAATTCTTAAAGGAGTAAAACCTAGCGAAGAAGTCTTGGCTTAGAGTCGTGTTTAGTCATCAAGTACTTCAACGCGGAATGGTCCGTGTATACAATGGTGGTGGATAAAACAAGGTAGGGGCGAAATTTTTCAAAAGCATAGACAACAGTTAAAAGCTCTTTTTCGGTTGTCGTATAATGCAATTGAGCCCCCGTCATTGTCTTGCTAGCGTAATGGATTAGTTGGAAATGTTTGTTAATCCTTTGTCCCAAAACCGCTTCAATAGCAAAGTCGCTAGCATCGTACATCAATTCAAATGGTAGCTCCCAATTAGGGGTAACCAAGATCGGTGCCTTAGTTAGCTTGTCCTTAAGAAGATTGAATGATTCAATACACTCTTTAGAAAAGATAAAAGGAGTATCTTTTTCCAAGAGGTGGGTCATCGGGCGAGCGATTTTAAAGAAATCCTGAATGAATCGATGACAGAAGCCCGCATGACCCAGAAAACTTCACACACCCTTCACGGTGGAAGGTGGAGGTAATTTGGCTATGACATCCACTTTAGCACGGTCCACTTCGTGACCGGCTTTAGAGATTTTGTGTCCTAGCACAATGCCTTTTTTTACCATAAAATGGCATTTTTCACAATTTAGAACAAGGCGAGTGTCTTCGCACCGCTTAAGCATACGTTCCAAATTGGCAAGGCAAGAAGATAATGAATCCCCAAAGACCGAGAAATCATCCATGAAGACTTCCATGGTTTGCTCAACCATGTCATGGAAAATAGCCAACATACACCTTTGGAAAGTCCCGGGGGCATTGCATAAGCCAAATGGCATTCGTTTTTAAGCAAATGTGCCATAGGGACAGGTGAATGTTGTCTTCTCTTGATCTTGGGGATCGATGGGTATTTTGAAATAACCCGAGAAACCATCTAGAAAGCAGTAATATTCATTACCCGCTAAACGTTCAAGCATTTGGTCCATAAAAGGAAGAGGAAAATGATCCTTTCTCATGGCATCATTGAGTTTGCGGTAGTCTATACAAACTCTCCACCCAGTAACAAGACGTGTAGGAATCAACTCGTTGTTTTGACTGGGCACAACGGTGATTCCGCCTTTCATAGGCACACAATGGACTGGACTAACCCATGGTGAATCCGAGATAGGGTAAATCATGCCCGCATCAAGAAGTTTGATAACCTCTTTTTTGATAACGTCATGGATTATAGGATTCACCCTTCTTTGGCTTTGAATGGTGGGCTTAAAGTCGTCCTCCATGAGAATTTTATGTGTGCAAAAGTGAGGATCAATTCCGCGAATATCGGAGATTTTCCAAGCGATAGCTCTTTTATGTTTCTTGAGAACTTCAATGAGACGAGTTTTCTCATCGGCTTTTAAGTCCTTAGCAATGATAACGGGAAGTTGATCAATGTCCTCTAAGAAAACATACTCGAGATGAGGAGGTAAGTCCTTAAGCTCAAGAGTAGGAGGCTCCTCAATAGATGGTGTAACTAACGATCGATCATCTTTAGTCACCTCTTTAGGAGAAGGAGGAGAAAACGGGTCTTCATTGAGAAGTTTCTCAATTGTGCGAATGTCTTCTTCCCAATCGGTGGGAGAATCATCATACTTAAGATCAAGTGGACCCAAGCTAGCTTCAAAATCATCCAAAAGAAAGTCACTTTCTCCGGAGTCAATGAAGGAGCAATTGAGGCAACGGTCTCAACATTGGGTAGAGAAGAGAGATTACTTTTGCAAGCATCATGAAAGTGTTCTTCACAAGCCTCATCGAGAACATCAATAGCATTAACACTCTCATATGAATAAGGTTGCTTAGAAATCTTACCCATGTTGAAGACAATTTTATCGTCACCAACTCTCATGATTATTTCGCCCGCGACTACATTAATGAGAGTGCGACCGGTACTCAAGAAAGGACGTCCAACGATTAATGGAACACGGGGATCCATCTCGTAGTCAACGACAACAAAATCCGCCGGGAAGGTGAATTTGTCAACGCCAACGAAGACGTCTTCGGCTATCCCCACTGGATAAGCAACCGTACGGTTTGCTAATTCCAAAGTCATTTTGGTGGGGACTAGCTCGGGGAGAGATAATTGCTTCCAAACACTTAAAGGCATTAAGTTAATACTAGCACCTAGATCGGCTAGGGCCATGCAATTCTGTAAAACCCGTAAAAATAAGGTCATAATTTAATTCTATTTTCAATTATTTTGAAGTATTTTATAACGTTAAATATTATTATGTTTAACGGTTTAAGTTGAAACTGATATTAAATATTATATTTTAATATTTTGACTTGCAACGAGGACTACTAGTGATCGCGATACCGACGGATGCCAAAAAATTTATATCGTATAATATTTTGAAACTTATTTTTGTGTTGGTTGATGAACTCACAATTTACGGATTTAAATTTGGGCTTACGTGCATAACTTAGCGTCCTTTACGACTAAACCGGAAACCTTAGGATTACGTATTTACGTTTTTGAACTCCGTTTTTGATGAGACAATTTTTATTGGATTCGTTTTGTGATGTTGATTCATAATTTATAAAAACGTTTTTCGTGAAACGACCCGAGGGCACGCAAATCGAGAAAACTAGAATCGAGGAATACCCGTAAAATTAGTGAGGTGGGACAAAATATATTATCCCACCCAACTAGCACCATGGGATGGCACCAACAAGACACCACATCACTATGTGGCATCTTGTTAACTTGTTATTTAACAAGTGTAAACAAAGCTTACACTTTAAGCTTTCACTAGCTAAAAACCACTAGCTACTCATTCACACCATTTTACACTCATGCAAACAACCTCAAAACTCTCTCAACACCACCACCTTGCCATCCACTTTGATGAACAAAACACCCCTTCTTGATTTTTCTAGCCATGAAATACTTGTTAACTAGCTCTATCATAGAGTTATCTTGAATCCTTGAGCATTTGGTGGCCATATTAACAACATAGGAGGTGATTTGCTTGTGTCCTAGGGCTGATTTCTCAACTATTTTTCTTGGTGTTTGATGATCTTGGAGTTACTTGTAGTGTTCATCAAGTTCTTGTCTTCCAAAAACAAGAAATACACTTGGTTGGTAAAGAAGATCATCCTCTCAATTTTCTCTTGTTATTTTTGTAAAGAACAAATGTATTTTCTTTATTATTGTATATGTATATGATGTATATATGATGATAAAAATGTTGTGTGGGGATCAAGTGTTGATAAATATGCTTAAAAAGGTTAATAACTTTAAGAAATAAGGCTAAAATCATGCTTATTTAGTTGGCTGTATAAAAACAGTATATAACTAAAACTTTAACTGATAAACTTGCATGGTATGATCCATTTACAGTAAGTACAAGATGTTATACACATGTGAGAGTTGGCCATGCAATGGAATCATTATAATGAGTGAGATATGATCAAAACAAAATAGGTGTGCTAATCTGAATAAGCTGTTTTGTAGGGACTGTTAAGCATAGATAAACTTAAAATGAGCACTAGCTATAACTAAGTTAAATGTATCACATAATATGAAGATCATGCCACCCAAAAATGAGCTTCTAATTCATTATAGAACTCTAGATATGATAAAAATGGTGAAGATGAAGATAAAAATCAGATTTTGAGAATTAATGTTTATTATTATTATATAAGCACTCAAATTTTATTGTATAAAATATAAAATAAAAACCCACTAACTTATGAAACTTATTTATATAAATATGTAAAAGGTTAATTAAATGGATAAATTATATAAATGGTAGTGGAATAATACTTATAAGTAATAAAAACTATAAACTTAATTTTTACGACTTTTTCGGCTATTACCGTAAAATTAACGTTTTTCGCCAATTAAAACTTAGACGATCAAACCCGTCTAATGTAAAGTTTGTAAAAGTCATATACTGATATATATAAGTAACTAATACAAGTAAAAACCGATAAAACCCGAACTATAGGACATACGGACATTAACGAGCTAACTAAGCATATTGGACTAATAATTGGACTAAAGAAGTTAAACACTTATAAAAAGAACTTATTGGGCTTAACCCATTTGGGCCCAACATGGAAAGTATATATAATGATAATATAGGTATAAAATGGATTAAAACAAGTTAAAGAACTTATACTAAGCTTATTGGACTTAAAATAGGTAAGTAGGTAAAACTAGTAAACTAGTAAAAAGTTACCAAAACGTAAACACTAAAATGAGTAAACAAGGATATTTAAACCCACTTGATCATCATCATATGTACAAAATCATCATATGTATATTGTTATTTTGATAAAAGTCATTAGACAAGAGTCTAAGACCGATTATTATTTATATAGGTTTCCGTGACCGAAGCACGCCCGTAGCCGATGATCCGCCTTTCATTTTCAACGTGAGTCTATAGCCTCGCTTTATACTAGTTATTAAATGATTTTAAACCCGCGAGGGGGAATACATGTTTTTATAAACTTAGAACACAAGATTTTTATGGTATGCTTTGTCCCTCTATGAATGGACCCGTGGTTGCCTTTAAATTGCATTAAGTGATTACCTTTGTTAAAACCTCAATTATGGAACGTTAATTAACCTATGATGGGTTAACCGCTAGTACAATTAATAGATCTATGGGGGAAGCCGCCCCGGTTCAGTTTTTGTGGACTTGTCATAGAAGCTTAGGCCCGACCTCCACACTGTTTGAACATATTGTATTGAGAAGTCAGGTATACGGCAATGTACCAATAATCTGGAGGTAACCGACAATTAATAAATCTCTCGTCTTATTAGACTGATATGGGAGTGTCTAAGGGCTCGGTTCCATGAGCCTATTGCAATTTATGCTATATACAATTATCATTGTTGATGCAAATTATTATTTGATGCTTATAAGCATGCCACAAGCTTATAATCTTTGCTTGTGTTCAAATTGATTACATAAACCTATAGATTCACTCGGCATTTTTGTTGATTGTTTTACTCACATGTATTTCAGGTAATCAAGAAGTGGAAGCTTGGAGGTCACGGGAATGAAGTTGTGCACTGCTTTTGTTGTTCAAACTCTTTGATTTATTTATCGTTCCATTTTTAAAACAAACCAATATGTTGTTTTAACTTATCTTTTGGTAATGATTACTTGGGACTACGCTACTCTGACAAATGTTTTAGGAACGATAAAACTAAAACGTCTCTTTTTGAGTCGTTCTTTATAAATTATGTGTTGTAGTATCATTGTTTAGCACCCAAAGATGTATTCCGCTGCGTGTAAATTTGGGGGTGTTAAAGATTGGTACCAGAGCCATGAGTTATAGAGAACTAGGTCTTTTTCTAAAAACCTAACTATAACTGTCGGTTTTATTTTTCAAAGAGTCGGTGCACATGATTTCGCGTGACTTCAGGTTCAAGCTACTTCTGGGATTACAACTTTAGTATACATTATTATGTATGCCTTATTGCTAAGTATTTCTAAATAAATACTATAATCCTTTATCGATATATATATATTGATATCGTTAAACTTTTCGATAAAAGTTTATCATTTATTAATGATTAATTTAAATAAATACATTGAATTTTCAAGATCTTTCTATATTTATTTTTGAAGTATTTAAATTGCTTTTATTGCAAATTTTATATTATGACCTTACATACCTCCATCTGCGCGCGTTATTTTTATTGCTAAACCTTTTGAGATATCTATATAGATATTCAAATCGTCTTCCGGCTATTTGTGCTTGGACGTCTTTTAACGTAATTTCCAGACCATTGTGTAACTCAATGTGTCCTTGGAATAGACTAACCGCTATCGTGTGAGTCATACATTTTGAAACATTTCTTAAAATAGTGTTGAATAATACCATGGTTTTTCATAATATTTTGTTGATTTTTATTATCGTTTTACACGACATGCGAAGATTTAATTCGTTGACATTTATATGTATCGACTCCGAAGTGTATTGTTCACTTATATCTCGGTAACGTCATCGTTATTTTATAAATCATCGTCTAGATTATGGCACTAGAATTGGAATACGATTTTACTTATATAAAATTGTATCATTTGTTTTTCATTAACCTTCTCGCTCCCGGAGTGTAGCATGTTAATGTTCCATTCTTTTCTTGTTATAATTTGTGTTTTTGACAATCGTGGCACCAAGGAGATTTGCCTACATTGCATTTTGAAATCTAAATTACGAACGTCTTTCACCGTTTTGCTTCCTAAATTTCGTGTTGAATACCTTGAAGCATTTTCTGTCATTCATCATGCTATATTTTATTTGATGCTCATTACGAGATTTATTTTTTTCGTTGTTATAAAATCCACAAGACATGTGTGTATATATGTATATATTTTAAGCCGTTAAGAAGTGTCGAAAAATACACTTTATGCAGAAACTGTAGGGGCAGTATAAACAGGTCAAAACTTAAAAGTAAAACCTGCGTTTTTTAAAATAAAATAGTCAAACCTGCACATAACTTGCAGGGGTATTTTGGTCATTTTACATTGGTTTTCAGGTCTCGGGTAAAACTAGAAAGTCGTCTGAAACGTCGTTTTGCATCAAAATGCTTTAGACTCTGAGTCTTGGAGATGTCGTTTATCGGATCAATTAATCGGCTCATATTTAAAAGTTAAATCTGATAGAAAATTCAGAACATGAGTTTTAAATGTTTCTAAGCTGTTTTGATTTCATTTGAGATCGTAAAATTTTAACAAATATTATTTTACAACTAACGAATACTAGTTGCATGTGAAAATGTTTAAAAATAGAAATATTTTAGGATTAGCAATTACCGGATTAATGGTGTAATTTAAAAACGAATAACATACTTTCTTAAAAGCATGTTGTGTCGAGTATCTTACAAAGAATACACATGTGGATTGTTTTATTCTTTTCATATATATGACTCATTTGTCATTCGATGTTATTTTATTTTCGTTTTCTTCTAACCTTCAACTGATTTGGGTTGAGTTTTGAAGTTTTGACTTCACATTCTTCTTCGACATTCTTATCGCGTATCTCATGACGTTTTCGTCTAAATCTTATAACCCTTTGAAAACTTAACAACTTGTAACCATTTCATTGGTTGTTTTATGAGCTACTATTTGCCACTTTTTGCAAAACTTTGACTACTTTATACGTTGTCATAATGTCACCTTATAAATAAATCTAATATTGTTTTACGATTATTTTCACCAATTGTTTTTACTTTGGTCCTAATACTTTTCGTAACATTAAAAGTTGCTTATTGAGTATCTCACAAATTACCTGTTTCCTATAAATTTATAAAATATTTTTAAAATTCCATTTTTCAAATGGCATGGTTATAAACATAAGAAACGTAATACTTTTCGACGAAATGGACCACTGCATTGCTAGCCCTAAATTATACATGGCCTGATCACCTATGTCTAATTTAGAAGGAGCCATGCTAGGCTGAATAGTAGTCACCTTAAAAATCTTGATAATAAAGAACTCTTTACTTGTAATTATGATAAAGATAAATAAAATGAAATAAATTGAAAAGAAGTTTTGAAAACCTTTATATTTTATGCAAGTAGCACAATTTCTATGCATCCGCATATGTTTTCTTACCTTTCGCTAAACGAATTACGTGATTTTAAGTACGTTTTTACTCGATGATTGTTTTTCCACTTGTTACTTCATTTTGTCTTATAACTGATTTCTTTTGACCGTTCGTCTAATTACTGACTGTTGATAAAAGACTTGAAAGTCTCGATTTTTTTTTATTTTTTTTATCCTTCCTTCTCGTCCAATTTTCTTTATGCGACTGGGTAGATCTTTGGAATGTCTCCGCACGTGAATAATGAATTATCACTAGAGTGATTTCCGTATATCCGGGATGACGTCCGTCACTCTCGTTTATCTCGAGATACACTCTTGTGAACCGTGCCTTGACTTATCTCTTTAAACGCTAACATCGTTCATTTGATTTACTTTAATTACAAGTGATTATTAGGAAATTTCTTTTATTAAAATTTTTGTATGGATCTTCTTTCCGATCATGTATCGACCAACGCTAAGTTAACGAGCTGATATTAGTGAACCACCGACCGCACTAACAAAATTGACAACTTGTTAGTCTATTATTTCTTATCGTCTTACCATCGACACCTTTATTTTATTATTCTCTTTAAGAATTCATACGACATCTGCTTCGTCCTCTTTTGTACCGCTGATTTCGTACTAATTGTTGACCATTATTTCCATTCGTATTCGTTTGTTATCTTGTCACATTTTGAAACCCGAATATATCCCATATTTATTTTGAAATAATAAACACCTTTATGTATTTCTACAAAGTATTATAAAAATTTTATGGGACTTTTATACATTTTCCAATAATTTTCAATTATCGAAATAACCATTACAAAAAAGGTCAAATTTATACATCATATTTTGTATAACTAAAACTAATGTTAAAAATAAAATTATGTTCTACCTTTTGAACTAATTGACTTATCATACTTTACTTTTAATGTAATGAAATTACCGGTTTAATTTATATTCCTAATAATGATTTAGTTTGGAAATTATATCTTCTAATTGTAACCAACAATATGAGTTTAATTTATAAAATTCATGTCATTCTTTCAAAGTTTCTTAAGACAACCAAAATAAATTATGAAGCTATTTAACTTCTATTTTTAATATATCATCTTTATCAAGAAAGTACCTCAAATGAGTCTTAAGGTAATACCAAATCCGGGACGGATAATTGTGACAAACGTTATTTTAATGTTAATATTTAATTCATTCTTCGCTCTCATTTTTCTAGTATTGTGAATAATTATGTTTTACGGTAACGTGAGTCGAGATCCCTCGTCGATCGTTAATCTTAAATCATTTTACCACATCTTGTTCGTTTATGCGTTTATTGAAGTCATTTTTATCTCGTTCTGTTCCTCGTATTGAAGATCACTATTTTATTCTGAGTTTTAAATGAATCTCGGGAAGCAGTGTATAAGAAGAAACGATAAGTGTCACCAAGATTTATGTGTGTACTCGTGGAATGATTGAGGACCGAATCTCTTAATGAATGGAGTTAATAAATTCGTTACGACCTCGAGGAGTATGTTGAAGCCGACACCGCAAGTGGAAAGACTCTTGAGATATTATCAAGGGTTCGTTCAAGGTTTTCTCGATGATTAACGGTGGAGATCTATACTCGATGTTTGTGTTCGACCTTTTCTTTTATGTACTTATATGGTGTGTGATCTAGTCAAATGATCGTAAGTTGTGAGAACTTGAGACGGCATCATCCGATGACGTCCGATCATGTAGAACACATATTATGTAATATCTTTTTGACTTTCAACGACGATGTTTATTGAGACTTTAATGCGCATTGGCGAAAGTGAGGCGAGTTGAGCGCCGGGACGTCGCTCCCTTAAGGTGGTGAGGATGTAAAACCCGTAAAAATAAGGTCATAATTTAATTCTATTTTCAATTATTTTGAAGTATTTTATAACGTTAAATATTATTATGTTTAACGGTTTAAGTTGAAACCGATATTAAATATTATATTTTAATATTTTGACTTGCAACGAGGACTACTAGTGATCGCGATACCGACGGATGCCAAAAATCTTATATCGTATAATATTTTGAAACTTATTTTTATGTTGGTTGATGAACTCACAATTTACGGATTTAAATTTGGGCTTACGTGCATAACTTAGCGTCCTTTACGACTAAACCGGAAACCTTAGGATTACGTATTTACGTTTTTGAACTCCGTTTTTGATGAGACAATTTTTATTGGATTCGTTTTGTGATGTTGATTCATAATTTATAAAAACGTTTTTCGTGAAATGACCCGAGAGCACGCAAATCGAGAAAACTAGAATCGAGGAATACCCGTAAAATTAGTGAGGTGGGACAAAATATATTATCCCACCCCACTAGCACCATGGGATGGCACCAACAAGACACCACATCACTATATGGCATCTTGTTAACTTGTTATTTAACAAGTGTAAACAAAGCTTACACTTTAAGCTTTCACTAGCTAAAAACCACTAGCTACTCATTCACACTATTTTACACTCATGCAAACAACCTCAAAACTCTCTCAACACCACCACCTTGCCATCCACTTTAATGAACAAAACACCCCTTCTTGATTTTTCTAGCCATGAAATACTTGTTAACTAGCTCTATCATAGAGTTATCTTGAATCCTTGAGAATTTGGTGGCCATATTAACAACATAGGAGGTGATTTTCTTGTGTCCTAGGGCTGATTTCTCAACTATTTTTCTTGGTGTTTGATGATCTTGGAGTTACTTGTAGTGTTCATCAAGTTCTTGTCTTCCAAAAACAAGAAATACACTTGGTTGGTAAAGAAGATCATCCTCTCCATTTTCTCTTGTTATTTTTGTAAAGAAAAAATGTATTTTCTTTATTATTGTATATGTATATGATGTATATATGATGATAAAAATTTTGTGTGGGGATCAAGTGTTGATAAATATGCTTAAAAAGGTTAATAACTATAAGAAATAAGGCTAAAATCATGCTTATTTAGTTGGCTGTATAAAAACAGTATATAACTAAAACTTGAACTGATAAACTTGCATGGTATGATCCATTTATAGTAAGTACAAGATGTTATACACATGTGAGAGTTGGCCATGCAATGGAATCATTATAATGAGTGAGATATGATCAAAACAAAATAGGTGTGCTAATCTGAATAAGCTGTTTTGTAGGGACTGTTAAGCATAGATAAACTTAAAATGAGCACTAGCTATAACTAAGTTAAATGTAGCACATAATATAAAGATCATTACACCCAAAAATGAGCTTCTAATTCATTATAGAACTCTAGATATGATAAAAATGGTGAAGATGAAGATAAAAATCAGATTTTGAGAATTAATGTTTATTATTATTATATAAGCACTCAAATTTTATTGTATAAAATGTAAAATAAAAACCCACTAACTTATGAAACTTATTTATATAAATATGTAAAAGGTTAATTAAATGGATAAATTATATAAATGGTAGTGGAATAATACTTATAAGTAATAAAAACTATAAACTTAATTTTTACGACTTTTTCGGCTATTACCGTAAAATTAACGTTTTTCGCCAATTAAAACTTAGACGATCAAACCCGTCTAATGTAAAGTTTGTAAAAGTCATATACTGATATATATAAGTAACTAATACAAGTAAAAACCGATAAAACCCGAACTATAGGACATACGGACATTAACGAGCTAACTAAGCATATTTGACTAATAATTGGACTAAAGAAGTTAAACACTTATAAAAAGAACTTATTGGGCTTAACCCATTTGGGCCCAACATGGAAAGTATATATAATGATAATATAGGTATAAAATGGATTAAAACAAGTTAAAGAACTTATACTAAGCTTATTGGACTTAAAATAGGTAAGTAGGTAAAACTAGTAAACTAGTAAAAAGTTACCAAAACGTAAACACTAAAATGAGTAAACAAGGATATTTAAACCCACTTGATCATCATCATATGTACAAAATCATCATATGTATATTGTTATTTTGATAAAAGTCATTAGACAAGAGTCTAAGACCGATTATTATTTATATAGGTTTCCGTGACCGAAGCACGCCCGTAGCCGATGATCCGCCTTTCATTTTCAACGTGAGTCTATAGCCTCGCTTTATACTAGTTATTAAATGATTTTAAACCCGCGAGGGGGAATACATGTTTTTATAAACTTAGAACACAAGATTTTTATGGTATGCTTTGTCCCTCTATGAATGGACCCGTGGTTGCCTTTAAATTGCATTAAGTGATTACCTTTGTTAAAACCTCAATTATGGAACGTTAATTAACCTATGATGGGTTAACCGCTAGTACAATTAATAGATCTATGGGGGAAGCCGCCCCGGTTCAGTTTTTGTGGACTTGTCATAGAAGCTTAGGCCCGACCTCCACACTGTTTGAACATATTGTATTGAGAAGTCAGGTATACGGCAATGTACCAATAATCTGGAGGTAACCGACAATTAATAAATCTCTCGTCTTATTAGACTGATATGGGAGTGTCTAAGGTCTCGGTTCCATGAGCTTATTGCAATTTATGCTATATACAATTATCAGTGTTGATGCAAATTATTATTTGATGCTTATAAGCATGCCACAAGCTTATAATCTTTGCTTGTGTTCAAATTGATTACATAAACCTATAGATTCACTCGGCATTTTTGCTGATTGTTTTACTCACATGTATTTCAGGTAATCAAGAAGTGGAAGCTTGGAGGTCACGGGAATGAAGTTGTGCACTGCTTTTGTTGTTCAAACTCTTTGATTTATTTATCGTTCCATTTTTAAAACAAACCAATATGTTGTTTTAACTTATCTTTTGGTAATGATTACTTGGGACTACGCTACTCTGACAAATGTTTTAGGAACGATAAAACTAAAACGTCTCTTTTTGAGTCATTCTTTATAAATTATGTGTTGTAGTATCATTGTTTAGCACCCAAATATGTATTCCGCTGCGTGTAAATTTGGGGGTGTTAAAAATTCTCTACTACCGGGAAGTTGCAAGGAATCAAGAAGCGACCCGGATCACCAAGTTTGGTGGGCAATTTCCTTAAGAGAATCACGGAGCAATTCTCATTAAGTTGGGTCTGAGCAATGTCAAGAAGCTTTTCCTTGTCACTAAGAAGATCTTTAAACATCTTCGCATATTTAGGCATGTGAGCGAGAGCCTCGGCAAAGGAGATGTTAAAATTCAATTGTTTAAACATTTTGAGAAAGTTTGAAACATGAATATCATCCTTGCTCTTTTGCTTTTCTTTCCTCAACCTTGAAGGATAAGGTATATCGGATGAAGAGGAAGGCTTTAGGGAAGTAGGATCACTCACAACCGCGGGTGGTGGGGGAATGGGGGTAGAAGGAAAAGGAGGTGAGGAAAGTTGCTCTTTTTCCTTGTTCACAATCACGGGTGGAGGTGTAGGAATCTCGGGTTCCGTATAACCTTTTCCACTACGAGTGGTGATTGCTTTCATCTCCCCTCTTGGATTAGCAACGGTGTTACTTGGAAGAGTGCCCGAAGAAGAGGGTTGATTACCTTGTAAAAGCGAACCGATCATATCACGTATGTTATCCGCTTGAGTGCTGAAATAGTCTCTCATGTTTGCGCGAATATCATTGCTTTGTTTTGCCATGTCATTCCTTAGCTCGGCTAAAATATCGCTCCCTTGTTTCGCCATGTATCCCTTCAAGTTGATGAATTGACTCTGAAGATTCGTCACCATCTCTCTATTAGTCCTCATGAACGTCTCGATGTCTTGATTCAACGCCGTTGGTTGATTGAGAGGTGGAGCTTGGTAAGCTGGAGAATTTCCTTGAGGTGGGTATGGGTTTCTTTGGGATTGATATTGATTGTTAGCACAAGGTTGGGATTGGTTATTTCGGTTATAGCTTTGTTGTTGGTTTTGGTTTTGAGGGGTAAAACCGGGTGGTGCAAGATAGTTGTTTGAATGATAACTTAGCAAGTTACGGTCTCCTTGAGGACGAGCTTGATAGCCTCTCGTGGGATAAGTACCGTATGCCGCGTTAACGTCTCGATGTCTTGATTCAACGCCGTTGGTTGATTAAGAGGTGGAGCTTGGTAAGCTGGAGAATTTCCTTGAGGTGGGTATGGGTTTCTTTGGGATTGATATTGATTGTTAGCACGAGGTTGGGATTGGTTATTTTGGTTATAGCCTTGAGTAGAAGGACAATCATTGTAAGAATGAGGACCACCACATGTGTCACAAGAAATAGCAACGACTTTAGCTTGTTGAGTGTGGTTATTAGCCAAAATTTGCATATTTTTGCTCATTTCGATAATGGCTCGTTCCATGGCGGACATGTCGGTGGTGGAAGAAGTAGATGAAACATTGACTCTCGGATTAGATCTTGAGGATGCGGATGAATCCCAAGTCTTGTGGTGAGTAGTCATGTTTTCAATCAACTCTCTACACTCCTTCGATCTCCTTTTCATAAAAGTACCACCGGCGGCGGCGTTGATCGTGTCACGATCACGAAAAGTGAGACCATTGTAGAAAGTATCAATGAGAGTGACGGGGAGCATATTGTGATTTGGACAACGGTCGATCAAATCATTTTATCGTTCCCAAGCATCAAAGAGCGATTCATCATTGTCTTGCATGAATCCACTAATTTGGTTACGAAGGCTCGTGACCATGGATGGTGGGAAATAGCGCGGCAAAAAGCATTGAGTCATGTCATCCCAAGTATGAATAGAATTATTTGGAAGACGATCAAACCATTTTTCGGCATGGTGAGAAAGCGTGTGTGGAAAGAGTTGAAGGCGAAGGACATCCATAGAAACACCGGGCATCTTCATGCTTTGGGTAATGGTAATTAGTTTGTCGAGGTGCTTGTTGGCATCATAATCCGGCAATCCACGAAATGGATTAGTTTGCACTTGTTGAATCATGTGATGCTTCGACGAAAACTCCTGACCCGTGATTTGCATCGGCGCAATAGGACCTCCACGTCCATTCATCGTAGGTTGGCATAGCTCCTCCATGGTTCGTAGGTCGGGTAGGGGTGGATTATTCATATTGGGGTGAGGTGGATTATTATTGTTGTTGTGTACACCGGCCATGTCTAAATTATCAAGAGTCTCGGGCTCGGGATAAGACGTTGATCAAGTACGCATACACAAAAAAGAAAAAGGAAGAGAAAATATTTTTGGTTTTTATAGGTTTTTTAATGTTTTTGTATTTTTGAAAAGTTTATATTTTTATGGGTTTTAGAAATTTTTGTACTTGAAAATAACGTTCTCGAAAGAACGGATCCCAAAATCCAATTTTTCTCACAAGAAACCGTTGATCCTTACGAAAAGAGCCGGCAGCGGCGTCATTTTAATAACTGATTTTTGGTTAGTTAATAAAAAGGTTTGGTTGCAAGATCTTTCTTCGTGTTGCAAGTACCCAATTATATTTGTCGTTGTTTCGTTCTTGGTATCTTCTCGAATCGATCACGGTTCAAAGTGGAATAGTTGTAATTGGTGACTAAAAGGGAGAGATTTTGATCTATTTCTACTTAAAAGGTAAGTGCATGAAGTAATAAAATTAAACTAAAAGCAATTAATGAAAATAAAACTTGAATTAAGAATAAACAGTAAAATACCTTCCCTTGGAAAGGATACTGATTCGGAATAATTCTGTTGATCCGGAATATATTAGCTAATGCGGAATAATCTAGAAATTACTTGGTTATGAATGTTCAACCAAACATCCTTCATTCGGAATAGTCGTTCATCCAGAATATATGGTTCATGCGGAAAACTTGCTCATCCGGAATAATTATGAAAAAGCCTTGATCCGGAATAATTGTGAAAAAGCCTTGATCCGGAATAATTATGCTGGTTCGGAAAAGGTGCTTGATCCGGAATATTCTTTATTCGGAATATCTTGCTTCATTCGGAATGTCACTCTTCATCCGGAATAATTAACACAAACTGCTCATTCGGAATATTTGCTTCATGCGGAATATACCTTCATCCGGAATAAAGACTGATCCGGAATAACTAGTTTATTCGGAATACTATGCTGATTCGAAAAAGGAGCTTGATTCGGAATAATGACTGATTCGGAAAAGATCTGTTTATTCGGAATATATTGCTTGACTCGGAATAATGCTTCACTCGGAATAATTAAAACAAAAGGGCTTCATTCAGAATAAGTTAGCAAAAGAGTTGGTTCGGAATGTTTGTTGCTCATCCGGAATATTTACTTCAGAAAACTCATTCGGAATATAATGTTGATGCGGAATATTTTGCTGACTCGGAATAATGAGGTGAAAACATTGATTCGGAATCTGGGGAACTATATGAAGACGAAGAACAGGGGAAAACCAAACACCATGAATTTAACCAAAATCCACCAAGTTTTTAACCAAAACTTAAACCAGTTTAACCACTAATCATCTACTAATGATAAACATCAAACCAAATCAACAAAAACTCAAAACCCACTTGTTTTTGAAGATCAAAACCAATAAAATAAAAGCTTAGAACTAGAGAATCAAATAAAAAGGAAGAACAAGATTAAATGGAAACTTGTATTAAGGATTAAGATTCAAACAAACAAAGGAAAGATTAAACTTACATAATCATGAAGGAATCAAAAGGAAATAAAAATCACCAAACACCTTAAGGGTGTTGGTGTTCCTACGAAATAGGAGAAAAGAAACAGAAAGAAAAAAACTAGTCTTTCAAGTTGTGAAGGAGGTCTATTTATAGGCCTTGGCTTGGTTTGGTGAGTGGGCTTTCTCCCTTTCTTTTTGTCTTCTCGTCTTTTCAGAAAAGTTGACGTTTTCGATTTCGATTCGGGATTTGTTGACGAATAAATTCAACTCGTCTTTTAATTTCTTCATTTAATAGACTTGCGTTTTTCGACATATATAAATCTTCCATCTTTGGTCCTTTTCTTCGATAAATCTTCAAATAGGCCCATTGACTTCAATTCTTTTGCATCTTTTGGACTATAGACTTCGTCTTTTCGTCTTTTTCTTCGATAAAACCCGTGCAATCCCATGTTTTCTTTAATATTTATCCGGTTGGCTCTGAAAACACAACAAACACACAAACCACGCATAATTCCAAACAAATGACATTAAATACGCGTTTTGGTCTCGTTTTAGCAAGCAATAAGTGGTAAAAGGATGGGTGTTTTCACAGCTATCAGAGTTCTAGGATTACTAAATTGTCTCTTAATTCCTTTAGACCTACAGAATTCATCAAAATCAGCATTCTTAAATTATGTTCCATTATCAGTCTAATGATTAAAACCTGTTTAGTGAACTTCTTTTCAACTAAAGTGATAAAGTCCTTTAGTAATTAAATTGTTTCACTTTTAAGGGCTAAAAAGAAAACCCAACTGAATCTACTATAATCATCAGTTATGACTAGACAAAAGGTCTTATGGCTAATGCTTCTAATAGAAACTGGACAAAATAAATCCATATGCAAGAGATGCAAAGGTTTTGTCACAGTGTTTATAGTCTTGGTCTTACAAGAGGCTCTATGTTGTTTTCCTTTTTGACAAGCAGCACATGTGAAATAATTTTGAAAAGATTTGTTAGGTAGACCTCTAACCAAATTCCTTTTTACCAATCTATTAAGATTCTTGAAATTCACATGACCTAACCTTCTATGCCATAAGTTTGACTCATCTAAAGAAGCCTTAACTAGCAAACATGTAATACCACCTGTTGGAGTAATAGTGTGAAGATTAAAGGTGTACATATTTTCTTTCTCGGGTACTTTAAGCACTATTTGAGATTCCTTGGGCATCTCAAAGTCTTTGGACAACACCAAGCAGTCTTTGTCTATGAATAGCACCTTGTTCTTCTTATCACACATTTGTGATACCGAAAAGAGATTGAACTCATTCAATTGTTTTACAAAGAAGACATCTTCAAATTCCAACTTTCCTGTGTTGATTTTCCCTTTGCCAATGATTCTACCTTTGCTACCCCCAAAGGCTACTGGACCTCCTCTGAATTCTTCAAATTCAGCAAGAAAATCTTTGTTCCCTGTCATGTGTCTTGAGCATCCACTATCTACAATTCCTTTATCTTTTAATTCATCAATGAGATGCCCCTGCACACAAATAAAACTTATTAGTTTTTAACAGGGACCCAAGCTACATTTGGCTCGGATCTTGTGGGACCTACACACTTAAGAGTTTGTACTGAAGCATTTCCAGTAATGCTACTTTTACTCTTATACTTCATGGTTTCATTTATGTAGTCAAATTCATAGGGTGGCTCTATGTGCTTTGACTTCTTTGACTTAAGTACTGCTTTAGCGGTACTTGCTTTAACACATGGTATATCTCTTTCAGGAACCCACATTTGTACTGGTTTGTTCTTGTCCTTACTTCTAGGAGTTTTAACTTTTTCAAAAACTTTCTTAGAAGTCTTGGAGAACATTGGTTTTACAGACTTTAAACCAACAGTACTTGATTTTGGTCTAGCAGTACTTGTATATTTAGGCTTGCCGGTACTTGGTTTACCAGACTTTAAGGATACAAGTCCTTGCTTCATAAGTACTACCCTAGGAACAAAACTTTTGGTAGGATTATTTTAAACCTGTTTAACTACCCTTGTGTGATCAAACTTAGGTTTGTCATCTTTAAGTTTTAGTTTCCTATAACCTTGTGCATTTTTCCCATTACTGTTTTTCATGACCCTTTGTGTAGCCTTCTGTTTCACAATTTTATCTTCAGGTAATGTACAGTCTTTGATAAAATGACTTAGACTACCACAAACATAACATCCTTTTCTTCTTAGAGAAGACTCAAAAGGTTGTTTTGACTTTAATTTTTTAAAACCTAGCCCACCCCTTTTGGTTTTAGTATGTTGTTCATTGTTTTCCAATGTCTTGCTAGGAGTTTTTACATTCTTGGGAGCAGAACTAGTCTTAGATTCCTCAGAAACAAAGTTGTTCATTAGAGGTGGATAAACAATATTCTTGGTCACATCAGTATTTTCTTGAGACACAGTACTAGAGTTAAATACATTATTAATCTTAGGTTCTTCTAACTCTATACTAGTATCATTACAAGAGGGCATGAAAATTCCTGATACTAGTGGAGGAACTGCCTTCATTCCTTCATCATATCTATCATTTTCAGGTGTATCATTTACCTCAGTAGAACTATCAAAAATCCCTTTTGATAAGTCCTTGTTAGTTAAGGTTATCCCAGGTTGATCCTCAATATATCCTAGGCCTGTTTTATCATAATACCCCATTTGTGAATTAATCAATTTTCCCAATCCCTTAGAGGATTGTTTCCAATGACTAATCACTTCCCTCTCTTTACAAAGACTGGTTTTTAAAGCTTCATTTTCTGAATTTATTTTTAAAAGTTGTCTTTCAAAAGCTTTTATTTCCACATCTTTTTCCCTCATTTGAAGAGTCAAAATCCTAATTTTCTCTTCATAGTTTTGTTGAGCCTTTTTGTACAAAACTATATTATCTTATAGTTTAACAACACCCTGTTTGAAAGCCTCTTCTTCTACAGTGCATGTGTTAACCTTTTGATACTGTTCCTCTAGTTCTACTTTTAGACTATTAAATTTAAGAATACAATCTTTAGAACAAGGGTGTACCT
The DNA here is from genome assembly GCA_025667525.1 of Glebionis coronaria. Lineage (NCBI taxonomy): Eukaryota > Viridiplantae > Streptophyta > Magnoliopsida > Asterales > Asteraceae > Glebionis > Glebionis coronaria. The sequence continues at coordinate 393,059,769 of CM046876.1, read as the reverse complement.
CAGTATCTTCATGTGAGAGAGCCATTAATCCAAGCTATTCTTCTTCTTCTTCTTCTGCCCAATTCAACACTCCATCAATAGTAACCAATGCTTTGGTTCCTTTAGGACTCCTGTTGTTTCCTTTTGGAAAGCTTTCAGTTATTCTTGGACTGGTTCTATAGCTGTTCTTGGACTTCTGATTGCTAGTCTTAGCTTTATCTCTATTGCATTCTCTTGCAAAGTGTCCATTCCTTCCACAGTTATAGCATTCAACTTTAGACTTGTCATATCCTAATGGCTCATTAGGATCAACAGTCATTTTTCTTCCAGTATTCTTGAAGAACCTATTAGATCTTACTGACACCATAGCAGCTTGCCATTTAAGATCCATCTCTTCAACATCAGCATCATCCATTTGGAACAAGTCATTGAGAGTTAATCTTGGCCTGTTGTCCTGTCTAGCAAAGAATGAGAAGGCATCATTGTCACTAAATAATGGTGAATACCTTCCATGTGGATTTTGAGAGATCATAGGACTGCTTTTAATACTTTGTGGGTAAGTACTGCTTGTAAGTCCTCCAGCGGTATTTGTGAAGTAAGTACCGCTGCTAGATCCACTAGCGGTATTTTGAAAGTAAGTACCGTTGTTCCCATCTGACACAAAAGCCAAATTAGACTTTGAAGCAGTTGCTGTCTTTACTTCAGTGCCTTTCACATCCATCTCATATGCTCTAAAATTGTTGTAGAGATGATCAAATGTAATTGTTTCCAAATCATCTCGTGTGATGAAGTGCATAGTCATTGCTTTCCACTCTGGTGGAACACTTCTTAAGAATTTTAGATTAGCTTGTTCATTAGGGATTACTTGTCCATAAACTGCTAACTGAATAAGCAACTTGTTGAACCTTCCATATCCACCATGTATTCCCTCTATACTGGTAATTGAGAAGTTATCAAATTCTTGCTTAAGAACAATCTTCTTGATTTTCTTAGATTTGTCATTGCCTCCAAATCTAAGTTTTATAGCATACCACATAGCTTTGGCATCTTTATAATGATGAAAGCTTGGTAGAATGTCTTCAGAAAGAGCCACAACCAAAGCAGTTCTGTCTTTTCTTTCTCTGATCTCTGCTTGTATCTGCTCAGCAGTCACAGCAGGTAGAGCATAGCATGTACCGTCTGGCAACCAGTGTAGCTTCTTTGGTGTGTTCCCATTCTTGATAACTTGCCACACATTATGATCTGTGTGATTCAAGTAATGTTCCATCTGCATAGCCCAAGTCTCATAATTGTCACCTTTGAGAACTGGGAGTTTAACAGCAGATAGAGTATGAGAAGATGTTGGTGTAGAGGTAGCTACATCATTCACGACTTGAGCGCCTTGTGCTGGTGCAGGATGCACAACTTGTGGTTGTCCTTGTGGCGGAACAGGATTAGTGTGCCGAACATTATCCAAGTTAGCATTATCACCATCTGGTTGAGACATTGAGATTTGGTATGTGAGGAGTGTATGGGTTCGTGTTCTTCTTTTTCAGAGTTTCTCAACAAGCTCTGATACCACTTGTTGATCCCTTTGGTTGCATCTATATTCTATTAAGAATTAGTATAATAGTTTGTAATCAAACTAAAACACTTTGAGCACTCTTACTAACACTAAATAAGTTATGCGGAATCTAACTTATAAAGCATAGAATAACAGAATTACTTTTAACTATTCGATTCTCTTATTAATCGACTTGTATGAGGTACATGAAAGACATTGTACCTATGTTCCTTTTATAGAGTAAGGAACACTACAAACCTTAGAATATTCTATAAAGATAAATATATCACAGACGATATATTATCAATATTCTAACTATTTAGGTATATCACATAAGATATACTCTAACTATAACTATGACATATCTTATACAAAGATATATTCGTCCTAATCATCATAGCAGTACTTACTTTATAAGTAGCAGTAATTACTATGTACCGCGTTAACACTAACGGTACTTACATAACACTAACAGTACTTGGAATATACTAACGGTACTTGACACTTAACAAATAATTCCCAACATTGTTCTTGACCCGTAAGAGTTAAGACTTTCGCGTTTTAAAGTTCCCTATATAAAAGCCTAGCAAAACTTGACTTAAACACGTTAAGGATACTAGCTAGAGTAAACTTAGATAAGTAAACTCGGGTTGAGTCAAAAGATTCATGACTTTGAAAAATTTAAAACCACTTTATTCAAAATTTTATTCTAGCAAAGAAAGTAAATAACGATAACAAAGGAAAATACTACTATACAACTAGGCCAAAATAGATTAAAATTTTTGAAAAATGTCAAAAAATTAGATTTTCCGGTTAATATGAGGACAAATTCATGTAAAATCCCACTTACTTCGATGGAAGTCCCCCCTAAACTTGATATAAACATTGTCCTCAATGTTTAAGCATGTGGGAGTAAATTCCCCTACACTTAGGACATTGTGCACTTTGTTTTTATCTTGCTAAGGAAAGGACAACTAGAGTGATTTCAATGTGAACATATGAGATATGAAATATTGAGTCACGACAGTTTAGGATAGAACCAGGAAGACGGGTACACGGGATCACGGTCGTCAAATGTCATCAAAAGTGCTCTTTGAAGCTTTTAATCCCTGCACATCAAAAGAAACAAGACAACAAACACATACGGGGCTCCCCCTACAGTTATTATGAAAACGATAAAGGATAGATTAACGGGTTGCCTCCCGAGAAGCGCTTGTTTTTGTTAACCGAGTCACGAGACTGACTCGACCCAGAACTAATTCAAGGGAAACGTGGTGAGGGATGGGATCATCTCATGGGAGATGTCCTCACCAAAGTACAGCTTCACACACTGGCCATTCACTTTGAAATTTGGCCCATTTGGCTGAGAAAGCTCAATGGTGCCATATGGGAAGACTTTGGCGACGGTGAATGGACCAGACCAACGGCTCTTCAGCTTGCCCGAGAAGATCTTCAACCGAGAGTTAAAGAGTAAAACTTGATCACCAATGTGGAACTCTAGGTTCTTAATCTGTGCATCATGAATGATCTTGGTCTTCTCCTTGTAGATCAAGGAATTCTCATAAGCTTCATTCATTAGTTTATTTAGCTCGTTGAATTGAATCTTCCGAAGATCACCGTCTTTGTTGATGTCAAAATTCGCCCACTTCAAGGACCAATACGCCTTATGTTCCAGCTCAATAGGGAGGTGGCATGCTTTCCCGTACACAAGACGATATGGAGTGCAACCAATCGGCGTCTTATATGCGGTACAGAAAGCCCACAAAGCATCGTCTAACTTATCGACCCACGAGGCACGATGCTCTCCCACAGTACGCTCAAGAATTCGCTTGAATCTACGGTTAGATATTTCGGCTTGACCATTTTTTTGTGGATGATAAGCGGTGGAAAGACGGTGATTGACACCGTATTTAGCCATGACTCGAGCAAATTGATTATTGCAAAAATGAGTCCCGCGGTCACTGATTATAGCACGAGGAACACCGAGTCGAGAAAAAAGTTGCTTTAAAAAGTTCACAACCACCCTCGCATCATTCGTAGGGAGAGCCTTGGCTTCAACCCATTTAGAAACGTAGTCAACGGCTACGAGGATGTACTTGTTCCCTTTAGATGATGGAAATGGCCCCATAAAGTCGATACCCCATACATCAAATATTTCACATTCTTGTATGAAATTTTGAGGCATCTCATCTTTATGTGTGATCTTGCCTTGTCTTTGGCAAGCATCACAATGCTTAACCATTTCGTGAGTGTCACGATAAATGGTGGGCCAATAAAATACAGAGTCAAACACTTTCTTCACGCTGTAGTTGGGACCAAAGTGACCACCGGTGGGTCCGTTATGGCAAGCTTCGGGAATGTCTAAAGCTGCGGGTCCATCAACACACCAACAAATAATCAGATCAGCACATTGTTTGAAAAGGTAAGGGTCGTCCCAAAAATAGTGTTCAATGTCTTTAAAGAACTTTTTCTTTTTTGGGACGTTAACCCTTCCTTGAGAATTCCACCCGCCAAGTAGTTTGCAATGTCCGCAAACCACGGGGTGTCATCGAGATTGGAATTGATAAACATTAAGGCCTCAAGGGGAAAAGAGTCATTGATCTCTTGATTCGGATGATCCCCTTGATAAGGATCCTCAAGTCTACTTAGATGATCCGCGGCTACGTTTTCTGCTCCCTTTTTTCACGAATTTCATTTTAAATTCTTGAAGGAGCAAAACCCAACGAAGAAGTCTTGGCTTAGCATCTTGCTTAGTCAACAAGTACTTCAACACGGAATGATCAGTGTACACAATTGTGGTGGAAAGGACAAGATAGGGGTGGATCTTTTCAAAGGCATACACTACAGGTAAAAGCTCTTTTTCGGTAGTGGTATAATGCAATTGAGCCCCCGTCATTGTCTTGCTAGCGTAATGGATTGGCTGGAAGTGTTTGTTCACTCTTTGGCCCAAAACTACTCCAATAGCAAAGTCGCTAGCATCGCACATCAATTCAAATGGTAGCTCCCAATTAGGGGTAACCAAGATCGGTGCCTTAGTTAGCTTGTCCTTAAGAAGATTGAATGATTCAATACACTCTTTAGAAAAGATAAAAGGAGTATCTTTTTCCAAGAGGTGGGTCATCGGTCGAGCGATTTTAGAAAAATCTTGAATGAATCGACGATAGAAGCCCGCATGACCAAGGAAACTTCTCACACCCTTCACGGTTGAAGGTGGAGGTAATTTTGCTATGACATCAACTTTATCACGGTCCACTTCAAGACCGGCTTTTGAGATTTTATGTCCAAGAACAATGCCCTTTTTTACCATGAAATGGCATTTTTCCCAATTTAGAACAAGGCGAGTGTTTTCACACCGCTTAAGCATGCGTTCTAAATTGGCAAGGCAAGAAGAGAAGGAGTCACCATAGACCGAGAAATCATCCATGAAGACTTCCATGGTTTGCTCAACCATGACATGGAAGATAGCCAACATGCACCTTTGGAAAGTCCGAGGAGCATTGCATAAGCCGAAAGGCATTCTTTTGTAAGCAAATGTTCCATAGGACAAGTGAATGTTGTTTTCTCTTGGTCTTTAGGATCGATGGGAATTTAAAAATACCCGGAAAAACCGTCTAAGAAGCAGTAATAGTCATTACCCGCTAGACGTTCAAGCATTTGGTCCATGAAAGGAAGGGGAAAATGATCCTTTCTCGTAGCATCATTGAGTTTGCGATAGTCAATACAAACTCTCCACCCTGTAACGAGACGAGTAGGAATCAACTCGTTGTTTTCATTGGGCACAACGGTGATTCCGCCTTTCTTAGGCACACAATGGACGGGACTAACCCATGGTGAATCCAAGATAGGGTAGATCATTCCCGCATCAAGAAGTTTGATAACCTCTTTTTTGATAACGTCATGGATCTTGGGATTCACCCTTCTTTGGTTTTGAATAGTGGGTTTAAAGTCGTCCTCCATGAGAATTTTATGTGTGCAAAAGTGAGGATCAATTCCACGAATATCAGAGATTTTCCAAGCAATCGCTTTCTTATGATTCTTCAGCACGTTGATAAGTCGAGACTTTTCATCCTCTTTTAAGTCCTTTGCGATGATGACGGGTGACTTCTTATTTTCTTCAAGGAACACGTATTCGAGATGAGACGGCAGATCCTTAAGCTCTAAATCCGGTGTATTTTCGATGGAAGGCGTTTTCAAATTTGGATCATCGATAGAGATTTCCTTAGGAGATGGTGGAGAAATATGGTCCTCATTGAGAAGTTTCTCAATGGTACGAATGTCTTCATCCCAATCGGAGGTAGAATCGTCATATTGTAAGTCCACATCTCCCAAAGTTGCTTCAAATTCTTTCAAAAGGAGATCACTTTCTACAAATGGAGTTAGTGATGGAGCAATAGAGGCAACGGTCTCAACAACGGGTAGAGAAGAAGAACCACTTTTACAAGCGTCTTTGAAATGCTCTTCACAAGCCTCATCAAGAACGTCAATGAAATTAACGCTCTCATTTTCCTGAGGTTGCATAGAAAGTTTACCCATGTTGAAAACGATTTTATCGTCACCAACTCTCATGATTAATTCGCCCGCGGATACATCAATGAGAGTGCAACCGGTCCTCAAGAATGGACGTCCAACGATTAATGGAACACGGGGATCCACCTCGTAGTCGACAACAACGAAATCGGCGGGGAAAGTGAATTTGTCAACTCCAAAGAATACATCCTTGGCTATCCCCACCGGATAAGCAACCGATCGGTTAGCTAATTCAAATGTCATATGAGTGGGGACTAGCTCAGGTAAAGATAATTACTTCCGCACGGACAATGGCATAAGATTGATACTCGCTCCGAGATCCGCCATGGCCATACTATTCTCGACACCCAAGAAATTACAAGGAATAAGGAATCGACTGGGATCTCCTAACTTAACCGGTAATTTTCTCAAAAGAACGGCAGAACAATTCTCATTTAATTGGGTATTGGCGATGTCGAGCAATTTTTCTTTATCACTTAAAAGACCCTTAAACATCTTAGCATATTTAGGCATGTGAGCGAGAGCCTCAGCAAAGGAGATGTTGAAATTCAGTTGTTTAAACATTTTAAGAAAGTTAGAAACCTGAATATCATCCTTGTTTTTCAACTTCTCTTTCCTCAACCATTAGGGATAAGGTATATTGGGTTGAGATGAAGGATTTGGAATGGAATTCTCATTCACATCCTTGGGTGGTGGAGGGGTAGATGTGGAAGGTGGAGGAACCGGTTTTGGAACCAAAGGTGTGGTATGAACTTGAGGTATCGGTGGGACATAAGGTGAAGACGAAGGCATTACGGGTGGTATATCACAAGTAGATGGAATCTCGTGTCCTTGGTTAGTTGGTGAAGAAGAAGGTTCAACGATGATCTTATCGCTCCTAGTAGTGATGGCATTAACGTTGGCCCTAGGATTGGTCACGGTGTTAGAAGGGAGAGTACCATGGGGTGGGCCTTGGGGATTAATGGCTTGATACATTAGCATAAATTTCTTATCACTCGATTCTTGCATAACAGACATGATTTTCTCATGTTCACTCAATTTATCAGTCAACTTTTGAAGAACCAATTCCATTGAAGGGGAATTCGTGTTTTGCCCTTGATTTTGAAAACCTTGGTTTGGATATTGTTGTTGATAAGCATTGTTATTATTAAAACCTTGGTTAAAGTTGTTATTTTGAAACCCTTGGTTTTGCCCATTAAAACTCCCTTGATTTTGACTATGAAAATTCCCTTGATTTGAGTTATAATTCCTTTGATTATTAAAAGAATTCCCTTGGTAGTTACTTCTTTGGCCTTGGTTCCTTGGTGGGTATTGTGTGTTGCTCAATGGAGGTGGTGGTGGTCTATTATGGAATTGAAAACCGGGTGGTGAAAGAATGTTATTCGAACGATAACTAAGCAAATTGCGGTCACCTTGAGGATGTGCTTGATATCCTCCCATAGAAAAGTTACCGTTGGCGGCATACACATTTTCCGGATTGTCATGAGTATAAGGACAATCGGTGTATAAATGAGAATCCCCGTAAATCTCACAAGACGTGGCTACAACTTTAGCTTGTTGTTGTTGATTCGTAGCTATAAGAAGAATATTTTTATTCATTTCGGCCATCATGTGAGTGAATTCTGTCATATATGGGGTTGCTGAAGTAGAAGAAACATTGACTCTCGGGTTTGATCTTGAGGATGCGGATGAATCCCAACTTTTGTGGTGAGTGGTCATGTTCTCTATATGCTCTCTACACTCCTCAGGTCATCTCTTCATGAATGTACCACCGGCGGCAGCATTAATCGTATCACGATCACGAAAAGTTAAACCATTGTAGAAGGTATCAATCAAAGTAACGGGGAGCATGTTATGGTCGGACAACGGTCGATCAATACATTATAATGTTCCCAAGCATCAAAGAGCGACTCATCAGGTTCTAGAGTAAATCCACTGATTTGGTTGCGAAGACTAGTGACCATGGATGGTGGAAAGTAGCGCGACAAAATTTTTTGAGTCATGTCATTACATGTATGAATTGAGTTTTTGGGAAGACGATCAAACCATTTATCGGCATGGTGGGATAAAGTGTGTGGGAAGAGATGTATGCGAAGTAAATCCATAGTAACACCGGGAAGTTTCATGCTTTGGGTGACGGTAATGAATTTGTCGAGGTGTTTGTTGGCATCATCATCGGGTAATCCACGAAGAGGACAAGCGTTTTGAACTTGCTGGATCATGTGATGCTTCAACGAAAATTCAGGAGCCATGATTTGCATCGGCGCAATCGGTCCTCCGCGTCCGTTCATGGTTGGTTGAGAAAGCTCCTCCGTTGTTCGTAAGTCGGGTGAGGGAACATTGTTGTTGTTGTTATTATTATTTAAATTGGGTAGAGGTCGGTTGTTATTGTTGTTGTGCACACCATCCATATCTAAATCTTCACGAGTCTCGGGCTCTGGATAAGTTGAAGATCTAGTACGCATACACCTGCAAAAGAAAAAGAAAAAGATACCAAAGAAACAAAGAATATATATGTACATGTAAAAATAAAATCTTTTTGGTGCAAAACTTTGGAAAAGAATTTATTTTTATGATTTTTAATGTTTTTGTATTTTTGAAAATTTTTTAAATTATTATGGATTTTTTGAAAATTTTTAAGCAAGGAAAATAACGTTCACGAATGAACGGATCCCAAAATCCAACGCGTCTCTCACTAAAAACCGTTAATTTTAGCGAAAAGAGCCGGCAGCGGCGCCATTTAATAACTAGATTTTACTTAGTTATGAAAGTTCGATGTTCCAGTCTTTTCGAATTGATTACTAGTTAAGAGTGCGACTCAGTCGTTCTTGATGGAAAAATAAATGATTTGGTTATCTATTTTAAACTAAAAGCAAATAAGAAAATGTCGTTGAGTAAAATAAAAGCTTTAAAAAATAAACTAAAAATTACTCGAAAAAAGCTTGGTAAAAATAGAGAATTTAAAACTTGAAAACTTTGTAAAAATAAAAACATAAACCATCGGAATGTTTGTGTCGGAATGTCATATGAATGTTACTGTCGGAATGTATCAAAGATGAAACCATCGGAATAAGTGAAAGTAACTTCTATCGGAATAATCTATCGGAATGTCTAGTATCGGAATCCAAGGTATCGGAATACAAGAAATCAACTATGTCGGAATGCAAGTCTATCGGAATACACTATCTATCGGAATAATTCCTATCAGAATGTATGAAGAGGCTGCAATCGGAATGATGGAACTCAAGTTCTATCGGAATGTCAAATTAGTATCGGAATAACAGTAAACACAATCTATCGGAATGAGGCTAACAAAAATCAGGAAGAGTTTCGTCTTAATAAAACCTTAAGACCCGTCGCAATATACCATCGCAATGAGCGATCGCAATCACGATTGGAATAAGGGGGAAAACTCTTGATCCCAAAGTAAAACCCTAACGGTTATTGCGATCACAAAGAACCGTCGGAATGTAGCGTCGCAATATAGCAACCCTATGATTGCGATGGAAATGATAATATTCGGATGCAAGAAAATAAGCTAAAACCAATAAGCACTAATAAGCAAATACGGATAAGCACTTGTTCAAACCTTAACCAAATCAAAACAAGCATAAAATTTAAAACTTTTCTTTTAAAACACGAAATAAACAAACTTTTATAAATCAAACTTTAAAAAGACTAAATTTTTAAGAAAACTTAAAAGACAATAAGCTATATATACGAAATAAGCTGATAAGCACAACAAGCTTAAAGCTTAAACCATATAAAAACTTAGTAAGGAATAAAAAGATAAACTTTTTAGTCACAAAAACATCAAAATCAAACACGAATCAAGAACATTTCGGATCAAAGATGAATCAAAATCAAGAAAGGAAGAAGAAGATTAAAGATTAAAAGCTTAAATTTGAACATTTGATTATTGAATTTCAAATACAAAGATGAAATAAAGCTTAAATTTGAAAGAAAAGATGAAGTTTTGGTGAGAGAGTTAAACACTTTCTCTCTCTAAAATGAAAACTACAAAAAAGAAATAAACTAGCTAACACCCTCCTAATGTGTCATTAGGAGGGTATTTATAGGAGGTGGGAAGGTGCATGTGTTGCTTCCTTCTTTCTTTCTTCTCGACACGATTTAAATGCTTTGTCTTTCTCGACGTCGTCTCGGGATTTGTCGATACAAATAAAACTTGCCTTATAATTTTCTTCTTCTATTAGACTTGAGTTCTTCGACTTCGTTAAACTTCCGTCTTTAGACCTTTTCTTTGATAAATCTTCAGAATAGGCCTTGGACATCCGTTCTTTTTACACTCTTGATCTTTTGACTTCGTCTTTTCTCGTTTTCTTCGATAAAAGCCCGTGATAGCCCATGTTTTCTTCCTTTTTCACATTTTTATCCTGAAACACAATAAAAACACAAACCACGCATAATTCCGACCTTTACGACATAAAATAAACGTTTTTGTCTTGTTATTATTGGAAATAAGTGGTAAAAGGATAAGTGTTTTCACACTTATTACACCCTCTACTAAGGAAGCTCAGCTAAACAAAATCAAAGAACTTGAAGCTAAATGACGAAATATCCGAAAGGAGTATGAGACGATTGTGGACCAGAGAGATGAGGCAGGGCAAATCACGAAATACAACTGCTTCACTGACAAAGATAAAAAGGTGGTCATGACCCTATACAGAGATAACCAGATTACAAACTACAAGGTCAACAATGACTTCAAACTCAAAGATCTGGGTCTCTCAAAGTGGATGGAACTGTTGTCTCTTACCCAAAAGAAAACTGGGCCTAGTGCAGCCCAGATAATGAAGAACATACAAGCAAAGCTCAACTGGGTAAGAGACACTACAAAGAAGCTAAAACTCCCTCTGCCCTAACAACTATCACAAAAACAGACTCAAGGTCAAAGAAAAAGAAAGAACCCAATGGGTCCTCTTATAGAAAAACTAGTCACTAAAGATGTTGTTGTGGATGGAATGTATAGAAATATTGTACTTCCAAAAAAGATCACAAAGCCTGTAGGTGGACATGTCTACACTGAGCCAGAGAAGGGAATGGTCTTCATGAATGGAAATTGTGAATACTGCTTTCAGAGGGAAAATGAGCTACACCTGCCTTTAACTATCCAACTCATCAGACTCAAACAAGGTATCTTGAGAAACTGCAACCAAGCCAGTGATTTTGAATTTGAGATTTAGTTAATCATTAGCTCTAGAGTTGATAAACTTGAAGCATAGAGAATTTGTGCCCAAGTCCTTGATCGATAAAGAACCTTTGTAATTTGTTGTTTTATCTTACACCTCTGTTTGTTCATGTAATAGGCTTAGATTCTTTATGTCTTAATAAAACTCTAAGGTTTGTTTGTTAAATTATGTGTAAGAAGAAGTTGTGTACTCACTTACAGTAATTTTAGACTTAGTATAATCTATAAACAAACAGGGGGAGATTGTTGGGCCAATGAAAGTTTTAATTATGGCCCAGTCTAGATTTGTTTAAATTAGACTAAGTGTTACGTGTCGCTGAGAGGAACAGCGACAGAGACGAGACCAGCGGATGGCAAAGCCTCAGCTGGCACACCAGGAACATTCAAGTCAAAGACAACATCAGAGAAGTCGAAGATTATCTGAATTTATACTCACCAGCAGTTATGGACAAGCTGAGATATAGAAGGAATGTATTGGTGTTCAAGGATCTATGAGATGATATTACTCAGAGATCACTTACAACCCTATGAAGACTTGCAAGCAGAGACTTGCCTTACCATTTATAGTTTAGGTGGGAGAATCTTTAAGGTATTTTGAGCGAGACAAAATAGGAGATTTAAGATAAAACCTAGTATGACTTAGTGGGACAAAAGTGAACAGTTGGCAAAACTGTTCACTTAATGTAGTTTAAAGATATGTCTCAATATGGACATGCATTTAATACGTTTTACTCTTCCACTCAGAAGATGACACGTATCAACTACTCCCACTAAGGAAGCAACCTCGTACCACTATAAATAGGAGGGAGAAATATGAACAACTCAACCCTTGTGCTTGGATAAACTATCTAAGTTTCTTTCTCCCGTTGGAACCTCTGAGCCCTCAACTGTCTACCAGCGACTCATAGGTTCTCTTGTAAACTTGAGTCTCGAATCAAGTTTACTTGTTCTAGGGTTCATTTCTTATTGTCATTCAACGGGTGTATTCATAGCACTTTGTAATACTTTGTTATAACAGTTAATAAAGCATTACTCGTTTGAAAAGTATTTTTTTTTTGTGTTCGCTTTTATACGAGTCATAGTATCAACAATTGTTGTATTTTGGGACTTTCATAATCTTACTTGGTATTTGGATAATGTAAGTTTAAGAAATTGTATTAAATTATGAATTGACATACGAGGTGTGATCGTTTTCATGAAATACTATTGTGTCCTATATTTTTATGTTTAATAAATAGATGTAGTATCTTCATATTTATATGTATTATTTATATTCTAAATTTCCATTTCAATCATCAATATAGGAGTATTGATGAACTAAAAATATGAGGGTTGGTTGTATTTTTGTTAGATACATAAAGATGAATCTTCCAAACTCATAGGTTATTCAATGTGGTTGAATAATTGGACTACCTCAAGGGTGTAGTATTTTAATGGATTATCGTCATTGATAATATACATATATGTAAGTATTGTTATCCTTAGACTTGAGATGCAAGTGGATCTTTGCATGGATGGATAACATTTCTTGATTTATAGTAAACGTTGTGTCAATAAAATGGACAGTTATAAAACTTATTTCAAAATTGTTGATTACATGTGTAAAAGGTACTTGTAGTCAAAATAGAATTTTTTTGCTCCATGAATGGAGTATGACACATATTGAGCACCTCGTAGGGTTGATTAGATGTTTGTGTGGCCATACTCAAAGTGAACTTAAGAAGTATCTTTTTACATTTGGTAATCTTGATCAATTACAGAATCGAGAAAGAATCATTAACACATGAAATGGCATATGATCCATATTCATGATTAACAAGTATCAGAAATAAAAGGGATACAATAATTTATACTATAAGGTTGAGCTTGTTTGCCAAAAACTAAACTCAGGTACTTTTGAGAGCATTGATAGTGTTGCTATAATATACGTCAATGTTAGTATTAAGATTACACTATGATGGATACTTCCACAAGTAGGATATGTTGGGATGTGCGTAAGTCATAGACAGTATTTTATATGGCTAATAGTACGTGCACGTACGTGGTCACAAACATATACACTTAGATCATGTTTTATTAAATATATATCATATGATATATATATATATATATATATATATATATATATATATATATATATATATATATATATATATATATATATATATATATATATATATATATATATATATATATATATATATATATATATATATGTATATATATATGTATATATGTATATATATATATATGTATATATATATGTATATATATGTATATATATATATATATATATATATATATATATATATATATATATATATATATATATATATATATGTATATATATATATATATATATGTATATATATATATATATATATATATATATATATATATATATATATATATATATATATATATATATATATATATATATATATATATATATATATATATATATATATATATATATATATATATATATATATATATATATATATATATATATGAGCGTTATTATAGTGACCGGTCTTAAAATAAAAACAATAGGAACCATTGTGGATCGTTAGATCAATCATTGTAGATGAGATTTAATTTTAATTAATTAATTAGCTAATAATGGCATTTTGTAATAAAGTTGTAACTATGATGGCAATTCATACACCAAAAGGCTGATTTAGCATATACTGAATTTTAGTAACGTTTTTTATGCCTAATTAATATTGTACTATTTAGTATTTATGTAGTATTAAAGTACTAACTTTTTTTTCAACTCACTAGTGAATTAGTGATACATTTTTTTTGGTAGACTCTCTTAGGCAAACTGAACTTTCTTACTCGCATATAGACATATTCAATCTTTGTACACATGTAGTGTGACATTATATATGTTTGTACATGATGACAAAATAATTTCTATTAAACGTTTTAAGTAGTGAATTAAATCTTTTGATAAAACAAATTTTAAGGTACTTTTCTAATAACACACTAAGACAATATATTTTTACTTTTTAAAATTTTCATCTTTGTCAATAAATGTATTATCGATATGTGTGTCGTTAAAGTACGTCTAAAAAGTTTATTATGAGACTAGGAATGTGTTACTATAAAATTAAGTAGGCCATAAAATTTAATTTATCAACAACAATATGTCGTTAATATTTATGTGTCACTATATCTAAAAAAATAATGTGTCATTATATATCTCTAAAAATGTGTCATCAATTTTTATCTGTGAATACATTTAAAAAAATAATGTGTCACTATATATTTCAAAAAACGTGTCATCAATATTCATAAGTCACTACATCTAAAAAATAATGTACCACTATATATCACTAAAAATGTGTCATTATATTTATGTGTCACTATATTTCAAAAAATGTGTCACTATATATGTGTCAAAAAACTAAGCGTCATAAATTTTGTGTAACTATATATACAGTGACACTAAAAACACGATTCTAGTCACTAATGAATAGCGATATATTATGACTCTTGATCTTAAAAGAGACCATAGTTGTAAAACCCGCAAACTTTTTACCATGAATAGTACTCTTAAGATCGTACGTACATGATTAGAACTTTCATTTTATAGCACGTTTACGTTTCACGAATAGGAATTTACAAGTATTACGTACGTGTTATTACACGATAAGTATTTATTACGTATTCAGACACGATAATTATTATCCAAAATAATAGTAATCACGAACATGGAAATCATGAGCGTAAATAATCACGAACGTATTTTTATGTATTTACGTATAATAATTACGACTACGTATAAATATAAATTACGACATGAACGATTACTAAATAGATCACGTAAACACGACACGAGAACACGTATAATATTTAGACACGTAAAACAATGGGTTTCCCTTGTGGGCCCCACATACCCTAATCTCTCTTTTCTCTCCTCTTGGCCGCCGGGTACAAACACCACAAAGGGTGTGATTGGTTGATTTTGCTGATCAATTCTTGCAAGGGTGTTCGTCTTTTTCATTCTTCATTGTTTCACGTATTCGGTAAATCATTAAACCCCTTTTCTTTTATGTTTTATTAAATAAGAACACATGAAATCATAAGGTTATAAAAACAAGTTAACATAAACATGTAACTAATCATGGGGGTTAAATCATGGTGTTTTTATGGGGTGTTTGTTTCAACCGACGCAAGGAACCGACAGCCTAGGCTCTCGGCTTGCTTTTGTTCGCACCAACAACCGAGACCAAGGGGTCTCGGTGTGGCTGTGATGTTTTGGTCGCAAGAACAAGGGACCCCGACCAATGTCGGGGTGTGTTTTGGTTCAGGGGGTCTCGGCTAAAAACAAAGAAACACCACCAGTTTAAGCCGGTGGCTAAATAAGGAAAGCAAGGGGAAAGTGAGCCGCGGCAGCAGGGGGAACCACCGGTTAACTGCCGGTGGGAACATTGCCCAGCCGGCGGCTACAGCCGAGAAACCAGGGGAAACAACCAGCACAGCCGGTGGCTGTTTTTGCGAAAACAGTGGCAACCGGCCAAGCCGGTTTTGCCACTGTTAAGGGTGCGTTTGTTTGGCCGGTTCACGGGTCCGGTTCATGGGTTTACGGGAACAGTTCACGACATGCTTTAGTAAAAATAAACACGGTTCACAACTTAATTAATTTTACAAGTTTAATTATTTTACAAGCTTATTTAATTACTAGATTAATTAAATTAATTTACATGTTATATAATTAATTTAATTTAGACATGACTTAGGTTAATTATTATTAATAATTCATGATTTAACCTAAGTATTTTATGATTTAATTTTAGACTAGAGTATTAATTAATTATTAAAACATGACTTATAATTAATTAATTGCCATGACTTAGGTTATATTAATAATAAATATTAATACATGTTTTAACCTAAGTATTATTATTACTTTTTATTTAATTAAATCATGTTATATTTAATTAAATCTTATAACCTATAGTTTATTTAATTTACATGTAATAATTAATAAACTATACTATTTAATAACATGACTTAGAATATTAATTAGTAAACACTTAAGCTTATGTTATTAGCTTAATAATCCAGCTTATTTTTATTTATGGAAACTTTCTATTTTTAGAAACTTATTTAATTAAGGCAGTTAATCTATTTATGGAAACTTTCTATTTTTAGAAACTTATCTATTTTAAGCAGTAAATCTATTTTTGGAAACTTTCTATTTTTGGAAACATTCTATTTTAGGAAACCTGTTATTTTTAGAAAGTTACTTATTATTACACAACAAGTATAATAATACAATAAATACAAGTAATATTTAATCACAATAAACAAAATACATGATAAACACAGCATAATGATAAAATCAGTGAACATGACATGAACATATAAAACAAGCTAAGACATGATATAAAACGAGTTACGTTCACAGTAATCAGAATACTTATACACGTATATTATTTATGTAGCATTAGTGGTATCGAAGTAGGACTCTCTTTCGTTCGTCTTCTTCGTTCACTGGACACAAGGTACGGATTCTCCATCCTTTCAGTATGGACATTCTTTCCTTATTATAATTCCCCGTATGCAGCCAACTGTTTTCCCAGTATATGTTTTATATGTTTTTGAATTTATTATGTTTAATTAGATACCTAAATCCATATACATGCATGACCAGTTTCACCTAGTTATAGAGGTACCATAACCATAACATTGGAGGCACCAGTGTTATGACTTCACCACGGCGGAGTGATAGCTCGTGGCGTCCCTTCAGCTTTTGGCCATATTATTATTATCATGTGGGGCATATGGGTGCATCCTAGGTTACATGTTTTTACAGATTATTTAGGTGAATGTGGTGTGTGCCTTGAATCCTTCACAAGGACCTGATCCCTCCAACCCAAAAACTTATATTAGTTAGAGGCAGCCCCTCTAATTGCATGACGAGGTCACCCCTCCAAGTATTCATGCATGTTGATATTTCATGACCTATATTGGCTAATGGTAAACATGTAAAACAGTTTTTTATAAGATAAACATAAGGGTTTTCAAACTATAAAACCAGTTTTTACTAAGTTATACAAGGTTTTCCAGGACTTAGACATTTCCGCTACTTTATGCTTATATGCTTATATTATTCATGCTAGACTTGTATATCCGCGCACTGAGCGTTATGCTCAACCGTTTTTCCTTTCATGTTCCCAAAATGGCAGGTACTCAAGGACGCTCGTAGACTTTAAGCATACGTGCATATGGATTGGAAGCTTCCTAGCCTTCATTACTTTATGCATTTCTTTGACAATCCGTCAATTTATGATTGATATTTTATTCTCAATATTATTTAAAAAACATTATTTTGATGTTACAATATGAACTCACTTATTTTTGGGGAAGAAATTTGAATTTACGTCTTGGAGTAGCATCGACTACGTTTAAACCGGAGGATTCAACGTTACGTGCTTACGTTTACATACACCGTCCTTGGTGACAGTCCGATATTTCAGAAAATAAATTTATCCGTGAATATTATTTTGGAGTTTTAAATTTGTGTTGGTTCATAAACTCACAAATTTACGAGAAGAGATTAGGACTTACGATTTTATTTTAACGTCCTTTACGACTAAACTGGAAACCTTAGGATTACGTATTTACGTTTTCGAACTCCGTTTTTGATGAAACAATTTTTATTGGATTCGTTTTGTGACGTAGATTCATAATTTATAAAAACGTTTTTCGTAAAACGACCCGAGGGCACGCAAATCGAGGAAACTAGAATCGAGGAATACCCGTAAATTAGTGGGATGAGACAAAAACAAGTTTTGTCTCACCCCACACATGGGACGGCCTAAAGGAAGCCACCATACCAAATTTGGTGGCAAGTTTTTAGCTTAATGTTTACACATGTCACCTTAGCTTACATCTTAAGCCTTTTACCACTCTACTAACTTCTAAACTAGCAAATAGTTTTCACTTTCATTTTCCTTACATGCAAATCAAACACAAAACTCTCTCAATACTCCATTGATGCCGTCCCATTTGCTCCAAAAACACCACCATTCATACAATTTTTAACCACAAACATATGTTATAATTAGCATATGTTAATCTCCATTCAAAAAGATGAAGATTGGTGCAACTTATAACATCCAAGGAGGAGTATTCATGGTGTCTTGGGGCTGATTTTCCAAAAGGAGTTCATGAAGCATGGTGGTCATGAAGATGGTCTTGGTGCATCACAAGTTTCTCCATCAAAATCCATGTTTTGATCACAACTTACATCATCATGGTGGTATAAAGATTGTCCTCCTCATCTTCTTGTTATTTTGATTATGTAAACATGTATTTTATTTCCTATTGTATATGTATATGATGATTATATGATGATAAAAATGTTATGTGGGGATTTGTTGTTGATAATCATGGATAAAAAGATGAAAAACTATAAGTAACAATGGGTAAATCTTGTTTAAATGATAGGCTGTATAAAAACAGTAAAGAACCATATGGTAAACTGATAAAATGATGAATTAAAATGGATTTACAGTAATCTATGGGTCTTGTACACATGTGAGAGTTGGCCATGCAATGGAATCATTGTAATGAGTGAGATATGATCAAAACAAGTTTAGGGTATAAATCTGAGGTTACTGTTTTGGACGATTTTTAAAAAATACTTAAAGATGATTCAACAGTAGCTATAGAAGAGTTAAATGTAGCACATATCATGTAGTTTATGTGATAAAAATTTGAGCTTCTATCTCCATGTAGAACTCAATATATGACAGTTTTGGTGAAAGTGAAGATAAAAATCAGATTTTTGGAAATTAAAGTATATTACTATTATATAAGCACTCAAAATTTAATAGTATAAAATATAAAACAAAAACCCACTAACTTATGGATTTTATTTATATAAGTATGTAAAAGGTTAAATAAGTGGACGTTTTATAAAAATGGTAACTTGTTAAGTTTTATAAGTTATAAAACTATAAACTTGATTTTTACGACTTTTTCGGCTATCGCCGTAAAATTAACGTTTTTGTTAAATAAAACTTAGATGGTTGGACCCGTCTAATGAAAACTTTATAAAACTTATATACTGATATATAGACATGTATAACAAGTAAAAACCGATAAAACCCGAACTATAGGGCATACGGACATTAACGAGAAAAGTAAACATATTGGACTAATACTTGGGCTAATAATTGAACTAAATAAGATAAACACTCATAAAAAGAACTTATTGGGCTTAACCCATTTGGGCCCAACTTGAAAGTTTAAATACTGATAATATAAGTATAAAATGGATTAATACAAGTTAATAAACTTATAATAGGCTTATTGGACCTAAAACACGTAAATAGGTAAAACGAGAAAACTCGTATAAAAGTTATCGACACATAACACAAAAATGAGTAAATGAGGATATGTAAACCCACTTGATCATCATATATATATAATCATCATATGTATACATACTTGTTATTTTTATAAAGTCATTGGACAAACGTCTAAGACCGAGCATTATTTGTCTAGGTTTCCGTGATTGAAGCACGTACCGTACGTCCGAATTGCCGATAACCCGCCTTCCCACATCAACGTGAGTTCATAGCCTCGCACTCTTTTAAATGTTTTATAAATGTTTTATAAACCCGCGAGGGAGATAACATGTTAGTTTTTATTAAATAGGACACTATTTGTCCCGATTGTTTGTTTATTGATTTTGGACCCGAATGATTGAATGACCCGATTGTATGACCCGATAAATGATTAATGGACCCGATAGATGAAATAAAATGGATTATTAAAGTTAGGTTATGTCACTAAAAGTCCCATTAGCATGAATTGTGAACTACCGGGAGTTGGTAGACGCTTATGCATTTAATAGTACTATTTGGGGACGATCACCCCAGTTCGCGCCTTGACGATTGATCCCTGTCGTGCCACATTAATTGGTAAGCGAATTTATGTATGAGAAGATTTCCATAGCGTGACCTTTGTGACGACACGCTACTTTAGATGGGCAAAATTGGTATCGGGTTAGCTACCCGTTGTTGGTTTAGTAAGGTAACAATATCATGCGGCTTATAATAATCCAAAAACTAACGAAATACTACTAGACGCTCCGAATTTCGATGTATTGCCTGACTAGCAATACTGGGTCATACTATTGATAATATGTTTGTGTTTTGGTTTTCATAACCATACTCATATAACAGTTTTTATTTTCATACAACGTCGTAAGACGTATTGTATGACGTTTTTACGACATTGGTTCGTATAATGATTTTTAAGGGTTTTTATAACCATATTCATATAACGATTTTATTTAATCTATACAACGTTGCAAAACGTATTGTATGGTGTTTTTAACGACAGTGATTCGTATAATGATTTTTAAGGCAAATGCCTATATTATGATTATCGATAAAGATTTGTATAAAATGACTTTGGCTATTTTATGGCCTATTAAAATGATTTGTACAAAATGATATTCAGTAATAATTTTATACTGATATTATATTGATGGGTTTTATTAAACTCTATGAATTCACTCGGCGTTATCGCTGACCTTTTCTTTTAACATGTCTTATCTCGGGTACTTGAAGGTAATTCTCGGGAAGACGACAAGAATTCATGGCCCGCACCTAAATAATATTTTTCCATTCAAATATTTTGTAAAACTTTGTATGTAATGTAATGACTTGGGACCGATGTAACTTTGATATTTATGAATGGAAATGATTTATTATTAAACGACGCGATTTTTATGCGTTGTCTATGATGTGAGTAATGTGCTATCCCGTAACACCAACTAGTCTTCCGCTGTACTAAGTTGTATAAATTTGGGGGTGTTACAGTTTTGGTATCAGAGCTCTCGTTATAGAGAACGAAAGATTTTTAAAAACTAAGGTTTTGAATAAAAATTTTCAAAATCTTTTAACTAAAAACATTTTTCTAAAAATGTCTAAAAATCTTTTGACTATAACGGTGCCGAAGAATTCCCGAGTTACCGACAAGGGCAGACTGAGAAGTGTTATTTTAATATATATATAACTTGGATTATATATATATATATGTGTGATGTAATTTTATTACATGATTGTTTGATGATTAATTTGATTTTATACGAGGTATTTATACGACGTAGATTGTCACAAGTAACCCTAAATCCCCTAGTACGTTAATCTAAGCTATTCTCGTAGGAATTCTAGCTATCCTAGATCTAAACCAAGTTGTGGATATTTATGATCCCAACAAATGGTTGATATTCGTAGAAATGTAGATATTAGTTGATTGTGATATTGAAAAAGAATTGGCGAGATTAAATCTGATATCGATGTCATGACGATCTTTCCTTATAGAGTGGAGTTTTACAAAACATTACCACCTAGAAAGATGTCATCTGATTCGTTTTCACCCAATTCTTAAACTTGAAATCGAAAGGGTGAATGTTGCACTTGAGGCTGTTATTGGAACCATTACCCAAAAGCCTCATGCCACTAATACCTTTCCGAGAAGTCTAGTTGAATGATCGAGTCATTTCATACTAGTGACTCATTTGATAATTGTTGTTGTAAGAGATATAGGATTGGAAATTAAGTATTGTTCATATCGAGCTTTTATTGCCCTTTTAAGGCCTAAGAATAAGGTTGAAAGTATTGGAGAATGAAGTAGGATATTGAATTGAGTGTAAGTTGGTTGAAACTTGAATAAAGTAAAATTTAATACGTATGGAATATAAAAATTGTTAAGAGGAAGTCGTTAAGTTCTGTGATTGAATTATAAGGTTTTAATTGATTGTTGGTTCGTGTTAAGGTTTGTTCCTAAGCCATTGTCCACTGACGAGGATGCCCAGTGTCCAAGAAACAAATTGAAGAAATCTTCTTCTGAATTGAGACCGATGGATCTTCTGGGACATATGGAACACCCAATAACTCTTGTAGATTAGTATTCATTGTGGTATCTTTTAAAAATCCCTAACTTAACTGAGATATCAGTTGGTAGGATGAGTTCTGAGAATTGTATGACATAGTGACACGTAATGTGTTACAGTACAATTTTGACTTGTTTGTGATTAATGAAAAGATTACCTTTGATTGCTAAATTCTACATGTATCGATGTTATCTATCTTTTATTGCTTCATCCTAATGATCGCATTAGTGATGTAACCATTGAACAAGTACTCATCTTTATTTGAGTTACGTTGTGCATTATTCTTTTGAGTGCCATCGAGATCATGAACCTCATGATTATTTGGCTAAGCCCATTTCCTATCATATTGTAGTTAGTTCTTGGTGAACAACTCTTCATCACTCTTTTGCAGATCACACATTGTTTATATAAAGTTAAAACGGTATCCTTTGAGAAAATTTAATTTTCATCACAATAAGGATTATTTAAAGTGAGATTTATAAGTGATTGATATTAAAATGAAGTTGTTTATGAAACGCTTTGGAAACTTAATTATTTCCATAACAAAGAAAATCTTTGTAAATTTATTCTTGATTCTTATCTAAGAATTAAGCATGAAAATGATTTTACTACAAACATGGATGATAAAATTTTGACGAACTGAGTATTGCATCGTTAATCTTGAAATTGTATATAGTTGCGCGCCTACATACAATTTGGAATGGACTATGCAAGACTGATTAGTAGTCACCCAAAAACTAATGAATAAACACTACATTTTCTTTGAAGATTGTGAAAGATTAAAATTTATGAGATCTGTAAGAAGTGAAAAATAGGGACATAGTGTTAGGGACACCTACATATGTGCCTGTAACACCTATTCTTCTGAGTCGAATTTACTCATCTGTGGAAATTGTCTTATTTGACAATTGACAATTCTTTCTTGTCTAATTCTCCCGTAGTGAGATTCTTAGGAAAAGTATTTGATTGCCGAGTGTTGATACCCGACTGGATGTATCAACGTTCCTATCATTTCTTTTGATTTGATTTCATTTGAATGACCTGGGTAACGATCCGAGGAGCTTTCGAATGCGTACTCAAATTATGGAAAACATGGGATATATTTATATTCGTTAGATGTTTTCATCTGTATCTGAATTGAAATTCTCTCGCGTAGATTATGCGTTGACCTTAATCTTTTAATAGAAGTTGTGTATCCTAATATCCCTGAAATTGTGAAGGATTATGAATTATTATTAGTCTTTTGAGATGTTCAAATCTTATCGACGACAATGAAACTGGAAAGTTGATAGTGCCAGTAGAATGGATTGATTGATTATGACATGACGACATTGTCTTAATTGATGGGAACTCGAGTAGAATTCCCTAAATGATAAGATGTTGATTATCAAAAGTGATCTAAATAATTCTTGACGGATGCCCGTATCATGCATTTAGACTTGAAATTATATTGTGAATGATTGTGAACTATTTATAGATATTGTAATCTAGAAAGAACCTAATATGTATTTATTAAAAGATCTTTCTGTTATCTGAAACCTTAGGAAGTATTTGTTGGTAAATTACCTAGACTTTCGCCATTAAGGCAAGTAGAATTTGTTATTTGATTATATTCCCGGTGCTGCACTTGTGGCTTGTGCACTGTACGTCAAGCACCATCTGAATTTAAGGAATTACCGTACAACTGAGAAAGTTGTCGGAGAAAGATTCTATTATACCAAGCCTGTCATCCTGAAGAGCTATGGTGTTATCATTCCTTATATTTATAGATTACTGTGAACTGAGTAAATTGACAATCGAAAACGATACCCATAACTCGAAATGGAAGAATTGTTCGATCATTTACAAGGTTCTAACAAATTTGATCCATAGCATGGTTATTATCAACTTCGCATCCGCGAAGAAGATTATCTATTCCAATCACTACATCCGGTACTTGTAATGAACATTATGAGTTTCACGTGATGTCGTTTGGATTGACTAATACACATGTAGCATTCATAAATTTGATGAATCACGTGTGTAGGCCGTAATTTGATAAATATATGCTCGTGATCATTAAGGACTATATGTTTGTTTATCAGAATAAGAATGAGTTAATAATTATTTATAGACTGCCCTGAATTGGCCGAACAGTGTAAACCTGAACCTTGAATAATTAACACATGATTAAAGACTTGAACCTTTACATGATTTGACTATGTGATTAAAAGGATAATGGAATATAAATTGACTCTTCAAAAATTAAGAGCCCTTTTAAGACTTTGGATTTTACCAAAAAGAAATGGAAATATGTTTTGACAAATGTTATAACAAATAATTTTAAGGGATTATTCCCTTATACACAAACCATTTAACTAAACTTCTGTTTAGGGGTAAATGTTTGTGTATACCTCAAGATAACTTAAAAAGGATTGAGGAAAACCATTTAATTCATAACTTGAAATTTGAAACAACAAATTTTGCTTTTCAACTAAGAAAATTTTGACCAAAGTATAAACAAAGGTTTTTCGAACATTTACGAAATCTTATTAAATATTTTCGATAAATCAACAAAAATCTTGTTAATTAAATTCAAATTTATTTTGGACATTTTATATAATTGGTCGAACTAAGAAATTTAAATTTTTACGTTTACGCTTCATAAAAATTAACTAATAATTATTTAATTAATTATAATACTTATCGACGCTTTAGACAACGGATTGAGTAAAACGGATAAAAATGATAGATGAGACGAAACTGAAACTTAGAAAATATGAAGAAAGTTGAACGTAAATACTGACGCATAATATAGAAAGAATATCTGAGTGAATTGTGGACATGATAATTATAACATCATGAGAAGTGAATATAGATACTAACATATTATATAAAAAGGATAAAGAATCAATTAAGATGTATTTCTTGATAATGAAGGTACAAAATAATTTGCCGAACGATATAAAAACAAACAATGTTTGTAAAAAGGATAATATAGATAATAAAAAGGGATTCGCGGCTAATGTGAACCATTAAAATTGAGAAGCCGATAGCGTTAAATATTTTAAAGGCCACTTGTGGTTGCCTAACTATGAAGGATTGTGAGATATAGTTATATTGGAATCTTGTAAGTATAAGTATTCTATTTATGTCATTTATGACTAAAAGTATCTTTGTCTGAAGAAGTTGTACTGATGGCAATTATGAAGGCAGAAATCGCCTCATACATTAGTAAACGTCTAGCTATTGCAAAGGTCATCATCTGAATTTGATTCGATTTGGGTCATCGTCGACAGACTGACCAAATCTGCTAATATCATTCTCGATAATGATAAATGCAAAAGAGTTATGTAAACATGGTGTGCCTGTATCGATCATCTATATCAAGATCATCGCTTCGCATTGAATTTCTAGAGATTTTCTCAGAAGTCGTTGAGAACGAACCTTGATGAGAGTACTGTGTACCACCCCAATCGAAGGGACGAGGTAAAGTAACGAGACAAAATACTATAAGTGTTGTTTTATGTTTAAATGATTGACCTTTGGTAATAGACCGTATAATCGTTTTCCTTTGGAAGGATTATCATTGATAATCATCATATTAAGATCGAGATCAAATCTTGTTAGGATCTAAATATTAGAGCATCTGTAAGCAGGAGTTGAGATGAAGACTCCCGACATACACCCACTGTGAGTTGGACATGTCTTTTAGGTTTAAGGTTTCCTATGATGGCGAACCTATCCTTGCAAAATACCCGACCCGCGAGATCTGAAATGAATATTGAAATTAGGATTTGATTATTGACAGCCGCTAGTGGGCAAGAGGTTATGTGAATGTGAAATGTAGATCTTGAAGTGCCAAATGGGTAGCAAAGTTATGCCACAATTTTTAAACTTGGAAAAATGAATTCATGATCTGACAAATCATGGGATATAAGTCCCCGTTGTATGGGACCATTGAGATGGTATAAAAGATTGGTTTGAAAGGCATATAAGCTGGATCTACCCTAGGACTTCAAAGACTGCGTGAATTATGTTTCGTAAATCGAACTTGATGGAATATCTATCAAGTGAAAATCTGATTGTTCTTAGTAAAGCTTAGATCGGCGAAAAGTTGCATTCATCAGAAACCCGTGAACATTATGGATAGAGAAAGTAAGCCAACATTAAGCCTGATCTTATTCCCGTAGTTATGTTTGATAGAACTCGCGTATTGTAATGAATTGCACTTGTGAGAAAAGACCGAGTGTGGAGGAAATACCCACATGGCTTTAAATCTATAAGAAGCGAGTAGTAAGGTAAGATGATCTTTGAGGACAAAGATATTGTTTAGGGGTAAATGTTGTGACAATCCGTCAATTTATGATTGATATTTTATTCTCAATATTATTTAAAAAACATTATTTTGATGTTACAATATGAACTCACTTATTTTTGGGGAAGAAATTTGAATTTACGTCTTGGAGTAGCATCGACTATGTTTAAACCGGAGGATTCAACGTTACGTGCTTACGTTTACATACACCGTCCTTGGTGACAGTCCGACATTTCAGAAAATAAATTTATCCGTGAATATTATTTTGGAGTTTTAAATTTGTGTTGGTTCATAAACTCACAAATTTACGAGAAGAGATTAGGACTTACGATTTTATTTTAACGTCCTTTACGACTAAACCGGAAACCTTAGGATTACGTATTTACGTTTTCGAACTCCGTTTTTGATGAAACAATTTTTATTGGATTCGTTTTGTGACGGAGATTCATAATTTATAAAAACGTTTTTCGTAAAACGACCCGAGGGCACGCAAATCGAGGAAACTAGAATCGAGGAATACCCGTAAATTAGTGGGATGAGACAAAAACAAGTTTTGTCTCACCGCACACATGGGACGGCCTAAAGGAAGCCACCATACCAAATTTGGTGGCAAGTTTTTAGCTTAATGTTTACACATGTCACCTTAGCTTACATCTTAAGCCTTTTACCACTCCACTAACTTCAAAACTAGCAAATAGTTTTCACTTTCATTTTCCTTACATGCAAATCAAACACAAAACTCTCTCCATACTCCATTGATGCCGTCCCATTTGCTCCACAAACACCACCATTCATACAATTTTTAACCACAAACATATGTTATAATTAGCATATGTTAATCTCCATTCAAAAAGATGAAGATTGGTGCAACTTATAACATCCAAGGAGGAGTATTCATGGTGTCTTGGGGCTGATTTTCCACAAGGAGTTCATGAAGCATGGTGGTCATGAAGATGGTCTTGGTGCATCACAAGTTTCTCCATCAAAATCCATGTTTTGATCACAACTTACATCATCATGGTGGTATAAAGATTGTCCTCCTCATCTTCTTGTTATTTTTATTATGTAAAAATGTATTTTATTTCTTATTGTATATGTATATGATGATTATATGATGATAAAAATGTTATGTGGGGATTTGTTGTTGATAATCATGGATAAAAAGATGAAAAACTATAAGTAACAATGGGTAAATCTTGTTTAAATGATAGGCTGTATAAAAACAGTAAAGAACCATATGGTAAACTGATAAAATGATGAAGTAAAATGGATTTACAGTAAGCTATGGGTCTTGTACACATGTGAGAGTTGGCCATGCAATGGAATCATTGTAATGAGTGAGATATGATCAAAACAAGTTTAGGGTATAAATCTGAGGTTACTGTTTTGGACGATTTTTAAAAAATACTTAAAGGATGATTCAACAGTAGCTATAGAAGAGTTAAATGTTGCACATATCATGTAGTTTATGTGATAAAAATTTGAGCTTCTATCTCCATGTAGAACTCAATATATGACAGTTTTGGTGAAAGTGAAGATAAAAATCAGATTTTTGGAAATTAAGGTATATTACTATTATATAAGCACTCAAAATTTAATAGTATAAAATATAAAACAAAAACCCACTAACTTATGGATTTTATTTATATAAGTATGTAAAAGGTTAAATAAGTGGACATTTTATAAAAATGGTAACTTGTTAAGTTTTATAAGTTATAAAACTATAAACTTGATTTTTACGACTTTTTCGGCTATCGCCGTAAAATTAACGTTTTTGTTAAATAAAACTTAGATGGTTGGACCCGTCTAATGAAAACTTTATAAAACTTATATACTGATATATAGACATGTATAACAAGTAAAAACCGATAAAACCCGAACTATAGGGCATACGGACATTAACGAGAAAAGTAAACATATTGGACTAATACTTGGGCTAATAATTGGACTAACTAAGATAAACACTCATAAAAAGAACTTATTGGGCTTAACCCATTTGGGCCCAACTTGAAAGTTTAAATACTGATAATATAAGTATAAAATGGATTAATACAAGTTAATAAACTTATAATAGGCTTATTGGACCTAAAACACGTAAATAGGTAAAACGAGAAAACTCGTATAAAAGTTATCGACACATAACACAAAAATGAGTAAATGAGGATATGTAAACCCACTTGATCATCATATATATATAATCATCACATGTATACATACTTGTTATTTTTATAAAGTCATTGGACAAACGTCTAAGACCGAGCATTATTTGTCTAGGTTTCCGTGATTGAAGCACGTACCGTACGTCCGAATTGCCGATAACCCGCCTTCCCACATCAACGTGAGTTTATAGCCTCGCACTCTTTTAAATGTTTTATAAATGTTTTATAAACCCACGAGGGAGATAACATGTTAGTTTTTATTAAATAGGACACCAATTGTCCCGATTGTTTGTTTATTGATTTTGGACCCGAATGATTGAATGACCCGATTGTATGACCCGATAAATGATTAATGGACCCGATAGATGAAATAAAATGGATTATTAAAGTTAGGTTATGTCACTAAAAGTCCCATTAGCATGAATTGTGAACTACCGGGAGTTGGTAGACGCTTATGCATTTAATAGTACTATTTGGGGACGATCACCCCAGTTCGCGCCTTGACAATTGATCCCCGTCGTGCCACATTAATTGGTAAGCGAATTTATGTATGAGAAGATTTCCATAGCGTGACCTTTGTGACGACACGCTACTTTAGATGGGCAAAATTGGTATCGGGTTAGCTACCCGTTGTTGGTTTAGTAAGGTAACAATGTCATGCGGCTTATAATAATCCAAAAACTAACGAAATACTACTAGACGCTCCGAATTTCGATGTATTGCCTGACTAGCAATACTGGGTCATACTATTGATAATATGTTTGTGTTTTGGTTTTCATAACCATACTCATATAACGGTTTTTATTTTCATACAACGTCGTAAGACGTATTGTATGACGTTTTTACGACATTGGTTCGTATAATGATTTTTAAGGGTTTTTATAACCATATTCATATAACGGTTTTATTTAATCTATACAACGTTGCAAAACGTATTGTATGGTGTTTTTAACGACAGTGATTCGTATAATGATTTTTAAGGCAAATGCCTATATTATGATTATCGATAAAGATTTGTATAAAATGACTTTGGCTATTTTATGGCCTATTAAAATGATTTGTACAAAATTATTTTCAGTAATAATTTTATACTGATATTATATTGATGGATTTTATTAAACTCTATGAATTCACTCGGCGTTATCGCTGACCTTTTCTTTTAACATGTCTTATCTCGGGTACTTGAAGGTAATTCTCGGGAAGACGACAAGAATTCATGGCCCGCACCTAAATAATATTTTTCCATTCATATATTTTGTAAAACTTTGTATGTAATGTAATGACTTGGGACCGATGTAACTTTGATATTTATGAATGGAAATGATTTATTATTAAACGACGCGATTTTTATGCGTTGTCTATGATGTGAGTAATGTGCTATCCCGTAACACCAACTAGTCTTCCGCTGTACTAAGTTGTATAAATTTGGGGGTGTTACACTTTCTTCATACTTTTGATACTCATTTCTATGGACATTGTTTAGTCCTTTTCGTTTATAGTACTTGTGTTTGTGTGTGATGAGTTCTACTTTGGGGTACCGATGTTTGCTTCAGGTATTTCCTTTATGGTCATGTGATGTTTTATACATAATGCTTTGATGACACGCCATAATCACGCGTGACATTCCATTTACCAAAATGGGGTGTTACAATTATGGTATCAGAACCAAGGCTTCGACCTGTAGGCTCTCAAAACACGACCTGTGATTAGTGGGTAGTCACTATGGTCTTCCTAGAACTGACAGTCGGTTTTCATGCATTCATCGTTTTCATGCATACATATATATGTCATTGTCGCAGGTTTATGACTAAGTAATGGCTGGTACAGGACTGACCCTATTTAGTCGCATGTTCTTTTATCGAAACTTTTAACTTTTGGACCAACCCATTAGCGTCCCCTGGCCATGTCTTTTGTTTTGAGTGAACTGGCCATAGGCGTTCACTCTCGCGCATATAAAAGGTTTCATAAAACTACATCATGCATTCATGTACTAGTTTTCTTGCATAATTTTTTTTTCATGAATTATTGGTATAAAATTTTTTCATGTATATATAGTTTATGTTTCGATCAGTTAATCATGTATTTTTTATGTTATATTGTCAGATGGTTCTCACACACGAGCAGGAACAACTCAATGCAGAAGTTCAAGCTGTAATGTAAGCTATGCTTCCTCAGCTGAGGAACGAAATCAGGGCTGAGGTGCAGGCAGCCAAAAATCAGCAACAACACCCAGTACCTCCTCCTCCTCCTCTAGCAACATTGGTCACATGGCTGGAGAGATTCAATAAGTTACGCCCTCGAGCTTTCGAGAGAACAGACAGCCACAATGAAGCTGAAAGCTGGCTGGCTCACATTAAGAAGATCTTCGATGCTATGGGCTGTGACCCCGTCTTCAAGTCGAGGTTGGCCTGCTATCGATTCGAAGGTGATGTGTTAGCATGATGGAAGGCACTCAAGCAGTCTGATAATTGGGTAGCTGGTTTGACTTGGGCTCAGTTCGGGGATTTGGTGATGGGATAGTTCTTTTCCAAGGCTGAGAAAGACAAGCTGAAGAGAGAGTACCATGGAGTCTGACAGAGAGCTGGGGAGAATAGCAACGAGTTCATGCAGCGCTTTCTTCGCTTGGCTGGTTTTCTTGGTGCAACAGCAGGTACTCCCGAAGAGCAAGAACACCACTTCCGGTGGGCTCTTCATACATCGGTCGCAAACAACTTGGTGTGTGCTACCTTCAACACGGGCACAAGTGGCCGATGCAGCACGTAAGCTGGAGATGCTGCAAGAAAGAGAAGAGTTCGGGGAAGCAGAGAGACCCGATAAGAGGTAAACATTCGTTATTCAGCGGTGACCAAACCGTATTCTTTCAGTATATGTTAATAATTTCATCTCTTTTAAACTGTATCTTCCAGGCAGAAGACTGGGGACTGGTCTCAGTCGGCTACTCAGCAACAGCCTACTCAGCCCAAGGGAAATGGTTAGACTCATGACCGTTCTGCTACGGATAGGCGTGGCGGTAATGATAATTACCGTAACAACGCTGGACACTCCAACATCAACAGGTCCTTATACTTGCTCATTTTCTTATGATTACATGCTATAGTTCTTAATTCTGACACATTAGAGAATCTTCTACCAGGAATCATGATAACGGGAGGGACCAGAACTAGAGAGGTTCACAGCCTAACCGGCCATCTATCACTGGTATTCCATCTTACGAATTATCCGCATTGTCCTTTATACCTATTATCATGTCTCATGTATATTGTTCTTATCAGGCTCTCAGCCAGCAAGGACACCTGTTGGAGGATATACTCATCCTCTTTGCACTACCTGCAACCGTAGGCACCCAGGGCCATGTCACCGAGACAGTGACACATGCTTCAAGTGTGGTCTTCCCGGCCATCGCATGAAGGACTGCCGCAAGGGAGAGATGGAGGGCACATCGGGACATGCTGATACCAAGCCGCCTCCTACTAGTGGACATGTTTACACGACATCTCGTGATCAGGCCAACAAGTCTACAGGTACGATCACTAGAATCTTGTATATGTATGGTCAAGCTGCATGTGTTCTTTTTGACACGGGTGCTACTCACTCGGTCATTTCTATTGCTTATGCTAAGAATGTTAGGATACTCCCCATGCCATTAGAGAATATACTGAATATTTCCACGCCTTTAAGAGACTTTGTACACATAACCCATGTGTACAAGAGCCTTCCCCTAGAGTTTGATGACAAGATTCGTCCTGTTGACGCACTTCCGCTGGACATGAATGATTTTGACATGATATTGGGCATGGATTGGCTATCCAAGCATCATGCTACCATAGACTGCCATTCCTATCGAGTCATCTTCGGTGATGTTAATGCACCAGAGTACATTCACAACGGGTTCGTACCCGGAAGGTCTGTACAAATCATATCAACCCTGCAAGAACGTGCATTACTTTCACATGGTTGCGAGGGCTATCTAGGTACTGTTCATGACATGTATGCTCAATCCCCCTCAATTCAGAATCAGCCGATAGTGTTAGAATTTCCAGATGTATTTCCAGAAGAACTTCCGGGCATACCACCTGCACGTGAAGTAGATGTTAATATCGAGCTCATCTCAGGAGCTGAGCCGATTTCGAAGGCTCCTTATCGCATGGCTCTCATAGAGTTGAAGGAGCTGAAGGATCAATTGCAAGAACTTCTGGAACGAGGCTTCATTCGACCGAGCGCATCTCCATGGGGCACACCGGTCTTATTCGTTAAGAAGAAGGAAGACAGTATGCGTCTTTGCATAGACTATCACGAGCTCAACAAGATCACCATCAGGAATAGGTATCCTCTACCACGCATCGATGATCTGTTTGACCAACTCCAAGGGGCCAAACATTTCTCCAAGATTGATCTAATGTCGGGCTATCATCAGCTTCGGGTTAAAGAGCAGGACATCGCCAAGACTGCTTTCCGTACACGCTATGGCCACTACGAATTTGTAGTCATGCCATTTGGCCTTACCAATGCTCCAGCAGTGTTCATGGATTTGATGAACAGAATCTTACATGAATTTCTGGACAAGTTCGTCATTGTTTTCATTGACGACATCCTGAT
Source organism: Glebionis coronaria (assembly GCA_025667525.1). NCBI lineage: Eukaryota > Viridiplantae > Streptophyta > Magnoliopsida > Asterales > Asteraceae > Glebionis > Glebionis coronaria. The sequence goes on along the minus strand of CM046876.1, from coordinate 393,026,532 downwards.
ACTCTCTAAGTCCAAGGAAGAACACGAAGACCATCTTCGTACAATATTACAGATTCTTCGCTAGAAGCAGCTGTATGCTAAATTCTCCAAGTGTGAGTTCTGGTTAGACAAGGTGGCATTCTTAGGTCACATTGTATCAGCAGAAGGAATCATGATTGATCCAGCAAAGGTTGAGGCTATTACCAAGTGGCCAAGACCGACATCAGCAACTGAAGTCCGCTGTTTCCTAGGCTTAGTTGGTTACTACCGTAGGTTCGTGGAGAACTTTTCTCGTTTAGCACTACCATTGACCAAACTGATGCGGAAAGGGGAGAAATTCGTCTGGATTGAAGAAAGAGAGAAGAGCTTTGAAGACCTAAAGCAGAAGTTAGTATCTGTACCGATTCTTACTCTCCCATCTGGTACAGGTGGATTTTAGATCTACAGTGATGCATCGGGGAAGGGACTTGGCCGTGTTCTTATGAAACATGGGAAAGTGATCGCGTACGCTTCACGGAATCTTAAGCCTTATGAGGAAAATTACCCTACGCATGACTTGGAACTTGCAGCAGTCGTGTTTGCGTTGAAGATATGGAGGCACTACTTGTATGGAGAATCATGCGACATTTTCACGGACCACAAGAGCTTGAAGTATATCTTCAGTCAACGTGAATTGAACATGAGACAGAGGAGATGGTTAGAGCTGTTGAAGGATTATGACATTAATCTGCAGTATCATCCCGACAAGGCGAATATAGTGACAGATGCACTTAGCAGAAAGTCCGGAATGATAAACGATATTAAAATTGAGGAGGAAATTATAAGAGACTTGGAGCGACTAGACATAGAGATCATGGTACGTGGACATCACGGTTATTGGGCTAATCTTAGAGTGGAACCCGAGTTACTCTCTAGGATCAAGGAAGCTCAGAAAGAGGATGGTGAAATCTGGGCGATAATTTAGAATTTAGAGAAGCAGACAAAATTTCGAGTAGACGCAGATGGTATCTTATGGCAGGGCACGAGACATTGTTGTTAACATTGGATTCACTATATAACATGGGTAAAAGATCCGGAGGTCGGGAAGGATTAAAGAGATGTTTAGCCATTTTAGAGAGAGAAACAAGTAAGAATAAATGTGTGTTTATTCAAGTGAGAGAAAGACAAGAAGGAAATGATAAGCCTCACCCCTCCATGAAAGTATGGAGAGGTTTATATATCCCGGGACTTGGACTTTACATATGACAATATTAGTCCCTGCAAGTCCCGACTATGAAACTAATGTAATTCTGTTAGTCGCACACATTTTAAGGCTAACAATCTTCCCCAAATGTGGTGACATACGGAATTACTTACAATGTTCCTAACAAATGCAAATACAACAAAAATATGACAGTATTAAGTTTGCTTCCAATGCTGAGGATGACACCGTTGTCTTCAAGTCTTCTAGAAAAACTTATACCCCAGTTTGAATCCTCTTTGTCTTTGCTTGTTGAGGAACCATTGTATCATGTATGAACTGGATTAACTTCCCCCCAATTCATACCACATGTCTTGAAAATCTTTCTTCATAGACTTCTTTTTGACGAAGCTTCTGAATCAGCTTCCCCCCAAACCAATATCCCTGTCTTGAGCAGAACCTGTAGCTTGAGCAATCTTCTATCTTTGACATTTAAAGTGCACAGCGGAATTTTGTAGAAGAAGAAGTAAACCCCACCAAGTAACTGCTACCTTGACATTTTTTGGTCTTCATGATTATGAGTTTGGGGGAACATGTAAGAAATCAGCAACAAATCTTCTCACGCTTGTAGAATACTTCCCCCTGGAGGTTGAACTAAGTACTCTAGAGTGGGAACTAAGTATCCAAAGTACACGTTCTTCCCCCATGATGGTGATGAACTCTCGGAAGCATCATCTGACGTGTACGGTCAAAATCGCGAGATGTTCTTGTCGAAAGTATGATGGTGACGAACACTCAGAAGGATCATCTGACGTGTACGCTCAGAATCGCGAGATGTTCTTATCAGGAGTAAGAAGGTTAAGAACACTCGGAAGCATCATCTGACGAGTACAATCAGAATCGTGAGATGTTCTTGTCAAGAGTATGGTGGTTAAGAACACTCGGGAGCATCATCTGACAAGTACAATCAGAATCGCGAGATGTTCGTGTCTGAAGTAGAAATCTTTGTTGACATTTTGTAGCTCAAGTTGCTCGTGAAAATTGTTTGCTGATCATATCTCTACTCTTGTACTCTCTGGCTAAACTTACCAACCTCGTATTCTTTCGGCTATCTGAAGTGACCACTGGTGAAGTAAACCTGATATTCCAAACTTGAAACTAAAGTACAATCCCCCAAATTTGTTACTTACGCTTAGCACTTGTGTTGATTGACGAACGGTGCAGAGAAACGTCTCTTAGAATCTTATACATAAAGAGAGAGGTATAAGATGTAGAACACCTCTTGAAGTATCCACAACGCTCGGTGAGTGTGACACTGAGCACTACAACGTAACTCCTTAAGTGATAGTTGTTCATGTCATCGACCATCCACCCCTTGACAGTGGAAACTAGATAAATCAAGTCTCAATCATAAATGCTGAAGCGAATCATCAATCGATAGAGGGGGTGAAAAGGCTCGATGATGAATTGAGTAGACGCCTTCGTGATATTCCACTTCACCTTCAAATAATAGATACCAAATTCACTTCGTAATCACTTGACATTACTTTGCCCCGTATACTAGCCGTTTTTGAAAATTTCAGTGAATCTTAAAGGATCGTTTTGGTGTTTGTTTGTTTTTGTCGTGTTTGTCGTGTTTGTTGTGTTTAAGTGAATGTCATTTAACTAGGGAACCAACGATGACTAGAGGATGAGAAGTCGTCAACGTCGTCTAGCTAACTTTACTTTGAAGCCCAAAATCAATCATTCACCCAACTGATGCGCGGATCGACTTTTATAATGCAATCCCATATCCATCATAAAGGTTTTCTTTGGTCCGAATGAATATGAGATTCAAGAAGTCCCGTCTGACTTTTATAATGCAATCCCATATCCATCATAAAATCAAACACTCCCGAATTTTTTTTATTTTTTTATTTTTTTTTCATCAACAATTCTAACGCATGACAACAGATTAGAGTATTTGGCCCATCACTTCAAATAACGAGATCCAATCTTTTATGTATGGCCCGGTTTGAATAAACCAAATGACCAAATATTCATGCTATGTTTTGATAAGTAGCACAGCCCATGATCTGTGTGAAATTTGCATTTGCTGGCCTAAGATAGATCATATGAGCCCCCACAACCAAAAAAAACCCAGTTACATAGGAGATATAATTAGAATTGTACCCTAATAATTCTCATAGTACACCTAATCTCTTTCTAGTATACTCCGCCCCCATCTCCTTCTATCCAACGCAACCAAAAATCAATCTCATCATAAAACCCATCTTAATTATCAAACTCTGATTACTTGGCTAACTCAAACTCAGATCAAACCGAAGCTAATAATCTATCAAGCAACCACCACATCGAATCAAATCATCCATAATATCATATTAGATTAAGACCTTACAACCAAAAACCGAACACTTAAACGTTTCATCCCCCTTTTATTTATACTGAATAACTCAAACCGCCAAGGAATCAGCAAGAGAAGTCTTCAAGATCATATCAAAGGTCTCGGGTAGGTGTTTGTTAATTGATTGCATGGCGGTTTTAATTTGATGTTTCTATTAATCGAAACAAGGAAGTGAATATGAGCATACATGTTCTTATTCATTCTTAAATTGGTTTCGAAAATACAAACAGAAGCCTTGCTTCATATAGATCGATGATGTGGCTGTTTTTGTGTTATAAATCAATGAAGATCTTGAAACTAACATTTCAAACACACAAAAGCAATACTGAGATCATTTTAGTTTACGTTTGCAGTCGAGTCTAGATGGGGATTAGGTGTCGTTGGGTTAGGTTGATTTGAGAAGTTGATTGTTGGAGTGAAAAGGCAGGTGTGTTTGGTCATGGGTCTCGGTCAGTTTTATTCTAAACAACATGGTCTAAAGTTTTTTTTTTTTTTTTTTTTTTTTTTTTTTGCCATCACAATGTAACCAAATTTCTCCATCGGAATAAAAAATCCATCGCAATGTTTCGAGTTATCAGTCCATCGCAATAATGCTGTATCCATTGCAATAAACCGAAATCCATCACAATGTTGGAAAAATTTTGGCAGCATGTCGACATGAAAGCCATTGCGATGGATCGAGCCACCCATAGCAATGAGACCCATTGGAATGAGTCCCATCGCAATAGATACAGCCCTACCCATCGGAATGTGTAAAAATACCCCATTGGAATAAATCCGAAAAAAGAAGCCGTCGGAATGTTCATCGAAATAAGCATCGGAATAGCTGTGGGAAAAGGGTTTTAAGACCGAGAAAAGTGGATATGTTATCTTTTGTTTTTAACAGTCCTTTTCCCAATAAAGCTAATCTGCTAAAGTTTCTTGTTCTTTTACCAATAAAATGGTAAAAAGAACAGTAAACGAGATGGACAAATTGACATGGCAACTTAAAAAATGATAATAAAGGAAACCGTAAATGGGATTAAAAGTGATAACTGATAAATGAGAAAATCAGATAGGACAAAAGACACGAAATATTTTGACAGATTTATAGAATGAGAAATAAATTCAAACCGTGAACGAATCAAACACAAACACGAACATAACGACGAATCAAAAACACGAAACACCCCCGGTTAGCTTTGATGCCAATTGTTAAGTTGGATTCACTAACAAGACGGGTTTATGATCCAAAGGTCGGGGAGGATAGAAGTGGTGTTTAGCCATGGTAGAGAGAGAAACAAGTAAGAATAAATGTGTGTTTATTCTAGTGAGAGAAAGACAAGAAGGAAATGATAAGCCTCACCCCTCCATGGAAGTATGGAGGGGTTTATATAGCCTGAGACTTGGACTCTACATATGACAATATTAGTCCCTGGACGTCCCGACTATGAAACTAATGTAATTCCGTTAGTCGCACACATTTTAAGGCTAACATTTGTGTTCCTGATGATCAAGAACTCCAGGAATCATTGTTAGCTGAGGCTCATAGCTCCCCATTCTCTATTCATCCTGGTTCGACCAAGATGTACCATGACGTCAAGCAATACTTTTGGTGGAGTGGTATGAAACAGGATGTTGCGACATACGTCTCCAAATGTCTTACCTGCCAGCAGGTTAAGATCGAGCATCAGCGATCTGGCGGTCTTCTTCAACCGTTAGATATCCCAGAGTGGAAGTCGGACAAGATCACCATGGACTTTGTTACCGGTTTTCCGCAGACAAAGAGAAAGCACGATGCAATTTGGGTTATCGTTGATCGACTTACCAAGTCAGCTCATTTCTTACCGATCCGCAAGGAATATTCGGTCAGTAAACTCGCCGATACTTATAGAAGGGAGATCATGAGACTTCATGGTGTTCCATCCAACATCGTCTCAGACAGAGATCCTCGGTTCACTTCGCGATTCTGGAGAAGTCTGCAGAAAGCTTGGGGGTAAAAAACTTATGCTTAGCACGGCTTTTCATCCTCAAACAGACGGGAAATCAGAGCGAACGATTCAAACATTAGAAGACATGTTGAGGTCATGTGCAAATGGACGGGAGATTGGGACGATTACATCTGTTTGGTAGAGTTTGCATAAAACAACAGTTGGCATGTAAGTATCAAGTGTGATCCATTCGAGATGTTGTATGGCAGAAAGTGTCGCGCCCCAATCTGCTGGGATCAGGTTGGTGAGCGAACACTTGAAGGACCAGAAATGATTGAGTTGACCAACGAGAAGGTCGCAGTAGCTAAGTAGAAATTGCAAGAAGCACGGTCACGTCAGAAGAGTTATGCAGACAAGCATCGTAGGGACTTACACTTTAACGTAGGAGATCACATTTTCCTTAAGGTTTCGCCGGCACGTGGGGTTAGAAGTTTTGGAATCAATGGGAAGCTCAGTCCTCGATTCATCGCACCGTTTGATGTCATTGAGCGAGTCGGTGAAGTATCTTATCATTAAGCATTACCTCCGCAACTTTCTCATGTTCACGATGTTTTCCATGTGTCCTTACCCAGAGGGTACAAGTATCATCCCCTTCACATGGTGCAGTATCTATTGGAACAGATTCGTGAAGATCTCACTTTCATAGAAGAACCCGAACGAGTTCTTGACAGACAAGAACGAGTCATGAGGAGGAAGACGATTCCATTCGTCAAAATCCTTTGGAGGGATCATACCGAGCGAGAAGCCACTTGGGAAACAAAGGAGTCTATCCGGGCTACTTACCCTCATTTCATATTTTGAATTCGGGTATGTTCTTCTTTTCCAGTTTACATTATCTATAATTCGGGGACAAATTATTCTATTTAGGGTGGAAGAGTTGTAAAACCCGCATGCTTTTACCATGAATAGTACTTTTATGATCGTACGTACATGATTAGAACTTTCCTTTTATAGCATGTTTACGTTTCACGAATAGGAATTTACAAGTATTACGTACGTGTTATTACACGATAAGTATTTATTACATATTAAGACACAATAATTATTATCCAAAATAATAATAATCACGAACATGGAAATCATGAACGTAAATAATCACGAAGATATTATTATGTATTTACGTATAATAATTACGACTACGTATAAATATAAATTACGACACGAACGATAACTAAAAAGATCACGTAAACACGACACGAGAACACGAATAATATTTAGACACGGAAAACAATGGGTTTCCCTTCTGGTCCCCACATACCCGCGGCAAGAACACAAGAAGAGGGCCGAGCCCATATTGATTTTTACTAAAACAAGAATAAGGGAAAAGATATGTTTCATAATTACAAAATATTAGAAAATATCAAAACCCTAATCTATCTTTTCTCTCCTCTTGGCCGCCGGGTACAAACACAACAAAGGGTGTGATTGGTTGATTTTGGTGATCAATGCTTGCAAGGGTGTTCGTGTTTTTCATTCTTCATTGTTTCACGTATTCGGTAAATCATTAAACCCCTTTTCTTTTATGTTTTATTAAATCAGAACACATGATCTAAAACCCGCATGCTTTTACCATGAATAGTACCCTTAAGATCGTACGTACTAGATTTAAACTTTCCTAATATAGCATGATTACGATTACGTGTTAGGATTTTACGTATTACGTACGTGTTAGAACACGATAAGTATTTACTACGCACGAGCACGTAATAACTATTTGACAATAATTAATCACTAAGATGCGATCATGAAATCATGAACGTAATTAAAACACGAACTATTATTAATTACGTATATATATTTATTACGAGCGTAATTAAATATATTAGATCATGGTATTTACGTAACGAGAACACTTAAAACGCGAACACAAATAATCATGAACGTATAACTTAACATCGAGACACGAAAAAAGGTACGGGTACCCCAAGTGGGGCCCCCTACCCGCGGCTACAAGGACAAATGGGCCAAGCCCATTTGTAAATTTTACTAAAAGGGTTAAGTAATTTTTACACTACTCATTTTTACATTTACAGAAGATTTTAGAAAAAACCTAAAACCCTCCTCTCTCTTCTCTTTTGGCCGCCACCCTAAGAACACCACAAGGAGGTGGTTTTTGATCTTGGATCTTGGAATATTAGTTGGTGATCGTGTTTGTTCTTCGTCCTTTTGATCCACGAATTCGGTAAATCCTTTTTAAACCTTTTCTTTTGATTTGATCTTTTAATAAATCAAGAACATGTTATGTTTTTACAAAAACCTAATAAATAAACATGGATCTAACATGAATTGAGGTTTAATTAAATCAAAAGTATGGTTTTAAGGGGTGTTTGTGTTAGCCGCGGCCTACACCGACCCAAGGGGGTTTCGGTTTGGCCATCCGACCACCACCAAGACCATATGGTGTCGGTTGGTGGGTGTGGGTCCCACGGCAGCATCAAGACACGGGGTACCCCGATTTGGTTCGGGGTACGGTGTCGATTTCATGTCCGGTTCATGGTCTTAATTCTAGATCCGGTTCATGGTGTATGTTTAGTTTTTTTTAATGTTTTATGATCTTATGTTAAAATTAAATTAATAAAATGACATGATTAATTTAATAACATGACTTAGGTTAGTTTAATTATTAATAATCATGAAATTAATTAACCTAAGTATTTTTATATTTTAGACTTATAATTAATTAATTATTTAAAAACCATGATTATAATTAATTAATTAACATGACTTAGGTTATATTATTAATATATAATAATACATGTTTTAACCTAAGTAATTAACTTATTTAATTAAAAACATGTTATACTTTAATTAAATATTTTAACCTATAGTTTAATTTAATTACATGAAATAATTATTAAACTATACATTATATCATATGACTTAGAAAATAATCATGAAAACACTTAGGCTTATATACTTAGTTTTTTTGACCAGCTTATTTCTAATTATGGAAACTTTCTATTTTTAGAAACTTAATTAAATAAGGCAGCTAGTCTATTTATGGAAACCTTCTATTTTTATAAACTTAATTAAATAAGGCAGCTAATCTATTTATGGAAACCTTCTATTTTTAGAAACTTATTTATTTCAGGCAGCTAATCTATTTATGGAAACTTATTTAATTAAGGCAGCTGATCTATTTATGGAAACTTTCTATTTTTAGAAACGTATCTATTTTAAGCAGTAAATCTATTTTTGGAAACTTTCTATTTTTGGAAACGTTCTATTTTTGGAAACTTTCTATTTTTGGAAACTTTCTATTTTTGGTAACTTTCTATTTTTGGAAACTTTCTATTTTAGGAAACTTTCTATTTTTGGAAACTTTCTATTTTTGGAAACTTTCTATTTTAGGAAACCTGCTATTTTTGGAAAGTTACTTATGGTTACACAGTAAGTATAATAACACATGAAATACCAGAAATACTTAATCGGATTAAACAAAATATAAGATAAACACGGTTTAAGGCTTAAAAACTGTAAAACATGGTAAGAACACATAAAATAAGCTAAGACATGACATAAAACCAGCTACGTATTTAGTAAGCAGATACTTATTCATGTATGTATTTACGTAGCACTAGTGGTAAGGAAGTAGGATTCCTCTCAGTTCATCTTCTTCGTTCACTGGACATAAGGTACAGATTCCCGTCCTTTCAGTATGGACATTCTTTCCTTATTAGGATTCCCCGTATGCAGCCAAATGTTTTCCCGTAGTATAAGTTACGTGTTTGATTGCATATGTTTAATTAAGATTACCAATAGCCATATACATGCATGACCATTTTCACCTAGTTATGGAGGTACCGTAACCATAACATTAGAGGCACTGATGTTATGACTTCACCACGGCGGAGTGATTGCTCGTGGCGTCCCTTCAGCTTTTGGCCATTTATATTATATTTATCATGTGGGGCATATGGGTGCATCCTAGTTACATGTTTTTAGTTAGGATTTCATGGTGAATGTGGCGTGTGCCTTGCATCCTTCACAAGGAGTTGATCCCTCCTACCCAAAAACCAGTATACTAAATTAGAGGCAGCCCCTCTAATTTGCATGATGAGGTCACCCCTCCAAGTATTCATGCACGGTGGATTTTCATGACCTATATTGGCTAATGGTAAAATATGACAAACAATTTTTATAAGATAAACATAAGACTTTCAAACTATAAAACCAGTTTTATCAAGACTTAACCAGGTTACTCGGGACTTAGTTTTCTTCCGCTGTTATATGTTATATGCTTATCCTATTCATGCTTTATTGTACATCCGTGCCCTGAGCGTATTTGCTCAGCCGTTTTCCTTTTCTATGTTCCCAAAACGGCAGGTACTCAGGGACGCTCGTAGACACTAAGAATACGTGCATATGGACTGGAAGCTTTCTAGCCTTTTTTACTTTATGCATTTCCTTTCTTATGATACATTTGCTATGGACATTGTTTACTCCTTTCCTTTACTATACTTATGTTTGTGTGTGATGAGCTTTACTTTCGGACTATCGATGTTTGATTCCGGTATTTTCCTTTTATGGTCAAGTAATGTTTAGACATTTTTCCTTGTATGCTTTGATGACACACTATAATTACATGTGACATTTCCATTATCAAAATGAGGTGTTATAATTATGGTATCAAAGCCAAGGCTTCGACCTGTAGGCTCTCAAATATGACCTGGATTAGTGGGTAGTCACTACGGTCTTCCTAGAACTGACAGTTGTTTTCATGCATTCATCATTTTTAAGCATACATATACATGTCATTGTCGCAGATTTTTGACTAAGTAATGGTTGGTACAGGACTGGCCCTATTTAGTCGCATGTGTTTTATCGAAACTTTTAGATTTGGGACCGACCCAGAGGCGTCCCCTCGCTATGTCTTTTGTTTTGGGTGAACTGACCAGAGGCGTTCACTCTCGAGCATACAAAAATTTTCATAAAACTGCATCATGCATTCATACACAAAAATTTTCTTGCATAAAATTTTTCTCGTGAAATTTTAGTATAAATTTTTTTTTCTTCATGTATATATATATATATATATTTTATGTTTCGATCTGTTTAATCATATGTTTTATGTTATATTGTCAGATGGTTCTCACATGCGAACAGGAGCAGCTCAATGCTGCAATTCAGGCTGCTATGCAAGCTTTGCTTCCTAAACTGAGGAATGACATCAGGGCTGAAGTTCAAGCTGCCAACAATCAGCAGCATAATCAGGCACCTCCTCCTCCTCCTCCAGTGACATTAGCAGTATGGCTGGAGAGATTCAGCAAGCTCCGCCCTCGAGCTTTTGAGAAGATAGATAGCCCCAGCGATGCTGAAAGCTGGTTGGCTCACATCGAGAAGATTTTCAATGCTATGGGCTGTGACCCCGCATACAAGGCGAGGTTGGAATGCTATCGATTCGAAGGCGTTGTGCTTAACTGGTGGTTAGCATTGATGCAGTCTGAAGGTGGTGACGAGTGGGTTGCTGGTTTGACTTGGGCTCAGTTCAAGGACAGGGTGATGGAGCAGTTCTTTCCCAAGGCTGAGCAGGACAAGCTCAAGAGAGAGTACCATGGGATCCGATAGAGAGCTGGGGAGAATATCAACGAGTTTATGCAGCGCTTTCTTCGCTTAGCTGGTTTCCTTGGTGCAGCAGTAGGTACTCCTGAAGAGCAGGCACATCACTTTAGATGGGCTCTTCGCACATCGGTCGCAAACAATCTGGTGTGTGCTACGTTCAACACTGTAGCACAAGTGGCCGATGCAGCACGAAAACTGGAGATGCTGCAGGAGAGAGATGAGTTCGGAGAAGCTTAAAGACCCGACAAGAGGTAAAACATTCGTATTCAAGCGGTGATCAATCCGTATACTTTCCATATATGTCAATTCTTCATCTCTTAAATGTATCTTCCAGGTAGAAAACTGGGGACCGGTCTCAGCCGGCTACTCAGCAGCAGCCTCATCAGCCCAAGGGAAACGGTCAGACTAATGACCGTTCTACTACGGATAGGCGTGGCGGTAATGATAATTACCGTAACAACGCTGGACACTCCAACAGCAGCAGGTCCTAATACTTACGCATTTCCTTATGTTTTCATGGTATAACTCATATTCTGACACTTTAGCAAAACTTCTACAAGGAACCATGGAAACGGTAGGGACCAGAACCAGAGAGGTTCGCAGCCTAGCCGTCTAGCTATCACTGGTATTCAATCTTACGATTATCCGCTTTGTCCTTCGTACCCAATTACCATGTCTTATGTAAAATGTTTCACCAGGTTCCCAGCCAGCCAGAGCACCTGGTGGAGGATAGACTCATCCTCTTTGCTCTACTTGCCACCGTAGGCACCCAGGACCATGTCTCCGTAATACTGATGCGTGCTTCAAGTGTGGTCTTCCTAGCCATATTATGAAGGATTGCCGTAAGGGCGAGATGGAGGGTACATCGGGACATGCTGATACCAAGCCGCCTCCTACTACCGGGCATGTCTACACGACATCTCGAGACCAGGACAACAAGTCTACAGGTACCATCTCTGGAATCTTGTATATGTATGGTCAAGCTGCATGTGTTCTTTTTGATACGGGTGCTACTCACTCGGTTATTTCTACTGCTTATGCTAAGAACATTAGGATGCTCCCCATGCTACTAGAAAATAGGCTTACTATTTCCACGCCTTTGAGGGACTCTGTATTAATCACCCATGTATACAAGAGTCTTCCCCTAGAATTTGACGATAAGGTTCGACCTGTCGACGCACTTCCGCTGGACATGAATGACTTCGACATGATTTTGGGCATGGATTGGCTATCCAAGCATCATGCTACCATAGACTGCCATTCATATCGAGTTATCTTCGGTGATGTTAATGCACTAGAGTACATTCATAATGGGTTCATACCCGGACGGTCTGTACAAATCATATCTACCCTGTAAGCGCGTGCACTACTATCACATGGCTGTGAGGATTATCTAGCTACGGTTCAGGACATGGATGATGAATCCCCATCATTTCAAGATCACCTATCGTGTCGGAATTCCAAGATGTTTTTCCAGCAGAACTTCCGGGTATACCACCTGCATGAGAAGTGGAATTCAGTATCGAGCTGGTTCCAGGAGCTGAACCAATATCCAAGGCTCCTTATCGCATGGCTCCCATAGAGCTGAAGGAGTTAAAGGATCAACTGCAAGAACTTCTTGAACGAGGTTTCATTCGACCGAGCGCATCTCCATGGGGCGCACCGGTCTTGTTTGTTAAGAAGAAGGACGGCAGTATGCGTCTTTGTATAGACTATTGCGAGCTCAGCAAGATTACCATTCGGAATAGATATCCACTTCCACGCATTGACGATCTGTTTGACCCACTCCAAGGGGCCAAACACTTCTCCAAGATTGATCTTAGGTCAGGCTATCATCAGCTACGGGTCAAGGAGCAGGACATCGCTAAGACTGCCTTTCGTACCGGTTATGGCCACTACGAGTTTGTAGTTATGCCATTTGGCCTGACAAATGCTCCAGTAGTGTTCATGGATTTGATGAGCAGAATCTTCCATGAATTTCTGGACAAGTTCGTCATTGTCTTCATCGATGACATCCTGATTTTCTCAAAGTCCAAGGAGGAACACGAAGACCATCTTCGTACAGTACTACAGATTCTTCGCCAGAAGCAGCTGTATGCTAAATTCTCCAAGTGTGAGTTCTGGTTAGACAAGGTGGCATTCTTAGGTCACATTGTATCAGCAGAAGGAATTACTATGGATCCAACAAAGGTTGAGGCCATTACTAAGTGGCCAAGGCCGACATCAGCGACGGAAGTCCGCAGTTTCTTAGGCTTAGCTGGCTATTACCGTAGGTTCTTGGAGAACTTTTCCCGTCTAGCACTACCATTGACCAAACTGATGCGGAAAGGGGAGAAATTCGTCTGGACTGAAGATCGAGAGAAGAGCTTTGAAGACCTGAAGCAGAAGCTAGTATATGCACCTATTCTTACTCTACCATCTAGTATGGGATCAGGTTGGTGAGCGAACACTTGAGGGACCGGAAATCATAGAGATGACCAATGAGAAGATCGCAGTAGCTAAGCAGAAAATTCAGGAAGCACGGTCACGTCAGAAGAGTTACGCCGATAAGCATCGTAGGGACATACACTTTAACGTAGGAGATCACGTCTTCCTTAAGGTTTCGCCGGCACGTGGTGTTAGACGCTTCGGGATTAAAGGGAAGCTCAGTCCTCGTTTCATCGGACCGTTTGATATCATTGAACGAGTCGGTGAAGTATTTTACCGATTGGCGTTACCTCCGCAGCTTTCGCATGTGCACAATGTGTTTCATGTGTCCTTACTCAGAGGGTACCAGTATCATCCCCTTCACATGGTTCAGTATCCACAGGAACAGATACGTGAAGATCTCACTTTTATAGAAGAACCCGAACGAGTTCTTGACAGACAAGAACGAGTCATGAGAAAGAAGATGATTCCATTCGTCAAAATTCTATGGAGGGATCATACCGAGCGGGAAGCCACTTGGGAAACAGAGGAGTCTATCCGGGCTTCTTACCCTCATTTCATATTTTGAATTCGGGTATGTCCATCTTTTCCAGTTTACCTTATCTATAATTCGGGGACGAATTATTCTTTTTAGGGGGGAAGAGTTGTAAAACCCGCATGCTTTTACCATGAATAGTACCCTTAAGATCGTACATACTAGAGTTAAACTTTCCTAATATAGCATGATTACGATTACGATTACGTGTTATGATTTTACGTATTACTTACGTGTTAGAACACGATAAGTATTTACTACGCACGAGCACGTAATAATTATTTGACAATAATTAATCACGAACATGCGATCATGAATTTATGAACGTAATTAAAACATGAACTATTATTAATTACGTATATATATTTATTACGAGCGTAATTAAATATATTAGATCACGGTATTTACGTAACGAGAACACTTAAAACGCGAACACAAATAATCACGAACGTATAACTTAACATCGAGACACGGAAAAAGGTACGGGTACCCCAAGTGGGGCCCCCTACCCGCGGCTACAAGGACAAATAGGCCAAGACCATTTGTAAATTTTACTAAAAGGGTTAAGTAATTTTTACACTACTCATTTTTACATTTACAAAAGATTTTAGAAAAACCCTAAAACCCTCCTCTCTCTTCTCTTTTGGCCGCCACCCTAAGAACACCACAAGGAGGTGGTTGTTGATCTTGGATCTTGGAATATTAGTTGGTGATCGTGTTTGTTCTTTGTCCTTTTGATCAACGAATTCGGTAAATCCTTTTTAAACCTTTTCTTTTGATTTGATCTTTTAATAAATCAAGAACATGTTATGTTTTTTACAAAAACCTAATAAATAAACATGGATCTAACATGAATTAAGGTTTAATTAAATCAAAAGTATGGTTTTAAGGGGTGTTTGTGTTAGCCGCGGCCTACACCGAAACCAAGGGGGTTTCGGTTTGGCCCTCCGACCACCACCAAGACCATATGGTCTCGGTTGGTGGGTGTGGGTCCCACGGCAGCATCAAGACACGGGGTACCCCGATTTGGTTCGGGGTACGGTGTCGATTTCATGTCCGGTTCATGGTTTTGATTCTAGATCCGGTTCATGGTGTATGTTTAGTTTTTTTTATGTTTTATGATCTTATGTTAAAATTAAATTAATAAAATGACATGATTAATTTATTAACATGACTTAGGTTAGTTTAATTATTAATAATCATGAAATTAATTAACCTAAGTATTTTTATATTTTAGACTTATAATTAATTAATTATTTAAAAACCATGATTATAATTAATTAATTAACATGACTTAGGTTATATTATTAATATATAATAATACATGTTTTAACCTAAGTATTTAACTTATTTAATTAAAAACATGTTATACTTTAATTAAATATTTTAACCTATAGTTTAATTTAATTACATGAAATAATTATTAAACTATACATTATATCATATGACTTAAAAAATAATCATGAAAACACTTAGGCTTATATACTTAGCTTATTTAACCAGCTTATTTCTAATTATGGAAACTTTCTATTTTTAGAAACTTAATTAAATAAGGCAGCTAATCTATTTATGGAAACCTTCTATTTTTAGAAACTTATTTATTTCAGGCAGCTAATCCATCTATGGAAACTTATTTAATTAAGGCAACTGATCTATTTATGGAAACTTTCTATTTTTAGAAACTTATCTATTTTAAGCAGTAAATCTATTTTTGGAAACTTTCTATTTTTGGATACTTTCTATTTTTGGAAACTTTCTATTTTTGGAAACTTTCTATTTTGGTAACTTTCTATTTTTGGAAACTTTCTATTTTTAGAAACTTTCTATTTTTGGAAACTTTCTATTTTTGGAAACATTCTATTTTAGGAAACCTGCTATTTTTGGAAAGTTACTTATTATTACACAGTAAGTATAATAACACATGAAATACCAGAAGTACTTAATCAGATTAAACAGAATATAAGATAAACACGGTTTAAGGCTTAAAAACAGTAAAACATGGTAAGAACACATAAAATAAGCTAAGACATGACATAAAACCAGCTACGTATTTAGTAAGCAGATACTTATTCATGTATGTATTTATGTAGCACTAGTGGTACGGAAGTAGGATTCCTCTCAGTTCATCTTCTTCGTTCACTGGACATAAGGTACGGATTCTCGTCCTTTCAGTATAGACATTCTTTCCTTATTAGGATTCCCCGTATGCAGCCAAATGTTTTCCCGTAGTATAAGTTACGTGTTTGATTGCTTATGTTTAATTAAGATTACCTGTAGCCATATACATGCATGACCAGTTTCACCTAGTTATGGAGGTACCATAACCATAACATTAGAGGCACTGATGTTATGACTTCACCACAGCGGAGTGATTGCTCGTGGCGTCCCTTTAGCTTTTGGCCATATATATTATATTTATCATGTGGGGCGTATGGGTGCATCCTAGTTACATGTTTTTAGTCAGGATTTCATGGTGAATGTGGTGTGTGCCTTGCATCATTCACAAGGAGCTGATCCCTCCTACCCAAAAACCAGTATATTAAATTAGAGGCAGCCCCTCTAATTTTCATGATGAGGTCACCCCTCCAAGTATTCATGCACTGTGGATTTTCATGACCTATATTGGCTAATGGTAAAATATGACAAACAGTTTTTATAAGATAAACATAAGACTTTCAAACTATAAAACCAGTTTTATCAAGACTTAACCAGGTTACTAAGGACTTAGTTTTCTTCCGTTGTTATATGTTATATGCTTATCCTATTCATGCTTTATTGTACATCCGTGCACTGAGCGTATTTGCTCAGCCGTTTTCCTTTTCTATGTTCCCAAAACGGCAGGTACTCAGGGACGCTCGTAGACACTAAGAGTACGTGCATACGGATTGGAAGCTTTCTAGCCTTCTTTACTTTATGCATTTCCTTTCTTATGATACATTTTCTATGGACATTGTTTAGTCCTTTCCTTTACTATACTTATGTTTGTGTGTGATGAGCTTTACTTTTGGAATACCGATGTTTGACTCTGGTATTTTCCTTTTATGGTCAAGTTATGTTTAGACATTTTTCCTTGTATGCTTTGATGACACGCCATAATTGCATGTGACATTTCCATTATCAAAATGGGGTGTTACACATGAATTCATAAGGTTATAAAAACAAGTTAACATAAACATGTAATTAATAATGGGGGGTTAAATCATGGTGTTTTTATGGGGTGTTTGTTTCGGCCGACGCAAGAAACCGAGAGCCTAGGCTCTCGGCTTGCTTTTGTTCGCACCAACAACCGAGACCAAAGGGTCTCAGTGTGGCTGTGGTGTTTCGGTCGCAAGAACAAGGGACCCCGACCTATGTCGGGGTGTGTTTTGGTTCAGGGGGTCTCGGCTAAAAACAAAGAAACACCACCGGTTTATGCCGGTGGCTAAATAAGGAAAGCAGGGGGAACGTGAGTTGCGGCAGCTAATAAGTGTGAAAACACTTATCCTTTTACCACTTAGTTCCAATAATAACAAGACCAAAACGTGTATTTTATGTCGCAAAAGTCGGAATTATGCGTGGTTTGTGTTTTTATTGTGTTTCAGGATAACAATATGAAAAAGGAAGAAAACATGGGCTATCACGGGCTTTTATCGAAGTAAAAGACAAAACACGAAGGCAAAAGATCAAGATTGCAAAAAGAACGGAAGTCCAAGGCCTATTCTGAAGATTTATCGAAGAAAAAGTCTAAAGACGGAAGTTTAATGAAGTTGAAAAACTCAAGTCTAATTATAAAAGAAAATTATAAGACGAGTTCAATTTATATCGACAAATCCCGAGACGACGTCGAGAAAGAAAAAGAATTTAAATCAAGTCGAGACGAGAAGAAAGAAAGAAGGAAGCAACACATGCAGTCCCCACCTCCTATATATATCCTCCTAATGACACATTAGGAGGTTGTTAGTTATTTAATTTAGCTAGTTCATATTTTTTCTTTCTTTAGTTTTATTTTTAGAGATAGAAAGTGTTTAACTTTCTCTCACTAGAACTTCATCTTTTCTTTCTTTTCATGTTTAAGCTTTGATTTGATCTTGTATTTTGGAATCATTAATCTATAAGTTCAAGTTAAGTTTTTCATATTCAATCTCTTTCTACCTTTCTTGATTTTTACTTATTTGATCCGAAAATCATTCTTGATTTTTGTTTAATCTTGATGTTTGATTGATTAAAAAGTTTATCTTTTGGTTTCTATCTAAGTTTTATACGGATTAAGCTTTGAGCTTATCATGCTTATTGGCTTATTTTTTGGTTAGCTTATTTACTTTTTAGTTTCCTTAAAAAGTTTAGTCTTTTTAAAGTTTGATTCATAAAGTTTGCTTATTTCGTGTTTTAAAAGTTTTAAAAGTTTTTAAATTTATGCTTGTTTTCATTTGGTTGAGATTTAAATAAGTGCTTATTCATCTTTCTTATTTGTGCTTATTCATTTTTGCTTATTCTGTTTTTGAATCCCATAGTAACAGCTATTTACCCAATCCGATCGAGTAAGTGTGATCGCATAAACCCCTAGGGTTTCTACTTGTGATCCTTTACTTCGATCACCAAGTACGATCCACATCACGATCATTGGCTGCGATCCCATAGTGCGATCATGGTTAGGATTTTTGGGTGCGATCCATTGTCACGATCATAGACCACGATCAGACTACGATCCACTTGTTGCGATCGTGAGTGCGATCTGTGGTTGCGGTATATGAGTACGATCTGGGCCACGTTTCTACCTTCCATCGCATTGAGTGCGATCGCTTGACCACGATCTGGGCTACGATCGACTGTTACGATCGTAGGCTACGATCACTTGGTGCGCTCACCAAGTAAATTCCAATAGTGCGATCCCTCATTCTTGAGTGCGATCCACCACTACGATCTGGGTTACGATCGTATTACGATCTAACTTTAGTTTTTGTTTTATTTAACTTTAGTTTACAAAGTGTTTTTCTAATTTTTAGAGAAAAAGTGACAGTTTTTCTAGATTTGCTTTTAGCTTATTTTAATTACGTTTCGCATTTACCCTTCAAGTAGAACATATAATCAAACCATTTTATTTTACACCAAGAACGACTGAGTCGCACTTTAACTAGTAATCAATTCGAAAAGATCGGTTTAACGAACTTTCATACGAGGCAAAACCTTGTATTAAATGACGCCGCTGCCGGATCTTTTCGTTAAGATTAACGGTTTTTAGTGAGAGACGCGTTGGATTTTGGGATCCGTAACGTTATTTTTCTTGCTTAAACATTTTTCAAAAATCCATAAAAATTAAAAAAAATTTCAAAAATTCCAAAAAATAGAAACACATATAAAAACCAAAAATATTTCTTGTCTATCTTTCTTTTCTTTTTGTAGGTGTGTATGCGTACCCGTACTCGTTAGAAGAAAGCAATTCAAGCCGAAGTCGAAACTCCACCTATTGTCACCATGGACAATCGACCAATGATCGAGCTTTTGCAATCGCAAGTAGAGGGAAACACCGATGCTATTGTCATACCCGAGATTGGAGCCAACAACTTTGAGCTCAAATCCAGCTTCATTCAAATGGTCTCTGCTCAACCATTCTTGGGGTGTACACTTGATGATCCTCATGACCATATAAAAAGGTTTCTTCAACTCACTAATACGGTTAAGAATAATGGGGTTTCACAAGAGGTGATTCGCTTGCAACTTTTTCCTTTCTCCTTAGAGGGACAAGCCTGGCATTGGCTTGATAAGGAACCGCCACAAAGTATTCTTACGTGGACAGATTTAGAGACTAAATTCATCAACTACTTTTTCCCACCCTCACGTACTACCGCTTTGCGGAATGAAATCATTACCTTCGAACAAAAGTACGGTGAGACATTTAGTGAATCTTGGGATCGTTTTAAGGAACTTTTAAGAAAGTGTCCACAACATGGTTTCACAAAAGTACATCAAATCAATACTTTTTATAATGGTTTAAGCATGAATGACCAAGATTCACTAAATAGTGCCTCGGGGGGTAATATTTTGGTTAAGTCTTCTAATGCTGCGTCAGATATTATTGAGAATAAGTCTAGAGTGCAAACTAAGAGTGTTCAGACTAATGTGGTTAGTGCTAGTACTAGTGACGCCGACAAGAGAATTGATAAGCTTATTTCGCTTGTTGAAACACTTGCTCTACAAACCGCTAATAATACCAAAAGCATCAATGCACAAGTTAATGCTATGAGTCAGTCATGTGAAATATGCAGGTTTTCTCATTCATACACTGATTGTCCTTCGACTCATGACAATCCGGAAAATGTGTATGCCGCCAACGGTAACTTTTCTACGGGAGGCTATCAAGCACGTCTTCAAGGTGACCGCAATTTGCTCAGTTATCGTTCAAACAACTTTCTTTCACCACCCGGTTTCCTCCCTCAAAACCCAAACAACCTCAATCGTAACAATCAAAACCAACCTCGAGCTCCAAATCAATATCCAACACAAAGAAACCCATATCCACCTCAAGGAAACAATCAAGTTCACCAACCACCCGCTAATCAACCACCTGCCTACCATGCTCTTCCTCCCACCCAAACCACCGCATTTAATCAAGAGGTTGACACTTACATGAGGACTAATGATGCGATAATGCAGAATCTTCAGCGGAAAATCATCAACTTGAAAGGAGATATGTCAAAACAAGGGAATGATCTTCGAACCGATATGCGAAACTCTTTGACAAATCAAACGAATGACTTAAGGGATATGATGGCTAGTTTCTTCCAAAGTAATCAAGCCTCTGGTTCGGGTTCTCTTCCGAGTAACACTGTTGCTAATCCAAGAGGGGAGATGAAAGCAATCACCACTCGAAGTGGAAAAGGTTTAAAGGAACCCGAGCTTCCTACACCTACACCGGTGATTGTGACAAAGGAAAATGAGTCCCCTTCTCCAATTTCTCCACCTTCTATTTCACCAATTCCTCCACCTTCTACTTCCACCCCTCCACCACCCAAGGATGTGAGTGAGAATTCCATTCCAAAACTTTCATCTCAACCCAATATACCTTATCCCTCAAGGTTGAGGAAAGAGAAGTTGAAGAACAAGGATGATATTCAGGTTTCTAACTTCCTTAAAATGTTTAAACAACTGAATATCAACATCTCCTTTGCTGAGGCTCTCGCTCACATGCCGAAATATGTTAAAATGTTTAAGGATCTTCTCAGTGATAAGGAGAAACTTCTTGATATCGCTCAGACCCAACTTAACAAGAATTGCTCTGCAGTGCTCTTAAGGAAATTACCCACCAAACTTGGTGATCCGGGTCGTTTTCTCATTCCTTGCAACTTCCCCGGGGTAGAGAATTGTATGGTCCTAGTTGATCTAGGTGCTAGTATAAATTTAACGCCATTAAGTGTTTGGAAACAATTATCTCTACCCGAGCTAGTCCCCACACGAATGACATTGGAATTAGCTAACCGTACGGTTGCTTATCCGGTGGGGATAGCCGAAGATGTCTTCGTCGGAGTCGACAAATTCACCTTTCTGGCGGATTTTGTTGTTGTTGACTACGAGATGGACCCCCGTGTTCCATTAACCGTTGGCCGTCCATTTTTGAGGACCGGTCGCACTCTCATTGATGTAGCCGTGGGCGAATTAATCCTGAGAGTTGGTGACGATAAAATCGTCTTCAACATGCGTAAACTTTCTAAGTAACCTTCTGAAAATGAGAGCGTTAATTTCATTGACGTTCTTGATGAGGCTTGTGAAGAGAATTTCAAAGGCGCTTGTAAAAGTGGTTCTTCTTCTCTACCCATTGTTGAGACCGTTGCCTCTATTGCTCCATCACTAACTCCATTTGGAGAAAGTGATTTCCTTTTGAAAGAATTTGAAGCAAATTTGGGAGATGTGGACTTACAATATGACGATTCTCCCTCCAATTGGGATGAAGACATTCGTACCACTGAGAAACTTCTCAATGAGGACCATATTTCTCCACCATCTCCTAAGGAAATCTCTATCGATGATCCGAATTTGACTATGCCTTCCATCAAAAATCTTCCGGATTTAGAGCTTAAGGATCTTCCGTCTCATCTCGAGTACGTTTTCCTTGAAGACAATAAGAAGTTACCCGTCATCATCGCAAAGGATTTGAAAGAAGAAGAAAAATCTCGACTTATCGCCGTGCTGAAGAATCATAAGAAAGCGATTGCTTGTAAAATCTCCGATATTGGTGGAACTGATCCTCACTTTTGCACGCATAAAATTCTCATGGAAGATGACTTTTAACCCACTATTCAAAACCAAAGAAGGGTGAATCCCAAGATCCATGACGTTATCAAAAAAGAGGTTATCAAACTTCTTGATGCGGGAATGATCTACCCTATCTTGGATTCAACATGGGTTAGTCCCGTCCATTGTGTGCCTAAGAAAGGCGGAATCACCGTTGTGCCCAATGAAAACAACGAGTTGATTCCTACTCGTCTTGTTACAGGGTGGAGAGTTTGTATAGACTATCTCAAACTCAATGATGCTACGAGAAAGGATCATTTTCCCCTTCCTTTTATGGACTAAATGCTTGAGCGTCTAGCGGTTAATGACTATTATTGCTTCTTAGACGGTTTTTCCGGGTATTTTCAAATTCCCATCGATCCTAAAGACCAAGAGAAAACCACATTCACTTGTCCTTATGGAACATTTGCTTATGCCTTTCGGCTTATGCAATGCTCCTGGAACTTTCCAAAGGTGTATGATGGCTATCTTCCATGACATGGTTGAAGAAACTATGGAAGTCTTCATGGATGATTTCTCGGTCTATGCTGATTCTATATCTTCTTGCCTTGCCAATTTGGAACGCATGCTTAAGTGGTGTAGAGACATACACCTTGTTCTAAATTGGAAAAAAATGCCATTTCATGGTAAAGGAAGGCATTGTGCTTGGACATAAAATCTCAAAAGCCGGTCTTGAAGTGGACCGTGCTATGTTGATGTCATAGCCAAATTACCTCCACCTTCAACCGTGAAGGGTGTGAGAAGTTTCCTTGGTCATGCGGGCTTCGATCATCGATTCATTCAAGATTTTTTTGAAATCGCTCGCCCGATGACCCACCTCTTAGAAAAAGATACTCCTTTTATCTTTTCTAAAGAGTGTATTGACTCCTTCAATCTTCTTAAGGACAAGCTAACTAAGGCACCGGTCTTGGTTACCCCTAATTGGGAGCTACCTTTTGAATAGATGTGTGATGCTAGCGACTTTGCTATTGGAGCGGTTTTGGGCCAAAGAGTGAACAAACACTTCCAACCAATCCACTATGCTAGCAAGACAATGACGGGGGCTCAATTGCATTACACCACTACCGAAAAAGAGCTTTTAGCTGTAGTGTATGCTTTTGAGAAATTCCGCCCCTATCTTGTCCTTTCCACCACCATTGTCTATACCGACCATTCCGCATTGAAGTACTTGTTAACTAAACAAGATTCCAAACCAAGACTTCTTCGTTGGGTTTTGCTCCTTCAAGAATTTAAAATTGAAATTCGTGACAAGAAGGGATCATCTAAGTAGACTTGAGGATCCTTATCAAGGGGATCATCCGAATCAAGAGATCAACGACTCTTTTCCCCTTGAGGCCTTAATGTCTATCAATTCTAATCTTGATGACACCCCGTGGTTTGCGGTCATTTCAAACTACTTAGCGGGTAGGATGACCCTTATCTCTTCAAACAATGTGCTGATTTGATTATTCGTTGGTGTGTTGATGGACCCGCAGCTTTAGACATTCTCGAAGCTTGCCATAAAGGACCCATCGGTGGTCATTTTGGTCCCAACTACACCGCGAAGAAAGAGTTTTACTCGGGATTCTATTGGCCCACCATTTATCGTGACGCTCACGAAATGGTTAAAAATTGTGATGCTTGCCAACGCCAAGGCAAAATCACACATAAAGATGAGATGCCTCAGAATTTCATACAAGAATGTGAAATCTTTGACGTATGGGGTATCGACTTTATGGGGCCATTTCCATCATCCACAGGGAACAAGTACATCCTCGTAGCCGTTGACTACGTATCTAAATGGGTTGAAGCAAAGGCTCTCCCTACGAACGATGCGAGGGTGGTTGTGAACTTTTTGAAGCAGCTTTTTTCTCGATTCAGTGTTCATCGTGCTATCATCAGTGACCGCGGGAATCATTTTTGCAATGATCAATTTGCTCGAGTCATGGCCAAGTACGATGTCAATCACCATCTTTCCATCACTTATCATCCTCAAACAAATGGTAAAGCCGAGATATCTAACCGTGGATTGAAGCGTATTCTTGAGCCGTACTGTGGGAGAGCATCGTGCCTCGTGGGCCAATAAATTAGATGATGCTTTGTGGGCTTTCCGTACCGCATATAAGACGCCGATTGGTTGCACACCATATAGTCTTGTGTACGGGAAGGCATGCCACCTCCCTATTGAGCTGGAACATAAGGCGTACTGGGCCTTGAAGTGGGCCAATTTTGACATCAACAAAGCCGGTGATCTTCGGAAGATTCAACTCAACGAGCTAAATGAACTGAGGAATGAAGCTTATGAGAATTCATTGATCTACAAGGAGAAGACCAAGATCATTCATGATTCAAGGATTAAGAACCGAGAGTTTCACGTTGGTGATCAAGCTTTACTCTTTAACTCTCGGTTGAAGATTTTCTCGGGCAAGCTGAAGACCCGTTGGTCTGGTCCATTCACCGTCGCCAAAGTCTTCCCCTATGGCACCATTGAGCTTTCTCAGCCAAATGGGCCTAATTTTAAAGTGAATGGCCAGCGTGTGAAGTTGTACTTTGGTGGGGACATCTCTTATGAGATGATTCCATCCCTCACCACGTTTCCCTTGAATTAGTTCTGGGTCGATTCAGGCTCGTGACTCATTTAAAAAAACAAGCGCTTCTCGGGAGGCAACCCATTGATCTATCCGTTACCGTTTTCATAATAAGTGTAGGGGAGCCACGTAGGTGTTTTTGTCCTGTTTCTTATGCTGTGCAGGGATTAAAGCTTCAAAGAGCACTTTTGATGACATTTAACGAACCGTGATACCGTGTACCCGTCTTCCTGGTTCTATCCTAAACTGTCGTGATTCAATATTTCTTATCTTATATGTTCACATTGAAATCACTATAGTTGTCCTTCCCTTAGCAAGATTTAAACAAAGTGCACAATGTCCTAAGTGTAGGGGAGTTCACTCCCATATTTTTAAACATTGAGGACAATGTTTATATCAAGTGTAGGGGGACTTCTATCGAAGTAAGTGGGCTTTTCCATGTATTTGTCCTCATTTTAACCGGAAAATTTGATTTTTTGATATTTTTCAAAAATTTTAATCTATTTTGGCCTATTAGTATAGTAGTATTTTCCTTTGTTATCGTTATTTACTTTCTGTGTTAGAATAAAGTTTAATAAAGTGGTTTTAAATTTTTTAAAGTTGTGAATCTTTTGACTCAACCCGAGTTTAATTATCCAATTTTACTCTAGCTAGTATCCTTAACGTGTTTAAGTCAAGTTTTGCTAGGCTTTTATATAGGGAACTTTAAAACGCGAAAGTTTTAACTCTCACGGGTTAAGAACAAGAACTTTTCGCAAGTTCCTATAATTGATCCTAGAAAGTCGTTTATCAAGGGAACATTAAAATGCGAATTCTAAACTTGAAAGAGTCTACGAATTTGCAAGATCCTATAGATGACTTGAAAACCGAAAACTTTGATTTAATTGGCTAAGCATCCACGAGTCTCATTCTTTGAGATTTTAAATTGTGGAGAACGAGAGATGATATAGTCAATTACAAGTTTGGTATTCTTTCATGAATTTATGTGAGTTGATTATAAGCTTTTTCTCCCATCGCTTGTTTATAAATATATTTGCAATAAATAAGGTTGTACGATTAGAAAAGTTACTTAGCTTCTAGCACAAGATCGTTTAAAAGTTGCTCGGTATTAATTAGAGTTCATAGCCAAGGCATAACTTATTGAAGCGGGATGCGAAGATTGGCGAGTCTGAAAAGGCCCTAACAATGCATGAGGGATACATTTTGTTGCTAAAGATCCCAAGTGATGTGAAGAATCATTTATCAAAAATCAATATGAAGGATCGAGACACACGACGAAAAGAAAATACTCCCCTAAAGATCATGGAGAAGTCTATCTAAAAAGGCCCTAACATCCAAGTCCTAAAAGGAGGAGGATCGTTGTATATCAAAGTCCAAAATAAAGATTGGAGAAAAATGAAGAAGTCGTGGTCCAAATATGAAGAATCTCTCGAAAAAAACTTCAAGTGAAGAAATTCCTATTATGAAGAGAAGACCATAATTTCAAGAACGTCTCTCAAGATTTGAAGTATGAAGTCGCTGCCAAATATTGGTCCGAGAAAGGTCTCAAATCGCGAAGCGAGTTATGCCAAGATATGAACTTTAAGAGGTCCCAAGAAGTAGTTTTAAAAGATTTTGTCCTTTAGCAAACTATTGATTAAATCGTCCCACTTTATTTTCGGCCTAAATAAACTATCGAAATAAGTCAAACAATGCATCCTCGTGATCATTCAAGACAAAATTAAAATATAATAGATACACCTAGGAATAAGGGAGTCTAAGTAAATAATTGGGCCACATGAGTTCGTGTTAGTTTGCTAACTTATAATAACAATGATCTCGTTTTTAAGCTTGGTATGGGGAACGTGAAACTTGAGAAGGATGAACATTCATGACAACCAAAACCCCAATGCAAGTCTTTGATTTCTTAACTTATTTTGTACATATTT
Source organism: Glebionis coronaria (assembly GCA_025667525.1). Lineage (NCBI taxonomy): Eukaryota > Viridiplantae > Streptophyta > Magnoliopsida > Asterales > Asteraceae > Glebionis > Glebionis coronaria. The sequence continues at coordinate 392,999,715 of CM046876.1, read as the reverse complement.
CTATCTTTTTAATTTCCTTAAAGTTTAGTATTTAATAAAGGCCAAGGTGGGTTGTCTATGATGAGAAATGAAGTCTGTGCTTTTAAATTAATGCATTGCATGAAGGCATTGCAATGGTCAAGTGTAGGGGATTTAATAAGTGTGAAAACACTTATCCTCTTACCACTTATTTCCAATAATAACAAGACCAAAACGTGTATTTTATGTCGCAAAAGTCGGAATTATGCGTGGTTTGTGTTTTATTGTGTTTCAGGATAAAAATATGAAAAAGGAAGAAAACATGGGCTATCACGGGCTTTTATCGAAGTAAAAGACAAAAGACGAAGGCAAAAGATCAAGAGTGCAAAAAGAACGGAAGTCCAAGGCCTATTCTGAAGATTTATCGAAGAAAAAGTCTAAAGACGGAAGTTTAATGAAGTAGAAAAACTCAAGTCTAATTATATAAGAAAATTATAAGACGAGTTCAATTTATATCGACAAATCCCGAAACGACGTCGAGAAAGACAAAGAATTTAAATCAAGTCGAGACGAGAAGAAAGAAAGAAGGAAGCAACGCATGCACTCCCCGCCTCCTATATATAACCTCCTAATGACACATTAGGAGGGTGTTAGTTAGTTAATTTAGCTAGTTCATATTATTTCTTTCTTTAGTTTTTTTTAGAGAGAGAAAGTGTTTAACTTTCTCACACTGGAACTTCATCTTTTCTTTCTTTTCATGTTTAAACTTTGATTTGATCTTGTATTTTGGAATCATTAATCTATAAGTTCAAGTTAAGTTTTTCATATTCAATATCTTTCTACATTTCTTGATTTTTACTTATTTGATCCAAAAATCATTCTTGATTTTTGTTTAATCTTGATGTTTGATTGATTAAAAAGTCTATCTTTTGGTTTCTATTCAAGTTTTATACGGATTAAGCTTTGAGCTTATCATGCTTATTGGCTTATTTTGTGTTTAGCTTATTTACTTTTTAGTTTCCTTAAAAAGTTTAGTCTTTTTAAAGTTTGATTCATAAAGTTTGCTTATTTCGTGTTTTAATAGTTTTTAAATTTATGCTTGTTTTCATTTGGTTGAGATTTAAATGAGTGCTTATTCATCTTTCTTATTTGTGCTTATTCATTTTGGCTTATTCTGTTTTTGAATCCCATCGTAACAACTATTTACCCAATCCGATCGAGTAAGTGTGATCACATAAACCCCTAGGGTTTCTACTTGCGATCCTTTACTTCGATCACCAAGTACGATCCACATCACGATCACTGGCTGCGATCCCATAGTGCGATCGTGGTTAGGATTGTTGGGTGCGATCCATTGCCACGATCATAGACCACGATCAGACTACAATCCACTTGTTGCGATCGTGAGTGCGATCTGTGGTTGCGATCTGTGAGTACGATCTGGGCCACGTTTCTACCTTCCGTCGCATTGAGTGCGATCGCTTGACCATGATCTGGGCTATGATCGACTGTTACGAGCGTAGGCTACGATCACTTGGTGCGATCACCAAGTACGATCCAATAGTGCGATCCCTCATTCTTGAGTGCGATCCACCACTACGATCTGGGTTACGACTCGTATTACGATCTAACTTTAGTTTTTGCTTTATTTAACTTTAGTTTACAAAGTGTTTTTCTATTTTTTAGAGAGAAAAAGTGACAGTTTTTCTAGATTTGCTTTTAGCTTATTTTAATTACGCTTCGCATTTACCCTTCAAGTAGAACAGATAATCAAACCACTTTATTTTCCACCAAGAACGACTGAGTGGCACTTTTAACTAGTAATCAATTTGAAAAGATCGGTTTAACGAACTTTCATACGAGGTAAAACCTTGTATTAGCAGCAGGGGGAACCACTGGCTAACTGCCGGTGGGAACTTTGCCCAGCCGGCGGCTACTGCCGAGAAACCAGGGGAAACCACCGGCACAGCCGGTGGCTGTTTTTGCGAAAACAGTGGCAACCGGCCAAGCCGGTTTTGCCACTGTTAAGGGTGCGTTTGTTTGGCCGGTTCAGGGGTCGGTTCATGGGTTTACGGGAACGGTTCACGACATGCTTTAGTAAAATTAAACACGGTTCACGACTAAATTAATTTTACAAGTTTAATTATTTTACAAACTTATTTAATTACTAGATTAATTAAATTAAATTACATGTTATATAATTAATTTAATTTAGACATGACTTAGGTTAATTATTATTATTAATAATTCATGATTTAACCAAAGTATTTTATGATTTAAATTTAGACTAAAGTATTGATTAGTTATTAAAACATGACTTATAATTAATTAATTTCCATGACTAAGGTTATATTAATAATAAATATTAATACATGTTTTATCCTAAGTATTATTATTACCTTTTATTTAATTAAATCATGCTATATTTAATTAAATCTTATAAGCTATAGTTGTTTTAATTTACATGTAATGATTAATAAACTATACTATTTAATCACATGACTTAGAATATTAATCAGTAAACACTTAAGCTTATGTTATTAGCTTAATAATCCAGCTTATTTCTATTTATGGAAGCTTTCTATTTTTATAAACTTATTTAATTAAGGCAGTTAATCTATTTTTGGAAACTTTCTATTTTTAAAAACTTATCTATTTTAAGCAGTAAATCTATTTTTGGAAACTTTCTATTTTTGAAACTTTCTATTTTTGGAAACTTTCTATTTTAGGAAACCTGTTATTTTTAGAAAGTTACTTATTATTACACAACAAGTATAATAATACAAGAAATACAAGTAATACTTAATCAGAATAAACAGAATACATGATAAACACAACATAATGATAAAATCAGTGAAACATGACATGAACATATAAAACAAGCTAAGACATGATATAAAACCAGTTACGTATACAGTAATCAGAATACTTATACACGTATATTATTTACGTAGCATTAGTGGTATCGAAGTAGGACTCTCTTCCGTTCGTCTTCTTCTCTCACTGGACACAAGGTACGAATTCTCCGTCCTTTCAGTATGGACATTCTTTCCTTATTAGGATTCCCCGTATGCAGCCAACTGTTTTCCCAGTATATGTTTTATATGTTTTTGAATTGCTTATGTTTAATTAGATACCTAAAGCCATATACATGCATGACCAGTTTCACCTAGTTATGGAGGTACCATAACCATAACACTAGAGGCACCAGTGTTATGACTTCACCACGACGGAGTGATAGCTCGTGGAGTCCCTTCAGCTTTTGGCCATATTATTATTATCATGTGGGGCATATGGATGCATCCTAGGTTACATGTTTTTACAGATTATTCAGGTGAATGTGTTGTGTGCCTTGCATCCTTTACAAGGAGCTGATCCTTCCTACCCAAAAACTTATATTAATTAGAGGCAACCCCTCTAATTGCATGACGAGGTCACCCCTCCAAGTATTCATGCACGTTGATATTTCATGACATATATTGGCTAATGGTAAACATGTAAAACAGTTTTTTATAAGATAAACATAAGGCTTTTCAAACTATAAAACCAGTTTTTACTAAGTTATACCAGGTTTTCCAGGACTTAGACATTTCCGCTGCTTTATGCTTATATGCTTATATTATTCATGCTATACTTGTATATCCGCGCACTGAGCGTTATGCTCAGCCGTTTTTCCTTTCATGTTCCCAAAACGGCAGGTACTCAAGGACGCTCGTAGACTTTAAGCATACGTGCATATGGATTGGAAGCTTCCTAGCCTTCATTACTTTATGAATTTCTTCATACTTTTGATACTCATTTCTATGGACATTGTTTAGTCCTTTTCATTTACAGTACTTATGTTTGTGTGTGATGAGTTCTACTTTGGGGTACCGATGTTTGCTTCCGGTATTTCCTTTATGGTCATGTGATGTTTTATACATTTATCCTTGTATGCTTTGATGACACGCCATAATCACGCGTGACATTCCATTTACCAAAATGGGGTGTTTCTGTAGTTATCGACGGATGCAGTTTTCAATAACATGGACAACATGGAGAAAGTACTACATGGTGATACAGTACTATATAAATTACGCTAAAAAACAAAAAATCTCATCCATGGATGTTGCTATAAAACATTTATATATGGTGAATGGTGACACCAAGTACCATGCTAATGCACATACACGACCAAAATGGAGAAATATGCAAATTTGACTTAACAAAATATACGTACAACTCAACTACTGATGTTGATCGATGCCATTATAATTCATCGTTACAAATATGAGGTTTCCTGCAGTGTACCACTATTTTAACAACACTATAAACTGGTTGCGATGGATATGGAAACCGTCGATGGGGATACCAATGATAGCAATGGCGCTAACAGTTTACCTGATCTTATACAACGTGTATCGTCGAAAATGGCGTCCGACATACGAGAAGTCGTTGGATAGAGAAGATCAAGCGACTAGTGTGTTGATACTCTTTTGGCTCCTAAACAAATCGAACGCACGAGCCAAACAAAATTGACGGAAAATGGCTATTATCATTTTATAGCCAGCTTCGAGAATATGAACGGAAACAAGTAGCTAGTGGCGGTTTAGTCCAAACTAATAAGAAAATGACTAAGTTTTTTCTCCAAGTAAATCGCCGTAGAAAAAGGTGGTATGGCGAGATGATGATCGGTGTTCATATATATGAGATGATGGTGACATTTTAAAATGGATATTTTGTGATGATCATTCATTTAGTATATAAGTTTCTTGAGATCCGGTATGTAAATTAGTTTAAAAGATGAGAGATGAGAATGAGTAAATAATTATGGGGTAATATATACCTAAAATACCCTTAAACACATATAAATTAGTTTTGTTTTATTTTAATTGAGAATTCCACATGTCATGCTATTATTGGTTCTTATTATTTTTATTATAAGATCGGTTCTTACATGAACACAAATATATATATATATATATATATATATATATATATATATATATATATATATATATATATATATATATATATATATATATATATATATATATATATATATATATATATCTACTACCTATATAAAGGAAGGTTTTGAAAAACTTAATCTTGATTTAAAATTCTAAAAAAATGACATCTGTAAATTCAGAAATAATCAAAGGCTGACATTATTTCTAGTAATACAGCATTAAATGAAATAAAAAAGCTCCCAAAATTAAATCCCGTCCTTTTTCTCTCATAACCCTAAAACATAGTCACATGCTCAATCTCAGATTCATATTAATGCAATTGAATCGTTACTTACGAGTATCAATCAAAATCAAAACCCCTAATCTAAAATTCCAAAATCAATGAATCAAAAAATTAAACACATCTGAAAAAAAGGATCATAATTACATATGTTGTTTAACTCATGCTCGGAAGCCGTGTCTTATGGAGCTAGAACCGTATATAGTTGTTGAACAGGAAGATGGTTAAAAAATCTCTGCTTTTTCAGATATATACTACTAATTGCATTCTCAGGTTAATTTTTATTTTTATAAATTTGGGTTATTATCAATTTAACAATTTTATTATAGTTTTATTTTATTATAATTTTATTATAGTTTTTTAATTATTGAGGATTATTAATTATTGCAATTGTTTTTATCATCAATAATTATTGCGATTGTTTGTATCATCATGTAAGACACTACCACAATTTCTGGTAAGATGCTTTGTAAAGTGCTTGCTTCTTCTTGGTTAATGGAAATAGTTGTAACCATAAATTGTGAATTACTTTATTTGAATAGTTGTAAAATTATTTTGTTTTTGGTTAATGTGAATAGTTGTGACCATAATTGTGGTAGTGTCTTACATGTACAATCTTAAAGAATGTGAAGTTCGTGTTTAGGTATAAAGTTTCACATCGGAAATATTTTACTTCTGATCATTGTGCTAAACAATCATGACAAGCTTTTGACTGTTATGAATTTCCACCCAACGTGCCTTATAAATATACACTTAGGGCTAAGGCTTGAAGCAGATGGTATGCGAGTTCGTAACAAATGTGGTCACTACACAAACTTACTATAAGAAACATAAAAACCATGAGTCACTTATTTCATCTAACTATACAATCAAATATAACACAAGTTCATACATACATTTTTGTAAACAACATGAGTTACTTATTGCAGGTGATGTATCATTGTTAATGGCGAAGTATTGGCGAGATATATGCCTCTCTTCTACTGATTATATACTACTAGGTAAGTGCTTCAACTTACTAAATCAAATTAACCTGACCCGTTACTGGACTAATGCCATATTTCTATAGGCTCATTGGTACCTTCAACTTTTTTGTAGTATGAGTAATGACATAATTTCCTCCTTCTAGACACATTAGTGTACTGAGAGAAACAAGAACGCTTGCTTTTCTTAGTGATTATCCAACTACAACACCACCTCAGCATTGGACTACTATTTCTACCGGGTAAAATCGGGTTCAAATTTCATATACTTAATAAAATTAAAACTATTGTGAACTTTAAAACTCATAAGCATCAAACCTGAAATCCAAAGTGTTACGTATCTGGTTCAGTTTACCGTTTCTATTGTTATAAGTTTTTGATGCTAAATTACTTGGTGCAAATCATGGTGAATGTTATAAACAAAGATGTCATGTAAGTCTATTAAAACATGATTACTCAAATGTTAGAGAGGATAATTAATTTGGTGGGGGATGCAAGTCTGCAACACAAAAGATTGTGGATGAGGTTATTTTTCATAACAAAAACATAAATGTCCAAGCGTCTTTCACTAACCTTTCATCCACTTGGTATATGGTTTTGTGTAGCAGCGGGAGAGTCAGGACTAGCGCGACACATTGTACTTATTATACTTTTTCATTATGTGTTAATTATTAATTGTAATATTTTGATTTAGGTGTTTCCCATCGACGAGATGATGAGGTGCCACCAACTGATGGCAAACCAGGATGGGGTGCACCTCCCAATCCTCTAATCGGAAGGTCATTGTCGAATCACATAACGTGACTCTTGATTTTGAGGTACGTCTGTTAAATTTTCATAGGGAGAGATATAATTACTTTGAAAAGTTACTATTATGACCATTTGGATGTTCATATGTTTAAACTGCATGAAAACTAAAACTAAACGTTCGCAAAAATATAATGGGGAACGGGTTGTTTGATGTCTTAATTGAGCTCTGTTTACTCTATAATAAGTACTCTTAACATATGTGACTATAAAATTGATTCATTCTTACTCTACTAATTAAAATATTAGCATATGTAGGTCTGCAAAGGGTGTTTGGATATGCTTTTGAAACTAATAGCTATTGAGAATTAATGGCATAATAATAACTAATGTTGTTTACAAGTCCGAAAACGACCATGTGGAAACCACTATCATTAGCCAATTTGACATATTCTGATGAAAAGAAACTTGAACGTTGTATTGTCGCAAGCATCCACCCAAAAACAGCCTATTTGGATCTGCACCTATTTTGACCCATTACCAACCCGCAATCTGACGGTCTTGCTGCCTCTATTGTATAGTAGTTCCGAATTTTTTTCCTTTAAGTTGATATGTGGTATATTTTAGTAAAATGAATTTTGTGTGATTTTTCATAATCATTCTTGTGACTTAAAGAAATATAAAGTTCTAATCCAACTCTAATCCAACCTTGAAAAATAACACGTAATGGCATGAACGTATATGTTAGATAATAATCGACTGATCGGTCTTGTGTTTTTGTATTTACAGGGACAAACAATTTGCTCAAGTTGTGAGAAAAGAAAGAGCTTTGTCTTTGTATCTCAGTTTGAGACCAGAAGAAGACATGTATACAGCAACTAAGGCTATTGGTGCTATAGTTATCGGATCATGACAACCTTAAGGTTTTAACGAATTTCATCTTTGTGAATTATGTATGTCCGTTAATGTATGTTGGTGTTGGATAGACACGAGTTGTCAACCTTTTATCTTTTCTTTGTGCCTTTGCTACCTGATCATCCTCCTTCTCACTAAAGTTGGTTTCCTTGCCCGGGATGTTGTCGTAACAGACAAATTTTAATAGAAAGTTGTCGTAACAAGTATTTTTAGCTAAAAGAAAAATACCGTTTTATTCAAGGATCATGCTTACAAGAAGTTTAATTGGTTTACACAAATATATATAATGTGTATGGATTTTGATAATAATAGACTCATGATATGAAAATACACATGATGCGTTAAAAGAGATGACGTAATATGAAGAATGAGCTATTTAGAACGTAAAACTGATGGCATGATCACAATTAAAAACTTATTACAGTATAGGGATAAGCACGGTACCGGTCTCGTTTCGAATCCGTCCTGAATTAGTGGTACAGAATATTTTCCGAGTATAAATTTATGGTATCATATCGAATGGGATTCGGGTATTGGTACCGGTACCGGGAAAGCGAGATTTCCCGTTATTTTTTGGGAATTTCCTGATTTGGTACCGTTCCCGTCCTGAATTAGTGGTCCCGATTTTTTCACCTTATTTCTTAGTCCCGGTACCGAAACCGAACGGGATCCGGGTATCGGGCATCGGTACGGTTCCGGGAACGGTTCGGGTTCAATTCGGGATTCGGGTCGAAATGCTCATCCCTATTACGGTATGTTTCGTTTGAAGAATACGCTTGACCTAAAGAACAAAAACATGTTCGTTTCGTTTATTCAAATAATGAAAATTTCTTAAAAACTGAAACAACTAAAAATTTACATGTTTGTCACATACAATATCGAACAAATATTAAAATATATATAATTTTTTCGAACAAAAAATTTAAAGCTCGCCGCCCAATGGGCGGGCCTTGAAGCTAGTATATATATATATATCATATTTACTGTATTTACTTAATTTACCAAGACTTGAACATTTAACGCTTGTCAGTTAAATAGTTTAACGATTAACTAACGGGAATGATTATATATATTTATTGTACTTACTTAATTTACCAAGACTTGAACATTTAATGGTTGTTACTTAAATAGTTTAACGGTTAACTAACGGGAATGATTCAAACTTTAAGGTAATTAATGTAAATACCATAGAAGTTTATAGAAAGTAAAAAATTCAACCCAATGAAGTTTTTTGTCTTCTAAAATTGGATTGGGTAAGAAAAGAAAGAAGAACTGCTTTTTTATTTTAGGAAACAACTTCTAGGAGAAGTTATCTGCACCTATATAATGAAGGTTCATTTACCTCATTATTACTTGTATTTTCAAACCCTAATCTATACCGAACCCGTGCAAATCGTTCGCTTAACAAGGAGGGTCGATTTTATGATACTCTTATTTTAGGGTTTTTGGAGTTATCATTCAAGTTGGCGAGATCTAGCAAACATGCTTGATCGTGTTGAGGGGTGGTGTGAATACACGTAGAGGAAACTTAATTTTGGTTTTCTTATTGGTTTTTGAGATTGAGTTTTGTGATGAAATCGTGGGATATACACGATTAGGGTGGTAAAATCTTTAAATCTACATCTTAATCATCCGTTCTTGGAAGAAAGATACGCATTATTTATCATTATGTTAATTACATTGTATGCATAGATAATTGATCCTAACCACTGCGTTTACTCTTGATGCAAGTATGTTAGATACATTAGGGTTATTAAATTTCAACAGTGGCACCACGAGCTAAATTTATGCCATGTAATTACATAAAAACGCCTAAAACTAGTGCAAAAACTATTTTTTCTTTAATTGATAATTATGATTTAATTCAAGATCTTTAAATTGGCTAATTAGATGTTATTAGATCCATAATTGTTTGGAAAAAATGAGTTTTCATGCTTGTTAGGTTATAGCAAAACGTTAATTACAATTACGTGTGTAATGTACGTGTTTTCCGATATGTTATGCATGTTTAAATCGTTTAAATTCATGAACCATGAATACCAATTTTTATAGTGCATGATTTATATGATTAACATGCTAAGGATTTCTTTGAGATTAAGAAACGCCAATTGGATTGGTGGATACATGCCCAAGAAGGGATTTATAAAATTGTTTTAGGGTTGCGGTTTTTGACACCCGAACAAAAACTAATATTTATAAAATAATATGGATATATACAGAGTCCGATCCCTTTAGAACACTAAAAAATCGATTATGCACATGTTTTTAGTTTTAGTTGAAAGCTGAAAAATCATCTTCAAGTCGATTTCTTCATTGCAAAACAGAATCATAATAAAATCTTAAAATTAGATTTAGATGATTTTCCATATTTAGTGCCTAAATCTTAGTATTTAATTGGTAAATCGGATGTGTTTATTTATAGTTGATATTCTTGATATCTTAGTGTTGCTTTGCTTGATTTAGAAATTATTTTGATTTATTTTCCTGAATTTTGTACCTTTATTATAAATGCAAAATTTACTTTCTAATATAAAATGGACTAACTAGGGTAAGTAAATATTAGATCTTTTGATCTAATATTTAAATACTTTTAAACTATATAAAAAAAATTTCTATTTGATTTCTATAATGTTTTATTTAGACCATACTAGAAAGGAATAACCAGTTCGCTCTACAATCCTAAAAAGGGAGGTGTTTAACTAGCTTCGCGTTGACCAACTTCTTTGGGTCTTTTTTCTGTGTCTTCCAAGACGTCATAGAGTCAAATGTGACCATAACAAGGCCATTGAGTTTCCCATTGGTACTCGTAAGAGGTATGATGAAAACTCGATTATGGTATCAAAGGCCTACAACCTAGGATTTGAACCCATAAAGTGATACTTGTATCTTTATCAGAGCGAGTGTTACAATTATGGCATCAGAGACCTACGACCTAGGATTTGAAATGTAAGGATTGGGTAGACATTAGGCGTCCATGCGTATTTTGATAAGACCGTTAACTTTCATATTTTGATTATAACTGTCAGGTCCTCGAATCGTGTAATCTTAACACAATTGACCGATTAACTACTAATAACACAAGATTGTACTTTTCATCATTTGTATATATTATTAATAATGAATCAATAGATTTACAAGTGTTGCCCGGTTGTTTACGGAATAACAACTGGGTGATGATGACAAACTAAACTCCTATTGTTACAAGAAGGAAATAACCAATGGGAGAGAGAAATCCTAACACTACACTATGTGTATTTTGTCGAATGGAAATCTACAACTATCTTTAAGCAATGAGACCACTATATATAATGGGAAAGTGAAGCTTCCTTTGGAAGCTTCAATAAAGTCAAGTAACCCCTTTGCACTTTATATTCTTCCTTTTTCACCCAAGGAAGTTCCCACTATGTCTTCAGTATAAATCATTCACGTCTTCATATCAGAGATGGTCTTCAGGAATTAGTGAGTTATTGTCATCACTCAGTAACTCCATTATCCTGAACTTGGTTCTTGTCTTCACTGGCTGAGATCCGCTGCAGTATTGAAGGAGTCTTTGTGGACTTCTAAGAACATCTTGAGGATGACTCAGTAAACTAGCTTAAGTTTACCGACCTATACAATACTTGAAAGTTTATGGACATTAATTTAGTAGTCGTGTGTTAGGATCGAACTCGAGATTACGGGATTACACACAATACGGAAAGAGTTAATTATTTAACAAATGTATTTATTATATTAAATCGAGCTATAAAATGTAACGAACGTTATTTATTAAAATTTAAGTATAAACGATCGTTATGGAATAAAAAGTAAGGAGAAGAAAAATTACGGAACACACCCCTAAGGGTATGCCGCATAGGCGGTTACAAGGGGAGGGAGCAAAGATAAACATTGTTTAACTTGGGCTTCAAGTTTAAGTGCTTATATAAACAACCCTTATACCTCATAATTTTTGTGCGCCACTTTGTCTCTCCCTTTTCTTATTGGTCTATCGAATCAAAGAAACCACAAGGATTTTCGTTTGGTTTGTTTGGTTAAAAATATAATCTAGTCCTAGCCCCTCTCTAGGGTTGTTGGGTAGATTTTCCACAAGGCGTAGTAGCTCGATTTACACGTACTAGACTTACGGTTAGCTCGTTTTATTACGTGTGTACCAGATCGTAATATAGTCTTATAATAGACTATATCTTGGTGATCTTACGTAAACCCTAATTTGGAGAATTAGGTTTTGTTCGAGGGTATCGCATTAGCTAAAAGGTACATAATCCTAACTCGATTAATTATAACTGTGTTAATTAATGATCTTGTTAAATCGCTTCTGCTTTATGTGTTTTGATCTTGTTTAGGGTTTTATAATTGTTATGAATAATAAACCTTCAGTGACATCGAGAGCCGTTTTAACATGATATAATAATCAAAAAATCTAAATTTTTTTAACCAATAACTGTTTTTTATATATAATTCGGTTGGCCGAATTTTTTTAATAAAATAAATATCGTTTTTTTTAACCCCTAAAATTTACATGTTGTACTTTTAAATTAAAATTACATGATTAATTGTTAATTTGTTATGACATGTAGTTTTTTAGGGTTGCGATCCGTAGAGATTTAATTGTTAAAATTTATGGGTGGATCCGTGATGAACATTCATGTTTTTTCATGGATCATAAAATTTAATGTGCTACATGTGTTTTTTTTGTTTCAATAAATATAGAATTAGGGAAGACTTTTATAAATATAAAAACCCTAGATTTTAATTTATTGAATAAAAACGTTTGCATGTGGCTATTTGATCTATTTAATTGCACATATAATTGTTATTATGTGTTTATGATTTAGTGTTTTTTTATCTACATGTTTCATGCGTTTTTTTAATCTATGTTGTAAACTAGGGTAATTTTTTTAAGAAAAATAATATGGACTAAATCATATTAAAATTAAATTTTGTTTTTAGATCTAAATTACCTAGAATTACGTTGATTGGTGATTTACAATAATAATTTAACGGCATACTCAATTTTGACAAACTATAAAGTGGGTATAACGCGCTGCTGGTCATGTACCCGGCTAAGGAAGGAGGTTATGCCATTTTCGCTGACCAAATTTCCGGCTCACCTGTGTGTCAAAATTGGAGTTACCAACGATTATTATTTTCTTTACACCTTAAAGTTGATTTACCGCAAATTTTCATCCGAAACACAATGAATAAGGTTATTGCTTTATGCGTAGTCGAGTTCTAGCAAAAGTACGTTGTGGATAGTTGTCGGTAAAATTCTTTAATTGGTTTTCACCAATACCTCAACATAATATATGTATAAATTTAGTCTCGTGAAAAAGTTTAATAAATGTTTTATTAAACTTATGATATGGAGATGTATCCATGCTTCTCCATACATTGATTTTGATATCGAACTTATACCCTTAAAAAATTTAAGTTGAATACCATCTGATTGACGGACACTTGAAGTCACAATGTCGTCATATCATATTTGGATGTCGTTGTGATGGAGAGAAAACTTTTCATAGAATGAGAACTCGTGTGATAAGTTTTACGTTCTTTAGATTATACGACTTAATTAAGTTACTCAGTGAGATCTGGAAACTTACGGTATCCGGAAGGGATGAAACATGTTTACAATAAAAAATGTTTTTTGGCGATGTAAATCCCTTAAATATCTAGAAATTGGAAATTGTTTACCAATAAATTGTTCGGCAAGTTACTATGTTGAATAAGTTCATTACTACCAGATCAACTGATGTAATGGATTTATGTCAATATAGGTTCTAGTTTCAAGGAAAATACCATGGTTTATATACCGGGGTAATTTTATTTTCTTGAATGTATTTATCGAAAATACTAATAATTTTAACTTATTTTTTAGAAATGGCTCAACCCAATAATAAAGCTATAAGTTCTGCGTTTAAAACTTTTTTTGATCGTCCTGAACATACTGGCCCTCACTTCAACGATTGGTATCGCTCACTAAGAATTGTCTTGAGAGTAGTGGGTACTATTAATATCTTGTCGACGCCATATCCAGCTGATCTTGCTGAAGAAGCTTCTAAAGCTGAAAGGCTTACATACGCTGTTGATATTAAGAAGCACTCTGATGTGGCTTGCTTAATGCTTGGGAAAATGTCCCCTCGACATCAAAAGAAGTATGAGATATTTTCGCCTAAGCGTATGCTTGATGAACTCAAGGCTATGTTTGAGAAGCCCCAAGCTGTGGAGATCTACGACTTAGTAGATGCTTTGCATAGCTGCAAGAAAAATCCTGGAAAGTCGGTTAGTGCACATTATATGTAATTGAGGGGTTATATGGAACATCTCATTGCACTAAGACAACCCTATGATCATAATATGGCGATTAACTTGATCAATAGGTCCCATAAGAAGGACTTTAATAATTTTGTTAGGAACTACAATATGCATTTCATGGGGAAGATAGATAATGATTTGCATGAAATGCTCGTTGACTATGAAAAGGGGTTAAAGGACAAGGCATCTACCTCTACTCCTCCTGTACTAACCATACAAAAGGGTAGAGAGAGTAAGCAAAAACCAAAAGCGACCTAGATGAAAGGCAAAGCCAAAGCTGATAAGAGCAAGCAAGTTGAGAATTATCAAAAGATGAAGAACTTTGCCAAGAAAAATCAATCCCAAAAGGATGATACTTGTCACTATTGCAAGGCAAGTGGTCACTGGAAGAGGGAACTGCCCTCTTCACCTCGATGATTTGCGAGAAATAAAGAAGAAGGCTGAGCAGAGCGCTGCAGCTTCACGTACTTTATTTATGATCGAATTATTTAATTTGACATACAAAATAAATTCTTGGGTATATGATCGGGATGCGGTATTAAGATTTATAATACGTTGCAGGGGTTTTAATTTGGAAAGGAAGCTATCCTATGGGGAAAAATTTCTACAAGTGGGCAATGGTGCACAATCAGCGGTTGAAGCTATATGAACATTTATTTTAGCTTTACCTTCGGGTTTAGTACTGATTTTAAATGATTGTCATTATGCACCTTCAATTGTTAGGGTTGTTATTTCCTTTTCTTGTTTGTTGAATCTTGGATTTGTTCACACTATTGATAACAATGGAATTCCTATTTTTAAAGATTGTATTTTCTATTTTAATGCAATTGCTGTGAATGGTGTGTTTGAAATTTACATGCATGATAATAAATCCAAGTATAATAATTCTGTTTTAGCATGAATACGAAGAGAAAGTTAGACAAGAAGTCTTCTTATATTAAGCATTGTAGACTTGCCCATATTGGAAAGAATCGCATACAAAAGCTTTAACGTGAAGGTCTTTTGGAAAATATCAATGATGAATCATTTGATAAATGTGAGTCTTGTATCTCTAGGAAGATGACCAAGAAACCTTTTAATAGCAATATTGTAAGGGCTACTGATCTACTTGGTTTAATTTACACTGATGTGTGTGGACCACTTAGACATGTGTCAAGGAAAGGTGCTAGCTACTTCTTAACATTTACGGATGATTATAGCCGTTATGGTTATGTTTATTTACTTAAACATAAACATGAGGTATTTGAACATTCAAAGTGCTTAAAGTAGATGTAGAACTACAACTAGGAAAGAAGATTAAAGCTCTTCATTCTGATAGAGGTGGTGAATATTTAAGTCAAGAGTTTAAAGATTATCTAAGTGAAAATGGAATTGTTTAGAATCTCACTTCTCCATATACTCCACAACAAAATGGTATGTCCGAAAGGAGAAATCGTATACTATTAGATATGGTGCGATCTATGTTTAATCTTACAACTTTGCTATTATCCTTTTGGGACTATGCTTTAGAATCTGCTATTCGCATTTTAAATATGGTTCCCACGAAGAAGGTAGATAAGACACCATATGAACTATGACATGGAAAAAGCCATATTTATCTTATTTAAAGGTCTGGAGTTGCGATGCGTATGTGAAACGTGACTCGGGTGATAAACTCCAACAACGATCTATGAAATGTATCTTTGTAGGATACCCTAAGGAAACTATGGGTTACTACTTTTATTATCCACCTGAGAACAATGTAATTGTTGCTAGGTATGGAGACTTCCTTGAAAGTGATCTTGTAAATCAAGAATTCAGTGGGAGAAATTATGATCTTGAAGAGAGTCATATAGATACATTACCTTTTGATGAAAATACTAGCGAAATAATTCCTATAGAACCAGAAAGGTTGGGAGTTCCATCGGAAATAATTCCTCTACATAGGTTCGAAAGGACTATACGTGCTCCAAGCAAACTATGTCTTAACATAGAGGATGATGATGATGAAGTAGGGGATCTTAGTAAACCTGCTAATTATAAATACGCCATACTTGATCTTGAAAAGGATAAGTGGATGGTTGCAATGGATGAGGAATTGAAATCCATGAGAATTAGTAAAGTTTAGATTCTTTTAGATCAAGCACCAAATGCTAAAGTAGTGAAACATAAGTGGATATACAAGAAAACTGACATGGATGGTAAAGTACAATCCAATAAAGCTCGTTTAGTAGCTAAAGGTTTTACACAAACTTTTGGCGTAGACTACGAGGAGACATTTTCTCCTATAGTAGACTTAAGAGCTATTAGGATTATCATAGCAATAGCAGCATACTATGGCTATGAGATATGGCGAATGGATGTTAAAACTTCCTTCTTAAATGGTCACTTAGATGAGGATATCTATATGCATCAACTAGAAGGGTATGTTGATCCTAAGTATCCAAATCACGTTTACAAACTTTAAAGATGTATTTATGGTCTAAAGCAAGCATAATGTCAATGGAACAAACGATTTCATAAAGAAATTAAAAAGTTTAGATTTATTTAAAATCATGATGAGCCATGTGTATATCGCAAAGCTAGTGGGAGTGATGTAGTATTCTTAATCTTATATGTTGATGACATATTAATCATGGGAAGTAACATTTCAAGACTTAAGGAAGTTAAGGATAATCTTGGTAAATGTTTTTCTATGAAGGATTTAGGAGAAGCTGCATACATTCTAGGAATTAAAATATATCGAGATAGGAGTAGACTGTTAATTGGTCTTAGTCAAGATGCTTATATTGACAAAATATTGAAGAAGTATAATATGGATAATTCCAAGAAAGGTTTTCAACCTATGGAATTTAAGCATAATCTAAGTCATGAGATGGATGCATCTACTCCTGAAGAGGAGGCTTACATGAGAAGAGTGCCTTATGCTTTGGTTGTAGGATTTATTATATATGTTTTAAGATGCACAAGGCTTGATGTGGCGTTTTCTCAGAACTTGTTCAGTCGTTACCAAACAGAATTCAGGAAAGCTCCACTGGGTTGTTGTTAAAAAAATTCTGAAGTATTTGAGGAATACGAAAAGAAATGTTTTGGTGTTCAGAAGGAAGCCAGTACTTAAGGAGTACGAACGAAATGTGGTTTGGATTAGGAAGTTTATTGAAGATCTTGGAGTGATGCCTTCAATAAAAGACCCTCTTAATATATATTGTGAGAATTCTTCCGCAATCATATTCGCCATTCTGGAGTCATGAAAGGCGCCAGACACTTTAAACGTAAATATCACTACGTCCGAGAACAAGTTGAAGATTGTGAAATCAAATTATTAAAAGTTCGCACAGATGATAACGTAGTAGATCCTTTAACTAAGGTGTTGCCTAGAGGAAAGGTTATTGAACATGCCAAAATTATTGGGGTTCATTTAGCTAGCGATTTCATGCAATAAATATGTGATTAGTATTTGGATAAAGGATGTTAAGACATTATTATTTAATGAAATAAAGATTGGATTTCGTTTATGCTTGTTATTTAATTTTGTGTCCTATTTTACATGTTTTAATCCATGAATAAAGGGTTATGCTAAATGTCCGTTGTCGATTAATAATATGGGAGTATTATTAAATTAAGACAATTTAAAATTGTGATAGAGTATATTTGAAAGTATATTGATCGATTTTGGATGATATTCGATGGATCGAATATTGGACTTATCCCAACTATATGACTATACTTTATGGATATTTGTCATTAAGTATATCATAAATAGTTATCCTTAGACCTGAGATACCAGAAAACTGTTATGAATCTAGTGCATCTCTATGGAATAATCTAACGCTAAACGTAACTGGTAGCTATAAGGGTTATTTCCAGAAGTGTTGCAAAATTCATTGGTTTTGCTTGTAGTCAATATGGAATTGATTTCCTCCAATTCGCTTTGGAGTTTTAATACAGCTGGGGCCCTCGTGGGATTAGTAAGATGTTTGTGTGGCCACACCCAAATGTGTATGGGTAATCTTATTAATCTGTGAACGAGAAATAGAATGGTTAATGAAAGGAATGACTGAGATCCATATCCTTATTAACGCTTTATTAGAAATAAAAGGATAATAATAATGATGAATCCTTAAAAGGTTTTATCCAGGAGACCTTACTCGAGTTGTACTAGAGGCATTGGCAGTGTAACTAGACGCTAGTCAATGTGATCACACTATATAGATTTTTCCAAGTGAGATTTGAAAGTTACATAAATTAAGTTGTCATGTGTTAGGATCGAACTCGAGATTAGAGGATTCCACAAAATACATGAAGAGTTAATTATTTACTAAATCTATTCATTATATTTATTAAATTAAATCGAGCTATAAAATGTAACGAGCGTTATTCATTAAAAGCTAAGTATAAACGATCGTTATGGAATAAAAAGGAAGGAGAAAAAAAATTACGAAACATACCCTAACGGTATGCCGCATAGGCGGTTACAAGGGGAGGGGGCAAAGGGAAACATTGTTTAACTTGGGCTTCAAGTTTAAGTGCCTATATAAATAACCCTTATACCTCATAATTTTTCTACACCACTTTGTCTCTGCCTTTTCTTTTTGGCCGATCGGATCAAAGAAACCACAAGGGTTTTCGTTTGATTTGTTTGGTTAAAAATATAATCTAGTCCTAGCCCCTCTCTAGGGTTGTTGGGTAGATTTTCCACAAAGCGTAGTAGCTTGATTTACACGTACTAGACATACGGTTAGCTCATTGTATTACGTGTGTACAAGATCGTAATATAATCTTATCATAGACTATATTTGGTGATCTTGCGTAGAGCCTAATTTGGAAAATTAGGTTTTGTTCGAGGGAATCTCATTAGCTAAAAGGTATATAACCCCAACTCGATTAATTATAATTGTGTTAATTAATGATCTTATTAAATCACTTCCTCTTTATGTTCTTTGATCTTGTTTAGGATTTTATAATTGTTATAAATAATAAACCTTCAATACTAGGTTATATTTGAATAGAAATATAGCCTAAGTGTTTTAGTAGTAAGTGATCATAACGGCTTCTTCTTACATACTAAGATACAACAAAGGGATTCAATAAATAACAACCTTCTGATGTTGTAGTTTTACAACATGTGTTCATACCAGCTCTTCATATTCGTGACTATGTAAGTGTAGTCTCTGATGAATATCTTGAGCTTCCTTCCTTGGTTATGTGGTAGCTTTAGAGACTTGTTTCCAACAGTGGTGATCAGGCACAACAAGAAAAATTCACTCCAAACTACTAAATACCCAAGTATATTATCATCCCAGAACACTTGTTCGCTTCGTATACTAACATCATTAACATACCACACTTCTATCCCGAATCCATCATTCTCTCTTTCAACAAAACATTAACCTGTTCAAGAACATTACCAACAACAACTACTCTCTTTGAAATTGTGATTTTGTTTTGTATGTGATTGGTTTGTTTGTTTTGTTTTTGTAGTGGTGGGGTGGTGGTGTTGTTTTTGGTGTTATATAAGATTTGACATCAGGTTATGAATACAAGTATACACGATCAATGTCTAAAGAATACAAATCTGTATAAGTATACCTGATGATGATCGATGAGTGTGTAAACACTTTTATAAGTGTGTTATCTCCCCCTCAAAAGTTGTTGTACAAGCACCTTTTGTATCACAACATACTTTGTTCATCGATCCCTAATGACTTCAAACCATGATGAATACCTTTACCTCTGATGATTCTTCAACCTCTCATGAGTTTTTGGAGACTATGATAAGTGTATTCATCTCCCACTCAAAAGTTGGTACGTCTTCATCTATTGGATATGTAAGCTCAACGGGTTGGCTCGAGTGCTTACCAACACGGGTGCAGCGACTGTGTTCCTCTATGATGAAGTCCAAATTCAACGGATAGTACGCTGACTTCGTTCTGGTCGCTGGTTTAAGAGTTTAATCAGGTTTCTGACCTGGTTCGCTGGGCAGGTTCTTCCAGCGGGTTGGAGCCATGATCTGTTCTCTGACTTGGGGTATCTCGGATCTGGTCTGAGGTTCAGACCTCTAAAAAGTTCAGACCTCTGGTAGGTTTAGATATTGGGGATAGGTAGAAAGGTAGAAAGATCAGAGAAAGAGGTTCAAGACTGTTGAGGGCGTCAGATCGCTGGTGGTTCAGAACCGCTAGGGGTCACAACGAGTGAGGAAGGGGAGATGGGTCCAGAGAAAGGGACTGGGGTCCAGAGAAGGAAGGACATTGGTCCAAAGAAAGTGGTATCTGGTCTGGACGGCAGGTTTATTGGTTAGACTGTTCAGCTGGCTGGGGGGTTCATACCAGGGTTCGTTGAGGGGTCGCTAGTGGAAAAATCCGATGGTCTGGGGTTCACACACAACGACAGGAGTCACAAATGGCTGGGGGTTTAGCTGTGACATAGGATAGATGACAGGGGTTCCCATAGGGCTCGGTGACTGGTTCATATCTACGGGATTTGCTGGTCTGGGAACCTTGCTTGCCTGAGGTCACTGACCTGGGTTCGGTGATCTGGTAGTCTACTCAATGATAAGCCATATTCAGAGGGTTCTCTTACTATGATCACTGGATGGTTCATTGATCTGGGGACACACAACGACTTGGGATACTTCTCAGCGACAAGGGTCCACAAACTTGTCTTAAACAACTTTCACTTGTGAGATCGCTGGTTATCTAGTCAGATACAGTGACAGGGGTTTGCACCATTCACACAAATGGCTATGCACATCAGTATTCAACCCATTTGCTCCTCAGCTCACCTCTTAATTTTATCGGCTCAACTTCAAACGAAATACTTCAATCCCATCATCGTCCATTGATGTTTAGCCATTGGTTCACGGACCTTGTGATTTAGGCCAGTGACTAGGTATGGGTGCAGCTATAGCTTTAGCAACATCACCCATTGGATTTTGACACAAGCTGGGGGCCAGCTGATCTTATCATCTTTTTAACGTATACCCAACCAGATGTCAATCCCATGACAACTATCTGGTTATTTAACAGCCACTACCATGTTGGTTGCACCAAATCTCTACCACTGATGAATGTTATCGGTAGCTTATCATTACTATTCAATCACGACACCATCACTTCAACAATACATCTCATTTTAAGACTGGATAAACATAGTTGTCATCTTCATTTATCAATCAACTTGATATCCACGAGATCCATATAAACCAAAAAATAAAATAACATCATTCATTCGATTCCTATCTCAAAAAAGCAAAGAATCCATTTATGTGGCCACAATAAACGATATCAACCTTTATTTTCGATTTGTTTTCTGGGTTTATTGATGTATGTTGTTGTTATGAACAGATCCGAATATAGGGAAAGATTTTTGTTCTGTTTTTGTGAGTCAATGATTTTTTGATCCGATTTGGATATGTTTTTTTGTGTTTAGATGATGGGAGTATTTTGGATCTTGAAAGTGAATTTTGGGATCTTGGAGATGAATATTTAGGTTCGGTGTGATGTTTTATTTTTTGAGATGAGGGTGACGAGAAAATGAGAGATTTTGATCTATTGTTTCTTTTTCCTTTTAAGATGAAGAGTGATTCCGGTGTTTTTTTATTTGGATTTTGTCGAAGTTTTTGTTGTTTATGGTTGGTGATTATTATAGTGACGGTAGGGGTGGGTATGTTTTGTATGACACGTGGGGTTGGTTGGGATAAAGATAAGATATATGTAGATATTATGAAGCAAAAGTCAAATAATAGTGATATCTCCCCCTCAAAAACTGCATAGAACACATTAACAGTAGCAGTTTTTTGAACATACTGATAATTTGACAATGCTAAAACTGTTATTAGAAGTCGTTTTTCAAACGGATCTGGATAGAGAAAATCTGACCCGCTCTGATACCACTTGTTAGGTCCTCGAATCGTGTAATCTTAACACAATTGACCGATTAACTACTAATAACACAAGCTTGTACTTTTCATCGATTGTATATCTTATTAATAATGAATCAATAGATTTACAAGTGTTGCTCGGTTGTTTGCGGAATAACAACCGGGCAATGATGACAAACTAAACTCCCATTGTTACAAGAAGGAAAGAACCAATGGGACGGATAAATCCTAACGCTACACTATGTGTATTTTGTGGAATGGAAATCTACAACTATCTCTAAGCAATGAGACCACTATATATAGTGGGAAAGTGAAGCTTCCTTTAGAAGCTTCAATAAAGTCAAGTAACCCCCTTGCACTTTATATTCTTCCTTTTCACCCAAGGAAGTTCCCACTATGTATTCAGTATAAATCATTCAAGTCTTCATATCAGAGATGGTCTTCAGGGAATTAGTGAGTTATTGTTATCACCCACTAAATCTATCATCCTGATCTTGGTTCTTGTCTTCACTGGCTGAGATCCGCTGAAGTAGTAAAGGAGTATCTGTGGACTTCTAAGAACATCTGGAGGATGACTCGGTAAACTAGCTTAAGTTTACCAAACTATATAATACTTAGGGTATATTTCATTCAAATCAGTATAGGGACGAAGAATTGACGATAACGTGGCTGCAATCCTGCAATTACAAAATGTCAATAAGAAGTGCTATCCAGAAGAAGACTCGATGACTAGTTATGTAGGTCCAAAGTTTCTTAGGATATAGCAAGTGTTTGATTTATCTAATGAATGGAAGGAAATGGAAGAACTAGAGAGAGAAAGGTAGGGAGAGAAAAGAGAGAGAATGAGAGAAAAGATGGAATGTGTATATGTGACAAAGTGCTCAACCCCTCCTAACATGCTAGGAGGGGGTATATATAGCCACCCTACATGTGGGCTATATGGGCTATATGTTTACATATTGGATCACAAGCCCAATACTTGAATATATCGTTGGAGTGACCAATCCTTTCTAAATACATAAAAACATATTTCCAACAATCTCCCCCTAAGGGAGGTCACTCCAAGTTACAATGTCCTAAATAGTCTATAGCTCGTGATCTATGCTAACAATGATGTGACCGAGACTTTCTTTGGAAAAACGTATCTCCAACAATCTCCCCCTTAGGGAGGCCACACCATTTTAAAAATCTTAAACCTAGCATACTGTTGATGCAAAAGTTGGGTGATCCTTGCTAGACCCGAATTAGGCTTAATTCAGGTTGGCTGGTGATAGGTGTGTAAACACCCATCCTTTTACCACTTAATTCTGGCTAAAACAAGACCAAATCACGTAATTAATATCATTTGTTGGGAATTATGCGTGGTTTTTGTGTTTATTGTGATTTCAGAGCTAACCGGATGAATATTAAAGAAAACATGGGATTGCACGGGTTTTATCAAGGAAAAAGACTCAAGATAAAGTCTATTGTCCAAGAGATGCAAAAGATTTGAAGTCACTAGGCCTATTCGAAGATTTATCGAAGAAAAGGGCTAAAGACGGAAGATTTTCATAAGTCGAAGAAACTCAAGTCTATTTAACGAAGAAATTAAAAGACGAGTTGGATTTAATCGACAACAAATCCCGAATCAGAATCGAAAACGTCAACTTTTCTGAAAAGACGAGAAGACAAGAAGAAAGGGAGAAAGCCCACTCACCAACCAACCATTAGGACTATAAATAGATTTTTTCTTCACACACATTAGGGAGTTTTTTATTTTTCCTTTTTCCCAGGCTTTGTAGTTCGTCTCATCACAAACTCCATTAGGGAGTTTGGTGATTTTCATCTTTTTCTTTTCATCTTGTAATCATTAATCAATACTCTTGTTACTTTTCCCTTAATCAATCCATTCCATCTTTTCATTAATCTTGTTCTTCATCATCTCTTTTTGCAAGTTCTTAAGTTTTTATTTGATTCAAGTTTGATCTTAAAAAGTTGTTGAATTAGTGTTTTTATTAGTGGGATTTGTTCTTCATGGTATGTTAATGATTATTGGTTAGTTTGGTAAAACCTTTTTGAGTATTTAGTTTGATTTTGATTAAATTTCGTGTCCCTTATTTTACTGTTACTGTATCTGTTCTTCGTGCTCCAGAATTATTCCGAATTGACTTGATCCATTTTGCTTTACTCGGAATATTTCAATTATTCCGAGTATAGGTTTATTTCCTCTTTATTCGGAATATCCCAGATATTCCGAATAGCTCCAATTTTCCGCATAATCATTTCTTTGTTTTTCTTATTCGGAATATTTTCCGAATAGCCAGGTTTTTCCGAATAGCAATTATATTCCGCATAGACTTTATTTTTCCGAATAGCCACTTTTTCCGCATGGACTTGGTTTTCCGAATTGGGTTGTTTTTCCGAGCAGGAGTATTTTCCGAATAGACTTTTTATTCCGAATAGGATTTTCCATTTTTCCCTATTCGGAACTTTCAATTATTCCGAATAGTCTTAATTTTGTTTTCTTATTCGGAATATTTTCCGAATTGACTTTTTTCCGAATTGACTTTTTGTTCCGAATGGTATATCATTCCGCATAGGACTTTTTCCGAATAGAGTATTTTTTCTGCTTTATCATTTAATTGTTTTTGATCTACTGATTCTAGCTTTAATCTTTATTTACTTCATTGATTTAGGTTAGTAAAACAAATCCACTTATTGTCACCAAGAACAATCATTCCACTTTTAAGCTGAGATCAATTCGAGAGGATTCCGAGAAATCTGAACCTAGTAAAAACCTTGTATCAAATGGCGCCGCTGCCGGCTCCTCTCGTTAAGATCAAAAGTTTTTTGTAGAACTTGGATTTTGGGATCCGTTCCCCGTGAACGTTACTTTTTCCGAAAAATTTTCAAAAACACTAAAAAATATAAAATTTTCAAAAAAAAAAAAAAAAAAAAAAAAAAAAAAAATCCTAAAAAGTAAAAAACAATAAAAACCAAAAATATTTTTGCCTTGTTTCTCTTTGTTCGTTCTTTTGCAGGTGTATGCGCACTCGATCCACGTCCTATCAAGAGCCCGAGCCTCTCGATAACTTAGACATGGCTGGTGTACAAAACAACAATAACATACCACCTCCGAACAACAATAATAACAACAACAACCCGCCTTTCAACAACATGAATAACAACAACAACAATGAGCCACTTCCGGATAACCGCCCAATGATTGAATTGCTGCAAGCTCATGTTGATGGCAACACGGATCCAATTGTTATACCACCAATTGCCGCCAACAATTTCGAGCTCAAGTCAGGCTTTATCCAGATGGTCTCCGCTCAGCCATTCTTGGGACGAACCATTGATGACCCACATGACCATATCAAGAGATTTCTACAACTCACCAACACGGTCAAATTCAATGGGGTTCCACAGGAGGTTATAAGGTTACAACTTTTTCCCTTTTCTTTAGAGGGACAAGCCCGGCATTGGCTTGCTAAGGAACCGCCACAGAGTATTCTCTCGTGGACGGATTTGGAAACAAAGTTCATCAATTACTTTTTTCCACCCTCTCGTACTACCGCTTTGCGGAATGAGATTATAAATTTTGAACAAAAGTACGATGAGTCATTCAGTGAATCTTGGGATCGTTTTAAAGATCTTTTAAGAAAATGCCCACAACATGGTTTTACCAAAGTTCATCAAATCAATACTTTTTACAATGGTTTAAGCATGAATGACCAAGATTCACTGAATAGTGCCTCAGGGGGTAATTTATTGGCTAAGACTTCCAATGCTGCTTGGGATATCATTGAGAACAAGTCTCGTGTGCAAACCAAGAGCGTTAGGACCAATGTTGCTAGTGCTAGCACTAATGACAACGACAAGCGATTAGACAAAATCACCACGCTTCTTGAATCGCTTGTCACACATACCGTCAGCAACAACAACAGCAACAACGCTAAGAACGCACAAGTCAACGCTGTCAGCCAACCTTGTGAGATATGCGGTGGTCCCCATTCTTACACAACTTGTACTGCCACCCAAGATTACCCTGCTGAGAATGTGAATGCGGCATATGGCACCTACCAACAACCCGCTTATCAAGCAAAACCCCAAGGTGACCGTAACTTGCTTAGCTACCGCAGCAACAACTATCTTTCCCCACCTGGCTTTCCTCCTACCAACCCAAACCAACAACAAAACCTTAATCGCTCTCCTCAACAACAACAACAACCTCGACAACCATACATCCCACCTCACAAGCAACAACAACCACCTCAAAGAAACAATCAAGTCTACCAACAACCTGCTTACCAACCACCTGCATACAATGCTCCTCCCAACCAACCCACCGCTCTTCACCAAGAAGTGGAAACTTATATGAGGACTAACGATGCGATAGTGGGAAATCTTCAGAGAGAAGTGCTCAACCTGAAAGCCGATTTGGTCAAGCAAGGCAATGATTTGAGAGCCGATATGCGAAACACGTTGGATAGCCAGACGAATGATCTGAGGAACATGATGGCTAGTTTTTTCCAAAGTAGTCAACCCTCTTCTTCGGGTACTCTTCCGAGTAACACCGTTGCGAACCCAAGAGGGGAGATGAAAGCAATCACCACTCGAAGTGGCAAAGGTACAAAGGAACCCGAGCTTCCTATACCACCACCGGTGGTTGTGACTAAGGAGAACGAATCGCCTATTCCTATTCCTCCTCCTTCTCCTTCCCCAATTTCTCCACCTCTTATTTCTACCCCTCCTCCACCCGTGGTTGTGAGTGATCCTCTTCCTCTAAAGCCTTCATCTTCTTCCAATATACCTTATCCTTCTAGGTTGAGGAAAGAGAAGCAAAAGAGCAAGGATGATATTCAGGTTTCTAACTTTCTGAAAATGTTTAAACAACTGAATTTTAATATCTCCTTCGCTGAGGCTCTCGCTCACATGCCCAAGTATGCTAAAATGTTTAAAGACCTTCTGAGCGACAAGGAAAAGCTCCTCGACATTGCTAACACCCAACTTAATGAGAACTGCTCTGCAGTGCTCTTAAGGAAATTGCCAACCAAGCTTGGTGATCCGGGTCGTTTTCTTATCCCTTGCAATTTCCCGGGAGTAGAGAATTGCATGGCCCTAGCCGATCTAGGTGCCAGTATAAATCTCATGCCTCTAAGTGTTTGGAAGCAATTATCTCTCCCAGAGCTTGTCCCCACTAAAATGACTTTGGAATTGGCTAACCGTACGGTTGCTTATCCAGTGGGGATAGCCGAAGATGTTATTGTAGGAGTCGACAAATTCACCTTTCCTGCTGATTTTGTTGTCGTCGACTACGAGATGGACCCTCGTGTACCACTGATTGTTGGTCGTCCATTCTTAAGGACCGGTCGCACTCTCATTGATGTCGAAGCCGGTGAGCTTATCATGAGAGTGGGTGACGACAAAGTAGTCTTCAACATGGGTAAGTTGTCTAAACAGCCTTATTCATATGAGAGCGTTAATTGTATTGACGTTCTTGATGAGGCTTGTGAAGAACACTTTAATGATGCTTGCAAAAGTATTCCTACCTCTCTTCCCACTGTTGAGACCGTGTCCTCTATTGATTCATCGTTGTCTCTATTTGGAGATAGTGATTTATTCTGGAACAATCTTGAAGATACCATGGGAGATGCGAATTTAGCTACTAATGATTCTCCCACCGAGGGGGATGAAGATATGAGTTTCTTTGACAATCTGCTCACCGAAGACAATCCTTCGCCTCCATCTCCCACGGTTATTGCTATCGATGCCACGACTTTGAAAACGCCTCCCGTCGAAAATCCTCCGGATTTGGAACTTAAGGAGTTGCCGCCACATCTCGAGTACGTGTTCCTTGACGACAAAAAGAAGTCACCCATCATTATTGCAAAGGATTTGAAAGATGCAGAGAAGACTCGTCTCGTTGCTGTGTTGAAAGCTCACAAGAAGGCTATTGCGTGGAAAATCTCGGATATTCGTGGAATTGATCCTCACTTCTGCACACACAAAATTCTCATGGAGGATGATTTCAAGCCCACTATTCAAAGCCAACGAAGGGTGAATCCAAAAATACATGAAGTCATCAAAACAGAGGTTATCAAACTTCTTGATGCGGGTATGATTTACCCTATTTCGGATTCCCCATGGGTTAGTCCAATCCATTGTGTGCCCAAGAAGGGCGGAATAACCGTTGTTCCCAATGAACACAACGAGTTGATTCCCACTCGTCTCGTTACTGGGTGGAGAGTTTGTATAGACTACCGCAAACTCAATGATGCCACGAGAAAGGATCATTTCCCTCTACCTTTCATGGACCAAATGCTTGAACGATTAGCCGGTAATGAATATTACTGCTTTTTGGATGGTTTCTCGGGTTATTTCCAAATACCCATTGATCCCCAAGATCAAGAGAAGACTACATTCACCTGTCCCTATGGCACTTTCGCTTACAAAAGGATGCCTTTTGGCTTATGTAATGCGCCCGGGACTTTCCAAAGGTGTATGTTAGCTATCTTCCATGACATGGTTGAACAAACCATGGAAGTCTTCATGGATGATTTCTCGGTCTTCGGGGATTCCTTCTCATCTTGCCTTGCCAATTTAGAACGTATGCTAAAGCGGTGCGAAGACACTCGCCTAGTTCTAAATTGGGAAAAATGCCATTTCATGGTAAAAGAAGGCGTCGTGCTTGGACATAAGATTTCGAAAGCCGGTCTTGAAGTAGACCGTGCTAAAGTTGATGTTATAGCAAAGTTGCCTCCACCTTCCACTGTGAAGGGTGTGAGAAGTTTCTTGGGTCATGCGGGTTTCTACCGACGATTTATCAAAGACTTTTCTCAAATCGCTCGCCCGATGACCCACCTCTTGGAAAAAGATACTCCTTTTATCTTTTCCAAAGAGTGCCTTGAAGCCTTCAACTCGCTTAAGGATAAGCTAACCAAGGCACCCGTCTTAGTTACCCCTAATTGGGAGCTTCCTTTTGAGTTGATGTGCGATGCTAGTGATTTTGCTATTGGAGCGGTTCTTGGACAAAGAGTGAACAAACACTTCCAACCGATCCATTACGCTAGCAAGACAATGACTGGGGCACAATTGCATTATACGACAACCGAAAAGGAGCTTTTAGCTGTTGTCTATGCTTTTGAAAAATTCCGCCCCTATCTTGTCCTTTCCACCACCATTGTGTATACCGATCATTCCGCGTTGAAGTACTTGTTGACAAAGCAAGATTCCAAACCAAGACTTCTTCGCTGGGTTTTGCTGCTCCAGGAATTTAAAATCGACATCCGCGATAAAAAAGGAGCAGAAAACCTAGCCGCGGACCATCTTAGTAGACTTGAGGATCCATACCAAGGGGATCATCCGACCAAAGAAATCAATGATTCTTTTCCCTTGGAGACCTTAATGTCTATAAACTCGAAGCCGAATGAAACCCCGTGGTTTGCGGACTTCGCAAACTATTTAGCGGGTGGAATTCTCAAGGAAGGGTTGACGTCCCAGCAAAAGAAGAAGTTCTTTACTGACATCAAGACTTACTTTTGGGACGACCCTTACCTATTCAAACAATGTGCTGATCTGATAATTCGCCGATGTGTTGATGGACCGGCAGCGTCGGATATCCTTGATGCTTGCCACAAAGGACCCACCGGTGGTCACTTTGGTCCCAACTACACCGCTAAGAAAGTGTTTGATTCGGGATTTTATTGGCCCTCCATATATCGTGATGCTCACAATATGGTTAAGCGATGTGATGTTTGCCAAAAGCAAGGCAAAATCACACATAAAGACGAGATGCCTCAGAATTTCATCCAAGAGTGTGAAATTTTTGATGTTTGGGGTATCGACTTTATGGGGCCATTCCCTTCATCTAAAGGAAACAAATACATCCTTGTAGCCGTTGACTACGTTTCAAAGTGGGTTGAAGCCAAAGCTTTGCCTACTAATGATGCAAGGGTGGTTTGTAACTTTTTGAAAGCTCTATTCGCTAGATTTGGTGTGCCTCGCGCCATTATTAGTGATCGTGGGACTCATTTCTGCAATGACCAATTTGCTAGAGTCATGGCTAAGTACGGTGTAAACCATCGTCTTTCCACAGCCTACCACCCACAAACTAATGGCCAGGCTGAAATATCCAACCGAGGTCTTAAGCGAATTCTTGAACGAACCGTGGGAGAGCATCGTGCCGCATGGGCTGATAAACTCGATGATGCTTTGTGGGCTTTCCGTACTGCTTACAAAACCCCAATCGGCTGTACGCCTTATCGTCTTGTGTACGGGAAAGCGTGCCACCTCCCCATTGAGTTGGAGCACAAGGCTTATTGGGCCTTGAAGTGGGCCAATTTTGATATCAACAAAGCCGGTGACCTACGCAAGATCCAACTCAATGAGCTGAATGAACTTCGGAATGAGGCTTATGAAAATTCTTTGATCTATAAGGAAAGAACTAAGCTCATTCACGACTCCAAGATCAAAAACCGAGAGTTCCATGTTGGAGACAAAGTCTTACTTTTTAACTCTCGGTTGAAAATCTTTTCGGGAAAGCTCAAATCTCGTTGGTCCGGCCCATTCACCATTGCCCAAATTTTTCCATATGGTACTCTCGAGCTTGCTCAACCTAATGGACCAAATTTTAAGGTGAATGGCCAACGAGTGAAGTTGTACTTTGGTGAGGACACCTCTCAGGAGGTGATTCCATCCCTCACCACGTTCCCCATGAACTGAATTTGGGTCGAGTCAGGCTCGTGACTCGGTTATCAAAAACAAGCGCTCCTCGGGAGGCAGCCCGAGTATCTATCCCTTTAACCCCCTAAGTGTAGGGGAGGACCTATTTTGGTCATTTGTGTTTGTGTGGTGATGTGCTTACAGGGATTACTGCAATCTTGGAAACTTTGAAGAACCGTGCTCCCGTGTTATCCGAAATCCGGTTCTATCTCTCAACTATAGTGATTCAATTTTCTTCATTCTCACATTTGAAATTGATCACTTTAGTCGTCTCTTCCTTAACTTGAGTTAACCAACGTGCACAATATCATAAGTGTAGGGGAGACTTCTCCCACATGCTTAAACATTGAGGACAATGTTTATCTTAAGTGTAGGGGAGACTTCTATCGAAGTTTTAAGTGGACTTTTCCATTAAAATGCCTTCAATTAACCGGAAAATCCTATTTTTCAACATTTTTCAAATTTTTTATTAACTTTGGCCATCTAGTCGTAATTTTTAAATTTTTATCGTTGCTTTCATATGTATATATATTCCGCAATAAAGTCAAAAATTTTAATTAAGTGGTGTAGCTAGTTTAGAAATTTTTGACATATTAGGCCCGTTGCGTTTATTTTGACTCAACCCGAATAGACTTATCCAAGTTTATTCTAGCTAGTATCCTTAACCATGTAGACCTTAATTGGTTTATTAGGCTAAGTATCCACGAGTCTCATTATTTGAGATTTTAAATTGTGGAGGACGAGAAGTGATAGAGTCAATTATAAGTCGGTATTCTTGCGCAAGCTCACTTGGTGTAATTATTTGCCTATTCTCCCATCACTTGCTAATAATTTATATGCAATAAGTAAGGTCTTACGATTTGAAAAGTTACTTAGCTTCTAGCCCAAGATCGTTTAAAAGTTGCTCGGTAATGATAAGAGTTCATAGCCAAGGCATAACTTATGAAGCGGGGCGCGAAGATTGGCGAGTCCGAAAAGGCCCTAACAAGGCATGAGGATTCAATCTTATTGCTGAAGATCCAAAGTGATGTGAAAAGCATTATTCCTAAAGTCTATATGAAGGATCAAGACTCACGACGAAAAGCAATCAACTCCCATAAAGATCATGGAGAAGTCTATCCGAAAAGACCCTAACAAGGTATGAGGATAAATAGATCCAAGTCCGAAAAGGAGGCGGATCGTTGTATCTCAAAATCCCAATTAGAGATTGAAGAAATAATCATGAAGTCGTGGTCAACAAAGTTGGAGTACCCCTTAAAAGTCTCCAAGTGAAGAAACTCTATTACGATGAGAAGACCATTATCTCAAGAACGTCTCTCGAAGATATGAAGTATGAAGTACATGCCAAATATCGGCCCGAGAAAGGTCTCAAATCGTGAACCAAGTTATGCCAAGATATGAACTTTTTGATATCCCGAGAAGCAGTTTTAAGAGATTTTGTCCTTTAGCTAACTATTGATCAAATCGTCCTACTTTGCTTTCAGCCTTAATAAACTATCGAAATAAGTCCAAAAATGCATCTTCATGATCATTCTAAGACAAAAATAAAATATAAGAGATACAACTAGGAATAAGGGAGTTTAAGCATTTAATTAAGCCATGTGTGTAAGTGTTTGATTTACTAACTTATAATAACAATGATCTCGTTTTTAAGCTTAGTTTGGGGAACGTGAAACTTGAGGGTGATAAATCTTCGCAACACCAAAGCCCTAATGTAAGTCCTAGATTTCTTTACAAGTTATTTCCATTCTTTTGCTTACTTTAAAGTTTTAAGTTCTCTTAGTATTTTAATTGTTGATTAGTAGAATTTAAATAAGGCCAAGGTTGATTAAATATGAGAAAAATGTAAAATTGCTTTATCACTAAGCATTGCATGAGGGCATGGCAATGGTTAAGTATAGGGGATTTGATAGGTGTGTAAACACCCATCCTTTTACCACTTAATTCTGGCTAAAACAAGACCAAATCACGTAATTAATATCATTTGTTGGGAATTATGCGTGGTTTTTGTGTTTATTGTGATTTCAGAGCTAACCGGATGAATATTAAAGAAAACATGGGATTGCACGGGTTTTATCAAGGAAAAAGACTCAAGATAAAGTCTATTGTCCAAGAGATGCAAAAGATTTGAAGTCACTAGGCCTATTCGAAGATTTATCGAAGAAAAGGGCTAAAGACGGAAGATTTTCATAAGTCGAAGAAACTCAAGTCTATTTAACGAAGAAATTAAAAGACGAGTTGGATTTAATCGACAACAAATCCCGAATCAGAATCGAAAACGTCAACTTTTCTGAAAAGACGAGAAGACAAGAAGAAAGGGAGAAAGCCCACTCACCAACCAACCATTAGGACTATAAATAGATTTTTTCTTCACACACATTAGGGAGTTTTTTATTTTTCCTTTTTCCCAGGCTTTGTAGTTCGTCTCATCACAAACTCCATTAGGGAGTTTGGTGATTTTCATCTTTTTCTTTTCATCTTGTAATCATTAATCAATACTCTTGTTACTTTTCCCTTAATCAATCCATTCCATCTTTTCATTAATCTTGTTCTTCATCATCTCTTTTTGCAAGTTCTTAAGTTTTTATTTGATTCAAGTTTGATCTTAAAAAGTTGTTGAATTAGTGTTTTTATTAGTGGGATTTGTTCTTCATGGTATGTTAATGATTATTGGTTAGTTTGGTAAAACCTTTTTGAGTATTTAGTTTGATTTTGATTAAATTTCGTGTCCCTTATTTTACTGTTACTGTATCTGTTCTTCGTGCTCCAGAATTATTCCGAATTGACTTGATCCATTTTGCTTTACTCGGAATATTTCAATTATTCCGAGTATAGGTTTATTTCCTCTTTATTCGGAATATCCCAGATATTCCGAATAGCTCCAATTTTCCGCATAATCATTTCTTTGTTTTTCTTATTCGGAATATTTTCCGAATAGCCAGGTTTTTCCGAATAGCAATTATATTCCGCATAGACTTTATTTTTCCGAATAGCCACTTTTTCCGCATGGACTTGGTTTTCCGAATTGGGTTGTTTTTCCGAGCAGGAGTATTTTCCGAATAGACTTTTTATTCCGAATAGGATTTTCCATTTTTCCCTATTCGGAACTTTTCAATTATTCCGAATAGTCTTAATTTTGTTTTCTTATTCGGAATATTTTCCGAATTGACTTTTTTCCGAATTGACTTTTTGTTCCGAATGGTATATCATTCCGCATAGGACTTTTTCCGAATAGAGTATTTTTTCTGCTTTATCATTTAATTGTTTTTGATCTACTGATTCTAGCTTTAATCTTTATTTACTTCATTGATTTAGGTTAGTAAAACAAATCCACTTATTGTCACCAAGAACAATCATTCCACTTTTAAGCTGAGATCAATTCGAGAGGATTCCGAGAAATCTGAACCTAGTAAAAACCTTGTATCAGCTGGGCTCCGGCTCCTGCACCAAGTGAATCGTTTGGTTGGGATCCTGCACACTAAACAACACGCGTTAGGCTTACCGTGGGAATGCTTCCCACGATTAGACTCCGGCGTGAGAGTAAGTAATCGGTTAGGGTTTTATGTGAGTTGAGAGTATAGAACGTAATACCTTTGTGGAACCTTTGAGGGTTCCTTTTATAGGCAGTGACAACCCTAATGGGCTGTCACTGATACTTCGGCCCCAAGGAAGAGATAAGCACCAAAATTAGATTGGTTGTTATCTTCTAATTATGGTGAGTGAATATCTCCTCCTTTGGAGTAAATCACATTCAGAGATAGAATATAATTCTGTCTAACCCTGTACCGGCCATGCCGGGCCGTGGGTCGCACACATGTGTGCAGTTACTGTTCATTCAAGCCCATAAGCTTAAATGACATTATTCCCACCCATCCGTGATGGGCCGGATACGGGTAGTACCCGTGGGCCGGGTTCATGACCCGGCTGGGGACTATACGTCATCACGTCCCCCCAGTCTAGTTGTTACAACCATAGGCGTAACCTCTAGACTACCAAGATGCTCCCTGGACGTACCAAGAAAAAATAGGGAATGATAAGTTGTCCAAGAATTTGTGTTGGCCGCACATGGCAACCTGACTTAGGAAGTTGTTCCATTATTATCTCAGCCGCTCATTGCGACCGAGACAAATTAAATATAGCATTAAATATCAAGTCTTACGTAAGAGCCGCATATCCCGACATTAATAACTGTTCATCTGGCATGTTTGACTGACAAAAGTGCAAACTGTCAGAGCCTCGAGCAGTGTAAACGTTTGAGTCAGAAGTGACCCGTGGGTCCCGCCTGACGTTTCACTTGCCACTTGCCCCCTAACCACACGATCAAGAATAGTGGCAGACACGTGTCACACATCCAACAGGCCATGACCCACGAGGCAACCCTATAAATAAGCCACCCCTACGGCTGTGTGAAACACACAGTTTATTATCTCTATTTTTGCCATTAAAGCTTTCTTCTTAGCTTCAATCAACCACGCACGAATCCCTTCCTCCGCAGGTTAGAACACCACGCCCTTACATTTTTATTTAGTAATGGCTCACAGAAACAACCCTACCATCGGATCCGTGCTTAATGTAATGACCCAGGAACAACTAGATCACTTTTGTACAAATTATTTCATCCCTACCAACCTACACCCCTCACTCCCTGGCACCGGAGACCTTATAACTGAGGCTCCGGAGGGTAAGATTGGCCTGTACACTCGCCTTTTTGATGCGGCCAACTACCGCATTCCATTCACCCGTTTCCTTATAGATCTGCTAGGATATTATGATGTACATATTAGTCAGCTCCACTGTATAGGCGCCTGTAAGATTAGTCAATTCGAGATCCTCTGCCGTGCTAGAAGAATCCCCCCAACCGTAGAACTATTCCGGCTTTTTTACACTCCCAACCTAGTAAATGGTTGGTTATCCATTA
Source organism: Glebionis coronaria (assembly GCA_025667525.1). Lineage (NCBI taxonomy): Eukaryota > Viridiplantae > Streptophyta > Magnoliopsida > Asterales > Asteraceae > Glebionis > Glebionis coronaria. The sequence goes on along the minus strand of CM046876.1, from coordinate 392,964,083 downwards.
AGAAACGATCCCCTAACAGTCCCCAGTCTCATAATAAGCCAATGGACTCGCTGAAAAACTGGTACGACCACTACTTTTTCATTTACGCAATAGTATGGCCGGCTGATTATGCCTTTAGACATAGGATATCACACGACCCCCAGCCGCACGCCATTACATATAACCCCCGATACTCTCAAGAATTAGATCTGAATAGGACCGGGTTCCATAGAAATCTTCCCGAGTCATTTCTATGTTTGCTAGGGATTAGCCGCAACTATTTTGGCCCGTCCAACAGATATCCTGTATTTTGGAGAAGGCAGGGTGAAGGTAGGCTAACATCCGTACACAAAAAAGTATATTCAACTACTTTGTAATAGCTAACATATTTTGTTATTGTATGGCAGAAATGACCTTCTTTGGACTTCTACGCCAGGGAGACCCAAAGCTTGTACCGGAAGGCTCCCGCCCCCGACGTGCGAATGAACTACCCCTTCTTGAGCATACCCGTAACGTGACGGTTGCTCTTGAAGCCGTGCCGGATCCCCACTCGGACGAGGAAGAAACAACTTTAATGAGGACGCCCGTTGACTTCGACAACGAGGACGGTGGTAACAGGATGCTTGAAGGAGGAGCCGGGCCCTCCTCGCCGCCTAAGACTGCCACTCCTTCACATGGGGAAGAGCAGGGAGATAATATTGACTTAACTACCTCCAGCCTTCTCCGGATGTTGGGCGATGATGATGAAGAGGTACAACAAATCAATGAGGAGGAAGAGTGATGAGACTGCTTTTATACATGGTCTCATCGTTCAAAACGGCCTTAAAATGCATTAAATATCATAAAATATACCAAATATATGCTCGTGTTATTTACTTGTGTATTTTTAGGTACGGATATTGAGGAATTGGCAAAAGATCACAAGAATCAATCAAAAACGAACACGGGAAACGAAGACGCACAATGAACCAAACCCAAGTTTGGAAAATTGCGAAAAGACCCCTGAAGTTTGAAGAATTAGCAAAAATGGTCCCTCATCTTTGAAGAACTTGTCACAATTGACCCTGCAAATGTCAATTTTACAAGTATGGTCCTTGATGTTTGAAGATATTACAAGACCAGTCCCTGAAATTTGAAGAATGTGCATTAAAAACCCTTGGATAAAGTTTTGAAAGCTTTTGTGCCAAATTTGACAACTTGCCAAAGTTGTCAAGTGTAAAACGAACGTTGATAGCTTTTATTTACAAAGTGGAAAGAACAGGAATGCTTGGGGACCTATCCTGCCAACTAACCAAACCCTTACATCCAGTCACATTGTGACACCTCAGCAATACCCACCCATTTACCCACTACCCTACCCAAACCCGTAGCCCATTAACCCAACCCGGTTTTAATTTATTAATACCAGTCAAACGGTCAACCCCTCCCTATTTCCCACCATAACACGATTTTAAAAACAATTTAACCCAAAATGGATTAAATCCATTCTTAATCACCCCTAGAACCCTAACATCCCCCAGGTTTAATTAAATTCAAATCAAAGGGTTATTGATTAAACCCTCCAGATCCCTAATTGCCTTTACTCTCACCTTATCCCACATCACCAAACATCATCACATGACCTGTAGGACCCACCCCGTACCTCCCCTGCACAAGTCACTTTCCCCCAAACCCTATAACCCGACCAGTTTAACGTTTGGATGCGATTCCTTTGTCCCCAAGTTCAATCCAACGTCCAAGATCACATTTTCAAGCTGGCATTTCACATGGCAAGACTATTGACCAAGATCCAAGACTTTTCAAAGGGCATTTTCGGATTTCCATTGTATTAGGGTTTATCTTTTGATTATTTTATTATGTATTCTAGGACCTTCTATCAGCATGTATAAAATGAGACGCATGTGTCTCATTTAGCTTTGTTCCAGATTTTTAGCAACTTTTTGTAACTCCTTTTTTATAATATTAAAGTTGGTGTTTGTTTAGCAAAGTGATTCCTTTTACTGATTTTAAAAAGTTGGTATTAAAATTGGCTAAGAAATCTGAGTTCCACAAATTTATTGAAGTGATTTTGAGTTTTTCAAAATTAGCTTAGGATTTTCTGAAATATTGGAGATTTTTGGTAAAACTTTGGTTTCAAGGTTTGATATCAGGATTTGAGTTTGTCTTTGTTAAGTGTTACAAAGGAAAACGTTTTAAGAAAGAAAGAAAACAGATTGCATATATTGTTATTGTGTATTTTTTCTTTTAATCTTAGCAGGTATTGGAGCTTTGTTGATCAAGGGTTCTGCTCAAACCCGAGTTTGAGGGAGGTGACAAAGCTGTCACAAAGGGACCTGGATGTAGGTCCCTTTTGGTAAAAAAATCCCTTATTTTCATTTTCACTTTTCCATTTTCAGATTTTAAGTGGTTAGAGTGATCTTGCTTGAAATTTGCTAAGTTGTTGTTTAAGCTGTTAGAATTAGCTCATTTGTGTTTGTTGTGCATGTTAGAGTAACTAGAAATCAGTTTGGTGTTGACTGGAAAAGTTTTACTTTGAAAAATTTCATGTTTAAAATTTAAAGGGGTGTTTGGATCAGGATTTTAGGAGGGTTTAATTGAGTTAATCTTGGCTTGAATATGCTTAGAAATTCTCCCTAGGTTAGTGTTAGATGATTAGAGTGTTTGGTTTTCAGATTAGTGTTGATTTAAACAAAAGTGCATGAGAAAAAGTTGAAAAAGAAGCTTAAAAGCATTCACTGCCTTGTTCTTGCTGGTTTTGTGAAAATTGAGCACCAAGATTTGATAATCTGTTAGACTATAAGAAGTTATATGACTTGAGTTTGGTTTTATGCTAGTTTGATTGATTGTGTGCAAAATATAAGCCATTGAATCTCATAAGTGTGCAAGTAATCAAGTAAAAAAGGCCACCAGACCCATAAAACCATATCAGCAACTCAAGTGTGTATTTTCTTGCTTGTTTGTGTGAATCTGTGCTAAGTGCTTGTGTTTTTTTTTTGTGTTCACTTGACTCCCTACACTCCAATTGAGTGTAGGGGTGCCTTTGTCTATCAACAAACACCCACAGAATCATCAAAAGTCCAAGTCCTCTTGGACAATTGCATATGTGAAGAAATCAAAAATTTGCTTGTGTTCTTAAAGGAAAAATGGGCACGAATTTTGATCCTTAAGGATTAATCTTGTGTAAAGTTTGGATTTGTTTTGTGTTTTGAGTAAAAGAAGTGTAACAGGGTTGGTTTGTAAAGTTTATTAGTTTAAAAAAGAAAAAGAAAATATAAAAAGCAAAAAGAGTTTCGCCAGCCTCGAACCCTCGCCATCACGCTCACAACACAAACCTCTTACCGTTGCCCTAGGGACTTTGACTGGTAAGAGTGTGTGTTGTTTTATATTTAAGGGGTTTTGGTTTTTGCTTTTGTAATAATAAGCCGTAGCTTATTTTCCCTTTCCCAGCTTATTGGATAAGCTATTTTGGCCACTTTTATTTTTCTTAGGTTAATATTAGACATTAGGATTTTTCTGGGTCAAAAGTTGATTTTTCCTTTCTTTTATTTATTTTTTATCCTTTTTTATTTAGCCATATATTATTAAATGCATAAAAAATAGTAAAAAGTGATTTTAATTTTAGGAAAAATATTTTTTAGGCTTTAATTTATTTATTTGAGGTTTACATATCATAAAGTTTTCAAAAAGTCTTATTTTTAATTTTATTTTATTTTAGGGTTTTTTATAAAGTTTAAAATTTAATATAAAATTAATAAATAGGTTTCAGAGAATTTTAATTGCATTTTTATCTTAGTTAGAATACTTAGGATTTTTGGTAATTTTTAGAATTTATTTATAAACTTTTAATTTTTTAGAATATTTTAATATTATTTTATTAGTAAAAATTAAAAGATTTTTTTTTCTACTTTTTTCATTTTTCCTAGGTTATAGACATTAAATTAGGAACTTTTTCACTTTCCAATTAATTTTTAGGCTTTTCATTTATTTTCTAGAATTAATTTAAGATTTAATAGATTTTAATAGTTTTTATGAGTTTAAAAATAGTTTAATTTGGTTTTAAAATTTTTAAAAATAGTTTTTAGCTTAATTAGGTCATTTTTGAGGTTTACAAACTATTAAATCTTGTTTAGGGCTTTTTAATATTTAAAAGTGATTTTTAGGGCTTTAATTAGCATTAAAAAGTCATTATTAAATTAATTAAAAGGTTTTAGCAAGTTGGGATTTTTTGTAAACTCTTAGAATTTTATTGTGGATTTTTAGTAATTTTAGGAATTTTTAGGTTAAAATTTTAATTTTTGTGTTTTTTTTACGTTTCTACGTCTTAACTTTCTAGTAGTAGTTTTTGTTAAATTTTTATTTTTTCGTCTTCGTCATTTTCTCTTCTTGTTAATAATCAAAAACATTAATCAATCATTCATTACACAACGCACTAGCCTCCTCGAGAACGAACTCACTTTTCTTAAGGGTCATTTACACACGGTTTTCCTAAATCGTGCACGCTTGCCCTATATTATTGCCCTCTTTTCCTAAAGGGGTAATTTTACAACTATCATTTTTGGCGCCGCTGCCGGGGAGGCGTGTTGTGTTTTGGTTGAACAATTGTTGTTTTTTTATATTAGCCATAATTAGTAATTGTATTAGTAGCACTCTACTAATACGTATTATCGTTTTTCGTTTTTTGTGAATACTATTACTATATTGTATACGTAGAACAATAAATTCACAAGTACTCCAAATACGTGAGCAATCACAACCTTGACTTGGGAGGTCATTACCCAATCATTGTATTCGAATCTCAAACCAAAGAAAAAAGGCAAAAATAGATAATGACTTTCGTGAAGCTTAATCTTGATAATACAAACTATAAGGTGGGTATAAGGCGGTTGTATTTCACAACCTAAAGGAAAAAGGCTCTTAAGTGCTTCGCGCCGCCTCGTTTCCTCCGCTTGCTTGTGCGTATTTGATTTTGAAAGTGAATCGAGGGTTTTGCCGCCCAAAGTATTACTACATATCATATATATTTTATTAGTTTCTATTTGATTAAACCCTCTTGAACGATTTGGTGTTCCACCATCGTTCTAAAGTCATCGAAGGCGTTCACTCCACGTGATCATTTTCATTCCTTGAGGCCTTTTTAATCAAGAGATTTGATTGAGGAGGAGATTTGTGGACTATTGTCTACTTAATACATTCACCAATTTCCAAAAAGGTTAATACAATCAAAAACCACAAAAAAATTGAAAAACACAAAATACCAAAAAGAATCTTCTTTGCTCGTCTCTACGTTGTACGTGACGTTTATGCCCACTCGTAATCAAGCAAAACGTGCACGTAAACGCAAGAACAAAACTCCCACTCCAACTCATTCTAGTGAGGAGTCTCCTATTGACGAACCCATTGTACGAGAAGCACCTACCATGGTGAATCGAACTATGATGGAGTTACTTCAAGCACCCACCGAGGGTTATGGAGAAGCTATTGTGATTCCCGCAATCCTTGCGGAGAATTTTGAGGTCAAAACGGGTTTGTTGTCGATGATCCAAAACAAGAAATTCCGTGGTGATGAGAAGGACAATCCTCACAACCATATCCGCCAATTTAATCGTCTTACCGCCACGTGCAAATTCAAGGATGTCTCGAATGACTCGATTAAGATGATGCTTTTTCCGTATTCCTTAGCGGGGCCCGCTAAAATTTGGTTAGAGAAAGAGCCACCCAATTCTATATTGACGTGGAAGGATCTCGTTTCGAAATTTGTGAACCAATTTTTTCCGCCCTCTAAGACTACGCATTTGAAAAATGAGATTTCTAAATTTTCACAAGAATCAAATGAAAGTTTTTCTACGGCTTGGAATAGGTTTAAGGAGATGTTACATGAATGTCCTCATCACGGTTTTTCCGACTTGCACCAAATCGACACGTTTTACAATGGACTTAACGATCATGAAAGAGATTATTTAAATGCCGCCGCGGGTGGTAATTTTTTGTGTAAAACGGTTGACGAAGCTTTGGTCATAATTGAGAATAGGTCTAAGGTTTATAGCCCTCGTCACACACCGAGTGTTGCCAAAATGGGCTCGTCATCGTCTCGTTCTATCAATGCTTTACATGATGAGGCTAATGAGGAAAATCGGTTTTTCGATAGATTTTCGACCCTTATGTCCCATTGGAAGGCTCAAGAAGCTTCCAATTCCGCTTCGGTCAAAGCGGTTTCTAAGAGTTGTTTGTCTTGTGGTGGAGCTCATGATCTTTCCGAGTGCATTACCGCGGATGGTAACACTTCGAATGCTTTTGTAGCCACGGGAACTTATAACCAAATCAGACAAGGTTCTCGTTCAAATCAAGCTCCACCAAATCAAAATGCTAATAACTATCGCAACAACAACCAAGGTGGAAATTACCAAGGAAATCAAAGGAATTATAACAAAGGTAATTACCAAAGTGGAAATGGGCAAATTTCTAATCAAAACCAAAACCGTGATTTTCAAAACAATGCCCAAGGTTTTCAAAATGATCACACCAAAAATCTTCAAGGAGAGTTTTTGAATTATGCTAAGGCTAATGATGCTAAGTTTGACAATATGCAACGTCAGATGGTTAGCTTAAGATCCGAGTTGAAAAACGAGCTTAAAAACGAACTTGCTAATGAACTTAAAACTCATGCTAATAAAATGGAAGGAAATGTCACGCGTCTCCAACAAAATCAACAAAAAATGGAGCAAGGACAACATGAGATTAAGCAAGAATTGTTAAAAGCGGATGCTAGGCAGTCTATGTTTGAAGACCGTATGGCTAAAATGTTTGAAGCTATCATGTGTAAGCCCTCTTCTTCGGGTGGTCTTCCTAGTGATACCATCGTGAACCCGAAAGGAGAATTGAAGGTTGTTGCTACTCGTAGTGGTAAAACTTTCAAAGAACCCCTTTCTCGTCCAAGTACTTCTATGGAGAAGGAAAAAGAGAAAGAACCCGAGGTTGTGGTTGAAAAGGAGCACATTTCAAGCCCACGAAGTACCGCTCAAACCACACCTACGGTTGAACCCACACCAATCATGGAACCCGAGATTCCAAGGCCTATGCCTATGCCTACTTTGCCCCAACCCACACCACCTTTACCCTACCCTTCAAGACGAGACAAGGAAAAGGCACAAGAACGAAATAATTATCAATTTGAACTCTTTATGAAAATGTTTCGTGACTTGCATTTCAATATAAGTTTTGCCGACGCCTTAGTCATGATGCCTCGATTTGCCGCGAACTTCAAAAGTATGTTGAATAACAAAGAGAAATTGCAAAAATCGTCTAGTTGTTCTTCGGTTTTTCTAAGCCGCATACCTCAGAAAGTCGGTGATCCTGGAAAGTTTTTAATCCCATGTGCTATCCAAGACATGGAATAATGCTACGCCTTGGCCGATCTTGGTGCTAGTATTAATTTGATGCCTCTTGAGATTTTTAAAACGCTCAATCTTCCCAATCTCACTCCTTCAAGAATGTCAATCGAAATGGCCGATCATTCTACGATTCTAGCTTGTGGAGTTGCCGAGGACGTCTTCATGAAAGTTGGAAAGTTCTACTATCCTGTAGACTTTATTGTTGTTGATATTCCCATCGATCCTAAAGTTCCGTTAATTTTAGGTCGATCTTTTTTGGATACCTCGAGAGCACTTATCGATGTGCATGCAAGAAAAATCACTCTTCGTTTCAATGAGGAAGAACTCGTCTTTAATGCAACCCAAAACTCCACTCTTTCTCATGTGTATTCTATCACATCTTTGTACAATGTCAATCCCATCAAAAACATTTGCAAAAAGATTTCCAATAGAGTTTTAGGAGTTGTTGAGAAAAATGAAGTTCCGTCCCCTCCGCCGGTGGAGGTTAAGAGTGTTAAGCCTACGATTCCAATCTCGAGTGATTCTTCGGATGATGAATACGTTGATCCCGATGGGGAGGTTTTCTTTGTTGACAAACGTTTTGAAAACTTGCCACCACCTAAAGCAAAAAGATTTCAAAATGTGAGAATTTTTAGTGTGACTAACATTGCTTTAGATACACCAAATATTTTTGAAATAATCAAATCGGGTTTTCACAAGGAGAGTTTAAAAGATGAAAAAGGAAAAGATTTTGAATTTGATTTAAAATATTTTTCTACAATTCTAACTCCGTCATCACCGCGTGTATTGAGTACTACAAGCTCGTCTTCTCCTTTTGACGATGCTTTGTGTGGACTTAGTGTGGGGGAATCCCCTTATGTTCCCTCCCCTTTCTCCACCGAGGACGAGATATTTGATCCTGGAATTGCTTATAAAGGGAAATCTCGGTCTTCCACCGATGCAATAAATGGAAAATCTTTTCATTTGATTGGTGCAAGTCTACCTCGAGTAGCTTAATGTTTTGACTTACCCATTGTCCCACCCTTCTATTTCTTCTCTCCTATTTTCTTCTACCCCATTGGGGTTTGTGTTGGAGTGGCGTTGTTTCGTCTTTCATCCGAAAACGAGGACGCTATCTTTGACCCCGGTATACGTTTATCGGTTTTTTAAAGTACTCCACGTACTTTTGGGCCTTGTTTATCATGTAAGCCCCACCAAAAATTGACCATACCATGATTATCCCTAAATGATCACATTTATGGGGATTCGAGTCGAGCTTTTGACTCGGTTATCAAAAACAAGGTGCCTCGTGGGGGAGACCCATGCTTATCCATGTACATATTATTGCTTTCTAATTAGTTTAATGTGAGGGGATTTGTGCCCTTCCAACCTTTGTTCCGTGGTTGTTTGTGCATTGTGTTTTATAGATCATGATCTTCACGATTGGAGCCTCTTGTGTTCGTTTTATGGGAGCACTCGATCGTTTGCTTTGGAGGCCTTTCCCAATATCCATATGATATATCCTTTTATGTTCTAACCTTAGGTTTTTAGCACACTTCATAAACGGCTATTAATTTATTGGTTACACCCTTTCCATGCTAGATTAGGCATTCGACTACGTCTCTAGTATGGGGGTGTTTTCACCCCTAGACTCAAAACATTGAGGACAATGTTTAACTTTAGTATGGGGGGGTAAATAGATACTTGCCTTGCCAAACCTTCACGCTTTCCAAAGTTTATCGTTTTGTTATCGTTTTTGTTGGAAAATAAGGCTAAAAATGGCCAAATTTTAAAATTTTTCTCATATTTTATAAGTGTTTGAAGACACGAATGTAGATTTTCCGATGGCGAGAATAAGAGTAATTTTTTACTCGACCGTGCGTGTTGAGCACTTAGCTTTGATTCCTTAACTTCACATTAGGCTAAGTCTCTTAAATGGGGACGAGAAATGATAGAGTTAATTATAAGTTACTATGCTAAACGTAGAGTACTCGTATTCTTTCAAAAACTCATGTGTTCTCGTTGTTTGCTTATTCTCCCTTCGCTTGTAAATATTTTTTGCTTAATAAATATTGACTTAGCGGTTTAGTTTTGATTGTTGGGTTTCTAGTCTTTTCTAGTAGCTTCCGTGTAATTAAATTGGGAAGACATTAAGGTATCGCCAGCGTCACGGTTTTGAAGTATTGGCAACCCGAATAATCGAAAGCTTCACCCAATAATAAGATTTCAAGTGCTCACCTAAATCTAGCAAACAATTTGAAGCCCCACAAGGCCTAAAATCTATGCAAAATTGAAAGTGAATCAAGCCTTAATCTTCGAAGCTTTAAAGATCCAAAATTCGCTTTAGCGTGAGGATATACGTCTTTGGCTAATAAAACCACCGATGATGGCGGATAATAAAAGGCAAGGCAAGACCGAAGTCATAATAAAAGCTTCATGGCGAAGTTGAATAAAAGATGGAGGTAAACCAAAGATAATAAGGCCCTTCCGTTAGGGGGCGTATAAAAGTCTTGGTAATAAGTCTCATGTTCAAAACCGTTATAAAACCGTGTTTATCGATTCTTCTTGTCAAATTAATTTTTTAACATCGTTGTCTATTAGGAGGGGTTATTGATTTGATGGTCTTAGTTACACCGTTAGGACTCTATTTTTAGACCTAAATCTCTATCATCGCATAAGTCAACAATGTATCCTCGTGAAACATTAAGACATAATAAAATATAAGAGATACAACTTAGGAATAATGGGAGGATAAGTACGTGATTAGGGCATATGAGTAGTGTTATCATTACTAACTTATAATAACAATGATCTCGTTGCACGCTTGGCATGAAATTGAAGTGAAAATCGAGGACGACGAAATTATTTCTAACGAAGCATTCACGTGTTCTTATTCTATGAACCTAAACGTCCCATTTTGCGATGAAAATCATACATTATGTCTAAAACGCAAGTAGTAGTAATAGTCGTAGTGTAGCTAGTTATCATTTCAATAAAGTGAATAAAAATGAATTTTGGAGATGCTATGATACTTTATTCTAGCATTGCGTGAGGGCACGGCAATGGTTTAGTATGGGGGAGTGATGAGACTGCTTTTATACATGGTCTCATCATCCAAAACGGCTTAAAATGCATTAAATATCATAAAATATACCAAATATATGCTCGTGTTTGTTACTTGTGTATTTTCAGGTACGGATATTGAGGAATGGGCAAAAGATCACAAGAATCAATCAAAAACGAACACGGGAAACGAAGACGCACAATGAACCAAACCCAAGTTTGGAAAATTGCAAAAAGACCACTGAAGTTTGAAGAATTGGCAAAAATGGTCCCTCATCTTTGAAGAACTTGTCACAATTGACCCTCAAAATGTCAATTTTACAAGTATGGTCCTTGATGTTTGAAGATATTACAAGACCAGTCCCTGAAATTTGAAGAATGTGCATTAAAAACCCTTGGATAAAGTTTTGAAAGCTTTTGTGCCAAATTTGACAACTTGCCAAAGTTGTCAAGTGTAAAACAAACGTTGATAGCTTTTATTTAAAAAGTGGGAAGAACAAGAATGCTTGGGGACCTATCCTGCCAACTAACCAAACCCTTACATCCAGTCACATTGTGAAACCTCAGCAATACCCACCCATTTACCCACTACCCTACCCAAACCCGTAGCCCATTAACCCAACCCGGTTTTAATTTATTAATCCCAGTCAAACGATCAACCCCCCCCTATTTCCCACCATAACACGATTTTAAAAACAATTTAACCCAAAATGGATTAAATCCATTCTTAATCACCCCTAGAACCCTAACATCCCCCAGGTTTAATTAAATTCAAATCAAAGGGTTATTGATTAAAACCCTCCAGATCCCTAATTGCCTTTACTCTCACCTTATCCCACCTCACCAAACATCATCACATGACCTGTAGGACCCACCCCGTACCTCCCCTGCACAAGTCACTTTCCCCCAAACCCTATAACCCGACCAGTTTAACGTTTGGATGCGATTCCTTTGTCCCCAAGTTCAATCCAACGTCCAAGATCACATTTTCAAGCTGGCATTTCACATGGCAAGACTATTGACCAAGATCCAAGACTTTTCAAAGGGCATTTTCGGATTTCCATTGTATTAGGGTTTATCTTTTGATTATTTTATTATGTATTCTAGGACCTTCTATCAGCATGTATAAAATGAGACGCATGTGTCTCATTTAGCTTTGTTCCAGATTTTTAGCAACTTTTTGTAATTCCTTTTTTATAATATTAAAGTTGGTGTTTGTTTAGCAAAGTGATTCCTTTTACTTATTTTAAAAAGTTGGTATTAAAATTGGCTAAGAAATCTGAGTTCCACAAATTTATTGAAGTGATTTTGAGTTTTCCAAAATTAGCTTAGGATTTTCTGAAATATTGGAGATTTTTGGTAAAACTTTGGTTTCAAGGTTTGATATCAGGATTTGAGTTTGTCTTTGTTAAGTGTTACAAAGGAAAACGTTTTGAGAAAGATAAAAAAAAAAAGATTTTAAGAAAGAAAGAAAACAGATTGCATATATTGTTATTGTGTATTTTTTCTTTTAATCTTAGCAGGTATTGGAGCTTTGTTGATCAAGGGTTCTGCTCAAACCCGAGTTTGAGGGAGGTGACAAAGCTGTCACAAAAGGACCTGGATGTAGGTCCCTTTTGGTAAAAAAATCCCTTATTTTCATTTTCACTTTTCCATTTTCAGATTTTAAGTGGTTAGAGTGATCTTGCTTGAAATTTGCTAAGTTGTTGTTTAAGCTGTTAGAATTAGCTCATTTGTGTTTGTTGTGCATGTTAGAGTAACTAGAAATCAGTTTGGTGTTGACTGGAAAAGTTTTACTTTGAAAAATTTCATGTTTAAAATTTAAAGGGGTGTTTGGATCAGGATTTTAGGAGGGTTTAATTGAGTTAATCTTGGCTTGAATCTGCTTAGAAATTCTCCCTAGGTTAGTGTTAGATGATTAGAGTGTTTGGTTTTCAGATTAGTGTTGATTTAAACAAAAGTGCATGAGAAAAAGTTGAAAAGGAAGCTTAAAAGCATTCACTGCCTTGTTCTTGCTTGTTTTGTGAAAATTGAGCACCAAGATTTGATAATCTGTTAGACTATAAGAAGTTATATGACTTGAGTTTGGTTTTATGCTAGTTTGATTGATTGTGTGCAAAATATAAGCCATTGAATCTCATAAGTGTGCAAGTAATCAAGTAAAAAAGGCCACAAGACCCATAAAACCATATCAGCAACTCAAGTGTGTATTTTCTTGCTTGTTTGTGTGAATCTGTGCTAAGTGCTTGTGTTTTTTTTGTGTTCACTTGACTCCCTACACTCCAATTGAGTGTAGGGGTGCCTTTGTCTATCAACAAACACCCACAGAATCATCAAAAGTCCAAGTCCTCTTGGACAATTGCATATGTGAAGAAATCAAAAATTTGCTTGTGTTCTTAAAGGAAAAATGGGCACGAATTTTGATCCTTAAGGCTTAATCTTGTGTAAAGTTTGGATTTGTTTTGTGTTTTGAGTAAAAGAAGTGTAACAGGGTTGGTTTGTAAAGTTTATAATTTTAAAAAAGAAAAAAAAAATATAAAAAGCAAAAAAGGTTTCGCCAGCCTCGAACCCTCGCCATCACGCTCACAACACACACCTCTTACCGTTGCCCTAGGGACTTTGACTGGTAAGAGTGTGTGTTGTTTTATATTTAAGGGGTTTTGGTTTTTGCTTTTGTAATAATAAGCCGTAGCTTATTTTCCCTTTCCCAGCTTATTGGATAAGCTATTTTGGCCACTTTTATTTTTCTTAGGTTAATATTAGACATTAGGATTTTTCTGGGTCAAAAGTTGATTTTTCCTTTCTTTTATTTATTTTTTATCCTTTTTTATTTAGCCGTATATTATTAAATGCATAAAAAATAGTAAAAAGTGATTTTAATTTTAGGAAAAATAGTTTTAGGCTTTAATTTATTTATTTGAGGTTTACATATCATAAAGTTTTCAAAAAGTCTTATTTTTAATTTTATTTTATTTTAGGGTTTTTTATAAACTCTAAAATTTAATATAAAATTAATAAATAGGTTTCAGAGAATTTTAATTGCATTTTTATCTTAGTTAGAATATTTAGGATTTTTGGTCATTTTTTAGAATTTATTTATAAACTTTTAATTTTTTAGAATATTTTAATATTATTTTATTAGTAAAAATTAAAAGTTTGTTTTTTCTACTTTTTTCATTTTTCCTAGGTTATAGACATTAAATTAGGAACTTTGTCACTTTCCAATTAATTTTTAGGCTTTTCATTTATTTTCTAGAATTAATTTAAGATTTAATAGATTTTAATAGTTTTTAGGAGTTTAAAACTAGTTTAATTTGGTTTTAAAATTTTTAAAAATAGTTTTTAGCTTAATTAGGTCATTTTTGAGGTTTACAAACTATTAAATTTTGTTTAGGGCTTTTTAATATTTAAAAGTGATTTTTAGGGCTTTAATTAGCATTAAAAAGTCATTATTAAATTAATTAAAAGGTTTTAGCAAGTTGGGATTTTTTGTAAACTCTTAGAATTTTATTGTGGATTTTTAGTAATTTTTAGGAATTTTTAGGTTAAAATTTTAATTTTTGTGTTTTTTTTACGTTTCTACGTCTTAACTTTCTAGTAGTAGTTTTTGTTAAATTTTTATTTTTTCGTCTTCGTCATTTTCTCTTCTTGTTAATAATCAAAAACATTAATCAATCATTCATTACACAACGCACTAGCCTCCTCGAGAACGAACTCACTTTTCTTAAGGGTCATTTACACACGGTTTTCCTAAATCGTGCACGCTTGCCCTATATTATTGCCCTCTTTACCTAAAGGGGTAATTTTACAACTATCAAAGAGGAAGAAGCGGAAAAAGAAGTTGAGGAGGAGATTGAAGAAGCAACAGCTCAGCCTGTCGCCAGGCGTACCCGTAAAAGGAACAAACGAGTAAGGAGAGCTGCCCTAGCCGAGATTGGCGAACACAACGCCCCCCCCCCCAAGAAGCTTCGAGAAGACCACCCCTTATACCAATCTGTTGGGAGCACCACCCAGGCTTCCGAGACGATCCGGGCCGCACATGTCGATCCAGTCACTCAGATTGCCCCAACCACATCAGAATTAGCAAGAAATAACATGTAAGACTCCATCCTGACACGTAAGAACGACAAAATCCCTTTAAGCAATACTTAATACGTGTCTAAATGCTTGTTTCACAGGGATGAACAAACTGGTGCCGCGCCTCCTCCTGACACCCAAATGGAGAAGGGAAAAGAAAAAGAAGTGGGGGGAAACCCCATGCCTAATACGGCCGACACGAAATCTGGCCCCGTTTTTAAGAAGGTACCCCCACAGCCTCGCAAGACCTCCCGACGTCCGGCCCCCCTCAATCGTTCAACCCTATCTGGAATATCACCACCGCATCACGAATGAGGGACGCCGAGGAATGTCGGGAGTACCTCAACAACTGCATACCACCAGGCTTAGTGCGAGAAGTGAATTCGCTCAGCCATGCGGACCTGGCGGACGAGTACAACGGTGCTTTGGTACATCAAATGGCAATGGGCACCTCGACGAGAGTAAGATTTGAAGCCGCACTTGGGCATGTGGAGTCTCTTAAGAGGAAGGTCGGACGGAGGGAGAGAATGATCGTGGACAATGAAGTCAAATTGCAGCCCTCCAGTCCCAACTTGCTAGTGCTGAGGCGACCATAAAAAAGCAATCGGCCCGTGCGAATGAGTATGACCAACAAGTGGATGATCTCGAGTCAAAACTAGATGCCACGACAACCAAGGTACATATCCGTGCCGCACCACCCTTTATTCTAAACGAAATATAATCTAACAATTAACCTCATCTAGGTAACCACAGCGGAGGCATCTGCCAAGTCTTCCTCCAGCCAGGTATCCGTGCTCACCAAGAAACTGGAAGACGCGCAAATGACAATCCAGAGCATGGAGAAAGTACAAGAGGAGCTTGCTGATGAGAGGGCTATCACCAAGGAGCTGAAAGAGGCGTTTGCCCAAAAAGTTGTGATGATAGATGCCCTCACTACCGAGCGCGATGACGTGCTATGCCCTCAACTACTAGCGGCCATTGCCGGCCGCAGGTGGATGGTAGGGCATGGAGCACGCTTGGCCGTCGCCAAGGTACTAGAGGCCCCCGAATTTGTGCAACAGTTTGCAAGCCTTGTGTCCGTTGGTATTGACCACGGTCGTCATGAGGGAATGGTCCAGGCCGTAGAGCTTATCAAGAAAAGGGAGAACTTCACCAGACATGCTTTCTTTAACCCTGAAGCGGCTAACAAGATGGCTGCTTCTATGGCCGCAATGCGAGACCTGCATTATCCATTCTTGGCTGAGCTGGAGGCCACCAAAGATGCATCGAACATGGAAATCATGGAAAAGCTAAGTCTCAATGCGTTCTCCCAAGATGAGGGTCATTCCCGTGCTTCCTTCACTCCATCCCCCAGCCACCTGACGCTCCCTATCTACGAGGATGTAACCAGGATCGTGCTCGATGAAGAACCCTTAGGTGGGGTGCTGGAGAGGAATGCGACTCAAGCCCGGAAGCGGAAGGAACATAGTGAGTGGTTGTCATGCTTGGTCGAGGAACAAATGGAGATAGGTAAGTTTCTCCCCCCCATGTAGGGTGCCCCTACTTTATTATCCATGTCAGACAACTCTGGTTTGTAACCGCTGAATATTTGTAGTTTTTATTCGTCCGTGCATGTACACGGCTAAGACATGTGTATTTTGTATGTAAGTCCGTGATGACCACGGCCTATTTTTGTTATTTATTTTGAAACTTGTGTACCTTTATTGTGTTGAATATTGTATACCAATACTGCATGACAGGTCACGTCTTACACACAAAAAAGAAAAATACATACAAGCCTATAATTTACTAGACATGCGACGTGCGTCTTTACTATGCGGAGCACTGCGTGAGTACGGCATACGAAACTTACCACAACGTTTGTGAGTAAGGTGTCTAGTAAGGATACATGATCCGTGCGGCTGGGGTTGCATCCCTCTTACGCGGCAAGTTGAATTAGTAGGTTCACTTAATCCTCTTACCCCGCCTGGAGGCGTATAGTACATGTACAGTAAAATGAATGCATACAAATGAAACATGGCATATTATAATAACAATTAAAAAATTCATATGACTAACAAAAAATCTAAAAAATGATTTGCACGAAACAAGCCGTGGAGCTAGCTAGGCGCCACGACATTTTATTAGAACGTTTACATGTTTTGTTTGAACCATAATGACAAGTTCTAGAAAACAAGAAAGGAAACTAAACAAGACATAAGAAAAACAGATAAACCGCATGGTTCTTCATTAAAGCCACATATAGCGAAGTACCCATGCGGAAGCCGTAGCTTTTAAAGATAGCACCTTTTGAGATTGGAGATGTTCCATGTGCGCTCTAGGTCGCGGCCATCCATGTCACGTAACTTGTACGCGCCTCGTCCCAAGGCCTCCGTGACTTCATACGGTCCTTCCCACTTAGGGCCCAACTTTCCTGTATTCTCCGCTCGACTTGCTTTGTTAGCACGATAGACATAATCGCCCGGTCGAAAAGAAACACCTTTGACCTTGGCGTCATAATAAGCCTTCATTTTAGCCTTGGACTTAGCCTCATTGATGGTTGCTATCTCCCTTTTTTCTTCCAACAGATCCAGGTTGATTCGCAGCTGCTCGTCGTTTGTGACGACATTAACCTCCGCCGTGCGGATGGTAGGCATTCCTATTTCTGCTGGTATAACAGCTTCAGTGTCGTAGGCTAATGCAAATGGAGTATCTCCGTTGGCAGTTTTGATCATGGTCCTATGTGCCCATAGGACATGTGGTAACTCATCGACCCGTTTGGCACTTCGTTCATCCAAACGCGCCTTGATACCATTTCCCAAGCTTCTATTTGCTCGTTCCACGAGGCCATTTGTCTGCAGATGCTTAACAGATGCGAAGCACCGCTTGATGTTCAATGATGCACACCAGTCTTTGAATGGATTGTCCGTGAACTGTTTACCGTTATCTGAGATGATTTCTCCTGGTAGGCCAAAACGGCACACAATATGTTCCCAAACAAACTTTTTAACTTGTTTGCCTGTGATAGATTTGACTGCCTTGGCCTCTATCCATCGTGTGAAGTAGTCCATCGCGACAATCAAGAATTTAACTCCCCCCGCAGCTACAAGAAATGGTCCTGCAATGTCGATTCCCCACTTATAGAATGGCCATGGGGACGTGATAGGTGTAAGCTCCTGCTGCGGGTGCCGCGACACTGGCCTATGCACTTGGCAATCACTACACTTGCGAATAATGTCGCGCGCGTCTCTGTGCATGGTAGGCCAATAATATCCTGTCCGTAAGGCTCTAGCTACCACGGATCGTGGACATGCATGCATGCCGCACAACCCTTCATGTATGTCACTGCTTACGTAAGCGACCTGACGTGGTCCAACACACCGCAGCCACGGCTGCAAGAAAGAGCGCTTGTAAAGGATGCCTTCTCGAAGTTCGAAGTGTTGCGACTTCCTCCTGATGCGCCGTGCTGCTTTTTCCTCGTCTGGAAGGGTCTCCCTAGTCAAATAGTTGATAATCGGGGTCATCCATGTAGGTCCATCCTCCTCAACTATAGTAGCGACCTCCCCTTCCGTTATAGATTTCTCCTTGAGTATTTCCACCAAGACTTGTTTAGACAAGTGAGCGAAGCTTGTGGATGCGATCTTGCTAAGAGCCTCCGCCTTCTTGTTCTCGCCTCTTGGCACCTATTTGATGGAAAACTTACTGAAAGCCGCGATTAGTGACTTGACTTTTTCCAAGTACCTGACCATGTTGTCCTCCTTAGCCACATATCCACCTAGAATATGGTTCGCGACAAGCCGTGAGTCCACGTAGGCCTCAAGGTTGCGGACTCCCATTCTAGCGGTGATTTTTAAACCCGCAATTAATGCTTCATATTCCGCTTCGTTGTTGGTGGCAGTGAACTCAAAACGGAGGGCGTACGTGAATTTCATTCCTTCCGGATTTGTGAGGATGAGACCAGCTCCGGACCCATCCGTACACGAAGATCCGTCCGTGAATAACACCCATGGTTTTGTTGGAGCCTCGTCTTGTTTAACGATTGGCCCTTCCTCATCCGGCTTCTCAATCAGGAAATCTGCCAAGATCTAGCCTTTCACAGCCGTCCTTGGCCTATAATATATATTGTGCTCCCCCAATAAGATGCTCCATTTTTGTAGCCTCCCTGCCACATCCGGTCTAGAAATGACCTGCTTGATTGGCTGGTCCGTAATAACTACAATTGGCTGCGCCTGAAAGTACCGGCGCAACCGCTTTGTAGCAAACACTAGTGCTAACACCAATTTTTCCATAGAGGAGTAATTCAGCTCCGGCCCTTATAATGTTCTACTTATAAAGTAGACCGGAGTTTGCACTGTATCTCTATCTGTCATGAGTACCGCGCTTATTGCGCCATGAGTGGCTGAGAGGTACATAATGAGTTCCTCCTTTGGCCGGGGAGCTACTAGCATAGGGAGAGATGCAAGATGTTGCTTGAGTTGGCCAAAAGCTTCCTCGGCTTCCTTCGTCCACCGAAAGTCTCCCTTCCTAATGCACTTCTTGAGTGTCTTAAATAGGGGTAATGATTTCTCTGTGGATTTGGATAGGAACCTATTCAGCCCGGCTAGTTTCCCATTTAAGGATTGCACCTCCTTCCGCGTCTGAGGGGATAGGAGCTGTATCACTGCATCCGTTTTCTATGGGCAAGGTTTGATGCCATTTGGATCGATCAAATATCCAAGGAACATTCCCTCCGTTGCCCCCAAACGTGCATTTCTTTGGGTTTAGCTTCATGTTAATCCTCCTCAGTGTGTGGAATGTCTCTTGGACATCCCGGAGAAGTGCATCCTCCGTATGACTTTTTATAACCAGGTCATCCACATAGACTTCCAAGTTGCGGCCTATATGTGATTCAAAAGCTTTGTCCACCAGCCGCTGGTATGTAGCACCGGCGTTCTTTAGTCCAAACGGCATTTTCGTATAGCAATATATGCCCTGGCTTATATGGAACACCGTTTTTTCTGCATCTTCCTCCGCCATCTGGATCTGGTGATATCCTTTATATGCGTCTAAGAAGCATTTAAAAGGATATCCACATAGGGATTCCACCTTCCAGTCTATTTCCGGTAACGGGTAACAATCCTGTGGACAGGCTTTGTTCAGATCCGTAAAATCCACACACATGCGCCAACTTCCGTCATGTTTTTTGACCATGACCGGATTGGATAACCACTCGTGGTAGTATACCTCGCGCATGATACCTGCGTCCACTAGTTTCCGTACTTCCTCCAATATCACTTGGCTGCGCTCAGGCGCCTGGCCGCGCTTCTTTTGCTTGACGGGTTGGTACCCTTGGCAGATCTAGATTTTATGCTCTGCTATCGCACGTGGCACGCCTGTCATATGCTTTGGCTCCCATGCGAATATATCTAAGTTTGCACTTAAAAGAGAGCACATGGCCCTTTTGCCGCTATCCGAGAGCGCCCCTCCTATGGATATCTCCTGTTCCGGGTAGTCAGGATGAATGCTACCTTCCAATTGGGAGGCGGTGATCCATCCTTGGGTAGAACCGGTGGAGCCGGTATTGTCACGGTATGACACTCGGATGCTGGTATGATTGTGTTGTAAATGGTGACGATTCCTCCATCAACAGGGAATTTGATCATTCCGTGTGCCGTGGAGGGTACCGCCCGTATAGCCAGAATACCTGGTCTACCTATGATCCCATTGTACGGAGAATGTGAGTGTATCACCATGAAGTTCATCCACACCGTAGTGGAGTGTTCCTCGTTCCCAATGGTTACAAGCAGACGCAATTGCCCTATCGGCCAAATAATATCTCCACTAAAGCCCGTGAGCGGCGCCGTGGCCGGTACTAATTGGCTTCTGATTTCTGGGCGTAACCGCACAAAACAGTGTTCATACAGTACCTCTGCTGACGACCCTCCATCCACATACATGCGACGGACATTGTGTGTACCAATGCTGATCTCAATAGTGAGAGGAGCATCAATCACATCACTTGCTGTGATGGGAGGGAATGAGATTTCCCTGCCGCGTGAAAATTTTTGGTCAACTTTCTGCCTCGTGCGGTGTTGTCTGGATTGGATCATGTATATAGTCGAAGGTTTGTCCTTTTGGGGATCCTTCTTATCATACTTTTTGTTGTCTTTTCCATCCTTCCAATCCTTAACTAAGTGCTTGAGTTTACCTGATTTGATCAGTGACTCAATGTGCTTCTTGAGCTGGATACACTCCTCCGTACCATGGCCCTTGTCATTATGGAACTCGCAGAAGCGATTGTTGATCCTAAACTTAGATCGATTAAGCTTTGTGTATACGAGATTAGATCAAGTTATACACGTAGAGAAACTTTTGATATGTATGAAGTAATCTAAGTGTTATGCGGAATTTAACACTTAGAACAAAGAATAAAACAAAGTAAACCAAACTTTCACTGTGATTAATAATATCAATGAATGATTACAATGAAAGTGTTATGAGATATGTAGAAGAGGTGTAGAAAAGGATGTATGTGAGATGTATATTATGTCTAACCCTAAGGCCTCCTTTTATAGGTTTAAGGAGCCTTGTACAAAAAGCTAAGATCATCTATTTTAGGAAGAGACATAAGATAAACATACTAAAATAACTTATTGACTAAATCTTTTTAAACATTAAGAATATATTCTGAATTCTTATCTTCATACTTTGTCCACCAGCTTGAAGAATTCATCATTGGCAATTTTAGTCCTTGTCTTTGTCTTTAAGATTCTTCTTGTCAACGCCTTGATAATTCTTATCAACGTCTCATCTGTCAGCGCCCCGTTTACTCTTGTCAGCGTCCAAGTTCCTCTTGTCAGCGTCTAGGGACTTGGTGAATTTTATTCCCAACAATCCTCCCCTAAACTTGATATCTACTCTAGTAATCAAGTTTTTGAATAAAATAAAACATACAGAGAGGATTCTTACAAACATACTTATTCCTGAATTTGAGTAATAATAAATCTCGAAAAGTCAATCACTCAAATCACTTGTATAGTCAGCCTTCACTTGGTCTTAATCATCTTCAGCACCTGTAGAGTCTTTGGAGCTTTCTTTATTACTTTTGTCACTCAAATTCAATTGCTCCTCCCCTTTTTAAGACTCCTCTCCAAGATCAATATACAAGGACGGAATCAAGAACATCCTCCTTGTATCAGCTTCCAAAATAACAATCCTTGACAATTTATACCATTTCTGTATTATGCTTTTACAAGCTAATACAGATTTTCGTCAATTCCATTAATGTCAAAGGTTTCATACTGTCCTCATCCACATTCGGGAAATTAATCCTCAATGTTGATTCATAGGACATGGGGATGGACTTACTGATGATAAGACTGACTTGACTTGCATTAAAGCTAGTGCCAATAGTCTCAGCCATCTCCATAACACTATACACCCTTGTGAAAGTGATCTCTGCTGCTACTAGATGTCAATCACTAGGAAAAACATCTCAATGATCATTAGGCTTCCAGATATCCAAAAATTTGAAAAATGAAAGGGTGATGAAACATTTTGGGTCTATAAATCAGTTTAAAAATGACATCAGCTAAGATGGCATAGCATAAAATATACTTGAGAATGCATAAAACCTTAGTTAAAACACAAACAAAGGTAATAATCCTAAGGAAATTAACTAGTCTCTAATAAGCAAGAGTGACAAACACTGTTCATGCATACACTCATACAAAAGCATGATAGACACACATGAACTCTAGAGTCCTTTGTTCATAAATGCCCCAAAGAGAAAGTTAACTCATATAAAACCTTTGCAACTCCCCAAGTAACCCAAAAATATATCTACCCCAAGTCACCCATACGACCACACCCAATTCTAGGTCAAAAGTCTTGGCAGCATGCACAGTATATCAACTTTGCATGCTACAGTGCCTCACGAATTAGAAAACTAAATCGTACTCACCAGTGGACACAATCTAGAATCATGCAAGAGTGCTCTAAGAGTACCCAAAAACCTATAGGTTTACCTCCCCTTAACAGAAGCATACAAATCATTATATGTGAAGAAACAAAATTTTATCTCAAGATAGGAATGTAAACACTCCAACCATCATAAATAAAAGTTTGCAATTCTGTATCCATCCATATGTAGCTCCACTTTCCTGCATAGTTAGACAAAAACCACAAAAACACACACCAACAGAGACTACCCTATCCCATGATAATGGGTAGAGATAACATGTCAGTGGATAAAAATAATATCAGTGGAAAGATCAACAATGCATGTTCTTTGAGCATCCACTATCCCAATATCCTTGATCATTAACCTGCTTTTGGATAGGCTGCTCAAAAAGAAAACAAATTAGTTTCCTTTGGAGATCCAAGCCTTGTCAGACTTGGATCTGTCTAGTTGTTCAACTAGAGTGGTCTTATTCTTTACCATAAATGCCTGTTCATCCCTTTGTGACCTAAGCACCCAATTTGTTCCAATGAGACTAGTAATGACCTTCTCAAGATATTTAAATCTATTGCAAGTCATAGAAATACCATTAAAATTAGAGTTTTGCTCTTGTTTAGGTTTCCATGTTAAGTGGGATGATGCTTTAGACCCTTGACCCTTACTAACCAAGTATCTTTGTTTATATGGTCTAAAATAAGGTCTCATACCAAATTTGGAGCTGTCAGCGCTGCATTTGTTCCTGTCAGCGTTGAACTTGTTCCTGTCAGCGCTGAATTTGTTCTTGACAGCGCTGAATTTGTTCCTATCAGCGCCCAAATTAGGGTTTGCTACAGGAACATACTGTCTGTTTGACCAAGTGTTGGTCTTTTGAAAGGGCCTTTGTCCATGTGTATTAGCTGCCTTAGAGAAGAAAGGAGCTGGTCTAGTAGCTTGTGGTCTATTGTGGACAAAAGATCTATGGTTGACATTAGATGACCTATTGTCAGCGAATGAGTTGTATCCACTGACGCAATTATAGGCCAAATGAGAAAAGCTCCCACATGTATAACAAGCCTTTTTAGACACAAACTTAGGCTTAGACTGGTAAAACCCTGTCCCATTAACACTTGCTTGGCTTTGGGGTGACCTAGGTTTCCTATACATCTCTGCATACTTGACACTAGGTTTCTTAACAGTGTGTGAGCCAAGGTCAATAGTCTTGCCAGTGGTTGGGTTTGTTATCTTGATAGGGGTAGGTTCTTGCGTTGTGATAGGGGTAGGGTCATTTGGACTTTCACACAACAAACCTCCCTTAACAAACAAAGTATGGTTGGCCTTCTTCCACTCTTCTAAATCTGTTAGTTTCTGCTTGTACTCCTCTACTAGGGTAAGAACTCTAGGTGGAGGAATAAATTCCTCTTCTTGGAGTTCTGGAATACCAGTCCAAGACAAGTCCTTTCTTTGGACACCATAAAAGTCCCCAGCAGGTGGTGGAGTAGCAGTATAATCTTTCAACCCAATCCCAGACATATCCTTAGAATCCCTTTGTTTACCTACACACTCTCCTAGGGTTTGTGTGGCCTTATCAAATCTCTGAATTTTAAGACTCACATTATCTTTATTCTTGTTAGCCTCATCTAACTTAGCTATTAAATCAAGATTGACCCTATTCGTGATATCTATGATATCCTTACTTTGATTTAACTCATGTTTTAAGATATTTATTTTATCTTTTAAATCAAATTCCATTTTCCTATACTCAGAAACTGTCTTTTCAGTTTCAGTGAGAGCAATTTGATAGTTAGACAACTTGCATCTTTCAATGCTCATATCATCTAACAATTTTGCAATCTCTTTATTAAGTTTCTCAGTATTTAAACGACAAGAAGAGTTATCACATACCTCATTATAAGAACATGAAGAAGAATTGGAACTTGAAGTAGACGTGGCCTTAACTGAAAACATCATCAGATTCTTCTTCACCTTCTTCCTTAGCCTGGTTCACCTCACGATATTGGATCTCGTTCTTCAAATCAAAGTTCCTCAACCTGGCTCTGATACCACTTGTTGATCCCAAACTTAGATCGATTAAGCTTTGTGTATACGAGATTAGATCAAGTTATACACGTAGAGAAACTTTTGATATGTATGAAGTAATCTAAGTGTTATGCGGAATTTAACACTTAGAACAAAGAATAAAACAAAGTAAACCAAACTTTCACTGTGATTAATAATATCAATGAATGATTACAATGAAAGTGTTATGAGATATGTAGAAGAGGTGTAGAAAAGGATGTATGTGAGATGTATATTATGTCTAACCCTAAGGCCTCCTTTTATAGGTTTAAGGAGCCTTGTACAAAAAGCTAAGATCATCTATTTTAGGAAGAGACATAAGATAAACATACTAAAATAACTTATTGACTAAATCTTTTTAAACATTAAGAATATATTCTGAATTCTTATCTTCATACTTTGTCCACCAGCTTGAAGAATTCATCATTGGCAATTTTAGTCCTTGTCTTTGTCTTTAAGATTCTTCTTGTCAACGCCTTGATAATTCTTATCAACGTCTCATCTGTCAGCGCCCCGTTTACTCTTGTCAGCGTCCAAGTTCCTCTTGTCAGCGTCTAGGGACTTGGTGAATTTTATTCCCAACAATTGATGAGTCCTATTGATCGTTGGGCTCAATGGTTATGAACCATTATATCTAGGTTGATCATCGTTCATATGATAACATAGCGGAAAAGAACAATGATCATAACAAGGTGTTTAGGCACATAAGACACGAATTAAAACAATTGGGATGTTCATTATATTAATAACAAACATCCACTAGACGTGTATACATTGAATCCCACGTCTAGTGCGACACACACTTTAGGTTTACATTGTGAATGAATGATATTATATTATAAAACCTACGGTCTATGTTTTCTTTATATACTAGAAAACATAGCTTACAAAGAAAGCTAAAGTAATAAAAAGACTCCAACGGCTTGTTGTTTGTAACTTTGGCAAAAGTAGTCCTTGTCTTCTTATTTTGTTGTGTTTTGACTTATCAACTCAATAATTCGACCCAACAATCTTCCCCTAGTTGATGATGTCAAAACACATCTCTTAAGCATGAATCCTTTGTATGTAGTACATGATCTCCAAGAAGCTTCCCCTTAAGTATAGCACATATTCTTCCCCTTTTTGACACATCAATAGGGAATATGTGAAAGTATGCAATCTTGAAGATTCTCCAAAAGTAGCTCTATGTAATGATCCTGAAGAAAAATAAATACAGTATTCTTGATGTAGAAGTAAAATAACCCAAACTTATGTTCCATGTCTTGTTTATCCATGTGATGAAGAACTTATACCAGATAGAGAAAGAATATAAGTAGACCTCGATCCCTTGTCAATATTCTCATCCTTTGTGAGACACTGAGCACGATAATGTAACTCCTTCAAGTGTTTATGACAAGTCTTCGTCACCATCCATGTAAGCACGAACAAGTTACCTTTAAAGTCAGTGGCTGAGGTCCACGACTCTAAGATATGATAGAACACAAACTTGCGCAAATCTTCTTCAATCATCAATCTTACCATAAGAATTCTTCCCCTTAAGCTAACACTTCTTCATGACGATTTTAATGGAATCACATCTTCATACCATATGTAAAAGCCAGTTATGGATAACTCTTACATAGTTTAAAATATCCATCAAATCCCACAAATAATTGCTAACTCGCTTTAAAATCATTAATCCATTTAAAAATATCCGAGCCATAAATATCAACATGATATTCTATATTAAAACGGAGATTCCATGTACCTTTGTGTGTATAATTCTCCTTTTTGTGTGCTTAAAACGTACCCATTTTTCTCAAACAGCAGCAATCAGTGTGTTGTCCAATATCCTTTTCTGCCCAATAACTTTGGCAGATGTATTGTCCAATATCGGACAATACTGTCAACCTATCAGCGTTGACTTATTCTGTCAGCGTCAAAATTAAGCCTGTCAGCGCCTAAATTAAGCCTGTCAGCGCCTAAATAACAAACATCAGCGCCAACTTTAAACCTTGTCAGCGTCTTGTCCCAAACACTGACGTCATCAGCGTCTAAATAACTCCCATCAGCGGCTAATTGATCTAGGGTTTTATAAACCCTAAATCATTATTTCATGTGAAAATCCATAAACTGCAGTGAACTTCGACAGCGAATAACTTCTTCATAAATGCTCAGATCGAAGATCCCTTCGGTCAGATCCTAGACATAAGTGTCAAGAACCTACAGATCAAATTTCACGACGATCCAACGGTTAACGAAGGAGAAATCGCGTTTTTACTATTACTGTTCACAGAAAACAGCATATGACCCCTGCTGACTTCGACGCTTAATAACTTTTTCTTAGGGATAGATCTCGACAATCCCTCCGGTGGATATCTAGATATATGTATGTAGAACACACATATAAAATTTCGTGGCGATCCAACGGTTCAATAAAAAGTTATGCCCTTCTGAATGCTGCTGCGCACACAAAAACGTCCAGAAAAACCCTAGACGGATTTTTCTTTTCTTCTCGATATACGAACACCTCGTCGGACCTAGATATCAAGAGCCTTAGGCTCTGATACCAATTGATGAGTCCTATTGATCGTTGGGCTCAATGGTTATGAACCATTATATCTAGGTTGATCATCGTTCATATGATAACATAGCGGAAAAGAACAATGATCATAACAAGGTGTTTAGGCACATAAGACACGAATTAAAACAATTGGGATGTTCATTATATTAATAACAAACATCCACTAGACGTGTATACATTGAATCCCACGTCTAGTGCGACACACACTTTAGGTTTACATTGTGAATGAATGATATTATATTATAAAACCTACGGTCTATGTTTTCTTTATATACTAGAAAACATAGCTTACAAAGAAAGCTAAAGTAATAAAAAGACTCCAACGGCTTGTTGTTTGTAACTTTGGCAAAAGTAGTCCTTGTCTTCTTATTTTGTTGTGTTTTGACTTA
Source organism: Glebionis coronaria (assembly GCA_025667525.1). Classification (NCBI taxonomy): domain Eukaryota; kingdom Viridiplantae; phylum Streptophyta; class Magnoliopsida; order Asterales; family Asteraceae; genus Glebionis; species Glebionis coronaria. The sequence continues at coordinate 392,936,672 of CM046876.1, read as the reverse complement.
TCAACTCAATAATTCGACCCAACAGCGATTTCCTTGCCGACGGTCCGGCGGAGTTGTCATTGGGGGAGGCCTTGGAAAGTTTGCCCCTTTCGTCAACAAGATCTCCCGGTAGGACATCTTTAGGGGGGTAAAATTATCGTCCGGCCGCCCTCCTTTGTTCTGGCTCTTGTAGTCTGAGCCTTTGCTATTGTTCTGATTGCCTTGACCACCCGACAGTCTCCGAGATTGGTCGTTTGATCGGTACCCATTTCCTCTGGATGGGTAAGCCGCGGCGACAACTGTTTCCCCTTCTATGAAATTTCTGACCCTTTCCATGAGGTCATCATATCTCTCTGGACGCTTGTCATTGAGGCGCCTGATCAATTCCCTGTCTGTTATGGCGTGCATGTAGTCAGAGATCTTCAGGAGCTCCGGCATTGTTTTTGTGCGCGTACACTCATCATTGAAGCGTTCAGTAAAGGCTTCTGTGGACTCCCCCGGCCGTTGCTTGACAGTTGCCAATGAGACCGGATCCCTATTATACTTCTTCCCCTGAGTATAATTGTTCTTGAACGCAGTGCGTAGTTCCGTGAAACTATCAATGCTCTGTGGAGGGAGTCCCTCAAACCAGTCACGGGCATTTCCGATCAGAGTTGAATTGAACATTTGGCACCATATAGGCATGGGCCATCGCTCAATTTTAGCCTGCGTATCAAATATTTTAAGGTGATCATCCGGATCACCAGTTCCATCATAGGTCTTGACACACGCCGGCATGCGGCGTTTGGTGTCTTCGGAATAGTTCCGTAATGCGAGAGTGAATGGGTCTTCCCTGGGATCCGCCCATGGCCGGGTGAGCCTAGGGTCATCCCACGGTTCACACCACGGGCGGGAAAGATCCTCCGCTTCTGTATCTCGATAATAAGGGCCACCATAATACTCATCATTATTTGGTGGTGGTGGAGGGGTACGCCTAGGTCGGCGACGCTTAGGCGGATGGTCATCTGAGTCCTCCCCTGACGGGTCTGGAGAAGGCGGTGGTGCCCCATCCTTTGGGTAGGGACCACTTTTTTGGGATGAACCAGGAGCCTTTTTCCCAGTGTTCATCCTGTCCCACACGCTCGTGCTGCGAGCGGTTCTGGCCAGCTCTCGATCTGGTCGCTCGGATGAACCGTCAGACTTATCTCCTCCTTCTCGAGACTGCATTAGTTCCTGTATGAGGCGATCTCCTATGCGCTCAAACACATTTCTGGGTTGAGGGGTTTCCTCAAAGATGCTCTACTCCTGAGGCCGAGCTCTCCTATTCCTCTGATTTTGGGAAGAGGTGATTGGTCCGGTGTCACCAAAGTTGAGTCTGGATTGGAGATTCCTCCCCAGATTCAACCTTGATGCGATCCCCGGGACGATCCTATATAAGTTATGCGTAAGAACTCGAGTGAGATCCTCCTCGCTGAGTGGTAGGACTTCTACTTCCTCCTCCACTGACGGTCTGCGCGGCTCCTTGTTAGGAGGGTTGGGCGCACTCCCTGGGTCAGGGTTGTCCAGGGTTGAAGTAGGCGGGGGTGTTATGGAGATCGTGCTCGTCACCCCCAAGGGCTGAAAACCGCCACGGTTACCGGTTCCGCCTGCAAGGCGGCTAGGTGATTGATTGGGGATGAGTATCCCTTCCCCTTGGGACTTCTGATTTCCAGGATTCGTGTTCCTGGGATTGGCTTGCAGATGCCCCTTCGTCATTGGAAATTCATAATGAGGTTTTGTTCTAGCTTAGTGTAATGGGTCCCACGGATGGCGCCAACTTGTTGATGCAAAAGTTGGGTGATCCTTGCTAGACCCGAATTAGGCTTAATTCGGGTTGGCTGGGCTCCGGCTCCTGCACCAAGTGAATCGTTTGGTTGGGATCCTGCACACTAAACAACACGCGTTAGGCTTACCATGGGAATGTTTCCCACGATTAGACTCCGGCGTGAGAGTAAGTAATCGGTTAGGGTTTTATGTGAGTTGAGAGTATAGAACGTAATACCTTTGTGGAACCTTTGAGGGTTCCTTTTATAGGCAGTGACAACCCTAATGGGTTGTCACTGATACTTCGGCCCCAAGGAAGAGATAAGCACCAAAATTAGATTGGTTGTTATCTTCTAATTATGGTGAGTGAATATCTCCTCCTTTGGAGTAAATCACATTCAGAGATAGAATATAATTCTGTCTAACCCTGTACCGGCCATGCCGGGCCGTGGGCCTCACACATGTGTGCGGTTACTATTCATTCAAGCCCATAAGCTTAAATGACATTATTCCCACCCATCCGTGATGGGCCGGATATGGGTAGTACCCGTGGGCCGGGTTCATGACCCGGCTGGGGACTATACGTCATCACATACTATGCTTGAGTTTTCGATCTTGTCCTTGTAAAAATGTTGATGAGATCTTTGACTTTAGTCTTGAGCATGTTTCCTTTCCTTGACCTTGTGCATTCATCACTTGTGATATTTGCCTCTTCGTGACTTCATGTTCCACATACTTGCACCTTTATAAATTCTTGAAAGCTTCAGAGTTTGATATAGCGGAAGACTTGACTTTTAGGCTTTCTTGAATTTGTTGAAGTATTAAGTGTAGAAAGCATAAGCATGTGTTTATGACTTCTTTTGGATTGTACACCACAATGCCACCTTCTTGTTACGCTGCATAAAATAGTTAGCAACCAAACATATACACGGATGAAATGGCCTTGAGCATTTGATTCTAATTCGGTAGCATTTTACCTCTGGTCGGTGAAGACCGTTGGACGATATAAAATATTGTACTTGTGGCAGGTAGTTTCAATTAAGAATCTCCCTGACAAGATTTCGCGGGTAAACCCGTTCTCTTTATTCGACCGTCCAAAGCCGAATGCGAACATAAAGAGTGAATTATTTGGATAATAATATCCGCATGATTTGAAGCCGTAAATTCATGTTCCTGGAACAAGTGAAATTCAATTAAGAACCGCACCATCGTTTCTTTCCAGTTGTCACGAGCTTGATTCGTATAGAATCTTGCAAGTTACCTACCAAGTGCTTTTTGAGGTTAACACTAGAAGGTTTTACACTCCTCATTGTGAACACTAACGTATCACTCTGAGTGTTCTGGCAAGATCATTAAGATATTGCGTAGAGGCCTGGAACGTGTTTAATTTCAGTTAAGAATTAAACAACTGTTGCTTTCCAGTTATCACAAGTTTGATTGATAAAGAATCGCACAAGTCACCTACCATGAGCTTTTTGAAATTCGCTCAAGAAGGATTTCCATCTTCATTGTAAATACTTGCATATTACTCGGATGTTCAGGTAAGATCATGAAGATTTTGCGTAGGACTCTTAAGATCTTTCTTACTTTTCACAGTGTGTGAAGAAGCAAGGAATTATGAAAGTGTGTCCTAATGAGATATTTGATGATCTCAAATGGCTCTACTCGATCGTTCTTTTTGGATTTTTAGTGATCGGAGGCTAGAGAGAAGTGCCACCATTTCGATACCAATTTATTCGGAGTGAATAAATCAACAGATAATGCGTTGTCTCCGTGTGAATAAAACAAATATCTTTTGAGAGATATCTGAGTTAGCTGGGATGAGTTGTGCATTGCATCACTGGGTCCATGATGTCTATCTTCAATATCAAGCATCATTAAAAATGATCTCAATAGCATATGTATTGACCCGGTTTCTACCTAAGGTTGTAAGGAGGGCTTCTTTCTTTACACCCTATATCTTTACAATTCTTTTTCATTCTTCAACCCCTTCAATGCTTACCAATACGTCATAACTAGCACCTTGTTGTGATTGTTCCAGTGCTAACTTAAGTAGTTGGTCGGCATTTAGCTACGTTCACAATATTTCTCCATCTTTCCTAAGGACTACTATTTCTAGTTATGAAATGTCCTTGGGAAGATTCCTCCGGTTCTAGAACAATCATTGGACTTTAACCTATCCTACCATCCTTATGTCACCACAATCGTCACCGTCGTGAATAGAGATTTTTTGGGTAAGTATATGTCACCATGAAATCCACTTTGATATCCAAATCCATTTTTCTCCCCCTTAACATATGTCACGATATTCGAAAACATTTCGCACATGTCGGGATGAGCCAACACATTAAGTCAAACCATTAAATTGATTGATCTCATTATTAAATCACATTTTCTCCCCCATATTAAAAATATTAACCCAATCGATATTTTTAATATAATTGATTTAATAAAGTTTTAAGAAAATTTGGGATGAAAAATGCAAATCCAATTATCTCCATGATTTACACAAGCTCCCCCTCAAATTAATGAGGGTGTACTTGAAACGTAAATAAAATACCTTTTAAACACAATTGTAAGGTACTTATCACGTGCAAAGATCATATATGATAATGTATTCACAAGATTAGCAATTTACGAGGTTGGACCTGAATGATGGAGAACATCATATGAAAGAATCACATGGTTCTTTTTCATGAATGTTGGTCGCCTCATCACGTCTGAAGTTATCTCTTGACTCCATGTGTACGATTGATATCGTTGTCTTGACACCAATATGTGAACTTGGCACTTTTGGCGTCAATGATTTTGAATGCTGGACAATTGCTCCCCCTCGATTGTTGACCCGTGTTTTATTGAAAGAGTTGTAGTCGCCGTTTGAGTAGTCGCATCGTCGAGTATGTAGATATCAATTGTAAATTTCTATGATTGGTGGAGATGATAACTTCATAAAAACAAGATTTCTCCTGTTTTAACAAATAAATGCACTGAAGCGTACATATATTCGTGTTAGATTGTGTTATTACGTAAACACAATCCCTTACATGGTTATAAATTAAACCATGCCCGAGAAAATTAATTCCCGTTGTTGATTCAAAGCTTTCCGGTGAAATGCTTGACTCCAATATGAAAAAGGGGTTACTATCTGAAATAATAGCAAACCATTTTGAACATGTTTTAAATCATTTAAACTTCTGCTCAAACTTTATTTACAACCCGTGTCATTATTGAATGACATTTCTAGGTTTGTAAATATTATCGATTACAGAAGACATGTTCTTTTTATCAAAACATTTTGAACACACAATTTTGAAAGATTTAGAAAAACCTTTTGAGAAATTCTCGAAAAATTGTGTTCAATGTTTTGAAAAAACAATTACTTTAGCTTAAGGTGTTGAATATCTTACAAAACGAGCTTAAGTCCGAGAAGTTGTAAGCTTCCCGTTGTTAAGGATAAGTTACCATCAGCGATAAACTTTCCTTTTAACTGAAGAGCGAGTTCTAAGCTGACATTTACTTAGAAGTCGTTTTCATGAGCTTGAAAAACTTTTGAATGTTTTAACATAAAGCTCATGACCAAGAAAGATGAATTTCTCGTTAGGAAGAAAAGTTCTCTTATCTAAAAGATACACTTTTCTTTATGAGCTTAAACCTTGGAATGTTTTAATACAAGCTCATGACCGAGAAAATTTAATTTCTCGTTGTGAGGATAAGTTTATCATCGGCGATAAACTTTCCTTCATTTGAAAATCGGGTCATCATCTGATATTTAATGATGAACCATATACACGATCTTTAAACCTTTGAATGGTTTTAGGATAAGCTCGTGTCCGAGAAAACTTAATTTCTCGTTTTGAGGGTAAGTTATCGTTGCGTAGATAAAATTCCCTTTCTCTGAAGTTCAGGTCACAGACTTTGATTTGAATGTGAGCCATATACACGAGCTTAAAACGTTTGAATGGTATTAGGATAAGCTGGTGCCCGAGAAAACTTGATTTCTTGTTTTGAGGTTAAGTTATCGTTGCGTAGATAAACTTCCCTTTCTCTGAGGTCCGGGTCATCGTCTTTCATTTAACGAGGAGCCATTGTGCATGAGCTTAAAAACTTGGAATGCTTTTTATATGAGCTCATGCCCGAGAAAAATTAATTTCTCGTTTTAAGGATAAGTTTATCATCGGCGATAAACTGTCCTTTCTTTGATGAACAAGTTACAGTCTGTGATGTGACTATAAGTCCTTTATACACGAACTTAACCGCAAATCCCCTGAGACACTTGTTTCTTAGATATCAGCTTCTTCAGCAACCAAACTCTAAGAGTGTCCTTAATTGAATGGTATACAACGATTGGAACACTGTGTTCCTGTTGAGCGTTAACTTTGGTACCTACATTCTCATTAGAAAGTTGGATGCTTTTGTGTGGGTTAGCGATATCTATTTTAGAACCATGTGGGGGTTCACAGTTTGCCTTACTTGTGCCAGAGGTGACCTGAGGAGATGATTCAGTTGTCTTAATCGGCAAACGTTTCCTTTTATAGAAAAACTTAAGTTCAGGCTTAAGTGATGTGTCATCCTCTTAAATTTCCTCCCTAGTAGTCTTAGTAGAATCGGAGACTATCCTAGTTAAAGGGCACTCGTTACCTACAAGAGTGAAAGTTTTACCAGTGGGGCGCCACATTTTACCAATGGGTTTGATTTTAGCTACCTATTGGGATTTAAGTCTAGCACGGGAGTTCACCTCATTAAGTAATTTCTTGATACAAGAATCATGATTGACTTTAAAGACATATTTTCTAAATGTTTTACAAGTAGCATATTTAATGTCCGAGTAAGATCTAGAATTCCTAGATGATTGATTGATGCTCCTAGGATATGACATGCTACGGTTAGTAGTGTTGGGTAAACTAGAAGGCATCTGACTAGGTTTGAAATTCCTATCTCTTACTTGTGTCTTTATCTTAGCTTCCCTTAGACCAAATGTATGGCGAACGTCATTTGAACTAGTTCGAGACGTGTTCTTTGGACTATGTCTAGGGACACTACAGGCAATCATGTGATTAGGTCTTGCAGAAGCTGTTTTAGTCACATTGGCCCTAGATAGTGGAGTGACTGGTCTAGAAAGATGAACCATATCAACTTGGGAGGCAAACCGCGGTCTCGAGGATTTTGGTCGCTCGGATCTAAATGCAGTCGGTTGTCTAACAGACTGAATTTGAGGCGTTTTCCCTAAGATTGATGGTTTTTCAAGCTTAGTATCCACACTAGATCCTTTAGTTTTTCTCAATTCGTTTTTCAACGCTGCTATAGCAAAGACCTTTTTCTGTACTTGAGCCTTTAAAGTCTCATTCTCTTTGAGCAATTCATCTTGGGATGCCAACTTAGATTCAAGCAACTTAATTTGTTTCAAAAGATTATCCTTTTCAACTTTAGAATCCAAAATTGTTTGATCCAGTTTTCGTTCAAGAACAACATTTGACTTTTCATGTTTTTCAAAATACTTTTCAAATTTGTCCGTTTTCTTTGAAAATTCAATTTTGGCATCCTCAATATCTTTGGATTGCTAAGCTAAAATTGTTTCAAGCTCTTCAGTCCTAGAAACAGAATTGGTTAAACAAGCAGTCGTAAAACAATTAGCCGGATTGTTAATTAGCGCATTCATTTCAGACAATATATGAAGAATATTATATGTACCTGACATGCTTCTTGTATCATGCTTTCCTCCCGATTCCATGCTCTTGCCATCTTTAGGCTCCAAGTTGTTAATCGTATGATCATATTCCTCTTGCATCGTAGATTCTTGCACTCCATTATCATACGTTTGTTGAAATCGAGATCTTTCATAAATTGAAGACGATACCGATGCCATGAGTTTCAGTAGTGTACCCCGGAAAACTTGAAGCTCGGTATGTGTATCTCGATGAAATTATTGGCAAATCACTGAACTTTCAGACTTGACGATATTGAAATGGAGAAAAGGCGTAGGTTGTATCACAAGAGCCTTATATGCAAGTACCGATGCAGAGTGATTAAAGTCTTCATTGTGGAGTTGCTCTGTTAGTTGGTTCAAGATGATGAGTATCGATTCCATGAATATATGACGATCTTGACCAAAAAGTGTCATAAATCCACTTCCTTCTCTAAGTAGAGAAATGTTCGACAGATGGGACCAAAGTAGTCGAAATAAAGTCATTCTACTATCTCTAGCTCTAACTTTCATGTGACGCGATTCTCCCTTTTGAAATGTCGAACTCAACGAATCCATTGATGTTTGATGAAAGATAAGTGTGGTTATTTTCGGAATTTAACAATTCGTGAAGAAATGAAAGATCCGTAAATAACTCTTAAAAATCCTGGAGTGATGATATAACTCTTTTCTCGGCTCAAAAATTGTTGTCGGCTCAAACGTTGATAAAACAAACCGGAGACCAAATCAAAGTCGGCTCACTCCAGAAATAAAGCCCGTCAACTTATTAATCCAACATGATTAATTTTGCAACATTCAGATATTTAATCGATCAGTTCGAGTTAGATTGCAAAAAATAATCGACCCACTCTATGTCATATCCTACAATCTCCCATTAATTAACCACTTGTGAAATTAATTAATTAATCTGCTAAAAAAAATTCATTCTTTGAAAATTAATTATCTCAAACCAACGAATCTTTGATCGTGATGTTTATACCAAAAAAATTAATCTATAGTTCGGTGAAATGTTTGTCCTTCATATATTGCTTTACGTGGCTTTGTTCTTGGGTCAATAACAAAACCAACGAATGGGATATTTATAAAATACGTGGCCTTAAGATGGGAACCAAACAAAACTTCAAACAAACTTATCTAGGTTCCTCCGTCTCAAATACCCTCTCAAGATCTGAAAACTTCAAACGTGATCTATACAATCACAACCTTTTATTCAAATGACACCAGTTAATTATCGAATCCTCACTTGTCTCATTATCATACACCCGAAGCAATGAAACCAACACATCAGTCTGGATTCGATGGAAACCCACGAAGAACAAGCAATAAGTTTTGGCTTCAAGATCTTTATATAAAGGTCTCAGGTAGGTGTTTAAAATTGCTGTTATATGTTCGTGTTGATCGAGGATGTTTTTTCTGTGACGGAGATCTTGATGTTGTTATGGGTTCGAGTCGTGAGAGGTTGAGAGTGTTGTGTTCGTGTTTTTGGTGTGTTTCAGTCAAAGTCGTAGGTCGTGTTCGAGGGTCTGAGTCTATGTTGGTTTGAGTGTAGTGCAGGTGTGTCGAGAAGAGTTTTTGGTGTGGTCTGTTGAGTCTTGGTCGAGGCTGAGGTCGAGAGAGAGTCTAGAGTCTAGGTTGAATTGTTGAATTATGAGTCTGTTTGGTTGAGATGTTGTTGTTTGTATTTTGAGTCAAAAGTGTAGTAGTCTAGTGATAGGTGTGAAAACACCCATCCTTTTACCACTTATTTCTGGCTAAAACAAGACCAAAACACGTATTTAATATCATTTGTTTGGAATTATGGGTGGTTCTTGTTTTTATTGTGTTTTCAGAGTCAACCGGATGAATATTGAAGAAAACATGGGATTGCACGGGTTTTATCGAAGAAAAAGACTCAAGACGAAGTCTATTGTCCAAGAGATGCAAAAGATTTGAAGTCATTGCGCCTATTTGAAGATTTATCGAAGAAAAAGGCCAAAGATGGAAGATTCTTATATGTCGAAGAACTCGAGTCTATTAAACAAAAGATTATAAGACGAGTTGGAATTATTCACCGACACTTCTCAAAATCCAAAGTCGGAAACGTTTATTTAAAGAAACATAAAGACTAAAGAAGAAAGAAGAAAAGAAGCCCAAAACAAAGCCCATTCACAAGCCCACAATCACACGCCTATAAATAGGACTTCACTTCACCATTTTGGAGACTGGTTAGTTTTAGTTAGTTTTTAGTTTTTCATTTTCTCTAGTTTTAGAGAGAGAAAGTTCTCAACATTCTCTCACTAAGTTTTCATCTTTCTTTCTTTTAATCTTTCAAGATTAAACCTTTGTATTGTTTCTTTCATTAATCAAGTTTAAATTCAAGCTTTTAATCTTTAATCTCTTTCTACCTTTCTTTGATTTTTAAATTGATTTTGGTACGAATTTCATATGATCCGTGTTGTTCATTAATGTTTTCGTGCTTAAAAAGTTAATCTTTTTATGTTTATTTAAGTTTTCATATGAATAAGCTTTAAGATCTTTGTGCTTATTGGCTTATTTGTAAGTTTATCTTATTTACTTTTTAAAAGTTTTCTTAAAAAGTTCATCTTTTTATGGTTTGATTTAAAAGTTTGCTTATTTTAAGTTTAAAAAGTTGTTGTTTGTGCTTATTTAATCTTTTACACTTTAGATTCGTGCTAGTTTTGGAGATTAGCTTATCATTATAGCTTATTTTCTTGGCTTATTTCGGATCAAAAAGGAATCGGAATGGGAAAAACCCTTTTCCGATTGGTTTATTCCGACCAGCTTTCCCCCCCTTTATTCCGATCGTTAGATCAGAAAATGGTTTTGAAGATTCCGATTGTGGGTATTTAACCCATTCCGATTGCACCTCCAATATTCCGATCCTTTGATCGGAATAGGGTTTTAGTGGATTCCGATTAGGGTGTTTTTAGTTTTTTCCGATTTGGAATTCTTTTTGAGTATTCCGACAGGAAGTATTAGTTATTCCGATTGCCTCTTTTATATACATTCCGATTGTGGCTTATTTCAAGTATTCCGATTTGACTTGCTTATATGATATTCCGATTAGCTCCTTTGGCCATATTCCGATTGCATAGATATTCTGATAGGGTTGTTTTCTTTAATATTACGATTGCAGTCTCATTTGCACATTTCGATTAAGGCACTTTAGATATTCCGATTTGGCAGTAATTGTTTGTTTAATTTCTTGTTTTTGCAAAGTTTTTAAGTGTTAGTTTTATTGAGTGTTCTAGCATTTTTCTAAATCTTGTTTTTAAGTTTTCAAGCATTTAGTTTTAACTTGTCAATTTAGTTTAATCTTTTAAAGTTTTAATTTTACTCTTCGACACTTACTTATTTGCTATTAGTTTAAAATAGATAAACAAACCAACACCTTTTTATTAACCAAGAACAAATCATTCCACTTTGAGCTGTGAATCAATTCGAAGAGATACCGAGATTAAATCTTGAACCCCTATCCAAACTAGTGTATCAAATGGCGCCGCTGCCGGCTCTTCTCGTTAAGATCAACAGTTTTTTGTGAGAACTTAGATTTTGGGATCCGTTCGCCGTGAACGTTACCTTTTTTATAAAAAATTTCAAAAACCCTAAAAAATACAAAATTTTCAAAAATACAAAAAAATTAAAAAACCATAAAAACCAAAAATATTTCTGCTTTGTTTTTGCTTTGTTAGTTCTTTTGCAGGTGCATGCGTACACGATCCACGTCTTATCAATAGCCCGAGCCTCTCGAAGACTTAGACATGGCCGGTGTACAAAACAACAACAATAACCCACCTCTCAACAACAATAATAACAACAACAATAACAATCCACCTCTCAACAACAATAATAACAACAACAATGAGCCTCTACCAGACAATCGCCCGATGATTGAACTTCTGCAAGCACATGTAGATGGCAACAATGATCCAATTGTCATACCCGCGTTTGCAGCCAACAACTTTGAGCTCAAATCCGGTTTTATCCAGATGGTCTCTGCTCAACCATTCTTGGGGCGTACCATTGATGATCCACATGACCACATCAAGAGATTCCTACAACTCACGAATACGGTCAAATTCAATGGTGTTCCACAAGAGGTAATCCGTTTACAACTTTTTCCCTTTTCTTTAGAGGGACAAGCCCGACATTGGCTTGCTAAGGAACCGCCACAAAGTATTCTTACGTGGACGGATTTGGAGACCAAGTTTATCAACTACTTTTTCCCACCCTCTCGTACTACCGCTTTGCGGAATGAAATCATCAATTTTGAACAAAAGTACGATGAGTCTTTTAGTGAATCTTGGGACCGTTTCAAAGATCTTTTAAGAAAGTGCCCACAACATGGTTTTACCAAAGTGCACCAAATTAATACTTTTTATAATGGTTTAAGCATGAATGACCAAGATTCACTAAACAGTGCCTCGGGGGGTAATATTTTGGTTAAGACTTCTAATGCCGCTTGGGATATTATTGAAAATAAGTCTCGTGTGCAAACCAAGAGTGTGCGGACCAATGCCGCTAGTGCTAGTACTAGTGACAGCGACAAGCGACTTGACAAAATTACTACGCTTCTTGAATCGCTTGTTACCCACACCGCTAACAACACCAACAGCATCAACGCTAAAAACGCTCAAGACGCTCAAGTCAATGCTGTTAGCCAGCCATGTGAAATATGCGGGGGTCCTCACTCTTACACCACTTGGACCGCCACCCAAGACTATCCTTCTGAGAATGTGAATGCAGCATACGGTACCTATCCTCTGGCCGCTTATCAAGCTCGTCCTCAAGGAGACCGCAACTTGCTTAGCTACCGTTCAAACAACTTTCTTTCCCCACCCGGTTTTCCTCCTAACAACCCAAACCAACAACAAAACCTCAATCGCCCTCCTCAACAACAAAAACAACCTCGTGCACCATACATACCACCTCACAAACAACCATATCCACCTCAAAGAAACAACCAAGTTTACCAACAACCTGCTTATCAACCACCCGCCTACAATGCTCCTCCCAACCAACCCACCGCATTACCTCAAGATATTGGAACCTACATGAGGACTAATGATGTGATCATGGAAAATCTCCAGCGGGAAGTGCTCAACTTGAAAGCAGACATGGTGAAACAAGGGAACGATCTGCGAGCTGATATGAGAAACACTTTGGCAAGTCAAACGAATGACTTAAGGAACATGATGGCGAGTTTCTTCCAAGGTAATCAACCCTCTTCTTCGGGTACTCTTCCGAGTAACACCGTTGCGAATACAAGAGGGGAGATGAAAGCAATCACCACTCGCAGTGGCAAAGGTACCAAGGAACCCGAGTTTCCTATACCTCCACCGGTGATTGTGACTAAGGAAAACGAGTCACCTGCTCCTATTCCTCATCCTTCTACTTCCCCAATTTCTCCACCTCTTACTTCTACCCCTCCTCCACCCAAGGATGTGAGTGATCCTTCGATCCCAAAGCCTTCCTCTTCTTCCGATATACCTTATCCCTCCAGGTTGAGGAAAGAGAAGCTCAAAAGCAAGGATGATATTCAGGTTTCGAACTTTCTCAAAATGTTTAAACAATTGAATTTCAACATCTCCTTCGCTGAGGCTCTCGCTCACATGCCCAAATATGCAAAAATGTTCAAAGATCTTCTTAGTGACAAGGAGAAGCTTCTTGATATTGCTAACACCCAACTTAATGAGAATTGCTCTGCAGTCCTCTAAAGGAAATTGCCAACCAAGCTTGGTGATCCGGGTCGTTTCTTAATCCCTTGCAACTTCCCGGGAGTAGAGAATTGCATGGCCCTAGCCGATCTAGGTGCCAGTATTAATTTAATGCCTCTAAGCGTGTGGAAGCAATTATCTCTCCCCGAGCTAGTCCCCACCAAAATGACTTTGGAATTAGCTAACCGTACGGTTGCTTATCCAGTGGGGATAGCCGAAGACGTCTTTGTAGGAGTCGACAAATTCACTTTTCCTGCTGATTTCGTCGTCGTCGACTACGATATGGACCCTCGTGTGCCATTAATTGTTGGTCGTCCATTCTTGAGGACCGGTCGCACTCTCATCGATGTTGAAGCAGGTGAGCTTATCATGAGAGTGGGTGACGATAAAATCGTCTTCAACTTAAGAAAGCTTTCTAAACAGCCTTATTCATACGATAGTGTTAATTGTATTGGCTTTCTTGATGAGGCTTGTGAAGAACACTTCAAAGATGCTTGTAAAAGTATTCCTACCTCTCTTCCCAATGTTGAGACCGTTTCCTCTATTGATTCATCACTATCTCTATTTGGAGAAAGTGATTTCCTTTGGAAAGATTTGGAAGCCACCATGGGAGATGTGAACTTAGAACATGACGATTCTCCCACCGATTGGGATGAAGATCTTCGACTCATTGAGAACATTCTTAAAGAAGACAATATTTCTCCACCATCTCCCACGGTTATTGCTATCGATGCTCCGACTTTGAAAACGCCTCCCATCGAAAATCCTCCGGATTTAGAACTTAAGGAGTTGCCACCCCATCTCGAGTACGTGTTCCTTGAAGATAAGAAGAAGTCGCCCGTCATTATCGCGAAGGACTTGAAAGAAGAAGAGAAATCTCGCCTCATCGCCGTGCTTAAAGATCATAAGAAGGCAATTGCTTGGAAAATTTCCGATATCCGCGGAATTGATCCGAACTTTTGTACTCACAAGATTCTCATGGAAGATGACTTTAAACCCGAAATCCAGAGCTAAAGAAGGGTTAATCCTCGCATTCATGACGTCATCAAACAAGAGGTTATCAAACTTCTCGATGCCGGCTTGATTTACCCTATTTCGGATTCGCCTTGGGTAAGTTCCGTCCATTATGTACCCAAGAAGGGCGGAATAACCGTTGTTCCCAATGAACACAACGAGTTGATTCCCACTCGTCTCGTTACTGGGTGGAGAGTTTGTATTGACTATCGCAAGCTCAATGATGCCACGAGAAAAGATCACTTTCCTCTTCCTTTCATGGATCAAATGCTCGAGCGTCTAGCTGGTAATGACTATTACTGCTTTTTAGATGGTTTCTCCGGGTATTTTCAAATTCCCATCGATACCAAAGACCAAGAGAAGACCACATTCACTTATCCTTACGGAACATTGGCTTACAAACGAATGCCTTTTGGTTTATGCAATGCTCTTGGGACGTTCCAAAGGTGTATGATGGCTATCTTTCATGACATGGTTGAAGAAACTATGGAAGTATTCATGGATGATTTCTCGGTTTATGGTGATTCATTCTCTGCTTGCCTTGCCTTTTAGAACGAATGCTTAAGCGATGTGAAGACACTCTCCTTGTTCTTAATTGGGAAAAATGCCATTTCATGGTAAAAGAGGGCATCGTGCTAGGACACAAGATCTCCAAAGCCGGTCTTGAAGTGGACCGTGCTAAAGTCGATGTTATTTCTAAGTTGCCTCCACCTTCAACCGTGAAGGGTGTGAGAAGTTTCCTTGGTCATGCGGGCTTCTACCGTCGCTTTATCAAAGATTTTTCTAAAATCGCTCGCCCGATGACCCACCTCTTGGAAAAAGATACTCCTTTTATCTTTTCCAACGAGTGTATTGAAGCCTTCAACTTGCTTAAGGATAAGTTAACTAAGGCACCCGTCTTGGTTACCCCTAATTGGGAGCTGCCTTTCGAGTTGATGTGCGATGCTAGCGACTTTGCTATTGGAGCGGTTTTGGGCCAAAGAGTGAACAAACACTTCCAACCAATCCATTATGCTAGCAAGACAATGACGGGGGCTCAATTGCATTACACGACAACCGAAAAAGAGCTTTTAGCTGTTGTCTATGCTTTTGAAAAGTTCCGCCCCTATCTTGTCCTTTCCACCACAATCGTTTATACCGATCATTCCGAGTTGAAGTACTTGTTGACTAAACAAGATTCTAAACCAAGACTTCTTCGCTGGGTTTTGCTACTCCAAGAATTAAAAATCGAAATTCGCGATAAAAAAGGAGCTAAAAACCTAGTCGCGGATCATCTCAGCAGACTTGAGGATCCTTATCAAGGGGATCATCCGAACAAAGAGATCAATGACTCTTTTCCCCTGGAGACCTTAATGTCTATCAACTCGACTTCTGATGAAACCCCGTGGTTTGCGGACATTGCAAACTACTTAGCGGGTGGAATTCTAGTTGCCGGGTTAACATCCCAACAAAAGAAGAAGTTCTTCAAAGACATCAAGACTTACTTTTGGGATGACCCGTATCTTTTCAAACAATGTGCCGACTTGATTATTCTCCGATGTGTTGATGGACCGGCAGCTTTGGAAATCCTTGACGCTTGCCACAAAGGACCCGCCGGTGGTCACTTTGGTCCCAACTACACCGCCAAAAAAGTGTTTGAATCGGGATTTTATTGGCCCACCATTTACCGTGATGCTCACGAGATGGTTAAACGATGTGATGCTTGCCAAAAACAAGGCAAGATCACACATAAAGATGAGATGCCTCAGAATTTCATTCAAGAATGTGAAATCTTTGATGTTTGGGGTATCGACTTTATGGGGCCATTCCCTTCATCTAAAGGAAACAAATACATCCTTGTTGCCGTTGAATACGTTTCAAAGTGGGTTGAAGCCAAAGATTTACCTACTAATGACGCAAGGGTGGTTCGTAACTTTTTGAAGTCGCTATTCGCTAGATTCGGTGTGCCTCGTGCCATTATTAGTGATCGTGGGACTCATTTTTGCAATGACCAATTTGCAAGAGTCATGGCTAAGTATGGTGTAAATCATCGTCTTTCCATCGCATACCACCCACAAACTAATGGCCAGGCTGAAATATCCAACCGAGGATTAAAGCGAATTCTTGAAAGAACCGTGGGAGAGCATCGTGCCTCATGGGCTGATAAACTTGATGATGCTTTGTGGGCTTTCCGTACCACATACAAGACTCCAATTGGTTGTACACCATATCGTCTCGTGTACGGGAAAGCATGCCACCTCCCCATTGAGTTGGAGCACAAGGCTTACTGGGCCTTGAAGTGGGCTAATTTTGATATCAACAAAGCCGATGACCTACGCAAGATCCAACTCAATGAGCTGAATGAACTCCGTAATAAGGCTTATGAAAATTCTTTGATCTACAAGGAGAAGACTAAGCTCATTCATGACTCTAAGATTAAGAAACGAGAGTTCCAAGTTGGAGACAAAGTTTTACTCTTTAACTCTCGGTTGAAAATCTTTTCGGGCAAGCTGAAATCTCGTTGGTCCGGCCCATTCACCATTGCCCAAATTTTTCCATATGGTACTCTCGAGCTCGCTCAACCTAATGGACCTAATTTTAAGGTGAATGGCCAGCGAGTTAAGTTGTACTTTGGTGAGGACATCTCTCATGAGATGATTCCATCCCTCACCACGTTTCCCATGAACTAATTTTGGGTCGAGTTAGGCTCGTGACTCGGTTTTAAAAAACAAGCGCTCCTCGGGAGGCAGCCCGAGTATCTATCCTTTTCTGTTTTAACCTCCTAAGTGTAGGGGGACCTCTATAGGTGTTTGTATGTGTGTGGTGATGTGATTACAGGGATGAATGCACTTTTGGAATCTTTAAAGAACCGTGCTCCCGTGTTATCCGAAATCCGGTTCTATCTCTCAACTATCGTGATTTAATTTTCTTCATACTCACATTTGAAATTGATCACGTTAGTCGTCTCTTCCTTAACTTGATTTAACCAACGTGCACAATGTCATAAGTGTAGGGGAGACTTTTCCCACATGCTTAAACATTGAGGACAATTTTTATCTTAAGTGTAGGGGGGACTTCTATCGAAGTTTTAAGTGGACTTTTCCATGAAAATGCCTTCATTTAACCGAAAAATCATCTTTTTTAACATTTTTCAAATTTTTTATTAACTTTGGCCATTTAGTCGTGATTTTTAAATTTTTTATCGTTGCTTTCATATGTATATGTCCCGCAATAAAGTCAAAAATATTAATAAGTGGTGTAGCTAGTATTGAAATATTTGACATATTAGGCCCGTTGCGATTATTTTGACTCAACCCGAATAGACTTATCCAAGTTTATTCTAGCTAGTATCCTTAACCATGAAGACCTTAATTGGTTTATTAGGCTAAGCGTCCACGAGTCTCATTACTTGAGATTTTAAATTGTGGAGAACGAGAAATGATAGAGTCAATTATAAGTCGGTATTCTTGCACAAGCTCACTTGGTGTAACTATTTGCCTATTCTCCTATCACTTGCTAATAAATTATCTGCAATAAGTAAGGTCGTACGATTTGAAAAGTTACTTAGCTTCTAGCCCAAGATCGTTTAAAAGTTGCTCGGTAATGATAAGAGTTCATAGCCAAGGCATAACTTATGAAGCGGGGCGCGAAGATTGGCGAGTCCGAAAAGGCCCTAACAAGGCATGAGGATTCAATTTTCTTGCTGATGATCCAAAGTGATGTGAAAAGCATTATTCCCAAAATCAATATGAAGGATCAAGACTCACGACGAAAAGAAATCAACTCCCATAAAGATCATGGAGAAGTCTATCCGAAAAGACCCTAACAAGGTATGAGGATAAATAGATCCAAGTCTGAAAAGGAGGCGGATCGTTGTATCTCAAAATCCCAATTAGAGATTGAAGAAATAATCATGAAGTCGTGGTCTACAAAGTTGGAGTACCCCTCAAAAGTCTCCAAGTGAAGAAACTCTATTAACGATGAGAAGACCATTATCTCAAGAACGTCTCTCGAAGATATGAAGTATGAAGTACATGCCAAATATAGGCCCGAGAAAGGTCTCAAATCATGAACCGAGTTATGCCAAGATATGAACTTTTTGATATCCCGAGAAGCAGTTTTAAGAGATTTTGTCCTTTAGCTAACTATTGATCAAATCGTCCTACTTTGCTTTCAGCCTAAATAAACTATCGAAATAAGTCAAAAAATGCATCTTCATGATCATTCTAAGACAAAAATAAAATATAGGAGATACACCTAGGAATAAGGGAGTTTAAGCATATAATTAAGCCATGTGTGTAAGTGTTTGATTTGCTAACTTATAATAACAATGATCTCGTTTTTAAGCTTAGTTTGGGGAACGTGAAACTTGAGGGTGATGAATCGTCGCAGCACCGAAGCCCTAATGTAAGTCTTAGATCTCTTTGCAAGTTATTTCCACATAGCTATTTTCTATCCTTTTGTTTACTTTAAAGTTTTAATCTCTCGTAGTACTTTAATTTTTGTTTAGTGGTATTTTAATAAGGCCAAGGTTGATTGATTATGAGAAAAGTGTAAATTTGCTTTATCACAAAGCATTGCATGAGGGCATGGCAATGGTTAAGTGTAGGGGATTTGATACGTGTGAAAACACCCATCCTTTTACCACTTATTTCTGGCTAAAACAAGACCAAAACACGTATTTAATATCATTTTTTGGAATTATGCGTGGTTCTTGTGTTTATTGTGTTTTCAGAGTCAACCGGATGAATATTGAAGAAAACATGGGATTGCACGGGTTTTATCAAAGAAAACGACTCAAGACGAAGTCTATTGTCCAAGAGATGCAAAAGATTTGAAGTCATTGCGCCTATTTGAAGATTTATCGAAGAAAAAGGCCAAAGATGGAAGATTCTTATATGTCGAAGAACTCGAGTCTATTAAACAAAAGATTATAAGACGAGTTGGAATTATTCACCAACACTTCTCAAAATCCAAAGTCGGAAACGTTTATTTAAAGAAACATAAAGACTAAAGAAGAAAGAAGAAAAGAAGCCCAAAAACAAAGCCCATTCACAAGCCCACAATCACACGCCTATAAATAGGACTTCACTTCACCATTTTGGAGACTGGTTAGTTTTAGTTAGTTTTTAGTTTTTCATTTTCTCTAGTTTTAGAGAGAGAAAGTTCTCAACTTTCTCTCACTAAGTTTTCATCTTTCTTTCTTTTAATCTTTCAAGATTAAACCTTTGTATTGTTTCTTTCATTAATCAAGTTTAAATTCAAGCTTTTAATCTTTAATCTCTTTCTACCTTTCTTTGATTTTTAGATTGATTTTGGTACGAATTTCATATGATCCGTGTTGTTCATTAATGTTTTCGTGCTTAAAAAGTTAATCTTTTTATGTTTATTTAAGTTTTCATATGAATAAGCTTTAAGATCTTTGTGCTTATTGGCTTATTTGTAAGTTTATCTTATTTACTTTTTAAAAGTTTTCTTAAAAAGTTCATCTTTTTATGGTTTGATTTAAAAGTTTGCTTATTTTAAGTTTAAAATGTTGTTGTTTGTGCTTATTTAATCTTTTACACTTCAGATTCGTGCTAGTTTTGGAGATTAGCTTATCATTATAGCTTATTTTCTTGGCTTATTTCGGATCAAAAAGGAATCGGAAAGGGTAAAACCCTTTTCCGATTGGTTTATTCCGACCAGCTTCCCCCCCCCCCCTTTATTCCGATCGTTAGATCGGAAAAGGGTTTTGAAGATTCCGATTGTGGGTATTTAACCCATTCCGATTGCACCTCCAATATTCCGATCCTTTGATCGGAATAGGGTTTTAGTGGATTCCGATTAGGGTGTTTTTAGGTTTTTCCGATTTGGACTTCTTTTTGAGTATTCCGACAGGAAGTATTAGTTATTTCGATTGCCTCTTTTATATACATTCTGATTGTGGCTTATTTCAAGTATTCCGATTTGACTTGCTTATATGATATTCCGATTAGCTCCTTTGGCCATATTCCGATTGCATAGATATTCCGATAGGGTTGTTTTCTTTAATATTCCGATTGCAGTCTCATTTGCACATTCCGATTAAGGCACTTTAGATATTCCGATTTGGCAGTAATTGTTTGTTTAATTTCTTGTTTTTGCAAAGTTTTTAAATGTTAGTTTTATTGAGTGTTCTAGCATTTTTCTAAATCTTGTTTTTAAGTTTTCAAGCATTTAGTTTTAACTTGTCAATTTAGTTTAATCTTTTAAAGTTTTAATTTTACTCTTCGACACTTACTTATTTGCTATTAGTTTAAAATAGATAAACAAACCAACACCTTTTTATTAACTAAGAACAAATCATTCCACTTTGAGCTGTGAATCAATTCGAGGAGATACCGAGATTAAATCTTGAACCCCTATCCAAACCAGTGTATCATCGAGTCTAGTTCGAGTCCTGTTGGTTTGTCAGTCGGGTCGAATTATTGATTTGTAGGTCCTTATGAGTCCCATCGAAAGTCGAGTCGTAGTCTAGATCGCAGTCTAGATCATAGTCTTGGATCGTAGTCCACAGATTGCAGTCTAGATCGTAGTCCACAGATCATAGTCTAGATCGCAGTCCTAGATCGTATTCCCGATCGTAGTCCCGATCGTAGTCCAGATCGTAGTCCCAATCGTAATCCCGATCGTAGTCCCGATCGTAGTCCCGATCGTAGTCCTGATCGCAGTCCTAGATCGTAACTTTGGATCGTAACAAACGATATTAGGATGTGATCGTGATCTTGGATCGCAAGTAGAAACCCCCAGGGGTTATGCCATCCAATAATCAGATCGTAACAGAAAATTATACCCGAGACAGATTCTTGATAGAAGACTCAAATGTTGCCAGAGACAAAAAATCTTGATATGTGAAATATTTGATACTGATATGAGACAAAAGTTTATTAACTTTGATAAAGTTGATAAAGACAAAAGGTGATAAAAGGAATGCTAATATTGGAGATAGAAACTTGTTTGGACAACACTCAAAACATGCAAATCAAACCCAGTCACAAAAATTATACCATCACCGCTGTTTGGACTAGACCAAAATCTTGATTAAGACAAAAGTTGTTAACTTTAAAAAGAGAAATTTGAGAACTTTAAGGAAAAAATTTTAGAGTATAAAAACCATTTTGCCCTTAACGACTTACACTTAAAGAAAGAAATAGACGAGAAGAAAAAAATTGTGAAAAGAAGAAAATTTTACCACCAAATCAATAGATAAAAACATGCAAATCCGAAGAATCAACCATAGCTCTTGATACCAATTGTAGGTCCAAAGTTTCTTAGGATTTTGCAAGTGTTTGAATTATCTAATGAATGAAAGGAAATGGAAGAACTAGAGAGAGAAAGGTAGAGAGAAAAAAGAGAGAGAATGAGAGAAAATATGGAATGTGTATATGTGACAAAGTGCTCAACCCCTCCTAACATGCTAGGAGGGGTGATGAGACTGCTTTTATACATAGTCTCATCGTCCAAATAGGGCTTAAAATGCATTAAATATCATCAAAATACCCATATATATGCTTGTGTTTGTTGCTTGTGTACTTTAGGTACGGATATTGAGAAAATGACAAAAGATCACAAGAATCATACAAAAACGAACACGGGAAACGAAGCCGCACAATGAACCAAGCCCTAATGAAGACTTTCCCAAGATTAACCCTTGAAGATTTGAAGAATTATGAAGAAGGGTCCTCCAATATGGAAGAATTGACACTTTATACCCTTGTATCCTCATAATTACAAGTTTGGTCCCTAAAGTTTGTCAAAATTACAAAAAGGGCCCTCCACTTTGAAGAATTGGCAAATTTAGCCCCTCAACAAAGCTAAATTGTCAACCATTATACTCCACAAAGTCAAATACATCATGAAGTCTTTCAAAGTACAAGAAAATACAAGTTTGGTCCTTTGAAAATCCCAAAATTACAAAAAAGACCCTTGACTTTCAACATTTGGCAAGAATGGTCCCTCAACAAACAAGACTTGGCAATTTCAGTCCTCCAAAATGCTCAACATACAAGTCAAGACCATTATCCATCATCAAAATGCCAAATCAGTCCTTCAAGAATTCAAAAATGGCAAGAAATACCCCTGAAAATACTTTGGAAAAGTATTTGGGGCAAAAGTGTGAAAAGTGAAAGTTTAAACACAAAGGGATTTGAGTTTTGGCCTGTTTTACACAAAGTGGAAAGAATAACAAAAACAAGGGACTTAAATTGGCCATACATCATAGTTACCTAGTCCAACCAAGGCATGACACGTAGCCCACTCAATCTTTTCCACCAATCACATGCTTCCCTGCCTCCACATCAGATCCCACTCACCCCTGATTAATTAAATAACCATACATTGGCGCCTTAACATTTAATTAAATGTTAATCACTTTCTAAACGGATCAAAACCATGTTCATCAGACTCAAGAACACAATTAGGGATTTTTTATTTAGTAAAAATTAAACCTAAAATTGTGCAGATTAGTGATTAAGGTGACCCTAATCACAACCTAACTCTCAAAAGGACTGCCACCTCACTCCCTTAGTCACATGAAAAACCCTTGTCCCACCTCTTGGAGAAGAAGACAAAACAGTGATGAAGATCCAACGTCCCACAACAAAGCTTGGAAACTAAGCTTATTTGAGACCATTGATCAACTTTCTACAGCTATACACACCACAAACAGCCAAGAATTCTTCACAAGACTCCAAGGTTTTCAAAATATGCAAGGGCAATTTTGGAAGTTCAAGCATTAGGGTTTAGCATTTTTATCTGTTCTTAGCTCACTTGTAAGGCTATATATAAAGCCATAGGGTCTCACTTAGACGTTTGATTTTGGTTTTTCCTTGTTCAAGCACTTGTAAATTCCTTTTTCAGTTTTATGAAATTTGAGTTAAGTGTGTTGAAGGAAGACCAAGTGCCATCTTATTATTGCTTGTTTATGTTCTTAGTTTACTGAATTTGAATCAAAAACCTGTTTTCAAAAGAGGAGTGTGCAAAAGTTTGCACATTTTCTTCATTTTCTTGATATTTTGCTAAGTTCTTGGTCTATCTTGGAATTCTTGGGTTATAGGGCTGATCATAGCATCCTAATTGTGTTGATTAAGGTGAGGTGAGGCTTATAACTTGGGGATAATCAAGTGTGGAGGAAAAGAGTTGGATCAATCAATAATTTTTCAAGTTTCTGATTTTATACTTGTGCTTCTAACCTTGTTGATTCTTAGCAGGTTTTGTTGTGGAAGCTTGTGCTTGTTCTTGCTAGCACATAAGCTCAAAATCTGTGGGTGTGGATGTACATCCATGAGGTACACACCCTTAATCCCAAAATCTGATAATACTTTGGATTTTTGTGATATTTGAGTGTTGCCTTTGTTCTTGTGTATTTTGTGGCTTATACTTGCTTAAATCTGTTGATATTACTTGTTATTGTGTTAATTGATACTTGGGTGGTCTTAAATCTCACTTTTCCTTTGAAAAGTTTGATTTTGAAAAGATATAGGGGTGTTTGGGTCTACCTGTTTGTGATTACATCTTGGTCTTGTGTTGTTAGAAGGTATTGTTTGTGCTTGGTATCTGATATATGCCTTGTTGAGAGTGTTTTGCTGCAAGTTTTTGGGTTTGAAGCCTTGAATCAAACAATCTGCTATAAAATCTTTGTTATTGCCTGTTTTGACCTATGATTTTGGGAACACTTAGGGTGTATGCATGCTTAGGGCTAAAAGTGGTTTAAACAAAGTCATTATAACCTGTTTGAAAGATTTGAGGTGTTGAATCTGGCTTGTGTGTCAAATACATCAGCAAAGTGTAAAACTGCATGTGTTAGTGTTCATCAGTAACATTCATTGGCTTGAATCTTGCTTAATTCTTTGAATCATTGCATGCAACCTGTTTAGACTTGCTTATTAGAGTCTAATAGCTTGTGTATGCATTTGGTTGAATTTGGCTGGCTGATTTGTGCTAAAACTGCTTATAAGTGCTCAACTGCTTAATTGTTCATGTATGTATCATATCTGGTGATTTATTGATTAAACTGTATCAATTCGGTGTTTGTGATTGTGATATTTTGATTGTTCTTGACTCCTTTTGATCCAAAGATCATTTGGGTGCCTTTGTGTAATCTGAATCTCCAAAAAAGTCACTAAAGACAAAAAGTCAAACAAGTCAAGCAGTGGAAAAAGTTTCCACTGCTCAACACCCAAAACTAGCCCCTGCTAGTGTTATTTTGAACTCAGCTTATCAATAAGCTATTTTAGCTTATCCAGACTTGCAACAACTTGTTTTTTTCTGATAGATCTTCATTATTTGACCCATTTGAGTAAACTGGAGCTTATTGGACTTTGACTTTGACTTTTTACTAGAAAACCAACTTATTTGACTTTTACATAAGTGCTTATTTGCTTTTTCCAGCTTATTGAGTCAGCTTATTTGAAAACTCTTTGTTGATTTTGCTTAATTAAGTCATTTAGAAGCTATAGAAACTTGAATCAGCACTTGGGGTGGCCTAGAACTCAAAAACGACTATTTTGTCGTTTTCTGTAGATTGCTTATTGCATTTTCAGGCTTATTCCTTGGGCTTATTTCAAATTTCTTTTCGCAGAAGTCTTATTTAGGTCAAAAGAAGCTTGTGTGTCAAATTTTAGCTTATGGCACTGGCTTATAGCTTAATAGGCCAAAAAGCCCATTAAGAATAAGCTGTTTGGTATAAGCTAGCTTATTTCACACTTTCAGCTTTTGGGCCTTTGGAAGAAGTTGTTTAAAGTCAACCTGTGCTTTTTGGGCTTATTTTGAACACTTTTTATTATTGGGCCCAAATTTGGCCCAATAAGGTACTGTTTTGGGTTTAGCCCATTTTCTAGGCCCATTAAGGGTATTTAGGTAATTTCACTTTCATTTCTATGTTATTTAGGTTAAATTAAGCTAGTTTGCAAGTTTTTAGAATTTTTTATGATTTTTGGATTTTTAATAATATTTTAATATTATTTTATTGTTAAAAATTAAAAGTCTGATTTTGTAAGTTTTTATATTTTTCCTAGGTTCTAAACACTTAATTAGGAATTTTTCAACTTTCCAAATATTGGAGTCTTTTATTTATTTTCTAGAATTAATTTAAGTTTTAATTGATTTTAGTAGTTTTTAATTGTTTAAAAATAGTTGTTAGTGGTTTTAAAACTTTGAAAAATACTTTTTAGCTTAATTAGGGTATTTTTGACGTTTACAAACTTTAAAATCTTGTTTGGGACTTTTTAATAATTAATTTTGATTTTTAGGGCTTTAATTAGCATTAAAAAGTCATTATCTAATTAATTAAAAGGTTTTGGCAAGTTTGGATTTTTTGTAAACTCTTAGAATATTATTGTGGATTTTTGGTAATTTTTAGGGTAAAAAATTAATTTTAGCACTTTTTACGGTTTTACGTGTACACCTTTTTCGACTTAGTTTAATCCGTCTTCGTAACCGTCATTCTCTTCTAATCTCATTTCTATTTTTCTTTCTCAACAATATAATCACAAATCTAATCCAAATCATTACACACATAACACACTAGCCTCCTTGAGAACGAACTCATTTTAGGGTCATTTACACACGGTTTTCCTAAATCGTCGTGCTTACCCTATTTTGCCTTCCGTTTCCTAAAGGGGTAATTTTACAACTATCATTTTGGCGCCGCTGCCGGGGAGGCGTGTTGTGTTTTGGTTGGAATTGTTGTTTTTATATACTAACCATAAATAGTATTTGTATTAGTAGCACTCTACTAATACGTATTATCGGTTTTCAGTTTTTGTGTGAATACTATTACTATAGTGTATACGTAGAACAATAAATTCACAAGTACTCCAAATACGTGAGAAATCACAACCTTGACTTGGGAGGTCATTACCCAATCATTGTATTCGAATCTCAAACCAAAGAAAAAGGCAAAAATAGATAAATACTTTCGTGAAGCTCAATCTTGAAAAATACAAACTATAAGGTGGTATAAGGCGGATATTATAAAATATATCCTAAGGAAAAAGGCTCTTAAGTGCTTCGCACCGCCTCGTTTCTCCGCTTGCTTGTGAGTATTTGATTTTGAGAGCTAATCAACGGTTTTGCCGCCCAAAGTATTACTAAGTACCATATATATTTTCTTGGTTTCCATTGATTAAACCCTCTTGAACGTTTTGGTGTTCCACCAACGTTCTAAAGTCATCGAAGGCGTTCACTTCACGTGATCGTTTTCATTCTTTGAGGCTTCTTTAATCAAGAGATTTGATTAAGGAGGAGATTTGTAGATTTGTGTCTACTTAATACATTCACCAATATCCAAAAAGGTTAATACAATCAAAAAAACCACAAAAAAATTGAAAAATACAAAACACCAAAAAGAATCTTCTTTGCTCGTCCCCTCGTTGTACGTGACGTTTATGCTAACTCGTAATCAAGCAAGACGTGCACGTAAACGAAAGAACAAAACTCTGACTCCCAATCTTTCTAGTGAGGAGTCTCCTATTGACGAACCCATTGTAAGAGAAGCACCAACCATGGCGAATCGAACTATGATGAAGTTACTTCAAGCACCCACCGAGGGTTATGGAGAGGCTATTGTGATTCCCGCTATCCTTGCGGAGAATTTTGAGGTGAAAACGGGTTTGTTGTCGATGATCCAAAACAACAAATTTCGTGGTGATGAGAAGCACAATCCACACAACCATATCCGCCAATTCAATCGTCTTACCGCCACTTGCAAGTTTAAGGATGTCTCGAATGACTCGATTAAGATGATGCTTTTTCCGTATTCCTTAGCGGGGCCCGCTAAAATTTGGTTAGAGAAAGAGCCACCCAATTCTATATTGACGTGGAAGGATCTCGTGTATAAGTTTGTGAACCAATTTTTTCCGCCCTCTAAGACTACGCACTTGAAAAATGAGATTTCAAAGTTTTCACAAGAATTAATGAAAGTTTTTCAACGGCTTGGAATAGGTTCAAAGAAATGTTACATGAATGTCCTCATCACGGTTTTTCCGATTTACATCAAATTGACACGTTTTACAATGGACTTAATGATCATGAAAGGGATTATTTGAATGCCGCCGGCGGGTGGTAATTTTTTGTGTAAAACGGTTGAGGAAGCTTTGGTGATAATTGAGAATAGATCTAAGGTGTATAGTCCTCGTAGCACGTCTAGTGTTTGTAAGGCTTCGTCTTCGGCTTCACCTTCTTTGTCTACTACCATCGATGCTTGCCAAATTGAGGCGAACTTGGAAAACAAGATTTTTGATAAGCTAAAAGGACTTTTGATTGAGTTTAAAGTTGGTGAACAAAGTGCTCCCGCTACGGCTAAAGCGGTTGAGGTTTCTTGCATGTATTGTGGTGAAGGTCATGATTTCTCCGAGTGCATTACCAACGGTGGTAACACTTCGAGTGCCTTCGCGGCCACGGGAAATTACAACCAAAACGGTCAAGTTTCCCGCTCTAATCAATTGACTCCACCGGGTTTTGGTTCAAATCAAAATGCTAACAACAAGGGAAACTATGGGAATCAAGGGTCTAATAATCAAGTTTCAAACAAGAATCAAAATGATTTTCAAAACAAAAACAAGGGTTTGCAAACATTGAAAGATCTTCCAAATACGTTTGTTGAATACGCTAGTGGGAATGATGTTAGGTTTGACAATATTCAAATAGAAATCATTAGCCTAAGATCCGAGTTTAAGAACGACTTGAAGAAAGAGTTGAAAAATGAGTTAGCTAATGAACTTAAAATCCACACCAACAAGATGGAAGGAAATGTCACTAGGTTACAACAAAATCAACAAAAAATGGAACAAGGGCAACATGAGATTAAACAAGAAATGATTAAGGCCGAGAAGAGGCAATCCGTGTTTGAAGATAAAATCTCATCTATGTTTGAAGCAATAATGTGTAAACCGTCTTCGAGTAGTCTTCCTAGCAACACCGTATCCAACCCTAAGGGTGAGATGAAAGTGATTACCACACGTAGTGGTAAGACACTTAAGGAACCGACTCCTCAACCAATTGCTCCTATGGAGGAAGCAATTGAGGAAGAACCCGAGGTGATGGTCCAAAAGGAGCATGTCCCAATCCCACGAAGTACCGCTCATGCCACACCTACGGTTGACCCATTACCATCATTGGAACCCGAGATTCCAAAGGCTATGCCTACTATGCCTCAACCCACACCACCTTTGCCCTATCCGTCGAGACTTAGGAAGGAGAAACGTCAAGAGCGCGACAATTACCAATTTGAGCTTTTTATGAAAATGTTTCGTGATTTGCACTTTAATGTGAGTTTCGCCGATGCTTTGGTCATGATGCCTCGATTTTCCGCTAACTTTAAGAGTATGTTGAACAACAAGGATAAATTGCACCAATTGTCTAGTTGTTCGTCGGTTTATCTTAATCGCATACCTCAAAAAGTCGGTGATCCCGGTAAATTCTTGATTCCATGTGCAATCCAAGATATGGAGGAATGCTTCGCCTTGGCCGATCTTGGTGCTAGCATTAACTTGGTGCCACTTGCAATCTTCAAGTCGCTCAATCTTCCTAATCTTACTCCTTCACTAATGTCTATCCAGTTGGCCGACCATTCCACGATTCCCGCATGTGGTTTGGCGGAAGACGTTTTTGTGAAAGTGAGGAAGTTCTACTATCCAGTAGACTTTATCGTTGTTGATATCCCCACGGATCCTCAAGTTCCTCTCATTTTAGGTCGTTCGTTTTTAGATACGTCTATGGCTTTGATCGATGTTCATGCTAGAAAGATCACCTTACGTTTCAACGACGAGGAACTTGTTATAAACGCAACTCAAAACTCTCAAATTTCTCATGTTTATTCCGTTACAACCATAAACCTCGTTGATATGATCGACGTGGTTTGCGAGGAATTTTCACAAGATGTTCTAGGTTTTGGTGATGAAGAAACTAGTGGCAATCCCACTATGTTGGATCCAATTCTTGATAATTCGACACCAACCTTCACTCCATTTGAAGGTGGTGGTTTTACGTTGGAAGAATTCGATGTTCCACGTACTTGTAACGAAGACCTCGACAACGATGAGGACTTCTCGATTATCAAGGATTTCCTTAACGATTTCCCATTTCCTCCACCCGAGGAGGTTATGAGTATCGAGCCCAAATCATCACTTGAGGAACCACCTATCCTTGAGTTGAAAGATTTACCTCCTCATCTCGAATATGTCTATTTGGAGGAGGACGACAAGTTGCCGATTATTATTGCGAAGGAACTTTCGAATGATGAAAAAACCGCACTTGTCGATGTTCTAAAGGATCACAAAGGGGCAATTGCGTGGAAGTTATCCGACATTAAGGGAATCGATCCCAAGTTTTGTACCCACAAAATCTTAATGGAGGAGGATTACAAGCCCGTAATCCAAAGTCAAAGGAGGGTGAACCCCAAAATTCACGATGTCATCAAAAAGGAGGTCCTTAAACTCCTTGACGCGGGAATGATTTACCCTATTTCTGATAGCCCTTGGGTGAGTCCTATTCATTGTGTCCCTAAAAAGGGAGGGATGATCGTTGTGCCAAACGATGCCAACGAGTTGATTCCCACTAGACTCGTGACCGGATGGAGAGTGTGCATTGACTATCGTAAGTTGAATGAAGCCACTCGAAAAAACCATTTTCCCTTGCCCTTCTTGGACCAAATGTTGGAGCGACTTGCGGGAAACGATTTTTATTGCTTTTTAGATGGTTTTTCCGGTTACTTCCAAATTCCCATCGATCCTCGTGATCAAGAAAAAACTACGTTTACGTGTCCATATGGAACGTTTTCCTATCGTAGAATGCCATTCGGACTTTGCAATGCACCGGGAACCTTTCAAAGGTGCATGATGGCTATTTTTCATGACATGATCGAGAAGACGATGGAAGTCTTCATGGATGACTTTTCCGTGTTTGGTAATTCGTTCACTTCGTGTTTGTCAAACCTTGAGAGAATGTTGAAACGTTGTGAGGAAACCAACCTTGTGCTCAATTGGGAAAAGTGTCATTTTATGGTTAAGAGTGGAATCGTCTTAGGGCACAAGGTCTCGAAAGCGGGGATTGAGGTAGATCAAGCTAAGGTAGACGTCATCGCCAAATTACCTCATCCCAAAACCGTCAAGGGAGTTAGGAGTTTCCTAGGCCACGCGGGCTTTTATCGTCGATTCATCAAGGATTTTTCAAAGATCTCTCGACCCATTACACATCTTCTTGAAAAAGAGGCACGTTTTGTCTTTGACGAAGATTGTGTACAAGCCATTGAAATCCTTAAGAGGAAACTTACCGAAGCTCCCATTCTTGTTGCTCCAAATTGGAACCTCCCCTTTGAGCTTATGTGTGATGCTAGTGATTACGCTATTGGGGCCGTTTTGGGGCAACGTCATGATAAGCACTTCTTTCCTATTCACTATGCTAGCAAGACGATGACCGAGGCTCAACTTAAATACACTACAACGGAGAAGGAGTTCCTTGTCGTGGTATATGCATTTGAGAAATTTCGACCTTATCTCGTCTTGACGAAATGCATAGTGTACACGGATCATTCGGCTATCAAGTATCTCATGGCAAAGCAAGATGCTAAACCTAGATTACTTCGTTGGATTCTCCTCCTTCAAGAATTTGATCACAAAATCATTGACAAAAAAGGAGCCGAGAATATAGCGGCCGATCATCTTTCTCGTTTGGAAGATCCTCACCAAAGTGTTTACGAGCCTAAGGAAATCACCGAAACATTTCCGCTCGAGACACTTGGTGTAGTGAATTCTAAGCTTGATTCTTCCACCCCATGGTTTGCGGATTTTGCAAATTACCATGAGGGTAACTTCATCATCAAGGGTATGACGACTCAAGAAAAACGAAAATTCTTTCGTGACGTCAAGTTCTATTTTTGAAACGACCCTTACTTGTTTCGAACTTGTGCGGATCAAATCATCCGACGTTGTGTATTTGGCACCGAAGCTTCTAACATCCTTAGAGCTTGCCATGAGGGACCCACGGGTGGTCACCACGGTGCTAATCTCACGGCTATGAAGGTGTTTGATGTCGGCTTCTTTTGGCCTATAATACAAGGTTTTTACTCAGTTAAATTGTTGTTCTCGATATCTTAACGAATTGATTTCCGGCTTAAAGTACGACTCATTTGATTCTTGTAAAACAAATATTTTTGGTTGATTTTAAATAAAAAGGTGCAAAACAATTAAAGTAAAAGGCTTAAAATTAAAATGCGTTAAAGTAAAATGGCGAGAAATTAAATCTAAGTCTAATTAAAATTAAACGGTGCAATATTTAAAAACTTTGAAAAGTAAAATAATTAAATGACTTAAAATTAAAGCGTGACGAGAATTAAAAATTGACAAAGTACTAAAGCGTAAACTTAAAAATTAAACAAGACAAAACACAAAAACAAACTTCCCGTCGGATCCGATCAGACCATGATCGGAATGTACCTCGTCGGAATATCTAACCCAACCTGTCGGAATGTCGATCGGAAAACCCGATCGGAATATGTCACCTTTTCTCTGATCGGAATAACCAAGCTTAAACCCCAGATCGGAATGTGTAGAACCAACACTGATCGGAATAACTTACCTTTGATCGGAATGAAGAGTGGGATACTGATCGGAATGAAGAGTGGATTATCAATCGGAATGTTGTCACCACTTACCTGATCGGAATACCACTAATACTTTCTGATCAGAATACTGCTCAATACCCTGATCGGAATATACACAAATCCCTCCAATCGAAATATCGAAAACCCTTTTCCGACCAAGCCAAAGAGCTATGGCCGGAATAATAAACCCCTTTCCGATTTACCAGATCGGAATACAGTAGAAAAAGCACAAAATAAGCTAGAAAAATAAGCTATAACTCTAATAAGCACAAGTCTAAAATCCTAAACAAAACCGTATGAGAAAAAGCTAATAAGCTACAATTTAAAGACTTTTGAAACACGAAAAGAAAAAGGTTTACGAAAAACAAACTTTTATATAAAAATAACTTTTATAAAAACTTAAGAAACTTAAAATAAACACAAATAAGCTATAAAAATCAATGATCTAAAATAATCAAAAGCATAAAAACACAATCTTTAATCAAATAAGCAAGACAATAAGCATGTAAACATAAAGATCAAGCAAAGAAAGAAAGGTAGAATGAGAGATTTAAAACAAGAAAACTAAAGAACACTTACTTGGAAATTAAAGGTATTAAAAGTGCAAGGCAAGTATTTAAATTTGACATGAAAAGTAAATGTGCATAAAAGTAAAGGTGGAAGAACTAGTGTCACTCTAGCCAACAAAAACTAATGAAATGAATATGAAGGCTATTTATAGGGGATTAGGGAGATGGTTAGAGGAAGCTTCCTCCCCTCCTTCCTTTCTTCTTAATTGCACCATTAAGTCCTTCCCTTCTTAATCTTATGTTAATCTTGGACTTTAATGACTTTTGGCTCGGGATTTTCTTTAAACTCGTCTTTTAATTCTTCAATAAATAAGACTTGAGTTCTTCGGCTTTTAGTAAACTTCCGTCTTTTGACTTTTTCTTCGATAAATCTTTAGAATTGGTCTTGGACTTCCGTTCTTTTTGCACTCTTGACTTCTTGACCTCGCCTTTCATCTTTTTCTTCAATAAAAGCCCATAAATGCCCGTGTTTTCTCCCCTTTTCACAATTTCGTCCTAAATCACAACAAAAACAAAAACCACGCATAATTATGACATAAATGACATAAAATACACGTTTTGGCCCGGTTATTATTGTAATTAAGTGGTAAAAAGGATGGGTGTTTACACACCTATCAAATCCCCTACACTTGACCATTGCAATGTCCTCATGCAATGCATTAGTTACAAAGCACGTTTACATTCTTCATCATAATCAACCCACGTTGGCCTTTATTAAAGAGATAGAAAATTATAAACATTCAAAGTAAAGAAACCAAAAGCATACCTTGGGTTTTGGAAATGTCATGAATAATCATCATCCTCAAGTTTTCGCTTTCTCCAAACCAAGCTTATAAACAAGATCATTGTTATTATAAGTTAGTAAACTAACACGAACTCATGTGGGCCAATTATTCACTTAGACTCCCTTATTCCTAGGTGTATCTCTTATATTTTATTATTGTCTTGAATGATCACGAGTATGCATTGTTGACTTATTTTGATAGTTATTTAGGCCGAAAATAAGGTGAACGATTTAATCAATAGTTAGCTAAAGGACAAAATCTTTTAAAACTGCTTCTCGGGACCTCATAAAGTTCATATCTTGGCATAACTCGCTTAGCGATTTGAGACCTTTCTCGGACCGATATTTGGCAGCGACTTCATACTTCAAACCTTGAGAGACATTCATGAAATTATGGTCTTCTCTTCATATAGGAATTTCTTCACTTGAAGTTTTGAGAGATTCATACTTGGACCACGACTTCTTCATTTTTCTCCAATATTTATTTTGGACTTTGATATATACAACGATCCGCCTCCTTTTATGACTTGGATCTATTTATCCTCATACCTTGTTAGGGTCTTTTCGGATATACTTCTCCATGACTTTAGGGAGTTTTTTTGCTTTTCGTCGTGTGTCTCGATCCTTCATATTGATTTTCGATAAATGATTCTTCACATCACTTTGGATCTTTAGCAACAAAATATAGCCCTCATGCCTTGTTAGGGCCTTTTCGGACTCGCCAATCTTCGCGTCCCGCTTCAATAAGTTATGCCTTGGCTATGAACTCTAATCCATACCGAGCAACTTTTAAACGATCGTGGGCTAGAAGCTAAGTAACTTTTTAAATCGTACAACCTTATTTATTGCAGATAAATTTATTAGCAAGCGATGGGAGAATAGGCTTATAATTAACTCACATAAATTCCCGAAAGAATACCGAACTTATAATTGACTCTATCATCTCTCGTTCTCCACAGTTTAAAATCTCAAGGAATGAGACTCGTGGATGCTTAGCCTATTAAATCAAAGTTTTGGGTTTTCGAGTCGTCTATAGGATCTTGCAAATTCTTAGACTTTTTCAAGTTTAGAAATCGCATTTTAAAGTTCCCTTGATAAACGACTCTCTAGGATCAATTATAGGAACTTGCGAAAAGTTCTTGTTCTTAACCCGTGAGAGTGAAGACTTTCACGTTTTATAGCTCCCTATATAAAAGACTAGCAAAACTTGACATAAACACGTTAAGGATACTAACTAGAGTAAACTTAGATAAGTAAACTCGGGTTGAGTCAAAAGATTCACAACGTTTGAAAATTAAAACCACTTTCTTAAAAATTTATTCTGACAAGGAAAGAAAATAACTATACAAAGAGAAAAACTAATAGGCCAAAATAGATCAAAATTTTTGAAAAATGTTGAAAAATTGATTTTCCGGTTAAAATGAGGACAAATACAAGGTAAAGGCCACTTAACTTCGATAGAAGTCCCCCTACACTTAATATAAACATTGTCCTCGATGTTTAAGCATGTGGGAGTAAACTCCCCTACACTTAGGACATTGTGCACTTTCTTTAAATCGCGCTAAGGAAGAGACAACTAAAGAGATTCCTATTTAATATTGGAAAATATAAAATAGTGAATCGAAAAGAGTTTAGGATAGAACCGGGAAGAAGTGAACACGGAATTATGGGTCGTCAAGATTCATCAAGAGTGGATCTTTGAAGCTCGAATCCCTGATTAAGAGAGGAGAGGAAATAGCAAATACCAACGTGTCTCCCCTACACTTATTATAAAGAAAGCTAAAAGATAGATACATGGGTTGCCTCCCAAGAAGCGCTTGATTTTTGTTAACCGAGTCGTGAGCCTGACTCGACCTTGATCATCAACGGAAGAAGCATGAAATATATCCACTAGGATCAAAGACATAGTTTTCGTCCATCAAATAGCACAAGCTTAAGGCGAACAAGGCAAGCCAAAGAAGAATAGGCAAGGTTCCCTTAAGCAGCGATGGAGCACGGTGGAAGCAAGGGTGAAGTGGTGCAAGCAGATTTCCATAAGTTCCAAATATATTTCCTTTTATTTAATCAGGTGGATACTGAGATGGCTGCAGAATATCAATACCGGGATCAAACACCTTTTCCTTTAAGGGAAAATAGCACTCAGGCGCAGCAGAATGTGAAGAAGATCCGCGAAGAAGCACAACCTCGTCCTCAGAGGGGGGACAAAGAGGTGTTAACTCATACGTGTTGCGGATATTGGTGTCGACCGGTTTCTTCTCCTTTGAAAGAATGTGCTTCAAATCCAAAGTAGGATCAAGACGATAATCTTCAAAATCATAAGGAGGAGCATCACTCTCATGAGGGAAGTAAGTGCTAAGAAACGTAGAGAAGTCTTCCTCAAATGAGTAATCGTCCAAAGTAGGATCGAGTGATGGCGGAGGATCTTCATTATGGGAAGAATCGCTCGAAAGAGTATCGGCCTCATCGAAATCATCATACGTGGGCAGGTCGGGATACACGGAAGTAAGGTCATCATAATCATCCGAATCTGAGCTAGAATCATCATCATAAGCATCAAAGATCAGTGGAGAATCATAAATGGGAGAAGCGTCCAAAGTGGAGAGAGAATCATCCACATCATCTTGAAAAAGTGGATTATCATTGCAAGACTCGAATAGAGGATTGTTGTAGACAACAAAGTCATCAAGCACATTAATCATATTCACTGATTCTCGGCCTCCAAAGGATGTACTTGTAAGCTTCCCCATTTTGAAAACTTGTGAATCATTCCCGACTCTTAAGATTAACTCACCTTCGTCCACATCAACTAAAGCTCGTCCGGTTCTCAAGAATGGCCGACCAAGTATTAAAGGAATACGAGGGTCCATTTCATAATCAACAACGACAAAGTCGACCGGGAAAGTAAATGTGCCAACTTTGATGAACACGTCTTCGGCTATACCAACAGGGTAAGCGAGAGTGCGGTTTGCAAGTTCAAGAGTCATCTTTGTTGGAGTAAGGTCGGGCAATGATAGTGTTTTCCAAACACTCAAAGGCATCAAATTAATATTGGCCCCGAGATCAGCAAGGGCAGTAAATTCTTCAGTTTTGTTGAAAATGCAAGGCAACACAAAACGACCGGGATCTCCAAGCTTTTCCGAAAGTTCTTTAAGAATAACTGCAGAGCAGTTTTCATTTAAGCGCGTGTTGGCGAGCTCAATCAGCTTCTCCTTCTTGTTAAGCAATTCCTTAAATGCTTTAACAAATTTGGGCATGTGGACAAGTGCTTCAAGAAAGCTAATGTTGAAGGTCATTTGAGAGATCATCTTCAAATAGTGTGACACTTCAGAGTCATCCTTGGTTAGCATTTTGGTCTTGCCTAAGCGAGAGGGATAAGGGATATTGGGTTTGGGTGGTGAAGGTAAAGGCGTAGCAGGTAAAGGTTGAGATGTTGAAGGTTCCTTCCTAGAGACATCGTCATCGTGAGGCGGAGACGGTAATGGTGTACTAATACTAGGTGTAGGAGGAGTAGGGATAAATGGTGGTGGAGGAGGTGTAGATGATGGGGGCGGGATAGGTGGATCGACAATGGTAATTCCACTACGAGTAGTAATAACACTCACATTTGCTCGCGGATTGGTGACGGTGTTTGAAGGTAGAGAACTCGAAGAAGAAGGTTGAGCGGCGGACAAGAAACTAGCAAGCATATTCTTTAAATCATTCGTTTGAATGCTGAAGGAGGATTGAATATTATCTCGAAGCTCGGATCTAATCTCATTTCCTTGCTTGGTAATATCTCCTTTAAGATTAATAATTTGGCTCTGTAGATTCTTGATTTGCTTACCTTGGGTTCTCATGATGGCTTCAACATCCGGGTTAATGGGTGGGGCTTGTTGAGCGGGTGGGTGATAAGGAATAGAAGCTCTTGGTGGGATTTGGTTGCTTCTAGTGTAGTTGTTGGCGGGGTTTTGGTTTTGAGGAGAAAAACCGGGTGAAAGGT
Source organism: Glebionis coronaria (assembly GCA_025667525.1). Classification (NCBI taxonomy): domain Eukaryota; kingdom Viridiplantae; phylum Streptophyta; class Magnoliopsida; order Asterales; family Asteraceae; genus Glebionis; species Glebionis coronaria. Next base: position 392,899,548 of record CM046876.1, on the reverse strand, counting down.
AGTTGTTTGACCGGTAACTCAGCAGATTTCTATCCCCTTGAGGTCGAGCTTGGTAATTTTCCGGTGAATAATTACCATAAGCTGCATACACATTTTCCGGATTTCCTTGAGTCGAATGACAATCGGTGTATGAGTGTGGACCGCCGCATGTTTCACAAGGATTGGCAACCGCTTTAACTTGTTGTTGTTGTTGGTTTGAAGCGAGAAGCGTGATACTTCTTCTCATTTCAGTCATCATGCGGGTGAGTTCGGTCATATCAGGGTTTGCTGAAGTGGAAGAAACATTGACTCTCGGGTTGTTCCTTGAAGAAGCGGAGGAATCCCAGTTTTTGTGGTGAGTAGTCATGTTCTCAATTAACTCTCTACACTCCTCGGGTCTCCTTTTCATAAATGTGCCACCAGTGGCTGCATTAATCGTATCACGATCACGAAAAGTCAAACCGTTGTAGAAAGTATCTATTAAGGTCACAGGGAGCATGTTGTGGTTTGGACAACGATCAATCAAGACATTATATCTTTCCCAAGCATCAAAAAGGGATTCATCGGGATCTTGCATGAAACCGCTGATTTGATTGCGAAGGCTCGTGACCATGGATGGTGGAAAGTAGCGCGACAAAAAGTGTTGAGTCATGTCATCCCAAGTGTGAATAGAATTCTTCGGGAGACGATCAAACCATTTCTCGGCATGATGTGATAAAGTATGTAGAAAGAGTTGTAGGCGAAGAACATCCATTGTGGCACCGGGCAACTTCATGCTTTGGATGATTGTAATGAACTTGTCGAGGTGTTTGTTGGCATCATCATCAGGCAGTCCTCTAAAAGGATTTGTTTGCACTTGCTGAATCATGTGGTGCTTCAACGAAAACTCAGGAGCGTTGATTTGCATCGGCGTAATCGGTCCTCCTCGTCCAAACATGGTAGGTTGACAAAGTTCCTCCATTGTCCGAAGATCGGGCTGTGGAAGAACATTGTTGTTATTATTGAGGTGTGGTGGATTATTGTTGTTAACACCTGACATACTTAAATCTTCTCGAGTCTCGGGCTCTTGATAATTAGAAGACCTAGTACGCATACACCTACAAAAGCAAAAGAAAACAATACCAAACACAAAGACAATATATATACACAATAAAAATAAAATCTTTTTGGATTTTTGAAATTTTTAATTTTTATGGATTTTTATCAACTTTTAATTTTTATGGTTTTTTGAAGTTTTTATGCAAGAAAAATAACGTTCACAAGTGAACGGATCCCAAAAAGCAACGCGTCTCTCACAGAAAACCGTTAATCTTTACGAAAAGAGCCGGCAGCGGCGCCATTTAATACATGGTTTTTACTCAGTTAAATTGTTGTTCTCGATATCTTAACGAATTGATTTCCGGCTTAAAGTACGACTCAGTTGATTCTGGTAAAACAAATATTTTTGGTTGATTTTAAATAAAAAGGTGCAAAACAATTAAAGTAAAAGGCTTAAAATTAAAATGCGTTAAAGTAAAATGGCGAGAAATTAAATCTAAGTCTAATTAAAATTAAATGGTGCAATATTTAAAAACTTTGAAAAGTAAAATAGTTAAATGACTTAAAATTAAAGCGTGACGAGAATTAAAAATGGACAAAGTACTAAAGCGTAAATTTAAAAATTAAACAAGACAAAACACTAAAACAAACTCCCCGTCGGAATATATTCCGATTAGACCATGATAAGAATGTACCTCGTCGGAATATCTAACCCAACCTGTCGGAATGTCGATCGGAAAACCCGATCGGAATATGTCACCTTTTCTCTGATCGGAATAACCAAGCTTAAACCCCAGATCGGAATGTGTAGAACCAACACTGATCGGAATAACTTACCTTTGATCGGAATGAAGAGTGGGATACTGATCGGAATGAAGAGTGGATTATCAATCGGAATGCTGTCACCACTTACCTGATCGGAATACCACTAATACCTCTGATCGGAATACTGCTCAACACCCTGATCGGAATATACACAAATCCCTCCAATCGGAATATCGAAAACCCTTTTCCGACCAAGCCAAAGAGCTATGGTCGGAATAATAAACCCCTTTCCTATCTACCAGATCGGAATACAGTAGAAAAAGCACAAAATAAGCTAGAAAAATAAGCTATAACTCTAATAAGCACAAGTCTAAAATCCTAAACAAAACCGTATAAGAAAAAGCTAATAAGCTACAATTTAAAGACTTTTGAAACACGAAAAGAAAAAGGTTTACGAAAAAAAAACTTATATATAAAAATAACTTTTATAAAAACTTAAGAAACTTAAAATAAACACAAATAAGCTATAAAAATCAATGATCTAAAACAATCAAAAGCATAAAAACACAATCTTTAATCAAATAAGCAAGACAATAAGCATGTAAACATAAAGATTAAGCAGAGAAAGAAAGGTAGAATGAGAGATTTAAAACAAGAAAATTAAAGAACACTTACATGGAAATTAAAGGTATTAAAAGTACAAGACAAGTATTTAAATTTGACATGAAAAGTAAATGTGCATAAAAGTAAATGTGGAAGAACTAGTGTCACTCTAGCCAACAAAAACTAATGAAATGAATATGAAGGCTATTTATAGGGGATTAGGGAGATGGTTAGAAAAAGCTTCCTCCCCTCCTTCCTTTCTTCTTAATTGCACCATTAAGTCCTTCCCTTCTTAATCTTATGTTACTCTTGGACTTTAATGACTTTTGGCTCGGGATTTTCTTTAAACTCGTCTTTTAATTCTTCAATAATTAAGACTTGAGTTCTTCGGCTTTTAGTAAACTTCCGTCTTTTGACTTTTTCTTCGATAAATCTTCAGAATTGGTCTTGGAATTCCGTTCTTTTTGCACTCTTGACTTCTTGACCTCGTCTTTCATCTTTTTCTTCAATAAAAGCACGTAAATGCCCGTGTTTTCTCCCCTTTTCACAATTTCGTCCTAAATCACAACAAAAACACAAACCACGCATAATTCCGACATAAATGACATAAAATACACGTTTTGGCCCGGTTATTATTTTAATTAAGTGGTAAAAAGGATGGGTGTTTACACACCTATCAACCTACTATTTACCGAGATGCACAAGATCTTGTGAAGTCGTGTGATTCATGCAAACGACAAGGAAAAGCCTCACAAAAAGATGAAATGCCACAAAATATCATCCTAGTGTGTGAGATCTTTGACGTTTGGGGTATAGACTTTATGGGGTCGTTCCCATCATCTCGTGGCAATAAGTACATTCTCGTTGCGGTTGACTACCTATCTAAGTGGGTGGAAGCTAAGGCTTTGCCCACCAATGATGCTCGTGTGGTAGTCAAGTTTTTGAAAAGCTTGTTTTCTCGGTTTGGAACCCCTCGTGCAATCATAAGCGATCGTGGAACCCATTTTTGTAACGACCAATTCGAAAGGGTCCTAAGGAAATATGGGGTCACACTCCGGCTTTCTACGGCTTATCACCCACAAACGAGTGGGCAAGTCGAGGTTTCAAACCGAGCTTTGAAGAGGATCTTAGAGAGATCCGTTGGGGAAAACCGACAATCTTGGTCGGATAAGTTGGACGATGCTTTATGGGCCTTTAGGACCGCTCATAAGACACCCATTGGGTGCACTCCCTATAAGCTTGTGTATGGAAAGAATTGTCATTTGCCTATCGAGATAGAACACAAGGCTTATTGGGCCCTAAATCATTGTAATGATGATATGGAGACCGCAGGAAAACACCGGAAAATGCAATTGAATGAATTAGATGAATTGAGGGACATTGCTAATGAAAATTCATTGATTTATAAAGAAAAAACTTAAAAGTTGCATGATTCTAAAATTATAAACCGGGTTTTTAACATTGGGGATCAAGTTTTGCTTTTTAATTCTCGCTTGAAAATCTTCTCCGGTAAGTTGAAATCCCGTTGGTCCGGTCCATTCACCGTGACTCAAGTGTTTCCGTATGGGACCATCGAGCTAGCTCAAGATGATGGTCCTAACTTCAAGGTGAATGGACATAGGTTGAAGCACTACTTTGGCGGGGAAGTTACATCCTTGAACTACCTCGACCAAGTCACCTTCCCCAATGATAATTAGTATTGAGGGGATCGAGTCGAGCTCATGACTCGGTAATCAAAAACGAGGTGCCTCATGGGGGAGTCCCATGCTTATCCTATATACATATTATCTCTTTCTAATGTAGTTAACGTGTGGGGATTTGTGCCCTTCCAACCTTTGTTCCGTGGTTGTTTGTGAATTGTGGACTTTAGATGATCATGATCTTCACGATTGGAGCCTCTCGTGTTCGTTTTATGGGAGCACTCGATCGTTTGCTTTGAAGACTTTCTCAATATCCATTATATATCCTTTTACGTTCTAACCTTAGGTTATTAGCACACTTCATAAACGGCTACTAATTTATTGGTTACACCCTTTCCATGCTAGATTAGGCATTCGAATACGTCTCTAGTATGGGGGTGTTTGCACCCCTAGACTCGAAACATTGAGGATAATGTTTAACTTTAGTATGGGGGGGGGGGGTGAATAGATACTTGCCTTGCCAAACCTTCACGCTTTCCAAATTTTATCTTTTTGTTGCAAAATAAGGCTAAAAATGGCCAAATTTTAAATTTTTTCTCATGTTTTATAAGTGTTTGAAGACACGAATGTAGGTTTTCCGATGGCGAGAATAAGAGTAATTTTTTACTCGACCGTGCGTGTTGAGCACTTAGCTTTGGTTCCTTAACTACACATTAGGCTAAGTCTCTTAAATGAGGACGAGAAATGATAGGTTTAATTATAAGTTACTATGCTAAACATAGAGTACTCGTATTCTTTCAAAAACTCATGTGTTCTCGTTGTTTGCTCATTCTCCCTTCGCATGTAAATATTTTTTTCTTAATAAATATTGACTTAGCGGTTTAGTTGGGATTGTTGGGTTTCTAGTCTTTTCTAGTAGCTTCCGTGTAATTAAATTGGGAAGACATTAAGGTATCACCAGCGTCACGGTTTTGAAGTATTGGCACCCTAATAATCAAAAGCTTCACCCAATAATAAGATTTCAAGTGCTCACCTAAATCAAGCAAATTTGAAGCCCCACAAGGCCGAAAAATATATGCAAAATTGAAAGTGAATCAAGCCTTAATCTTCGAAGCTTTAAAGATCCGAAATTCGCCTTAGCGTGAGGATATACGTCTTTGGCTAATAAAACTACCGATGAGGTGGATAATAAAAGGCAAGGCAAGACCGAAGTCATAATAAATGCTTCATGGCGAAGTTGAATAAAAGATGGAGGTAAACCAAAGATAATAAGGCCCTTCCGTTAGGGGGCGTATAAAAGTCTTGGTAATAAGTCTCATGTTTAAAACCGTTATAAAACCGTGTTTATCGATTCTTCTTGTCAACTTAATTTTTTGACATCGTTGTCTATTAGGAGGGGTTATTGATTTTATGGTCTTGGTTACACCGTTAGGACTCTATTTTTAGACCTAAATTATCGCATAAGTCAAACAATGTATCCTCGTGAGACATTCAAGACAATATAAAATATAAGAGATACAACTTAGGAATAATGGGAGGATAAGTACGTGATTAGGGCATATGAGTAGTGTTAGCATTACTAACTTATAATGACAATGATCTCGTTGCACGCTTGGCATGGAATTGGGGTGAAAATCGAGGACGATGAAATTATTTCTAACGAAGCATTCACGTGTTCTTATTCTATGAACCTAAACGTCCCATTTTGCGATGAAAATCATACATTATGTCTAAAACGCAAGTAGAAGTAGCAATAGTAGTAGTTTAGCTAGTTTATCGTTCAATAAAGTGAATAAAAATGAATTTTGGAGGTGCTACGATACTTTATTCTAGCATTGCGTGAGGGCACGACAATGGTTTAGTATGAGGGAGTGATGAGACTGCTTTTATACATAGTCTCATCGTCCAAATAGGGCTTAAAATGCATTAAATATCATCAAAATACCCATATATATGCTTGTGTTTGTTGCTTGTGCATTTTAGGTACGGATATTGAGAAAATGACAAAAGATCACATGAATCATACAAAAACGAGCACGGGAAATGAAGTCGCACAATGAACCAAGCCCTAATGAAGACTTTCCCAAGATTAACCCTTGAATATTTGAAGAATTATGAAGAAGGGTCCTCCAATATGGAATAAATGACACTTTATACCCTTGTATCCTCATAATTATAAGTTTGGTCCCTAAAGTTTGTCAAAATTACAAAAAGGGCCCTCCACTTTGAAGAATTGGCAAATTTAGCCCCTCAACAAAGCTAAATTGTCAACCATTATCCTCCACAAAGTCAAATACATCATGATGTCTTTCAAAGTACAAGAAAATACAAGTTTGGTCCTTTGAAAATCGCAAAATTACAAAAAAGACCCTTGACTTTCAACATTTGGCAAGAATGGTCCCTTATCAAACAAGACTTGGCAATTTCAGTCCTCCAAAATGCTCAACATACAAGTCAAGACCATTATCCATCATCAAAATGCCAAATTAGTCCTTCAAGAATTCAAAAATGGCAAGAAATACCCCTGAAAATACTTTGGAAAAGTATTTGGGGCAAAAGTGTGAAAAGTGAAAGTTTAAATACAAAGGGATTTGAGTTTTGGCCTGTTTTACACAAAGTGGAAAGAATAACAAAAACAAGGGACTTAAATTGGCCAGACATCATAGTTACCTAGTCCAACAAAGGCATGACACGTAGCCCACTCAATCTTTTCCACCAATCACATGCTTCCCTGCCTCCACATCAGATCCCACTCACCCCTGATTAATTAATTAACCACACATTGGCGCCTTAACATTTATTTAAATGTTAATCACTTTATAAACGGATCAAAACCATGTTCATCAGACTCAAGAACACAATTAGGGATTTTTGATTTAGCAAAAATTAAACCCAAAATTATGCAGATTAGTGATTAAGGTGACCCTAATCACAACCCAACTCTCAAAAGGACTGCCACATCACTCCCTTAGTCACATGAAAAACCCTTGTCCCACCTCTTGGAGAAGAAGACAAAACAGTGATGAAGATCCAACGTCCCACAACAAAGCTTAGAAACTAAGCTTATTTGAGACCATTGATCAACTTTCTACAGCTATACACACCACAAACAGCCAAGAATTCTTCACAAGACTCCAAGGTTTTCAAAATCTGCAAGGGCAATTTTGGAAGTTCAAGCAGTAGGGTTTACATTTTTATTTGTTCTTAGCTCACTTGTAAGGCTATATATAAAGCCATAGGGTCTCACTTAGACGTTTGCTTTTGGTTTTTCCTTGTTCAAGCACTTGTAAATCCCTTTTTCAGTTTTATGAAATTTGAATTAAGTGTGTTGAAGAAAGACCAAGTGCCATCTTATTATTGCTTGTTTATGTTCTTAGTTTACTGAATTTGAATCAAAAACCTGTTTTCAAAAGAGGAGTGTGCAAAAGTTTGCACATTTTCTTCATTTTCTTGATATTTTGCTAAGTTCTTGGTCTATCTTGGAATTCTTGGGTTATAGGGCTGATCATAGCATCCTAATTGTGTTTATTAAGGTGTGGTGAGGCTTATAACTTGGGGATAATCAAGTGTGGAGGACAAGAGTTGCATCAATCAAGAATTTTTCAAGTTTCTGATTTTATACTTGTGCTTCTAACCTTGTTGATTCTTAGTAGGTTTTGTTGTGGAAGCTTGTGCTTGTTCTTGCTAGCACATAAGCTCAAAATCCGTGGGTTTGGATGTACATCCATGAGGTACACACCCTTAATCCCAAAATCTGATAATACTTTGGATTTTTGTGATATTTGAGTGTTGCCTTTGTTCTTGTGTATTTTTTGGCTTATACTTGCTTGAATCTGTTAATCTTACTTGTTATTGTGTTAATTGATACTTGGGTGGTCTTAAATCTCACTTTTCCTTTGAAAAAATTGATTTTGAAAAGATAAAAGGGGTGTTTGGGTCTACCTGTTTGTGATTACATCTTGGTATTGTGTTGTTAGAAGGTATTGTTTGTGCTTGGTATCTGATATATGCCTTGTTGAGAGTGTTTTGCTGCAAGTTTTTGGGTTTGAAGCATTGAATCAAACAATCTGCTATAAAATCTTTGTTATTGCCTGTTTTGACCTAGGATTTTGGGAACACTTAGGGTGTATGCATGCTTAGGGCTAAAATTGTTTAAACAAAGTCATTATAACCTGTTTGAAAGATTTGAGGTGTTGAATTTGGCTTGTGTGTCAAATACATCAGCAAAGTGTAAAACTGCATGTGTTAGTTTCATCAGTAACATTCATTGGCTTGAATCTTGCTTAATTCTTTGAATCATTGCATGAAACCTGTTTAGACATGCTTATTAGAGTTTATAATAGCTTGTGTATGCATTTGGTTGAATTTGGCTGGCTGATTTGTGCTAAAACTGCTTATAAGTGCTCAACTGCTTAATTGTTCATGTCTGTATCATATCTGGTGATTTATTGATTAAACTTTATCAATTGGGTGTTTGTGATTGTGATATTTTGATTGTTCTTGACTCCTTTTGATCCAAAGATCATTTGGGTGCCTTTGTGTAATCTGAATCTCCAAAAAAGTCACTAAAGACAAAAAGTCAAACAAGTCAAGCAGTGGAAAAAGTTTCCACTGCTCAACACCCAAAACTAGCCCCTGCTAGTGTTATTTTGAACTCAGCTTATCAATAAGCTATTTTAGCTTATCCAGACTTGCAACAACTTGTTTTTTTGTGATAGATCTTCATTATTTGACCCATTTGAGTAGACTGGAGCTTATTGGACTTTGACTTTGACTTTTTACTAGAAAACCAACTTATTTGACTTTTACATAAGTACTTATTTGCTTTTTCCAGCTTATTGAGTCAGCTTATTTGAAAACTCTTTGTTGATTTTGCTTAATTAAGTAATTTAGAAGCTATAGAAACTTGAATCAGCACTTGGGGTGGCCTAGAACTCAAAAACGACTATTTTGTCATTTTCTGTAGATTGCTTATTGCATTTTCAGGCTTATTCCTTGGGCTTATTTCAAATTTCTTTTTGCAGAAGTCTTATTTAGGTCAAAAGAAGCTTGTGTGTCAAATTTTAGCTTATGGCACTGGCTTATAGCTTAATGGGCCAAAAAGCCCATTAAGAATAAGCTGTTTGGTATAAGCTAGCTTATTTCACACTTTCAGCTTTTGGGCCTTTGGAAGAAGTTGTTTAAAATCAAATTTTGAGTCAACCTGTGCTTTTTGGGCTTATTTTGAACACTTTTTATTATTGGGCCCAAATTTGGCCCAATAAGGTACTGTTTTGGGTTTAGCCTATTTTCTAGGCCCATTAAGGGTATTTAGGTAATTTCACTTTCATTTCTGTGTTATTTAGGTTAAATTAAGCTAGTTTGCAAGTTTTTAGAATTTTTTATGATTTTTGGATTTTTAATAATATTTTAATATTATTTTATTGTTAAAAATTAAAAGTCTGATTTTCTAAGTTTTTATATTTTTCCTAGGTTCTAAACACTTAATTAGGAATTTTGCAACTTTCCAAATATTTTCAGAGTCTTTTAATTATTTTCTAGAATTAATTTAAGTTTTAATTGATTTTAGAAGTTTTTAATTGTTTAAAAATAGTTGTTAGCGGTTTTAAAATTTTGAAAAATACTTTTTAGCTTAATTAGGGTATTTTTGAGGTTTACAAACTTTAAAATCTTGTTTGGGACTTTTTAATAATAAATTTTGATTATTAGGGCTTTAATTAGCATTAAAAAGTCATTATCTAATTAATTAAAAGGTTTTGGCAAGTTTGGATTTTTTGTAAACTCTTAGAATATTATTGTGGATTTTTGGTAATTTTTAGGAATTTTTAGGGTAAAAAATTAATTTTAGCACTTTTTACGGTTTTACGTGTACACCTTTTTCGACTTAGTTTAATCCGTCTTCGTAACCGTCATTCTCTTCTAATCTCATTTATATTTTTCTTTCTCAACAATATAATCACAAATCTAATCCAAATCATTACACACATAACACACTAGCCTCCTGGAGAACGAACTCATTTTAGGGTCATTTACACACGGTTTTCCTAAATCGTCGTGCTTACCCTATTTTGCCTTCCTTTTCCTAAAGTGGAAATTTTACAACTATCAAGGGGGTATATATAGCCCACCCTTCTTGTGGGCTATATGGGCTATATGTTTACATATTGGATCACGAGCCCAATACTTGAATATATCGTTGGAGTGACCGGTCCTTTCTAAATATGTAAAAACATATTTCCAACAAGTTAGTTTTTTATTTCCAAGGAAGGAAAGATACTATTAGTATCACTCGTTGGATTGAAAGAGCCAATTCACTTTCCTATCATATTAATCTTTTTTGAAATTATAATGTGAAGCTTGCTATAAGAAGATAGCACTTCGTCAGTTATCTTGGTAAACTCTTTATGCTCAATCCATTGAGATAAAAGAAATACGTAAGATTGCTTGATTAGATTTCCAACATTTCTTAGAAAGATGGTCGAGAAGATGAAAGAAAAACTCCGCTATCTAATGATAAAAGGAATTAACCTCGAGACATACACGAGGAAATTTCAAGAGTTAGTAGAGTTAGATCCTATTCCGAAGAATGAGAAAAACCTTCATCAGAAGATTTTATCATGGAATATTGTAATGGAATTTCATTTGAAATTCTATTAAGAAGACCCCATCAGATGATTTTGTTAGAACATTTATTAAGGAATTTTATCGAAGATTTTTAAGAAAGATTACTGATGTGAGTGTAATTACTCATATCATTTATATCACAAAACGGACAATAAATGTATATTTAACATAAATAATGTATTGTATTTGCTTGTTTTGTTGTTTTATGTGTGTAGGTACCAAGATCACACAAACCTACATGAGATTGAATATTTCGCCAAAAGCCAAAAGACGGGATCGTTTTCTAAGTTTTTAGGCCTTAGTGGGGCCTATTTGAGTTTAATGGGCCTGAAAGCCCATTAATATTCGGATACTATTTATTCCAAGTAAAAATCTGGTTCAAGCCCAAGATATGAGACGGATAAAGTTTATATGTTGGGTCTAAATTCGTTCAAAGCCCAAGAGTAAGAAAATAGAAGGATGAAATGTTTATAACTTGGACCATCAAAGGCCCAACAAGAAGAATAATGAGACGAAGGAAGTTTATATATTTGTTGGTCAACAGTTTTCGGTCAAAGAAGAAATAAATAAAGAAAAGAAAGAATAAAGACTAGAGAGAAAAGAAATTGGGGAAGAACACAGTAGGAGATGAACCCTAATAAAAAGGGGTTCTTAATTAATTGGGCAAGTGACATCCACACGATTCTGATCAAAGAAACAAGGAAAGAAGGATTCCAAGTGCCAAGCTCCAGCTTGGCCCTCTAGCACGTCATTGCTCAAATCCTATTGGTCCAAGGCCTGCCATCCTGACAAAGAACCAATCACCTATTGTCACATCAGATCCAAACTAGCACACTTATTGCCATGTTGGCAATCCGTGTGATGGTGAGCTAATATCAACCTTTGGATCAAAACAAACAGAAAATAGAAATCAAGATGTTGATCTCATGGCTCAAAATCGTCTTCATCAACAACCCACATCTCTCACCTCAGCTATAAATACCCCCTTTTCTATTGTAATCGGTATCCCTTAGGTTAAAGTTATTATGTTAGTTTTTGTTTAGAATTTGTATTTCTTTTTTATAAAAGTTGTAATGATTCCTTTGAATTAATAAAATTTTCGTTTTTAGTTTCATCTACTTTTAATCCCACGATTTATTTTTTTGATAAAATACTTGCATTCTAAATCTTAAGCTGATATGATAATTGTTTATTGTTCATATAAGCTCAAACATTAGCTTGTGTGAATGATTAAGTTAGATATAGGGATAGATGTTCATTCCTACTGAATGAGCATTAAATTTGATATACTGGTTCGATGGTTCGAGATTTAGTTGGTGGTTTAAGGGAGTTTAGATTGAAGATAGTTCTAAGTCGGCTCAGTGTCTGACTTCGTCATCAATGGTTATCTTCGATTAAAATGGTTAAGCACAATTTAGTTTCTGAAATAATTAGTATAATCTGCTTGAGTTTGATTTGTGTTATTTACATTGATGCTAGTTTTTATAATTTACAACTTAAATGTTATTAGTGTTTGAATTGATATTTCTCGTGTTTATGTGTATGATTGTTTGTATCTGCTGGTTTGCCTAATTTTTTTTTTGTGTTTTCGAGTTTTTTTATAATCTGCTAATAGGACAGTTTAAATGAGTTTGTTTGGTTGAAAAGAGAGTTTATTATGCAGATTTGTAGAAGGGACTTTAGTCTGTAATTGGTTTATGATTTGATGGATCTGCTTTAGTTTGATAATCTGCTATATTTGAGTGTTAGTTGAATTGGTTGTCATTTATATTGGTTTGAGGCTTACTGTTGTCCTATATCTTCTTATAGCCAATTTCGGTGAATGCGTTGCTTGTTAATGAATGAGTGACTCATGTTTTTGGTTAATGAGATAAGTTTATTATGGTTAAATTAGATTTCAAGCTATTTGAGTGGTAACAGTTTATAGCTTGTTAACAGTTAGTGGAACATGCATCATCGTATGTTTTGTTATGATAGGTTATATTCGTATACTATAAGGTTTTTTATTGCTGAAAATATAAGAGAATGAGATTTCTATAAGTCTTATTACTGCTGCGTTTTCTACCATTTTTAGTGATTGACGTTGCTGTAATCTAGATTTCATTATAGTAATTGAATACTTGGAGCTGCGAATCGTATCTGTTCTTATAAGTCATAGGATTAAATAAATTGTTGCTGATATTTAATTAAAGTGGATTCGTATCTATAAATGTTGTTGAGTGATCTATAATCTGCTTATATCATATTTCTGTCTGTTGTTGCTTTAGACCTTAGTATGATCAAATGTAGTTGTCGAACTTGTTAGTTGCCATAAGAATTCTTTGGTGGTAACAACTGAACTTGTTCCTATTTTGGGTTTTCTGTATTTGGTGCCAAGTTTAAGGCTGTTACTTGGATTGTGGATAGTTGCTGTAGTAAAAGTTACTTGTGTACTAATCATTATATAGCTGTTGTAGGTTTAAGTTTATTTTGATTCTGTAAGTGCTTGTTGCTGCATAATTTTGTACTAGTTGTGTTGTATCTCAGTTTAGTTGTTATTATGCTTGCTTGTGATTTATAATATTGTAGCCTATTTGAGTGAATATTTGTTTCCACTTAGTTTGTTATTGTTGTTTGCATTACTGTGCGAATTGGATTGTTTGGGGCTGTGTACTGTTGGAATTTAAGGGTACATTTGGTTAAAAAAATAATAATAAAAATATGTCATCCATAGGTCTCGAACTCGAGACCTTACCTTTATTACCCCACGCCTCTACCATCTGTTCTAGCTAGTGTTTTATTTAAGTATTGTGTTTTGGGTGTATTATACTTAACTTTGAACTGTCATTTTAATTACAAAACATTTTACATAAATTTTTAGTTTAAAAGTTTTTTCTTTAAAAAATATATAAATACTTTTAATAATCAATTGTTTATTTAAATTTGGTAAAAAGTTATTAGTTTAAATAAAATAAAATAAAATAAAATAATATATAGATATAAATTTCGTCTTGTAGCCTAAATTTTAACGGTTCATGCACTTTTACTAAAAAACGTAGATTTTTAGATAAAAACCGAAACCAATTCAAATAAATTGTCCAAATCAAATCGAAAGTCTCAAATTCACAATTTCTTTGTGTACAACGAACCGGGATCACTCTCGTGTTTATTTAATCCGTCTTTAGCGAATTTTAGACTGTTACTTTTTCCTAAAGGTAATTTGCTTAATTTGCTCTATAACATATTACATTAAAATTCACCGACACGTTTCCCACACATCAAAAATTTTGGCGCCGCTGCGGGGGAAATTGTGTACGATTATTTCGTGGAGATTTGTTGATCATTGATTTGAAGACCCTTTCCATCCTTGGAAAGTTTTGTTACTTTTGATATATATAATAATATAATTATCGTTTTTCGTGTTTTTTGTTGCTAATATATTGTATTACATAGAACAATAAATTTACCTACCTCCAAAAGCGTGAAAACACAAACCTTAGTTGGGATTTCATCACTCAACTATTGTATTCAAATCCAAAACAAAAGAATAAAGGCAATGTAACACCCCATTTTGGTAAATGGAATGTCACGCGTGATTATGGCGTGTCATCGAATCATACCAGGAAAATGTCTTAAAACATTACATGACCATAAAAGGAAATAGCGAAAACAAACATCGGTACCCCAAAGTATAAGCTCATCACACACAAACATAAGTACTGTAAAGGAAAAGGACTAAACAATGTCCCTAGAAATAAGTAGGAAAATGTATGATGAAATGCATAAAGTAGAGAAGGCTAGAAAGCTTCCAATCTATACGCACGCACGCTTAAAGTCTACGAACGCCCTTGAGTACCTTCCATTTGGGAACATGAAAGGAAAATGGCTGAACATAACGCTCAGTGCACGGATATAAAAGTATGACATGGAATAACGTAAGCATATAAGACTAATAGCAGCGGAATATCGTAAGTTCTAAGTAATCTGGATTCATGTTCATAAAACTGGTTTTATAGTTTGAAAAGACTTATGTTTCTATGAAAATCTGTTTAATTAGCCAAATAGCCCATATAGGTCATGAGGTTCCACCGTGCATGAATACTTGGAGGGGAGACCTCGTCATGCAATTAGAGGGGTTGTCTCTAATTAAATAGTCTGGGTATGAGGGATCAACTACTAGTGAAGAATGCAAGGAACACATCGCATTCACTCTGATAATACTGCTAAACATGTAACTAGGATGCACCCAATCGTCCCACATGATAATATAATATAATGGCCAAAACTGAAAAGGGACGCCACAAGCAATCACTTCATCGTGGGGAAGTCATAACACTGGTGCCTCCAGTGTTATGGTTATGGTACCTCCATAACTAGGTGACACTAGTCATGCATGTATATGGCTTAGGCTCTTAATCTAACATAAATATCAAACATATAAAACAAATATTGGGAACACAGTTGGCTGTAGACGGGGAATCCTAATAAGGAAAGAATGTCCATACTGAAAGGACGGGAAATCCGTACCTTAAGTCCAGTGAACGAGAAGACGAACGGAAGAGAGTCCTACTTCGATCTCACTAATTCTACATAAATAGTATACGTGTATAAGTATTCTGATTACTGAGTACATACTGGTTTTATATCATGTCTTAGCTTGTTTTACATGTTCATGTCTTGTTTTACTGATTTTAACGTTATGTTGTGTTTATCATGTATTCTGTATATTCTGATTTAATATTACTTGTATTTCTTGTATTATTATACTTGTGTAATAATAAGTAACTTCCAAAAAATAGCAGGTTTCCTAAAATAGAAAGTTTCCAAAAACAGAAAGTTTCTAAAAACAGATTAACTGCTTAAAATAGATTAGTTTCTAATAATAGAAAGGTTCCAAAAATATTAAGTTTCCTGAATTAGAAAGTTTCCATATTTATAATTAAGCTGGTAATATCATAAGTCATGTAGTTGTAGTATAGTTTATTAATAATATTCTGTTAGTTAAATACGCTATAGGTAATACGATTTAATTAAATATAAGCATGATTTAATTAAATTAAAGTGTATAAAACTACCTAAGTTAAAACATGTGTTAATAATATATTAATATAACCTAAGTCATGATTATTAATTAATTATATGTCATGTTTAATAATTAATTAATACTATAGTGTAAAATAAATAAATAAATAAATACTTAGGTTAAAACATGTATTATTTAATAATAATAATAATAACCTAAGTTTCATGTTTAATTAAATTAATTATAAGTCATGAATTAATTAACTTAATTATCTTGTAAACATAATATACTGGTAAAATTAATTAGACTTGTAAAAATAAATCATGAACCGATCCCGTGTGTTATCTAATTAAAACATATCGTGAACCAGCCCGTGAAAACCCTTGAACCGATCCGAACCAAACACCCCCAAAAATAGTGGCAAACCGGCTGAGCCGGTTGCCCCTTCATTCGGTAAACTGCCACCGGCTTAAGCCGGTGGTCTTTGTTTCCCCTGCTCTCGGCTAGCCGCTGACCACAAGGGTTCCCACCGGCTATGTGCCGGTGGCCCCCCTGCTGTGCTGCCTGCGGTTCCCCCTGCTTGACCCACAACTGCCACCGGCCGTGTGCCGGTGGTGGTGGCTGCTGTCGCCGAGACCCATAAACCACAAGGACACCCCCGACGGAAGTCGGGGTGCCTTGTAACTGTTGTCGACCGAACAGCCACACCACCAAGACATAGATCTCGGTTGGTGGTTGTGACAAGAACACGCCAAGAGCCATGGGGCTCTCGGTTTGTGTGTCAACCGAAACAACCAACCTGAAAATAACCCTTTTCTTACCCCGTGATCCCATGGCATGTTTTTATCAAGTTTTTATTTAATTACATGTTCATGTTATAATTAAATAAATAAAAGAAAAAAACAAAAGGGTTACGGATTACCAAAACACGTGGAATGAACGGACAATGATAACACGAACACACTCCTATGATTTCTATAATCAAGATCAAACAAACACCCCTTGTGGTTTGTTCTTGCCGCCGGCCTAAAGAGAGAGAGAGAGAGGGATTTGGGGTTTTTGCAATTTTGTGAAAACTCTGCAAATGCTTAGTTTCCCTTTTTAATTATTTTTAATAAAACAAATCATAGGCTGGGCCCCTCTCTTCTTCTTGTGCCGCAGCTTGTAGGGCCCACCAAGGGAAACCCGAAGCCTTTTTCGTGTCTAATTACTACGTGTTCGTGTTTACGTTTATGTTATTATTAATTATTCGTGTTATTATAAATACTTGTACGTAACGATGTCTATCGTATTAATATTATACGTAAATACATAATTATATGTTCGTGATTCTTACGTTCATGATATCATGTTCGTGATTATTATTATTATTGATAATAATTATCGTGTAATAAAACGTACTTATTTCTTGTCGTAATAATAGTACGTACATAACTTCTGTAATTACTAATCATGTCACGTGTTCCTGCTATAAAAGGAATGTTTTAATATGTACGTATGTTTACTAAGGGTACTATTCATGGTAAAAGCATGCGGGTTTTACAACTCTTCCCCCTAAAAAGAATAATTCGTCCCCGAATTATAGATAAAATAAACATAAAGAGGAACATACCCGAATTCAAAATATGAAATGAGGGTAAGAAGCCCGGATAGACTCCTCTGTTTCCCAAGTGGCTTCCCGCTCAGTATGGTCCCTCTAGAGGATTTTGACGAATGGAATCGTCTTCTTCCTCATGACTCGTTCTTGCCTGTCAAGAACTCGTTCGGGTTCCTCTATGAAGGTAAGATCTTCACGAATCTGTTCTAGTGGATACTAAACCATGTGAAGGGGATGATACTTGTACCCTCTGAGTAAGGACACATGGAAAACATCGTGAACGTGAGAAAGTTGCGGGGGTAATGCTAAACGATAAGGTACTTCACCGACTCGCTCGATGACATCAAACGGTCCGATGAATCAAGGACTGAGTTCCCTTTGATTCTGAGACGTCTAACACCACGTGTCGGCGATACCTTAAGAAAGATGTGATCTCCTACGTTAAAATTTAAGTCCCTACGATGCTTTCGACATAGCTCTTCTGACGTGAACATGCCTCTCGCATTTTCTGCTTAGATACAACGACCCTCTCGTTGGTCAACTCTATCATTTCTTGTCCTTCAAGTGTTCGCTCACCAACCTGATCCCAACAGATTGGGGCGCGATACTTTCTGCCATACAACATCTCGAATAGAGCACACTTAATGTTGGCGTACAACTGTTGTTGTATGCAAACTCTACCAAACAGATGTAATCGTCCCAATCTCCTGTCCATTCCAACGCACATGACCTCAAAATGCCTTCTAATGTCTGAATCGTTCGCTCTGATTGCCCGTTTGTTTGAGGATGAAAAGCCATGCTAAGCTTAAGTTTTGTACCCCAAGCTTTCTGTAGACTCCTCCAAAATCGCGAAGTGAAACGAGGATCTCTGTCCGAGACGATACTGAATGAAGCACCATGAAGTCTCATGATCTCCTTCTTGTAAGTGTCAGCGAGTTTGCTGACCGGATCATCCTTGGGGATCGGTAAGAAATGAGCTGACTATCGTGCCTCCTCTTTTTTTTCGGAATACCGGTAACAAAATCCATGGTGTTTTTGTCCCATTTCCACTCCGGAATGTCTAACGATTGTAGTAAACCACTAGACCGCTGATGCTCGATCTTAACCTGCTGGCAGGTAAGACATTTGGAGACGTAAGTAGCAACATCCTGTTTCATACCACTCCACCAAAAGTATTGCTTGATTTCGTGGTACATCTTGGTCGAACCAGGATGAATGCAGAATGGGGAGCTATGAGCTTCAGCTAATAACGCTTCCCTAAGAGTAGGATCATCAGGAACACAAAGTCTAGTGCCCTGCAATAATATACCATCGTCATCCAACCGAAACTCCGTCTGATGTTCTAAGTTCTGAATGATCGCACATATTTCACCATCATCCTTCTAAGCTTTCATGATCCTAGAGTAATTCAGTTTCCACCCTAAGATTAGCCCATTAACCGTGTTGTCCACGTACCATGATCTCGATGTCTAGTCGCTGTAAGTCCCTTATAATTTCCTCCTCAATTTTAATGTCGTTTATCATACCAGACTTTCTACTAAGTGCATCTGCCACTACATTCGCCTTGCCGGGATGATACTACAGATTAATGTCATAATCCTTTAACAGGTCTAACCATATCCTCTGTCTCATATTCAGTTCACGTTAAGTGAAGATGTACTTCAGGCTCTTGTGATCTTTGAAGATATCACATGATTCTCCATACAAGTAGTGCCTCCATATCTTTAATGCAAACACGACTACTGCAAGTTCCAAGTCATGCGTATGGTAACTTTCATCATAAGGCTTAAGCTGCCGTGAAGCGTACGCAATAACTTTCCTATGTTGCATGAGAACACAACCAAGTCCCTTCCCTGAAGCATCACTGTAGATTTGAAATCCACCTGTACCAGATGGGAGAGTAAGAATCGGTGTAGATACTAACTTCTGGTTTAGGTCTTCAAATCTCTTCTCTTTTTCTTCAGTCCAGACGAATTTCTCCCCTTTCTGCATCAGTTTGGTGAATGGCAGTGCTAAACGGGAAAAGTTCTCTACGAACTTACGGTAGTAACCAGCTAAGCCTAGAAAACTACGAACTTCTGTCACTGATGTCGGTCTTGGCCACTTGGTAATAGCCTCAACCTTTGCTGGATCCATGGTGATTCCTTCTTCTGATACAATGTGACCTAAGAACGCCACCTTGTCTAACCAAAACTCACACTTGGAGAATTTAGCATACAAATGTTTCTGGCGAAGTATCTGTAGTACTGTACGAAGATAGTCTTCGTGTTCCTCCTTGGACTTAGAGAAAATCAGAATATCCTCAATGAAGACAATGGTGAACGTTTCCAGGAACTCATGGAAGATATGGTTCATCAGATCCATGAAAACAGTTGGAGAATTGGTAAGGCCAAAAGGCATAACTATGAATGCGTAGTGCCCATAACGTGTACGGAAAGAAGTCTTGGCGATGTCCTGCTCCTTAACCCGTAGCTGAAGATAGCCCGTCCTCAGATCAATCTTGGAGAAATGTTTGGCCCCTTGGAGTTGGTCAAACAAGTCATCAATGCGTGGCATCGGATACCTATTCCTGATGGTGATCTTGTTAAGCTCATGATAATCTATGCTTAGACGCATGCTGCCGTCCTTCTTCTTTACGAACAGAACAGGTGCGCCTGATTGAGTCGCTTTTGTACACCCGAAGGTTATCGTAGTTCCTGGCGAAGTGTGAATGGAAATCCGCGTTTATATCTCAAGTTTGATGCTCGATTAAAAAGGTTTTGATTTTTATATTAAAACTACTTATTTTAATAACAAAATGCTAAAGCGATTAAAGGCAACAATCATACTACGAATAATAAACTACAAATACCAACTAATAATAATAAAGGTGCTAAACTAAACAAGCATAAATAAAACTATTCTAATTACGATATTAAAGCTAAACATAAAGAAAAGGCAACAATAACCATCATATATAAAATGAAATAACGATAAGAAAAGGGATATGAGATTTTTACCCAAGCAAAGAACTGAATAGGGAAATTAACCAACCGATCTAATAAACTTAGTCGATATTTAAACCTTAAACCAATTAAGGTCTAAACTTTAATTATCAACTAAATCTAATAAACCCGAAAGCTCCTCGCCTAAACTGATAAACTAGATACGTCGAGGTCATAAGAACAACAAACGTTAACGACAAATTAATAAATTGACATTTTAAATATATGAAAACTAATTTTATTTTAATTCTAAATAAAAAATTAAATAAAAACAATATTTAAATTTTTTTAATAAAAACTATTTATTAAAATATAATTATTATTGAACTAAGTAAAATTAATTAAAACAATATTAGAAAACAAATTTTGAACTAAACAAAGACGGTTTGAAAACAACTTTTTTTTCCTTTGTTGTCAAACCTACGAGTTCCTTTTCCAACTTATTTTTTTAGCAACCTAATCAAACTAAGCCAAAATCAGAATACACCATATCTAAAATATACTATCAACTGATAAGAACAAAACCTATTACCCAAGAACTATAACTAATAATCATCACCACTAAATACAAATCAAATTACATAAACCAACTATAAACTCAAAAAAAAAAAATAACCGAATCAAACATCTCCATATACCCAAATTGAAGCTATAACATAATCAATAACCGAATATAAATCAACAAACCCGAATCATAAACATCCAAAAATCATATCACTGATAATTGAGAAATGGAAATAGGAACAAAAAAATGAAACAAGCTGTGATATAAAACTAAATTTAAATTGTAGCTACACCTAATCTAAAAACGCAGAAAAAGAAAAAAAAATTAATAAAGAAAGAAAGAGATTTTTATAAATCTAAACCTGGAAATTGAGTGCTTAAAATAGAAGAATTGAACAAAAATAACTAAAACTATTCCTAATCTATCTCACCTACGAATGGAAGGAAAATAAAATATACAGAGAGAAAGAAAGTGATGCCTTACTCTAAACAAAGAAAACAAAAACGTAGGACAAGTGAATAAATAATAAAAAGTGAGTAAATCCCTTCTGCTTATCTTGTACGCATGATCTTCACCTTCCAGTTTGGGCCCCTCCTGGGCTTTTGTTGCGTTCAGCTTCTTTTTGTTATTGGGCCTGAGCCATATTTGGGATTTATAGTAGGCTGTTGGGTTTGTTGTATTAATGGGTCGGTCCGACCAATTTAAATGGTGTCGGGCCGGCCCAATAAAATCGTGAGTGCACCGTCAAACTCGATTTCCCGTACTTTTTCCATTTCTCGTGCTCGTCTTAGCTCTTTTTCTTCGTTTTGCTCCTTTTTCTTTATTATTCGTACCTACAATAATAAATAACACATATAAACGAAAAATGCACTAAAAATACACGTTTTGCTATTTATTGTACCAAAAACTAAGGGATATAACACTAAAATTATGACTAATTCCGTGTTTAACACACCCGTACCCTTAAAACATTGCTTGCCCCCAAGCAACTATTATCACAAACGTTAAATCCAAAAATAATTTAAAACTACTTTATTGGAAATTGCTAAAATAAAATAAAAATAAAAATCCATAGTGACCCGCCATACTCGACTATTTATTCAAGGAATAAGGATCATAGAACGGGAAACACACAAACTGGGTGTCTCCAGGGAATAAATATCGTCATCCTCTTTTTATTACTCCCAACTAAGCTAAGATTCCTTGTGTAAACGGTTTGGCAAAATGCTAACACTACTTATACTAATAACCTATGTAAATATAACCTTTCACTCCTATAATTATAAAGACTAGGCAAGTGTGTTCATTTTCAAAATTTTGATCGTTCAAATCGACATTTGTTATGGTTGCTAATCATCTAAGTGGAATATTAAACTCACCGAAAAAGACGAGATTTGAGATTCAAAAATGGCCTTTCCCATGTAACGGCTTTCTTCTCGGAACGTCCAAACCTAATCGGTTAAGTGCCCGGGCTTTTGACACTGCACGGAGAATAGTACCGGGATCGGCGGGATTTTGAAATCAAAGATCTTGAAATCACCGCTAAGCTAAAGACACTTAGATGAAAAACACTTCACGGAGAATAGTACTGGGTGCGGTTGCTAATTGTTGGCAGCCTGCACCTCATCTCTGATTTCGTTCCTCAGCTGAGGAAGCAAAGCTTGCATCACAGCTTGGACTGCTGCATTGAGTTGTTCCTGGTCGCGTATGAGAACCATCTGACAGTATAAAACATATATACATGAAAAAAAATTTATACCGATAAATCATGAGAAAAAATTTATGTAGGAAAACTAGTACATGAATGCATGATGCATTTTTATGTAAACTTTTATATGCGCGAGAGTGAACGCCTATGGTGAGTTCACTCAAAACAAAAGACATGGCGAGGGGACGCCATTGGGTCGGTCCCAAAGTTAAAAGTTTCGATAAAAGCACATGCGACTAAATAGGGCCAGTCCTGTACCAAACATTACTTAGTCATAAACCTGCGATAGTGACATATACATGAACGCATGAAAATAATGAATACATGAAAACCGACTGTCAGTTCTAGGAACACCATAATGACTACCCACTAATCATAGGTCGTGTTTTGAGAGCCTACAGGTCGAATCCTTGGCTCTGATACCATAATTTTAACACCCCATTTTGGTAAATGGAATGTCACGTGTGATTATGGCGTGTCATCAAAGCATACAAGGAAAATCTCTTAAAACATTACATGACCATAAAAGGAAATACCGGAAACAAACATCGGTACCCCAAAGTATAAGCTCGTCACACACAAACGTAAGTATTGTAAAGGAAAAGGACTAAACAATGCCCATAGAAATAAGTAGCAAAATGTATGATGAAATGCATAAAGTAGAGAAGGCTAGAAAGCTTCTAATCCATATGCACGTACGCTTAGAGTCTACAAGCGCCCTTGAGTACCTGTGGTTTAAGAACATGAAAGGAAAACGACGGAGCATAACGCTCAGTGCACCGATATACATGTATGACATGGAAGAACGTAAGCATATAAGACAAATAGCAGCGGAATATCGTAAGTTCTAAGTAATCTGGATTCATGTTCATATAACTGGTTTTATAGTTTGAAAAGACTTATGTTTCTAAGAAAATGTGTTTAATTACCCAAATAGCCCATATAGGTCATGAGGTTTGATACACTGATTTTGCTAGGTTCAATTTTCTCTCTCGATATCCTCTCGAATTGATCTAGGTCTTAAGTGGAATGATTGTTCTTGGTTACTAAATAAAGGGGTTTGGTTTTCTAGTCTAATAAGAAGTGGAAATGAAAATTTAAATCAAAGACAATTACTTTAATTATGATTAACAAAGACTTGTATTAAACTTAAGATTAAAATCAAGATTAAAAATTAAAATTGAAATTTAAGCAAACAAACATAAAGAAACAGTAAAGTAGACAAACAGTAAACTAAAGGAAAAACTTGATTCAGAACTTTTAAACCTTGATTCGGAACTTGCTCATGCGGAACTTACTGATTCGGAAGTTACTATTCATTCATCCGGAACATTCTCATCCGGAACTTTCTCATTCGGAACTTGCTGGTTGATTCGGAACCTTCCGAATGAAGGTTGTTGATTCGGAAGTTTTGAAACTTCCGAATGAAGGACTGGTTCGGAACTTTCCGAATGAAGGAGCTTGGTTCGGAAGTGGCTGATTCGGAACTTATGATTGACTCGGAACTTTCCGAATGAAGGGTGTTTTCTCTTGATTCGGAACTTATGCTTGATTCGGAACTTACTGGTTCGGAAGTCACTGATTCGGAAGTTAATGCTTGGTTCGGAAGTTTCCAAATGAAGGCTTCATTCGGAACTTTTTGTTTGATTCGGAAGTTCTGGAAACCCAGAACAGTAGCAGTTATGCGAAGAACACGGAACACAAATTTTAATCAAAATCAAACCAAATACTTAAAAAGGATTTACCAAATTAAACACAAATCATTTAGACACCATAAGCAACGAATCCCACTAATAAAATACAAATCCAAACAACTTTTGAAGATCAAATCAAGAAAATAAAAACTTAGAAACTTGAAGATAAAGATGATGATGAACAAGATGAAATGAAAGATTAAACAAGAACTTGTATTGATTGATTAATGTTTTGACAAGATAAAACAAAGATTAAAATTACAAGCTTAAAGAATTAAAGATGAAAATCACCAATCACCCTAGTGGTGATGGTGAAGCTACGAACCAGGAAGAAAAAGTGGGAGGAAGAAAGAATAAAAAAAACTAGTCTAAAATGTGTGAGGGGAAGGCTATTTATAGCCTTGTCCTTTGGTTGGTGAGTGGGCTTTCTCCCGTTCTTCTTGTCTTTTCGTCTTTTCAGAAAAGTTTCCGTTTTCGATTCTGATTCGGGATTTGTCGTCGATTAAATTCAACTCGTCTTTTAATTTCTTCGTTTAATAGACTTGAGTTTCTTCGACTTATATAAATCTTCCATCTTTGGTCCTTTTCTTCGATAAATCTTCGAATAGGCCCAGTGACTTCAAATCTTTTGCATCTCTTGGACAATAGACTTTATCTTGAGTCTTTTTCTTCAGTAAAACCCGTGCAATCCCATGTTTTCTTCAATATTCATCCGGTTGGCTCTGAAAACACAATAAACACAAAAACCACGCATAATTCCAAACAAATGATATTAAATACGTGTTTTGGTCTCGTTTTAGCCCGAATTAAGTGGTAAAAGGATGGGTGTTTACACACCTATCAAATCCCCTACACTTAACCATTGCCATGCCCTCATGCAATGCTTAGTGATAAAGCAAATTTACACTTTTCTCATAATTAATCAACCTTGGCCTTATTTAAATTACTACTAAACAAAAATTAAAGTGCTAAAGGAAATTAAGGCTTTGAAGGAAACAAAAGGATAGAAAACCATTTTCACTTGAAAATAGCTATATGGAAATAACTTGCAAAGAAATCGATGACTTACATTAGGGCTTTGGTGCTGCGAAGATTTATCACCCTCAAGTTTCACGTTCCCCAAACTAAGCTTAAAAACGAGATCATTGTTATTATAAGTTAGCAATTCAAACACTTACACACATGGCTTAATTAAATGCTTAAACTCCCTTATTCCTAGGTGTATCTCTTATATTTTATTTTTGTCTTAGAATGATCATGAGGATGCATTTTTGGACTTATTTCGATAGTTTATTAGGGCTGAAAGCAAAGTAGGACGATTTGATCAATAGTTAGCTAAAGGACAAAATCTCTTAAAACTGCTTCTCGGGATATCAAAAAGTTCATATCTTGGCATAACTTGGTTCACGATTTGAGACCTTTCTCGGGCCGATATTTGGCATGTACTTCATACTTCATATCTTCGAGAGACGTTCTTGAGATAATGGTCTTCTCATCATAATAGAGTTTCTTCACTTGGAGACTTTTGAGGGGTACTCCAACTTTGTTGACCACGACTTCATGATTATTCTTCAATCTCTAATTGGGATTTTGAGATACAACGATCCGCCTCCTTTTCGGACTTGGATCTATTTATCCTCATACCTTGTTAGGGTCTTTTCGGATAGACTTCTCCATGATCTTTATGGGAGTTGATTGCTTTTCGTCGTGAGTCTTGATCCTTCATATTGACTTTAGGAATAATGCTTTTCACATCACTTTGGATCTTCAGCAATAAAATTGAATCCTCATGCCTTGTTAGGGCCTTTTCGGACTCGCCAATCTTCGCGCCCCGCTTCATAAGTTATGCCTTGGCTATGAACTCTTATCATTACCGAGCAACTTTTAAACGATCTTGGGCTAGAAGCTAAGTAACTTTTCAAAACGTAAGACCTTACTTATTGCAGATAAATTATTAGCAAGTGATGGGAGAATAGGCAAATAATTACACCAAGTGAGCTTGCGCAAGAATACCGACTTATAATTGACTCTATCATTTCTCGTCCTCCACAATTTAAAATCTCAAGTAATGAGACTCGTGGACACTTAGCCTAATAAACCAATTAAGGTCTACATGGTTAAGGATACTAGCTAGAATAAACTTGGATAAGTCTATTCGGGTTGAGTCAAAATAAACGCAACGGGCCTAATATGTCAAAGACTTCTAAACTAGCTACACCACTTTATAAATATTTTTGGCTTTATTGCGGAATATATACATATGAAAGCAACGATAAAAATTTAAAAATTACAACTAAATGGCCAAAGTTAATAAAAAATTTGAAAAATGTTGAAAAAATAGGATTTTCTAGTTAATTGAAGGCATTTTCATGGAAAAGTCCACTTAAAACTTCGATAGAAGTCCCCCTACACTTAAGATAAACATTGTCCTCAATGTTTAAGCATGTGGGAAAAGTCTCCCCTACACTTATGACATTGTGCACGTTGGTTAACTCAAGTTAAGGAAGAGACGACTAAAGTGATCAATTTCAAATGTGAGTATGAAGAAAATTGAATCACGATAGTTGAGAGATAGAACCGGATTTCGGATAAACACGGGAGCACGGTTCTTCAACGATTCCAAGAGTGCACTTATCCCTGTAATCACATCACCACACAAAGACAAACACATATAGAAGTCTCCCCCTACACTTAGGGGATTAAAACATACAAGGATAGATACTCGGGCTGCCTCCCGAGGAGCGCTTGTTTTTGATAACCGAGTCACGAGCCTGACTCGACCCAAAATTAGTTCATGGGGAACGTGGTGAGGGATGGAATCACCTCCTGAGAGGTGTCCTCACCAAATTACAACTTCACTCGTTGGCCTTTCACCTTAAAATTTGGTCCATCAGGTTGAGCGAGCTCGAGAGTACCATATGGAAAAATTTGGGCAATGGTGAATGGGCCGGACCAACGAGATTTGAGCTTTCCCGAGAAGATTTTCAACCGAGAGTTAAAAAGTAAGACTTTGTCTCCAACATGGAACTCTCGGTTTTTGATCTTGGAGTCGTGAATGAGCTTAGTTCTTTCCTTATAGATCAAAGAATTTTCATAAGCCTCATTACGGAGTTCATTCAGCTCATTAAGTTGGATCTTGCGTAGGTCACCGGCTTTGTTTATATCAAAATTAGCCCACTTCAAGGCCCAATAAGCCTTGTGCTCCAACTCAATGGGGAGGTGGCACGCTTTCCCGTACACAAGACGATAAGGCGTACAGCCGATCGGGGTCTTGTAAGCAGTACGGAAAGCCCACAAAGCATCATCGAGTTTATCAGCCCATGCGGCACGATGCTCTCCCACGGTTCTTTCCAAAATTCGCTTAAGTCCTCGGTTGGATATTTCAGCCTGGCCATTAGTTTGTGGGTGGTAGGCTGTGGAAAGACGATGATTTACACCGTACTTAGCCATGACTCGAGCAAATTGGTCATTGCAGAAATGAGTCCCACGATCACTAATAATGGCACGAGGCACACCGAATCTAGCGAAAAGAGCTTTCAAAAAGTTACAAACCACCCTTGCGTCATTAGTAGGCAAAGCTTTGGCTTCAACCCACTTTGAAACGTAGTCAACGGCTACAAGGATGTATTTGTTTCCTTTAGACGAAGGGAATGGCCCCATAAAGTCGATACCCCATACATCAAATATTTCACACTCTTGAATGAAATTCTGAGGCATCTCATCTTTATGTGTGATTTTTCCTTGCTTTTGGCAAACATCACATCGTTTGACCATATCGTGAGCGTCACGGTATATGGAGGGCCAATAAAATCCCGAATCAAACACTTTCTTTGCGGTGTAGTTGGGACCAAAGTGACCACCGGTGGGTCCTTTGTGGCAAGCATTAAGGATTTCAGACGCTGCCGGTCCATCAACACATCGGCGAATAATCAGGTCAGCACATTGTTTGAATAGGTAAGGGTCGTCCCAAAAGTAAGTCTTAATGTCGGTAAATAACTTCTTCTTTTGCTGGGACGTCAACCCTTCCTTGAGAATTCCACCCGCCAAGTAGTTTGCAAAGTCCGCAAACCACGGGGTTTCATTCGGCTTCGAGTTTATAGACATTAAGGTCTCCAAGGGAAAAGAATCATTGATTTCTTTGGTCGGATGATCCCCTTGGTAAGGATCCTCAAGTCTACTAAGATGGTCCGCGGCTAGGTTTTCTGCTCCTTTT
Source organism: Glebionis coronaria (assembly GCA_025667525.1). Taxonomy (NCBI): domain Eukaryota; kingdom Viridiplantae; phylum Streptophyta; class Magnoliopsida; order Asterales; family Asteraceae; genus Glebionis; species Glebionis coronaria. Next base: position 392,871,196 of record CM046876.1, on the reverse strand, counting down.
TTATCGCGGATGTCGATTTTAAATTCCTGGAGCAGCAAAACCCAGCGAAGAAGTCTTGGTTTGGAATCTTGCTTTGTCAACAAGTACTTCAGCGCGGAATGATCGGTATACACAATGGTGGTAGAAAGGACAAGATAGGGGCGAAATTTTTCAAAAGCATAGACAACAGCTAAAAGCTCTTTCTCAGTTGTCGTATAATGCAATTGTGCCCCAGTCATTGTCTTGCTAGCGTAATGGATCGGTTGGAAGTGTTTGTTCACTCTTTTTCCAAGAACCGCTCCAATAGCAAAATCACTAGCATCGCACATCAACTCAAAAGGCAGCTCCCAATTAGGGGTAACCAAGACGGGTGCCTTAGTTAGCTTATCCTTAAGCGAGTTGAAGGCTTCAAGGCACTCTTTGGAGAAGATAAAAGGAGTATCTTTCTCCAAGAGGTGGGTCATTGGGCGAGCGATTTGAGAAAAATCTTTGATAAATCGACGGTAGAAGCCCGCATGACCCAGGAAACTTCTCACACCCTTCACGGTTGAAGGTGGAGGCAACTTTGCGATAACATCGACTTTAGCACGGTCAACTTCAAGACCGGCTTTCGAAATCTTATGTCCAAGCACGACGCCTTCTTTTACCATAAAATGGCATTTTTCCCAATTCAGAACAAGGCGAGTGTCTTCGCACCGCTTTAGCATACGTTCTAAATTGGCAAGGCAAGAAGAGAACGAATCCCCGAAGACCGAGAAATCATCCATGAAGACTTCCATGGTTTGTTCAACCATGTCATGGAAGATAGCTAACATGCACCTTTGGAAAGTCCCCGGCGCATTACATAAGCCAAAAGGCATTCTTTTGTAAGCGAAGGTGCCATAGGGACAAGTGAATGTAGTCTTCTCTTGATCTTGGGGATCGATGGGTATTTGAAAATAACCCGAGAAACCATCGAGAAAGCAGTAATATTCATTACCGGCTAATCGTTCAAGCATTTGGTCCATGAAAGGTAGAGGGAAATGATCCTTTCTCGTGGCATCATTGAGTTTGCGGTAGTCTATACAAACTCTCCACCCAGTAACGAGACGAGTGGGAATCAACTCGTTGTGTTCATTGGGAACAACGGTTATTCCGCCCTTCTTGGGCACACAATGGATTGGACTAACCCACGGGGAATCCGAAATAGGGTAAATCATACCCGCATCAAGAAGTTTGATAACCTCTGTTTTGATGACTTCATGGATTTTTTGATTCACCCTTCGTTGGCTTTGGATAGTGGGCTTATAGTCGTCCTCCATGAGAATTTTGTGCGTGCAGAAGTGAGGATCAATTCCACGAATATCCGAGATTTTCCAAGCAATAGCCTTCTTATGAGCTTTCAGCACGGCAACGAGGCGAGTCTTCTCTTCATCTTTCAAATCCGTAGCAATAATGACGGGCGACTTCTTGTTGTCGTCAAGGAACACGTACTCGATATGTGGCGGCAACTCCTTAAGTTCCAAATCCGGAGGATTTTCGACGGGAGGCGTTTTCAAAGTCGTGGCATCGATAGCAATTATCGTGGGAGATGGAGGCGAAGGATTGTCTTCGGTGAGAAGATTGTCAAAGAAACTCATGTCTTCATCCCCCTCGGTGGGAGAATCATTAGTAGCTAAATTCACATCTCCCATGGTATCTTCAAGATTGTTCCAGAATAAATCACTATCTCCAAATAGAGACAATGATGAATCAATGGAGGACACGGTCTCAACAGTGGGAAGAGAGGTAGGAATACTTTTGCAAGCATCATTAAAGTGTTCTTCACAAGCCTCATCAAGAACGTCAATACAATTAACGCTCTCATATGAATAAGGCTGTTTAGACAACTTTCCCATGTTGAAGACTACTTTGTCGTCACCCACTCTCATGATAAGCTCTCCGGCTTCAACATCAATAAGAGTGCGACCGGTCCTGAGGAATGGACGACCAACAATCAGTGGTACACGAGGGTCCATCTCGTAGTCGACGACAACAAAATCAGCAGGGAAGGTGAATTTGTCGACTCCTACAATGACGTCTTCGGCTATCCCCACTGGATAAGCAACCGTACGGTTGGCCAATTCCAAAGTCATTCTAGTGGGGACTAGCTCTGGGAGAGATAATTGCTTCCAAACACTTAGAGGCATGAGATTAATACTGGCACCTAGATCGGCTAGGGCCATGCAATTCTCTACTCCCGGGAAATTGCAAGGGATAAGAAAACGACCCGGATCACCAAGCTTGATTGGCAATTTCCTTAAGAGCACTGCGGAGCAGTTCTCATTAAGTTGGGTGTTGGCAATATCGAGGAGCTTTTCCTTGTCGCTCAGAAGGTCTTTAAACATTTTGGCGTATTTGGGCATGTGAGCGAGAGCCTCAGCCAAGGAGATATTAAAATTCAGTTGTTTAAACATTTTAAGAAAGTTAGAAACCTGAATATCATCCTTGCTCTTTTGCTTCTCTTTCCTCAACCTAGAAGGATAAGGTATATTGGAAGAAGAGGAAGGCTTTGGGAGTATAGGATCACTCACAACCACGGGTGGAGGAGGGGTAGAAAGAAGAGGTGGAGAAATTGGGGAAGGAGAAGGATGAGGAATAGGAGCAGGTGACTCGTTCTCCTTAGTCACAACCACCGGTGGAGGTATAGGAAGCTCGGGTTCCTTGGTACCTTTACCACTTCGAGTGGTGATTGCTGTCATTTCCCCTCTTGGGTTCGCAACGGTGTTACTCGGAAGAGTACCCGAAGAAGAGGGTTGACTACTTTGGAAGAAACTAGCCATCATGTTCCTCAGATCATTGGTTTGGCTATCCAACGTGTTTCTCATATCGGCTCTCAAATCATTTCCTTGCTTGACCAAGTCTGCCTTCAAATTGCGCACTTCCTCTTGGAGATTTCCCACAATCACATCATTGGTCCTCATGTAGGTTGCGACCTCTTGGTGTAATGCAGTGTTGGTTTGGGTAGGAGGAGCATTGTATGCAGGTGGTTGGTAAGCAGGTTGTTGGTAGACTTGATTGTTACGTTGAGGCGGTTGTTGCTGCTATTGTTGCTGACGGTGTGGGTGACAAGCGATTCAAGAAGCGTAGTGATTTTGTCAAGTCGCTTGTCGCTGTCAGTAGTGCTAGCACTAGCAACATTGGTCCGAACACTCTTGGTTTGCACACGAGATTTGTTCTCAATGATGTCCCAAGCAGCATTGGAAGTCTTAGCCAATAAATTACCCCCCGAGGCACTATTCAGTGAATCTTGGTCACTCATGCTTAAACCATTGTAAAAAGTATTGATTTGATGAACTTTGGTAAAACCATGTTGTGGGCATTTTCTTAAAAGATCTTTAAAACGATCCCAAGATTCACTGAATGACTCATCGTACTTTTGTTCAAAGTTTATAATCTCATTCCGCAAAGCGGTAGTACGAGAGGGTGGAAAAAAGTAGTTGATAAACTTTGTTTCCAAATCCGTCCACGAGAGAATACTCTGTGGCGGTTCTTTAGCAAGCCAATGCCGGGCTTGTCCCTCTAAAGAAAAGGGAAAAAGTTGTAACCTTATCACTTCTTGTGGAACTCCATTGAACTTGACCGTGTTGGTGAGTTGTAGAAATCTCTTGATATGGTCGTGTGGGTCATCAATGGTTCGTCCCAAGAATGGTTGAGCTGAGACCATCTGGATAAAGCCTGACTTTAGCTCGAAATTGTTGGCGGCAATTGGTGGTATAACAATTGGACCCGTATTGCCATCGACATGAGCTTGCAGCAATTCAATCATTGGGCGATTATCCGGAAGGTGCTCATTGTTGTTGTTATTATTCATGTTGTTGAAAGGCGGGTTGTTGTTGTTATTATTGTTGTTCGGAGGTGGTATGTTATTGTTGTTTTGTACACCAGCCATGTCTAAGTTATCGAGAGGCTCGGGCTCTTGATAAGACGTGGATCGAGTGCGCATACACCTGCAAAAGAACGAACAAAGAAAAACAAAGCAAAAATATTTTTGATTTTTATTGTTTTTTAATTTTTAGGATTTTTTTGAAAGTTTTATATTTTTTAGTTGTTTTTGAATATTTTATGAAAAAGTAACGTTCACGGGGAACGGATCCCAAAATCCAAGTTCTCACAAAAAACTTTTGATCTTAACGAGAAGAGCCGGCAGCGGCGCCATTTGATACACTGATTTTGCTAGGTTCAATTTTCTCTCTCGATATCCTCTCGAATTGATCTAGGTCTTAAGTGGAATGATTGTTCTTGGTTACTAAATAAAGGGGTTTGGTTTTCTAGTCTAATAAGAAGTGGAAATGAAAATTTAAATCAAAGACAATTACTTTAATTATGATTAACAAAGACTTGTATTAAACTTAAGATTAAAATCAAGATTAAAAATTAAAATTGAAATTTAAGCAAACAAACATAAAGAAACAGTAAAGTAGACAAACAGTAAACTAAAGGAAAAACTTGATTCGGAACTTTTAAACCTTGATTCAGAACTTGCTCATGCGGAACTTACTGATTCGGAAGTTACTATTCATTCATCCGGAACATTCTCATCCGGAACTTTCTCATTCGGAACTTGCTGGTTGATTCGGAACCTTCCGAATGAAGGTTGTTGATTCGGAAGTTTTGAAACTTCCGAATGAAGGACTGGTTCGGAACTTTCCGAATGAAGGAGCTTGGTTCGGAAGTGGCTGATTCGGAACTTATGATTGACTCGGAACTTTCCGAATGAAGGGTGTTTTCTCTTGATTCGGAACTTATGCTTGATTCGGAACTTACTGGTTCGGAAGTCACTGATTCGGAAGTTAATGCTTGGTTCGGAAGTTTCCAAATGAAGGCTTCATTCGGAACTTTTTGTTTGATTCGGAAGTTCTGGAAACCCAGAACAGTAGCAGTTATGCGAAGAACACGGAACACAAATTTTAATCAAAATCAAACCAAATACTTAAAAAGGATTTACCAAATTAAACACAAATCATTTAGACACCATAAGAAACGAATCCCACTAATAAAAACACAAATCCAAACAACTTTTGAAGATCAAATCAAGAAAATAAAAACTTAGAAACTTGAAGATAAAGATGATGATGAACAAGATGAAATGAAAGATTAAACAAGAACTTGTATTGATTGATTAATGTTTTGACAAGATAAAACAAAGATTAAAATTACAAGCTTAAAGAATTAAAGATGAAAATCACCAATCACCCTAGTGGTGATGGTGAAGCTACGAACCAGGAAGAAAAAGTGGGAGGAAGAAAGAATTAAAAAAACTAGTCTAAAATGTGTGAGGGGAAGGCTATTTATAGCCTTGTCCTTTGGTTGGTGAGTGGGCTTTCTCCCGTTCTTCTTGTCTTTTCGTCTTTTCAGAAAAGTTTCCGTTTTCGATTCTGATTCGGGATTTGTCGTCGATTAAATTCAACTCGTCTTTTAATTTCTTCGTTTAATAGACTTTAGTTTCTTCGACTTATATAAATCTTCCATCTTTGGTCCTTTTCTTCGATAAATCTTCGAATAGGCCCAGTGACTTCAAATCTTTTGCATCTCTTGGACAATAGACTTTATCTTGAGTCTTTTTCTTCAGTAAAACCCGTGCAATCCCATGTTTTCTTCAATATTCATCCGGTTGGCTCTGAAAACACAATAAACACAAAAACCACGCATAATTCCAAACGAATGATATTAAATACGTGTTTTGGTCTCGTTTTAGCCCGAATTAAGTGGTAAAAGGATGGGTGTTTACACACCTATCAAGGTTCCACCGTGCATGAATACTTGGAGGGGAGACCTCGTCATGCAATTTGAGGGGTTGCCTATAATTAAATAGTCTGGGTAGGAGGGATCAACTCCTAGTGAAGGGGGCAAGGCACACATCGAATTCACTCTGATAATACTACTAAACATGTAACTAGGATGCACCCATACTCCCCACATGATAATATAATATAATGGCCAAAACTGAAAAGGGATGCCACGAGCAATCACTTCGCCGTGGGGAAGTCATAACACTGGTGCCTCCAGTGTTATGGTTATGGTACCTCCATAACTAGGTGACACTGGTCATGCATGTATATGGCTTAGGCTCTTAATCTAACATAATTATCAAACTTATAAAACAAATACTAGCAAAACAGTTGGCTGCAGACGGGGAATCCTAATAAGGAAAGAATGTCCATACTGAAAGGACGGGAAATCCGTACCTTAATTCTAGTGAACGAAGAAGACGAAGTGAAGAGAGTCCTACTTCGATCTCACTAATGCTACATAAATAGTATACGTGTATAAGTATTCTGGTTACTGAGTACATACTGGTTTTATATCATGTCTTAGCTTGTTTTATATGTTCATGTCTTATTTTACTGATTTTAACTTTATGCTGTATATATCATGTGTAACACCCCCAGACCAGGTATCACAGTGGTGGATCGATGAGCAAATAGCTTACAAAGCACAGATCATAATTATAAGATTTTTGAAATACAATTGATATAAACATTATCATGGTACAATCGTTCAAATCGTTGAATATCATTTGTTATAAATATCCCAGTAAAAGATGAATCCCCGTCATTTTTATGCTCCTAAATGATGCTCAATCCATGCTCAACTAATCTTGCTAAATAACCTGGGAAAAACATGCTTAAAACAGTCAACATATAGTTGGTGAATTCATAGAGTTTTGTAAAATCATAGTTTAGGATTTTAAGTTGTCCTACATGGTGTGGTTCAGTATTTGATATAAATGTCAAATTTAAAGTTTCTAATTATTCCATTCCTTAATGTACTAAGCAGTATAAAATCAAGTTCAGTAAGTTTTATTAAGCAGTGTAATATTAGGTTTAGTATTTCCTATATTTCCATTTAAGTATTTTACTAAACAGTGTAAAATAATCAAGTCTAGCATATCCAATATTTCCATTACAGTATTTTACTAAGTAGTGTAAAATAATCAAGTTTAGTATATCTAATACATCCATTACAGTATTTTACTAATCAGTGTAAACTAATTAAGTTTAGTATATCTAATACTTCCATTACAGTATTTTACTAAGTAGTGTAAAATAATCAAGTTTAGTATATCTAATACTTCCATTATATTATTTTACTAATCAGTGTAAAATTATCAAGTTTAGTATATCTAATACTTCCATTACAGTATTTTACTAAGTAGTGTAAAATAATCAAGTTTAGTATATCTAATACTTCCATTACTGTATTTTACTAATCAGTGTAAAATAATCAAGTTTAGTATATCTAATACTTCCATTACAGTATTTTACTAAACAGTGTAAAATAATCAGGTTTAATATTTCCAATATTTCCATTACAGTATTTGCTAAGTAGTATATGATTAAGTTTAGTAATGCAAACCTTATAGATAGTAGCAATGCACAAAGCATTTATACAAAAGATAACTATTACTCAAAACTGAAGCTTAACCTTCCATAGTTCTCAACAGATGAGAACGTAGTGTCCTACAAAAAGACACCAAAACCTAGTTCCAACATGGTATACATCTGTTGGCCCGCCCAAGGCACAGTGAGCATGACTCACCCAGATGGGGATGGTCAATCCCAAATAGATCTATTTATAACATTCGGGAAATTTCCCACAATTTAACAATTTCTCCAATAGGCAATCGTAATTAAGAGTACCATTCAATTTGCATTCTATAGAATAAATATCTATCCTATCGTTTAAACAAGTTAAAGTTCAATTTACGTTCTATAAACTAAATATCCATCAATCATACTATCAAAACAGGTTACAGTTCAACTTACATTGTATAAATAAATTATAGTCATATTGTTAAACAGGTTATAGTTCAATTGGTATTCTATGAATTAAATTATAATCATATTTGTCAAACAAGTTACAGTTACTTAATAGCATGTCTCCCCCTCGCGGGTTTGAAAAATCATAAAAAGATTTAAAATGCGAGGCTATGAACTCACCTGTATAGTACAGGTCGAAGATGATCAAGTATACAATCACAAAGCACATAGTTCATTGAATACCTAAGTAATTAAGTACGTCTCAGTATATGCGAGGCTATGAACTCACCTGTATAGTACAGGTCGAAGATGATCAAGTATACAATCACAAAGCACATAGTTCATTGAATACCTAAGTAATTAAGTACGTCTCAGTATATGCATAAATAATAAATGCATGCAGTTTAATTGGTCGTATGTTTACTTTTGTTATCACAATATATGTAATTAATACTGTTATGATGATGGTTAAGTGTGCATGTTGTCCATTCACTGTTTCCACGTACCCCCTGATGTTTATAAACTTGTATGATATTGTAGTCTTTGTAAATAAATTATTAAGTTAATTAAATAATTTATTAGATTCCTAAAATAATTAATAAGAAATTTATTATTAATTAATCCCGGTTTAAAACATGTTTCTCGTAGTAAAAATATAATATTTTTAATCCGAAGTTATTAAAATAGTCATTCGTGTAAAATCAATGGGTACAATATGGAAACAGTGGCTGGATTAGGCTGCCAGTGGTAACTTTATAGCTAACAGTGGGAACTGTAAAGCCAACAGTGGTAACTTTGTTAATACAACAACTGGCAGTGGTAAGTTTGTAGTTTAACACTAGCGGTGGCAAGTTATAAATGGTCAGTGGTAATATTACAACTAACGGTGGAAATATTACACTATCGGTGAGTATATACTACATCCAAGATTACATTATAACATAGTCATACCCCTAAGCTATAAACTTGTGATCTATCATGCCTTTGCCGTCATCAGCAGTCCCAAACGCCCCCTTATTAGCATGCATGTCATCAACAGTCCCAAACGCCCCTTATCAGCAGACGTATGTCATCAGCAGTCCCAAACGCTCCCTTATTAGCAGATGCAAACACCTCCGAAGCTATTTGCTGCTGATCATGGACCCAAACACCTTGCATGTCGCTCCCGACAACAGATCTAGACATACCCGTACAAATTTGTTATCCTGACGCACCCTTATTTGCTTTTCTGCCCACAACCAAACACCCCCTCATGCTATTATTAACTGCAGATCCAAACGCCCCTGGTGGGCTTTGTAAATGTAGAAACAAACGCACCCATTAGTGGTGACAGTCACGAGGTGGTTGCATGGTGGTTCTAGCGGCTGATGGTTTGGAGTGGTGGTGGTGGGATGCATGGGTGGCAGCGACGGCTTGGTGGTTATTGGCCATGAAATGGTGGCTGCGCGTGATGGCAGTGAGGCTTCGATGGTGGCTGGCAGCAGGGGCTGCGGTGGTGATGGCTATTTGGTAACCACCACGGCTGAGGTGGTGGTCTCGGCTAGATGGAGGGTGGTAGAATGGTGGTTGATGGCCACGAACCAGAGGGCTGCTGTGGTTGGACGTGATGGTCACGAACAAACCACGATGGTGGCTGGTGGATGACGGATGGAAGGCAGCAGGGGCTACAGTGGTGGTGATGATGCAAGGTGGGGACGGCTGTGTGGTTTAAACCACAACAGTGGTGGTGTTATTCATAGATCTACTCGATCTATTGATTGAAGGTGGCGGCATAATTATTTTGTGGTGGCCGGAATATTGGCCGGAGAATGACGCCGGAAAAGTGGCGGCTGCCACACTTAGATGTGTGTGTTTTTTTTGGGTTAGGGTTATTGTGATATGAGGGTGAAACCCTAATTCTCCCTTGTTTATGTATTAGTTAAATACAAAGTGTAAGGTTCCTAGTAGTGTAGGGACTAAAGTGTAACTTATATTATACTTTCGTTAATAAACGATCCGGGATTCGTCCGAGTTCTATAAAAGTAGATTCATCTCACGAAAATCGCGTCATAGATCTTAAAATCACTTCTCCAATAAAATGGAGTATTTACATGACTTATAATATAAACAATGGGTGCGTTCATTTAAACGACAATAATTTGTCGTATATCGCTTTAATAAGAATAAGTATCGATTTAATAGGAATACTTCTCATTTACTCTCTTCGTACATTATTGAAATGAAATATTTAATAATTTTAATAAATAATTTTCTCAAGTATCCCTCGACAATAATTTACGAAATTAAATTACTCAATTGTCGGTACGCAGATTGTACAACCTTTGTCTTGTTTTCAATTCCAATAACTTTTGTATAGCTTCAAAATAGGTTTTGAAGTATACTTCATTATTATTTAATGAAAAAAAGAACTCGGGTTTTACACCATCCACATGCCACCTTGAGTTTCGTCCTCGAAACTCGATTACTATTACTAGGTTGAGGAATGTTCTGGTATTATCGGGTAGACTTTTATTACATTGCTATCATGGTAAAATCGTGGATTTTATAGCACCACCCCGTTATTTTAGCTTCGTCCTCGAAGTTATTAAAAACTTTGTCATCTGTTAGGGTATAGATGTCATAGATTTAAATGTTCGTCTTAGACATGCTCAGAACCGAATGGTGCCAATAATGTAAAGGGATAGTTATCCGGATTGCTCTACAAGTCCGATTGAGCAGTATTTGGGTGTTGCTACTATTACGGACGAACAGAAAGCAATGCAAAGAGATCCTTATCCGAGTCGCTCTATACATGCGTTTGAGCAGTAATTGGATGCTGCTACTACTATGGATGGATAGAAAGCGATGCAAAGATATCTTTATCTAGTTAGCACTATACATCCGATTGAGAAGTATTTGGATGCTGCTACTACTATGGATGGATAGTATTATCCGAAGGTTTGACCTTCGTTCCGACAAAGTGATAGAAGCTCGCGGAACGATTAATGACAATTAAGAGAGGACAAACTAGGAAGTGGTCAACTAGGAAAAGTCGATGTAGGGTCAAGTACACTTAGTTGGTTAAGCTCACGACGATAGATGTTCATTTGGAAAACCTACAAGCCAAGATTTGAGGTCGGAGAGGGTTCCGGAACTAGACGTGCTGATCTTGTTCAAGTTCGGGTTGCTGCTCTGGCCGTGAGCAGGCCAGGTGTAGGCAAGGTGGGGTACACTACCATGCATGAGCGCATAGACTCTCTCTCTTGGACCATATGGGTAGATACCCAGATAGCACGAGGTTATTGGGTTACGAGGCCTTGTAGTGGTTGTTGGAGGAGAATTACTTCCTCCGTCGGCATACTCATACCTTGGAGGGGGCCTTTAGCATAAGACCCACACTTCTCTTATTGCACAATGGCAGTCCTTGTCCACCTTCTTTGATCTTGTAGCTGTTTGTCACGATAGAGTGACAACAGAGACCGCCTACCTTCGAGGAGTCGTTGGCAGACTGCGGTCCCAGTTGCTGATTGTACTCAGTTTGCTTAAGGAGTCCTGATTGGCTTATAGAGGCATTGCAGAGTACCCTGTCGGAACCTGCAGCCTTACCAGCCCTACCAGTACCAGCCCCATCCAGCAGACCTGCTGGGCAGGATTTCAGTAGATGTACTAGATCTTTTGAACATCATGATAAACTTTCGGGTTGTATTCCAGCTATTATGCACAATTCACGAGTCATTTGGAGTTTAATAAATCATTCGTCAAAACACAATAAGTCTTGTGATGATACATTGTAAAGGTAGTATGTTACAATATGGTATGGTGAATGATAATAACAATGAAACCGGTGACGTGTGTAAAAACCCCAATTTTAGGGGTTTTACACCACCCCGTTATATTAGTTTCGTTCTCGAAGCTAAAGATGAAGTTACTTATTCAGGGAACAAGTGAGGTCACTTTTTCTCGAGCATGTAATCTTGTGAACTCAAGTTTTAAGTTTACAAAGTTGGGTTGACTAGGACAACTCGTCTAAAGTCTTGGTTTTTATTAGATGTGCCTCCGGGGCCCCAATGTGTCTTGATGAGCTTAGATAACATTTCATTAATGTTTCTAATAGTTCTTCAAGAGACTTTGAGTCTATTAAGCTTTAATAGGCTTATGCGATGTCGAGTTAGAAATAGAGTTTTGGCTGGTACCGCTCTTGTGTCAACAATTTTCACGCGAAGGGCTTCTCGATATACTTCTAGCATGTGGAAAGCAAACATTAGTTTGACACCAAAGCTTCACTCAGCGAAATGGCTAAGATTATCGTTGATGTTGCTTGGGTGGGAAGTTGCAAAGAATCTGCTTCATTTGTGGCTGAGCTGGGGCATAAGTTCCATAGAAAACAAGTACTTCAGATTATGGAAATAAAAGAAGATACCAAGAATAAAGAAGTGTGCATTTTTGGTGAGATGCGGAAAGGGTCATGCATCTAATGTTGGTGGTTCAACATTTGCACAAATTTCGACTCCTAAAAGGAGGAAGTGATTCATTTCAAGGCTTGTCAGACAATGGTATTGTCGAACTAATTGGATCCGAAGAGGAAGAAGGTCGCTCAAAGAGTATTGGACATCCATTATCGCTTTTTGGGAGATGACAAACGTAACCGTACAACATACACCCATTGAGAGTTGGGCATGTATTTTATGCTTGGGTTTGTCTTCCTCGTTGACTTAAGAAATGTGGGTTAAGAAGATAGGGCATCCTCTTACCAAGTATTTCTGGGCTTCGGTACAGGAAATGACACTAAGTCTAGTGTTGATAAGTTATGTGTTACCGTATCTTCGAATGATCGAAGTTTCATTTTTCCATGGTAGATAAACCAGTTTTATTTTCTATGACACCCCAAAGGGGTCAAATGAAATGGAACTCTCCCAAAAGGGTTGAATGCAGCGGAAAGAACACTTCCAAAAAGGGATCAGATGCAGCGGAAAGTAGACACCCTCAAAAGGTTCAAATGCAGCGGAAATGGACACTCCCAAATGAGTCAAATGCAACGGAAGTGGACACCCTCAAGGGGCCGAATGCAGCGGAAAGTGGACACCCCCGATATGGTCAACTACAGTGGAAGTGATATTTGGGTTAAGGATAAGCCAACAATCAAGAGCAAAATGCTATGATCAAAAGATATGAATACTAATCTTCCTTAGGTTTCTAGATGGTGATGCAATAACATCAATTATAAGTAATCTTAATGATAAGATATTACTGGAGGAAATCGCGAGTCAAAAAGGGATATGTTACATAGTCGGATACATAAAATGATGTCAATAATGAGTCATGTCGAATATATTTAAGCCCACATGGTTATAAATTGCTATTTACATCGACAAGCGTCCTCATCCATGTAAGGTGAAATTTATAACTCCATTCGGTGACGTATGATTTCTTTATTCAAACGAACAAGCATCCTTACTCGTTTCAATAATGATTTCATAGCCCACCTTACCTAAATATTCCCGGCAAGGCTTATTATTTAGGATAAAAATAAGATAACAGATATTATTAAGATACTTTACAGCACGTTTATTTATAATCCCTCATCTTCAGACGTCCCATAACATCTTAATACGAAATTATAAATAAACTTGTGGTCCGGTAACTTATGATTTCACCTTTAGACGTCCCATACCGTCTTGAGACGAAATCATAATTAACTTAAGATCAAGAGACTCAAATCCCATATGTAAAATATAGGATCATAAGTACCTTGATTTTAGGTTCCACCGCATCATTTAAAGATGCAAACTTATCCAAATAATACCACATGATATTATTAAGAGCAAACGTATATAAGTCGTTAATAAGTCGTGTTCCGTAGATATACGTATAAAAGCATAAGCGATAGAAAATAAATGTTGACGCGCGATAACGTGCGTAAGAATACGTGTCAAACAAGGAGCTCATATACATATAATATAAGGATATATTATAACAGTTACTAAGGAGATAAAAGAAACAATCAACAAAGCTTAAACTGATTTACCATCGATCGTGTAAGATTTTAAAATCTTAGTATAAGGTTTTTAGGATTTATTTGGATTTCATCATGATATCCACTCGTTTTTAGGTAGTTCATTTACGTTACTGTATTTTACTTTTATAATCTACGTACATTAAATTCCATAACTTATATGAACAGTTTATAAAAAGTAATAATACCTCGTCTAATTAAAGTCCCCAAAGTTTTCCCAAATTAATAAATAACCCTTTCGATTACATGTTTGAGAAAGTGACGGTTCTAGTCCTTTTTAATTTAGGATTCATTCAAATTTTTAATTCATTAAATGAAATAAAAGACTCCAGGGTTTGCTAAATTTTAGGTTATTTCCAAAACATGTCCCTCCATATTTTATTACATGTATAGCTTTCGGGTTTTAACACTTTTAGTCCTTAGGTCTTATAATGCTTTCGGGATATGGCAAGAGTAGTCCCTTTAGTTAAGACTAGGTTTTATAACTTCCATTTAGGGCGAGAATAATCCCTAGGGCTTCTAAATGTTTCAGCTAATTATACAATAGTACTTAGAGTTATAAAATGTCAATTTAACTTTTTAAGAATTTACAAGGATTGTCCTTGAGGTTTAATAAATCATGAATGGCATTTATTATTCCCTAGACTTTCTAATATTTACAATATTAGTCCTTGTCATTTCTGTTTTATCAAGACAAGTTTCAAAGGTCACAGTTTTAATCCATAAGATTTATCGAATTTACATTTTTAGTTCCAAAAGTTTTATATGTTATTTTTAGTATAAAACTTTATTCAAGTATAAAAACACTAAGTGGGCTTATTTAAATGTGCCAAAAGAGCTAATGGGTTTCCTAATGGGCCTAAACATATTTTAGTCCATTAATAATTCAAGATTTACTAAGTGGGATCAGAAGGCGCTAAATGGGCCTATTCAAGTTTTGGGCTATTGTTACATGGTCTTAATTTAGTCCATTAATAATATTAATCATTTATCTAGGTGTGGAATTTAGGTAACCCTACAAATTTATTACTGGTTTATAAAGATTATGTCAATATCTCCAAATAAAAATTTATAAAATCTAATTGTAGATCTTCCCCAACATTTTATTAGATTTTTCAATATTTATAAAATCTAATTTGGTTTACCAAAGATTTATAAAAAACTAAATTTAGGTTTCCGCAAGATTTTGCAAGATGCATTATGTTCAGTTTGATTTTAATAAAATCAATTTAGATTTTCCACAGATAAAAAAAAAATATATTTAGATTTAAAAATCTTCTTAGATTTTCTAATGGTTTCTAGAGTTTCTGTTAGATTTCCAAAATGTTTCCAATGATTTTATTTAATTTTTCATTTAAATATTTCCAAGGGTTGTTATGTGTTTGGTTGTTCGTGGTTACAATGCATTGTTCGGGCCATCATACTTCAGAAGCCATTCTATATACGTTTGAGGAGTGAGGGCACTTTAAATCGTAAACCCAACCACTCAGTCAAAACATAATATCGAGATGGAAGATCTTATATATAAAGCACCCTACTAACATGGCATGTTTATTTGTTCATTAGTTACTTGAGTATTTTAATATTTTTATAATAAATATTAAATAGTCATAATACGTAAATATGTACAAGTTAGCATCTAATACAATTAACAATTATAAATGCATAGAATAACGAATGCGCACTTAAATCATATAGTTATGCATGCTCTTTATGCTATATGCTCTCTAAGTATGTCCCAAAAAAAAATACCAAAAAGATTTTTATAAAGTTATATTCCAGCTTTTAAATAAAAGAAAAATATTTTTATTCTAATTTTATTTGAAAGTTTAATCTGGTTCGCTATAACTAATGCTCTGATACCATTCTCTGTAACACCCCTAGACCGGATATCACAGTGGTGGCTCGATGAGCAAATAGCTTACAAAGCACAGATCATAATTATAAGATTTTTGAAATACAATTGATATAAATTTTATCTTGGTACAATCGTTCAAATCGTTGAATATCATTTGTTATAAATATCCCAGTAAAAGATGAATCCCCATCATTTTTATGCTCCAAAATAATGCTCAATCCATGATCAACTAATCTTGCTAAATAACCTGGGAAAAACATGCTTAAAACAATAAACATAAAGTTGGTGAATTCATAGAGTTTTGTAAAATCATAGTTTACGATTTTAAGTTGTCCTACATGGTGTTGTTCAGTATTTAATATAAAATCAAATTTAAAGTTTCCATTTATTTCATTCCTTAATGTACTAAGCAGTTTAAAATCAAGTTCAGTAAGCTTTATTAAGCAGTGTAAGATTAGGTTTAGTATTTCCTATATTTCCATTTCAGTATTTTACTAAGCAGTGTAAAATAATCAAGTTTAGCATATCCAATATTTCCATTACAGTATTTTACTAAGTAGTGTAAAATAATCAAGTTTAGTATATCTAATACTTCCATTACAGTATTTTACTAATCAGTGTAAAATAATCAAGTTTAGTATATCTAATACTTCCATTACAGTATTTTACTAAGTAGTGTAAAATAATCAAGTTTAGTATATCTAATACTTCCATTAGAGTATTTTACTAATCAGTGTAAAATAATCAAGTTTAGTATATCTAATAATTCCATTACAGTATTGTACTAAGTAGTGTAAAATAATCAAGTTTAGTATATCTAATACTTCCATTACAATATTTTACTAATAAGTGTAAAATAATCAAGTTTAGTATATCTAATACTTCCATTACAGTATTTTACTAAGTAGTGTAAAATAATCAAGGTTAGTATATCTAATTCTTCCATTACAGTACTTTACTAAATAGTGTAAAATAATCAAGTTTAGTATATCTAATACTTCCATTACAGTATTTTACTAAACAGTGTAAAATAATCAGGTTTAATATTTCCAATATTTCCATTACAATATTTGCTAAGTAGTATATGATTAATTTTAGTAACGCAAACCTTATAGATAGTAGCAATGCACAAAGCATTTATACAAAAGATAATTACGTTTTCTATTACTCGAAACTAAAGCTTAACCTTCCATAGTTCTCAACAGATGAGAACGTAGTGTCCTGCATAAAGACACCCAAACCTAGTTCCAACATGGTATACATCTGTTGGCCCGACCAAGGCACAGTGAGCATGACTCACCCAGATGGGGATGGTCAATCCCAAATAGATCTATTTATAACATTCGGGAAATTTCCCACAATTTAACAGTTTCTACAATAGGCAATCGTAATTAAGAGTACCATTCAATTTGCGTTCTATAGAATAAATATCTATCCTATTGTTTAAACAGATTACAGTTCAATTTACGTTCTATAAACTAAATATCCATCAGTCATACTGTCAAAACAGGTTATAGTTCAACTTACATTCTATAAATAAATTATAGTCATATTGTTAAATAGGTTACAGTTCAATTGGTATTCTATGAATTAAATTATAATCATATTTGTTAAACAAGTTACAGTTACTTAATAGCATGTCTCCCCCTCGCAGGTTTGAAAAATCATAAAAAGATTTAAAATGTGAGGCTATGAACTCACCTGTATAGTACAGCTCGAAGATGATCAAGTATACAGTCACAAATCACATAGTACATTGAATACCTAAGTAATTAAGTACGTTTTAGTATATGCATAAATAATAAATGCATGCGGTTTAATTGGTCGTATGTTTACTTTTGTTATCACAGTATACGTAATTAATACTATTACGATGATGGTTAAGTGTGCATGTTGTCAATTCACTGTTTCCACGTACCCCCCGATGTTTATAAACTTGTAAGATATTGTAGTCTTTGTAAATAAATTATGAAGTTTATTAAATAATTTATAGATTTCCTAAAATAATTAATAAGAAATTTATTATTAATTAATCCCGGTTTTAAAACATGTTTCCCGTAGTGAAAATATAATATTTTTAATCCAATGTTATTAAAATAGTCATTCGTGTAAAAACAGTGGGTACAATATGGAAACAGTGGCTAGATTAGGCTGCTAGTGGTAACTGTATAGCTAACAGTGGGAACAGTTAAGCTAACAGTGGTAACTTTGTTAATACAACAACTGGCAGTGGTAAGTTTGTAGTTTAACACTAGCTGTGGCAAATTATAAAAGGTTAGTGGTAATATTACAACTAACGGTGGAAATATTACACTATCGGTGGGAATATACTAACATGCAAGATTACATTATAACATAGTCATAACCCTAAGCTATAAACTTGTGATCTATCATGCCTTTGCCGTCATCAGCAATCCCAAACGCCCCTTATCAGCATGCAATATCAACAGTCCCAAAAGCCCCCTTATCAGCAGACGTATGTCATCAGCAGTCCCAAACGCTCCCTTATTAGTAGATGCAAACACCTCCGAAGCTATTTGCTGCTGATCTTGGACCCAAACACCTTGCATGTCGCTCCTAACAGCAGATCTAGACATACCCGTACAAATTTGTTATCCCGAAGCACCCTTATTTGCTTTTCTGCCCACAACCAAACACCCCTCATGCTATTGTTAACTGCAGATCCAAACGCCCCTGGTGTGCTTTGTAAATGCAGAATCAAACTCACCCATCGGTGGTGACAGTCACGAGGTGGTTGCATGGTGGTTCTAGTGGCTGATGGTTTGGAGTGGTGGTGGTGGGATGCATGGGTGGCAGCGGCGGCCTGGTGGTTATTTGCCACGAAATGGTGGCTGCGCGTGATGGCAGTGAGGCTACGATGGTGGCTGGCAGTAGGGGCTCGGTGGTGATGGCTACGTGGTAACCACCACGGTTGAGGTGGTGGTCTCGGCTAGATGGAGGGTGGTAGCATGGTGGTTGATGGCCACGAACCAGAGGGCTGTTGTGGTTGGACGTGATGGTCACGAACAAACCACGATGGTGGCTGGTGGCCACGATCAGTGGTGGTGGATGACGGATGGAAGGCAGCTGGGGCTACGGTGGTGGTGATGATGCAAGGTGAGGATGGGTGTGTGGTTTAAACCACAACAGTGGTGGTGCTATTCATAGATCTACTCGATCTATTGATTGAAGGTGGTGGCGGAATTATTTTGTGGTGGCCGGAATATTGGCCGGAGAATGATGCAGGAAAAGTGGCGGCTGCCACACTTAGATTTGTGTGTGTTTTTAGGGTTAGGGTTATTGTGAAATGAGGGTGAAACCCTAATTCTCCCTTTTATATGTATTAGTTAAATACAAAGTACAAGGTTCCTAGTAGTGTAGGCACTAAAATGTAACTTATATTATACTTTCGTTAATACACGATTCGGGATTCGTCCGAGTTCTATAAAAGTAGATTCATCTCACGAAAATCGCTTCATAGATCATAAAATCACTTCTCCAATAAAATAGAGTATTTACATGACTTATAATATAAATAATGGGTGCGTTCATTTAAACGACAATAATTTGTTGTATATCGCTTTAATAAGAATAAGTATCGATTTAATAGGAATACTTCTCATTTACTCTCTTCGTACATTATGAATGAAATATTTAATAATTTTAATAAATCATTTTCTAAAGTATCCCTCGACAATAATTTACGAAATTAAATTACTCAATTGTCGGTACGCAGATTATACAACCTTTGTCTTGTTTTCAATTCCAATTACTTTAGTATAGCTTGAAAATAGGTTTTGAAGTATACTTCATTATTATTTAATGAACAAAAAATCTCGGGTTTTACACCATCCACATGCCACCTTGAGTTTCGTCCTCGAAACTCGATTACTATTACTAGGTTAAGGAATGTTCTGGTATTATTGGGTAGACTTTTATTACATTGTTATCATGGTAAAACCGTGGATTTTACATCATGTATTATGTACATTCTGATTAAGTATTACTTGTATTTCTTGTATTATTATACTTGTTGTGTAATAATAAGTAACTTTCTAAAAATAGTAGGTTTCCTAAAATAGAAAGA